>JAAALK010000284.1:31873710-32082990 GCA_019279435.1 Zizania palustris
AGAGCGAAGCCTCCCAATTTTCAAGGCACTCAAAGGCTCCGAAAGCTTCAGCTGGACGCCGGAGTGCCAAAAGAGCTTCGAAGAGATAAAAGCCTACCTTGGAACATTATCAACCTTAACTGTTCCTCTTCCAGGGGAAACATTGCTTTTATACCTTGCAGCGACGGGGTCAGCAGTAAGCGCAGTACTAATCCGAGAAGTCGAGCTCAAGGACAAGCTGGTACAAAACCCAGTTTATTTTGTCTCGGAGGCATTATCAGGAGCCAAGATCAGATACTCCGAGCTTGAAAAGTTTGCTTATGCTTTAGTAATGGCCTCACGAAAGCTAAGGCATTATTTCTTGGCACATAACCTTATTGTCCCCACATCGTATCCTCTTGGAGATATGCTCCGAAACAAAGATTCCACAGGCAGGGTTGGAAAGTGGGCAGTCGAGTTAGCACCCTTCGAAATCTCCTTCACAGCAAGGACGGCCGTGAAATCTCAAATTATAGCAGATTTCGTAGCAGAATGGACTCCATCTGCAGTATGGACTCCGGAAGAACCCTCCGACGGTTTCTGGACAATATTCTCCGACGGGGCCTATCAAGCATCAGGTGCCAGAGCAGGGGCAGTAATCTTCTCACCATCAGGACAAAAGGCAATGTACTCTGCAAGGCTTAACTTTCGAACCACTAATAACGTCGCCGAGTATGAAGGAATCTTGCTAGGCCTCCGAAAGGCTAAAGCACTCGGAGCTACAAGGATAATGATCAAGACAGATTCCCAAGTCGTCGCGGGGCATATTGATAAAAGCTTCCAAGCAAAAAACCCACATCTCGCGCAATACCTTCAAGAAATCCGCAAGGCAGAAGCAGCATTCAAAGGGTTTACAGTTCGAAGCATACCGCGAGCAGAAAATCAACTTGCCGATATTCTCGCAAAGGCCGCAGCAGGAGCAGTAGACCTCCCGGAGGGCGCTTTCTATGAAGAATTAGAGCAGCCAGCAGCTGACCAAATACCCTCGTCAGAAGTAATGTGTATTGAAGCTACGGATTGGCGAACTCCAATAATAACTATGTTGCAAGGTAGCAACGACCCTCCGGAAGGCCCAGAAGCTCGCAGAGTGCAAACGAGAGCTCGAAATTACAAACTTATTGGGGAAGTACTATATAAAGCCGGAGTATGCTCACCACTGCTTCGATGCATCTCTCAACCTGAAGGACAAGACATACTTCGAGGCATCCACGAGGGGCTGTGCGGAAGTCATCTAGCTCCCAGAGCACTAGCAGGCAAGACGCTCCGGCAAGGTTTTTATTGGCCGACGATCGTCAGAGACGCCGAAGACCTAGTTCGGACGTGCCAAGGCTGCCAATGGATGGGCCGAAGGAGCCATCGCCCGCCAGCTCAACTCCAAGTTATTGCCCCAGTATGGCCGATGGCTAGATGGGGCATGGACCTCATAGGCCCTTTCCCACCAGCAAAAGGCGGATTGAAATTTGCGATCGTAGCAATAGAATACTTCTCAAAATGGGTGGAAGCAGAGCCGTTAACAGCCATCACATCAAAGAATGTGCAAAGGTTCTTCTGGCAGAATATTATATGCAGGTTCGGAGTCCCCAGAGAACTAACGGTGGATAATGGGACCCAGTTCGAAGCTGATACCTTCCAAACATTCTGTGAAGAACTGGGCATTAAGCTATGCTTCGCAGCAGTGCGACATCCGCAATCCAACGGAGCCGTCGAACGAGCCAACGGGAATATCCTCTCCGGGTTAAATCATCGAATCGTCGGATTGGCCAAGGGCCTATGGGTCGAAAAGCTACCCAAAATTCTATGGTCTATCCGAACCACGCAAACTAGATCAACCGGCTTCACGCCATTCAGGTTGCTCTTCGGAGACGAAGCCATGACCCCTACGGAGCTCAAAGGGGAGTCACTTCGCGTAATTCAACACGAAGACGAAGATGATCGGAGTGCCTCAATAGACTTGTCGGAAGAAACAAGGCTTCGAGCTGTCGCCAACCTGACGAAGTACCAAGAGCACACAAAGACATGGTATGACCCGAAAGTCAAATTAACTGAGTTAAAACCAGGTCATCTAGTATTACGAAATGTAATAGCTCCGGGGAAGCTAGGAAACAAATGGGAAGGACCATATGTTATCTTACGCTCAGGTCGCCCCGGCTCGTTTAAATTAGCTAATTTAGAAGGAGAGGAGTTGAAACATGTGTGGCATGCGGAGCACCTTAAGAGATACTATGCTTAAGGCTTCCTTGTAATCACTTGTAACACCCCTTTTATAAATAAAGCTAAGGGGTTGAGATTTGTTTTGCCCTTCGAACATCCAACCCTCCGGATGGACGCATTCGAAGGTCGGTGATGCTAGCAGAGCCAAGCATTTTTCAGAAAAACCCAAGGGGCTTGCTACGAACCATTGGTTCAGTGGCTCCGCCAACCTACGGATTCCAGGCTCCGGCTTGTTAGGATCCGTAGAAGAGTCTAAGGACTTTAAACAAGACAGAATTTCAAGCCTACGGGTGCGAAGTATCTGTAAAAGAGTCGTAGGTGGCCAACCTACGGATTCCAGGCTCCGGCTTGTTAGGATCCGTAGAAGAGTCTAAGGACTTTAAACAAGACAGAATTTCAAGCCTCCGGGTGCGAACTATCTGTAAAAGAGCCGTAGGTGGCCAACCTACGGATTCCAGGCTCCGGCTTGTTAGGATCCGTAGAAGAGTCTAAGGACTTTAAACAAGACAGAATTTCAAGCCTCCGGGTGCGAAGTATCTGTAAAAGAGCCGTAGGTGGCCAACCTACGGATTCTAGGCTCCGGCTTGTTAGGATCCGTAGAAGAGTCTAAGGACTTTAAACAAGACAGAATTTCAAGCCTCCGGGTGCGAAATATCTGTAAAAGAGCCGTAGGTGGCCAACCTACGGATTCCAGGCTCCGGCTTGTTAGGATCCGTAGAAGAGTCTAAGGACTTTAAATTTTTTGTCTAACTCATCGATGGTGACATGTGCAAAAATTCGAAGCATGCAGGTGCTCGAGCAATCATTGTGCCTACCGAACCCTTATATAAGATAAAAGCTCCGCCACCCACAAGAGGGGTAGGAGGATAGGAGTCACACAGCATGCTGTCGAAGCACTCCGCATTAAAGTATCATATTCATACATCAGGAAAAATTGTTATCTAGACCCAAATAAAAACGGAGACCCCTTCGACCCCTAGAGCTACCCCTGCGGCTACTTTGCCCTTCGGAGCTTGAAGTCTTTTTAGGCCGAGAACTTCTCTTTTTCTTCGAGGCTCGCAGCTTCTTCTGCTCCTCCTGAAGTTCGGCCCACGTCAAGAGCCTTTCGGAGCCGGCCTCGGCAAAGTTTCCAGCTTGATACTCCGAGTCGGACCAGTCAACAGGCTCGGAGGACGAAGACCCCTCTTCCTGTTCTTCCTCTTTAATGTAGGACAAAACATCCCTTCGTACTTCAAGGGTAAATTCCCCCCCGTCTCCGCGAGGAACAGAAAAGCGAGAGCGGCGATAAGGCCTCAAACTCTCAAGAACTGCCCACTCCTTTCGAAGCTCGGCAGTAGTTTCCAAAAGTACGAAGTCAGGGCTCGAAGGGCATGACAGAACCTAAAAAAGAGAAGAACACCCAAGACAAGTACTGTTTATAACTTTCTCATTAATTAAACAAAGTTTACAAGACCACAGGTACACAACAGCCCTAAGCAGCTAGACCTGCGGGTCGGTTGGCAGAGCTGGGACCGAAGGCGCTGGCGAAGTCGGGAGTGGTGGCTTCGCCTGAGCTTGCTTTTGCCGGCGGGCCTCGTCGATCCAAACCTTAGCAGCAACCTTGTGGTCCGCCTTCCATACTGATCGGAAAGCTTCCCACGCCGAAGCCACCTCCGAAGACGGCCGCAGCAGGTCATCGTCCGCGAAGCCTCCAGGAGACGAACCACCAACCGAATCGAGGGGAATCCGAAGAGTTTCGAGGTGGCGAAGAACCCCGATGCCGGCGCACTGTCCGGAGATCTCTCCGTACCGTACCCCGGAATTCTTCATCAGCGACGAAGCTACCTGGATCCTCGTCAGCTTCCGGTCGAGCGGCTCGAAGGTTGCAGCAGAGGTCGAAGGGCACATGGTGCCAAAGTACTCTAACGTACCCTGAAGAGCTTCCAAGGTACGGTCAGCAGTACTAGAATTCCTTCTATCTGCTACTTCCAGGCTTGCAACCGTTGCGTCCAACGCGGCCACCCGGAGCATCAAGGAACTCTTCTGAGCCATCGCCTGGCTGAGAGCCCCTTGAAGTTCCACCAGATGTCCATTCGAAGCAGCCGCATCCTGGCGAAGCTTCTCGACCTCCGCACGGAGAACCACTTGTTCAGCTTCGGTTTCTTCGGCACGAGAGCGGAGGGCTTCAAAGGCTTCGTCAGACGCGGCCTTAGCCTTCCGTTCTTCCAAGAGTTCCTCATTCAGCCGAAGAGACCTTTCGGTGGACTCATCAAGAGCTGCTTGAAGGGCTGTAACCTTCCGGTTAAGTCGGTTAATTTCGACCTCACTGGAAGTCGCTGCCGCTCAAGCGAGGGCGAATTGCTGCAAGGAAAACAAGGTAAGTACTAGAGAAGCTTTGATCATTAAAATACAGCGACTACGGTGTCTTTTTCATACCTGAAGGGCAGCCCTTTCGAGGGCCGTGTTGAGGCTCGAAGCCCTAACTTCGCTCAAAGCGGAGATCAACTCCGAATTGGCAATATCCTGGCTTTTCTCAGCCAGGGGCTCCAGTAGCCTTCGAAGGCCGCTCCGATGCTCCAAGAAAGGAGCCAGAAGAGGGAGCCAAGACAAGGCCCGAGCGTCGTCCTCGGCAGCCTCGTCCTCGGAGTTGCCAACGGAGGGCGCCGCTTGGTCAATTCGAAGGCCCAAGCTGGACATACTCTTACCCCTCCCCGGCACAAAAGGGGGAGAGGCAAGAGCATCTTGACCTTCGGCCGCCACATTTCCAGCTGGAGCCGCGTTGTCAGAGGCGCCGTCAGTAGTCGAGGTCGCCACGGCCGGAGCCAATTCCGTCCCAGGGAGCACATCGTCCGCTCCGAAGGATACGTCCTCCGCCACCAGGCTCGGAGCCCCCAGGGGAGCCGGAGGGTCCGCCCGGGTGACTGTCTCCGAGGAAGTAGGGACGTCGGGCACCGCCGAGGCCTCGATACCCGAAGAGGTACCTATTTCAAATATCAAGGTTAATTAACATATTATGCAGATAGTTAGCGAATGCCGATGAAAAAGAAGGAGTTCTGGGAAAATACCTCCAAGGGCCGCTTGAGGAAGGATCGCCGGATCCTCCAGGACTTCGTACATCCGGAGGATGTTGTCGAAGTCATCTCCCGAAGCCCTGACCTCGGTTTCGTCCGTCGGAGCCACAACCTCCGCAGAAACCCCTTCGGGTGCAGGCAAGTCGGAGGTAGAGTTTGACTCCACTTGCACGTTGACAGGCGCAGGAGGAGTCAGTAGGGTTACGTCAGCATCCTCCCTGTCGGGGAGGTTTGTGGGGACCTCCCCCATGTCTTCGTCGATCAGGAGGTAATCTTCGAAAGCCTTTGCTGTGGCGCCTCCGGAGTCTTCTGTCTCTTCGGGAGTGGGGCTCCGCTCGTCCGGCGACGAAGAAGACGAAGCAGGCGTCAAGTGAGAAGGCTGCTTCACCGCCCTCTTCTGAGCGGGTTGCTTGCCAGCCTTTTTAGAGGGCTCGGCCGCTGCTTTCCTCTTGCGAGCCGCCGCTCCAGCCGGGGCGAAGTCGGGAAGTGGCGGGGGCTCCATGCCGAGGGCTCGCCACACCCTGTTCGAGCGCTCCCAACTCCCTACCAGTTCCAGCCTCTTCTGCCTCTCGGCTACCGAAGGGGCTCCGAGAATTCGCTCGGTAGCCCGGACTATGTCGTCCGGAGATAAGGCCAGAGGCGCCGCTGAAAAGGAAAAGGTATAAGAAGCATAAGTATAATTAATGTGTTCATATAAAATGATGCCGCAGGAGAAGGACGTACCTATGTTTCGGAGGTCCCCCTCCGAGGCTCGCGGGATGGAGATTGGCCAACTGGCCCCGAGGGGTGAGATCCGAAGGCCTACGAACTCTTCGGCCAGGTCTCGCATGCTCATTCGACGAGCCACAGAAGCCAGCAGCCCTAGCCTCGTCGTGAGCAGACTAGGGTTCGGGGAGATGTCCGCTTCCTTCCGGAACCAAATTTCTTGAAGAGGGCCCGAAAGGGGGGAGTCTTCCCCTACTTCGGCGTAAAACCACCGAAGTATCCAATTGGTATACCATCGATCGTTTATGGCCTTCGCAGGGAAATGAAGAGCGTGCTCCCGCCGTAGCTGAAAATTGACACTACCGAAAGCCACTGTCACCTTCGAGTCTCCGGGCCCATCTTGAGGCTTCGGCTGGCAGATAGCTTCGTGGGTCGCTGCGAAGATCTCGGAGCGCCCTTCACACCCTTCCGCCCGAAGAGCCCACTTGAAGACGGCCAGGCGGACGATTGCGTTGGGGGACAATTGAGGCAGGGTAATATGGAACAGGTCTAGTACCTCTACCAGGAAATCCACGGCTGGTAGCCCCAGGCCAGCTTCGAAGAATGCCTCGAAGACTACCACTTCTCCGCGCCGAGGCCGTGGAGTCGACTCTGTCCCGGGAACACGAGTCCTCATTCAGGCTCCCAACTTCCCATCTACTGCTTCTTCGATGGACTCCGCTGTGCTCACTGACTGCCCAATAACGAAGCTCTGAGCCATCTTCTTCTTGGAAGGCGGACGAAGCGCCCGAGGGTTCTTGGGCCAACCACCGCCCGGACCCCCCGCCATTGCCGTGGCTGCTGATGCTGCCCATGCCTGCCGCTGCGCCATAGTGTTGGCCGCCAAGGGAGTGGTGTGGCTGGTTCTCGCCATTACGCTCAAGCGCTCGAAGGGGCGGAAAGTTGAAGGGAAAGGTGAATTGCAAGAACGGTGAATGCGGTAAAAAACTTCCAGTAATCCCTTTCTCCCCCTTTTATAACCGCACAATCTATACTGCTCTTCGAGAAGTTTCACACTGCAGGTTCGGCTTCCGTCACCGACAGGTGGGGTTGGAAAGTGGAACGGCGTGCAAACCGCTGAAGAAATCGACCGTTACTTCTTTTTTACAGAGGGTAACGACTATTTGCTCCGTAACGGTCATGTTGACGGTACCCCACGGCGTTCGCACTCCGTAACCGGCGCCACGATGAAAGACACTTCGTAACCGCCTGCATGACGTTCACACTCCGTAACCGCTCTCGTAACACTCATGCTCCGAAGCCATGCTGCTCCAGGGAGTTTTCCCACTATGCCAAAATTCGGAGACGAACGTTTTAAAATATTAGGCTTAATATTTTGAGATAAATCATAGTATCTTCGCATTCCCTTTAAGTCTTAGAAACTAAAAATGTTCCTTTCGTATACTGCCTTCTTCCTAAAAAATAGGTTATCTACAGAAAGGCGTATTCGAGGGGCTACTGTTGGAGGAAATTACTTCATTTCCAGGACTTAAAGGTTGACCCTCCGAAGGCTCTAAGAAGGTCCCGAAGATGGTCGATTAATGCTCAATGATACGTCAGCACGTTCGAAGGGTGCCACGATGTGAAGTCTCGGAGGACCTTCCGAAGGGAGAGAGGAGGCTTCGAAGCAGGAAGACGTGACTGATTGGATGCCCTGCTTATCCATCTACCCTGCAGCACTTTACCGTGTATAACCTTGTTTACAATACTGAAGGTCATTTGTAATATAAGGGTAAATAGGTCTATTCCTTAAGCCTTTCTCCCTATAAATACCCCCCTTTGTACCTTGTAAGAGGGATCCAGAACCAGTGGTTCAATTACACATACTCGGACCTCTTGAGTTGTTATCCTTTACGGAGGCTCAAGTTTGTCCTAAAAACACAAACCTCTTGTTTGTCCGTTCTTAACTACTAAGAACCTGTTGGTGTGACTTTTACACCAACACATAGATTAGCACATCTAACTGATCGATGATCAATTTTCACATATCATAGACATGAGGATGTCAAAATAGAGATGTGGACACATGTCGGAGAACATGGTGTTGGATAGACACACTTGAGGTACTATTATGATTGTTATTTTTATGTGTCACCAGTTGTCATATCAAATGGCATACCTATAGAGTCCTCAGACCTATAGAGTACAACCCCAAAGACTAGAGTTTCTTTGAGTGAAATAAGCTCTCGTCTGGAAAATATTTCGAATTCGTGCTTCTAGAGATCTTGGCGTCTGAAGAAACAGACTTCGAAGTAGGACTAGCGGTCCACTTGAGTGGTTTTTGGTGAAAAAAGGCGTTAGTTGGAGAAATTCATCACAATGGAGTGCTTGTGGGACCCATCGAATGAAAAGACGCTTGCTCCCACGAATTGTTTCCTATTAGATTTCATAGTTGTGTAGGTTCTGAAAGCTACATTTCGGACGCGAATTTAATCGAATAAAGTGCAATCGTCGATTTGAGCCTTGATATCCATTGTAGGATCTACAACCATTGGCGAGATTGAAGATCTATTAGATGATGTGATTAATGCCAAATGTTTATTCGAAGGGAGTTCGAAGGCAATCGCGATGGACTAGGGAGTCGAACTGTTAATCCAAGGCCTTATAAATATCTTCTTTGAAGGCACTTCATTCCTCAGCAAATTTCAAACTTTTAATCTTCATCTTCTTCCTTGAGTCTTATGATCCCAATTTTACTGGCGCCTAGCAATCCTCACCACCATTGCTGGTGCGTGATCTGTTACTGCAAGGCAAGGAGGCTCTTCAATCTTCATCCAGTTCATTGTACAAGGATCACCCGACTTGCTGCTATGGATCCTAAAGAAGTAGTGAGCCAGATTGAGGAGTTCTGGAAATTGAAGGCCGATAAGAAGATGATTGGTGCGCTGAAGGAGAATGGTGCTCTTCTGACAAGGGCGTTGTCTTTGTGGCGCCCCGCGATCAGCGAGACGTTCCTGACCTCGAAAACCAAGGAGCTGACGATTTTCGAGTCCTTTTTGTTGGGACATGGGGAAGCTATGCTAACCAACAATTTCAAAAATTCAACCCCAAACACTAGAACCATTCGCGTGAGGGATCATGAATCATTACCTTCAAACGCGAGACATGCTACTATAGCGAAAGAAGATGTTGGGGAAGCGCGTCCTCGCTTATTCTCATCTCGCTCCGTCCGTTCCCCAGCAATCTAATCGGCAAACACTGGCGATGTCAACATGAAGAAGCTCACAAGCTCCATTATTTGAGAAACGCCTCTATGGAGTCCACATGTACAATGATAGAATCCTCTCACAACAATGTGCTAGCCCCGCTTGAAAGATCCAAGGGGAGAACCCTAATCTCAACCTTTGAGATCAAGATGGGAGAGGAGAGGTATGGAGGCTAGGGTTTGTAGAATAGGAGCAACTACTACTTCCTCCATGACCTCCTCCTCCTTTTATAAAGAGGTTAGATCCGGAGTTCAAAACCAGATTAAAAGCCTAACATATTTAATCTGTTCGCCCACTTTGGAACTTCCAATATGGACTCTCGGTCTGCAACTTAGAAATTATCAGAACTTTTGATACCCCTATCGGAACTTCTGATCGTCCCTATTAGAACTTCCGATTCTAAATCAGAACTTCCAATTTGAACTCTTTTTCTCTAAATCAGAAATAATCGAAACTTCCGATTGCAAATAAAAACGTCCGATTTTAGCTCTCGGTTTATCAAACAATAAATTATCGGAACTTCTGATTTGAGATCTCGATTTCTAATTTAGAAAATAATTAGAATTTCTGATTCTAAACCAAAACTTCCGATCCATCTAGAATTTTCTTGAGCACAATTCCTTCAATCTCCCACTTGCATAAGAACCAATTCTTAGTAAGTTTCTTAATCCATTCCTTTAAGTGTGTGACCCGATAGGTTCATACACAAACGATTGTTCATTTGAAATCTTTTATGGCTCACTGATCAATAGCGGTACCTAGCAGCACAAATTGTCCCCCGAAAGTGTAAAAAATCAAATTTTCTATGAACTTTGATATATGCATGCACTAGTCCTTTTACCACATGACATCAGTCAAGCGCAATGCGAGATACATGCCCCCATTATTGGATAGCTTGACTTTTCACTTGATCAAGTATCAGATTCAAATCATGACTAACTCTTTAGTCATAGTGGCATGGCCATGCACTTTTCTAATCTGACTATCTTAAGGGTCCCACAGATGTCTCTCCCATTATTAGGAGGGGTAGATTCCATCTTGACTGCTCACATCCCATGACATGTTTCATAACACACGTGAAAACGACCCTTATAACTACCCAATTACGAAATAGCGTTAGGAATCATCAAAGTTGGCTACTACACATTGTGGAATCAAATGACGATCTCAGATCTAAAGACTCTGTAGATACACCATTTGATATGACAACTGATGCCACATTTCAATAACAATCCCAAGAGTATCTCAAGTGGGTCTATCTAACATTGTGTTCTCCAACATGTGTCCACATCTCTCATTTGACATCCCTATGTGTATGATCCCTGAAACATGATCATCAATAAGCCAAATGTGCTAATATATGTATCATCATTGTCCCACATGATGAGAAGATTAGGTATCCTTTTGAATAACATCATTATAAAATAAAGAGTCTCATAGACAAGTCATCAACTCATCAATAAATTTAAATGACATTTATTGCCAGAACAAGATAACAAATACACATGACTCAGTCACGCAAGTATATAATACCCATGGAGCTCATGTGCGCCTCATGCTTGGGCTGTGAAAGAGGTTTTGTTAATGGATCCGCTATGTTCAAATCTGCGTGCATCTTGCAAATCTTCACATCACCTCTCCCTATAATCTCGCGTATCAGGTGATATTGCCGAAGTATATGTTTGGACTTTTGGTGTGACCTAGACTCCTTAGCTTGTGCAATGGCACCACTATTATCACAATAGAGGTCCACTAGGTTGGACGCAGTAGGGACAAAACCTAGCTTAGAAACAAACTTACTGATCCAAACAACCTCCTTCGCAGCTTCCGAAGCTATGATATATTCAACTTCCGTTGTACAGTCTGCCACTGTTTGTTGCTTGGAACTCTTCCAACTCACTGCGCCTTCATTGAGGCAGAACACAAAACTAGATTGCGATCGTGAATCAACCTTGTTGGTCTAAAAGCTAGCATTGGTGTAACCACTTACAATGAGCTCCACTTCACCACCATAAATTAAACTAAGAACATATCCTCAGTCCTTCTCAAGTACTTGAAGATACTCTTTACTACCGCCTAGTGACTTTCACCTGGGTTTGACTGGAATCTACTTGTAACACTTATAGCACACGAAACATCTGGACATGTACATAGCATGACATACATGATGGACCCGATCATGGAGGCATACGGGATTGCACTCATCTTCTCCAATTCATCAGGTGTCGCAGCACACTAAGTTTTACTAAGAGAAATACCATGTGACATCGGTAGAAAGAATTTCTTGGAATTCTGCATTTTGGACCGCTTCAAAACCTTGTCAATGTTCATACTCTAGCTTAATCCAATTAGCCACCTTGATCTAAATCTATAGATCTTAATACCCAAAATGTATGTTGCCTCTCCAAGATCTTTCATAGAGAAACTTTCTCAATGAAGTCTTGATAGTATCCAACAATGGAATGTCATTTCCGATCAACAATATGTCATCCACATATAAGACCAAAAATACAAGTGAGCTCCCACTAGACTTTTTGTAAACACAAGGCTCTTTTTCGTTCTGGATGAAGCCAAACCCTTTGGCTACGTTTTGGCGTGGTTTTTGGTCACACACTGAAACACGCGCGGCTTTGGAGATTTTCTTAACTCTAGTGTAGGTCCTACGTCTTAGAAACGTGTTTAGGGCGTGCCAATCAGTTTGACCCTGCAACTTATAACGGATCTGAACAATATATCAACGAATCATGCAAAGTTTATTTATATAAATAGTATACAACATGAAAAAGATACAACAACAAGAGATGTCAGACTTAACCGATGAAGCCTCAAGCTATCAAACCCAGGTCACTTCAACCTAAGAGATGAAACCCAACTAATGCAGCCATAGACCTAGCCAAATACACTGAGAACAACGGGTGACCGTGTTGTTTCACCATTCTCCTCAAGAGGTTGGACTGAACCGATACAGCCGTGATGATTCTAACCTAGTTGGTATGGAAGTCGGGGGTGGCGGGAGTCAACTCTTCGCCGAAGATCAAACTGATGAAGCCTAGCTCTGGCCAAGTTCCGCCAGATAACCTTGGGGCACAAGGGTGGCGATGCGCCGATTGTAGATTGAACAAGAGTTAAACTAATCCTAACCTAAGGGATACATATTTAGAGTCTGTAGACTTGACGTCCAAGTAACCTATCAGCCGATTTCAGATGAATCTATAACCAACTCCTGCCTCTCTTATCTCCATCAGTCGTCTTCCCGATCATGCAATTGTTGCGGATGGGCTTTTTTGACTTTCTTTGACCGGATCTTTCTTGACCTTCTGTTGACAGCGCGCCTCTCTTGGTGGGCCTTGGGCTTTACCAATTCTTGGTGTCAACACATGCCCCCCTAGTTTTGAGGCATTAAGAGGCACTTGACGCTTCGAAACTATCAATCATTATCGCCAGCCAAGTCTTTTCACACGGTCATATCAAATTCATTATCGCCAGCCAAAAACTCTTCGCCTTTGCTTCTTGCGATTGGCCCGATGGGGTAGCCGAAGAATCACCTTGGTCAATAAATACTCGTCTTTTGCATTCTTCCTTCTACGTTTTCTTCTTACCAGCACTCCGGCTTTCAACCCATCATCATTAGGTTTTGCTACTTCCTGATCATCACCATCTTTCTGCCTTTGTCTTCATCACATCACACTGAGAGGACAATAGAATGGCTGACTTGAATAGGATCCCACTGGTATGTCTTTGTTTTTCATACATTTGGCCCTTCTTTCTTTCCTCTGTGGTTTTCATCCCTTTTCTGAGAAATTTTTCCACATGTAGGCTCTCCGGAACCAGGTCTTCATACTGATCGTCATTCACCCGTAAAACGTTTTCTTGGGCCCCCTAGGTGACTCTGACCCGATCGAATTCATGAATGCTGAGACATGCCAAATTCCCTTGAAGTGTTCCCCCATGCGTCCTTTTGACTGGGACCTTGACTTCGTGCCTTTTCCTTCCTCTATCCCTAGCTGGCATGACTGGTACCTTAGGGTATCGGCCACTTACCGCACCTTCTGGGATGAGAACAATATCGGTCACTATATCAGTCTCTCCCTTGTCGTGCCATTCTAGAACGAACAAATGTTGGCCGCATCGTGTTACTTCTAGTCTAACACCCTCAATGCTTTCCTTTTCATCCATGGACCGATGAGCCCCTCCTTGCTTGACATCTACTTTTTGAATTGCCTTGACATTTGCTAACCGGTCCTCCCCTTCTCTCTTTGTTTCCAGCCGTCACACAACTTGTGTGCCGACTTAGTCGATAACTAGAGCTGATACAACAGGCAACACAATAAGAAAATCGACCCGGTCGGCACCCGTGAACACACCACCTTCCTCACCCTTTGGCTAGAAGAGTTTGTTTTCTGCCTATCGGCCCCGGCCTCAACTCTGCAATTTCAATACATGGTCGAACGACTTGCCACCCATGAGTGGACCCCCTGGGTTTCATCCTTCTCAGGGCCACCTATCATCTCCTCCACCTCATGTCAGTCGATTTATCGGTTGGCAACTTCATCGGCCGGCGTCGAGGTCCCTGGTGGCTTCTTCAACTCTAGCTGAACGTCTACACTATTAAAGCCATTGGAGAGGCCCCTTTTCCCTGTCTCTCTTCCCCAACAATTTTCTGGAGTCGGTACCTCCCACTTTCTATTGGTGTCGCTCCTTGTGTGAAGCGACCTCATTTCATCCTTCCGTACCCATCTCCTCCACGACTTTGGATGCATCCTTCATGCTCTTCTACCTTGGGTTATCTAGTCGATTTTCTTGGTTTCCTTTTGGTTTCCATTCGGAGTAAACCCGGGACACAAAGTATCCCGGGACACAAAGTCTTACCGTATCTTCTCCGTCCTTTCCCATATGGCCAATTGGTTGCCCTCCGTAAGGGTCACCACCTGGAGGACCTGTTGAGCAAAATCTTTTGCCTTACGCGAGTGGTGGGTTGTGGTGAAGCTTCATGTCTTCAATCGATCCTCGTAGGTCTACCGGGAGTGGCTTCATCCGACTGGCACTGAGGCTGCTCCCGATGTGAGTACCTCGGCCTCCTTTTTTCTTTTTGCTCCTCCTATTTGTTGGGTGAGATAATCCCAGTTGTATCCCAAGAATATTGACGATCAAAGCGGAAGCCCCGATCAACGGCCCCTGTAGACCGAAGAGCAGCACGACGATGGGTGCAAGATACTTCGGTAAAGCTCAAGGCCAAAGCCAACCCCACAAAGACTTGGGCTCTGAGGTCAAAGTGAGGCCCGGGGCACCGCTTGTCCTAGACCGGAAGCTTGCGGCCCTAAGTCCTTCGGCCTCCTATCCAAGGGACCGAAGCGAGGCTCCTGAAGGCCGGGGGCCGTCAGAAGATGACTTCGAAGGTGACCATACCAAGGCTCCAAAGAGGCTCTGTGTATCCGATCAGTGTGGGACATCATCCGCTAAAACCAGAGTGCATTGTCTGAGACGTCAAATAGTCCTTGTAGGCGTGATGGGCGGTTGGTAACGTTCTAGTTTGGTAAGGTGTACAACAAGACCGCATGTGTGCACCGTCACGCCGGGCACTGTAGCCAAGTCACTGAATGACTGGAAGAGTCATTAGGGTCGTACTCCTACCGATTAGGAGTATGGAAGTTGTGTGATGTATGTAAGTCAGAGGGGCTCAGAGATAATTGGCCCAGTGTAGGGCTCCACTATAAATACCCCCTCCCTTGTGTAGTACAGATATAGAACTATAGATCTAAGATTACAGCCTTTGAGAAAAGCTTTCAACCCTAACCTAGTTTCTTCAAACCTGTCGGTCTAATCATTTTCCCCAACAATTGGCGCCGTCAGTGGGAACCTTAGTTCAAGAAGCTAACGTCCTCTCCACTTCACGCTTAAAAAGAAGCATGTCATCCAAGAAGGGCGCCACCACGACCCTATTCCAAAGGTCTGCTCAGACCTCGAGGCAGGAGGCCGCCCCTATCAGCCTCCTATGGTTCTGGAGGCAGCCCCGAACCAGGTTCCGGAGGCAGTGTCGAGATCCTGGGACCTCTCTGACTGGGCGGGGCCGTCGGTGGAAAACCAAGCAATTTCCTAGGAGAGGCTTGCTGGGCTCCGCCCTCTGGGTGACTGCCCAGCCACGGCCCTCCGGACTGACTTTGTTTGCTTGTAGGACCTAGAGACGAACTCTGGAGGCACCGGGAGCAAGGTCGATGCGTTGGCCGCTAAAAACGCTTGGATGAGAGCCGAGCTAGCGCAATGGCGACAGGTGGCCACGGTCCGACTATCAGATCCCCCAAGAGTGACAGGGGTCGAGGCCATCGTGCTAAGTGACGACGAAGACCAGGAAGACCAGAGGCAGGAGGAGAACACATCCTTTGATGAAGAATCCCCGCTGCACCTTGACCTGCAGAGGGTGCAGTTCGACTGAAAGTTCCATGCAGCGAAGCTCCTGAAATATTCCGGGGAATCCGACCCTAGAGAATTTTCTCGCTCCTACGCCCTAGCGATAGAAGCCCGTGGTGGAGGTTAGGACACGATGGTAAAATGTTTTCTCCTCGCACTCGAAGGCATTGCCCTTCGGTGGTTCCGGTCATTGAGACCAAGGTCCATTAGGTCATGGGACCAGATGAAGAAGAAATTGTTCAACATCTTTCAAGGGACTTTCATGGCCCCCATGTCCACGGGGAGCCTCTTTCAGGTGAAGCAACAACCTGGCGAAACACTACAGCAATACTCGTAGCGCTTCACCCATACCAAGGCCCAGATTAAAGGGCTATCGGCCTCCTCCGTCATCGACGTGGCTCACGAAGGAGTCACCAACCCCAGCCTCCTCGACAAACTCCATCAGAAGCCAATATCTTCAGTGGCTCAGCTAATGACATACTTCGAAGAGTACGCCAGATCCGCGGAGTGGCAGGCGATGATGGCCCCCATCTAGACTCCGGATGCCAAAGTTTACGAACCGCCTTGCCCCGCCCCCACCCTAGTAGATCCTCATCACTGCGACTCGTGACGATGGCAGAAGCACTTTAGAGGGGAAGTACTCAGCATCGCCCCCCACGCGCCCAAGCCCGTGAAGTTCCAGCATGCCCTAGGAGGGTCCGCTCCACCGGCTTGAAGCCATTAGCGAAGACCTCTGCCGAGAGCGCAGTCTTCCATGGCAGCATCCACAGTGAGAACTACAGCAACGACACCGACTCCTGCTGCACCATCCTCACTCTCCGGAACGACTACCTCGAGCGAAGTTCCGGGCGAGGTTCCTCCGACAAGGCGCCATCCATCCACCGCACCAAATCTGTCCAGGTGGTTGGGCGGATTGACAAACTAGGGGCTCTGAGGCATTTCCCAAAGTCCAGCAAATTTTCAGCTCCGAAGCTTGAAGATGGGTCGGATCGAGGGAAGCGCGTGGTGATACCCATATCCGGAGGAGGGCCCATGAGCAACATGTCAAAGAGGCAGCGAAGGGAGTATGTTCGATAAGTTGGGCACATCGGGACCTCTACCTCCACCACCTTGCCCGAGTGGTCCCACGTGCCCATCTCCTTCACCGCCAGCAATGCTGTCGGTGTCAAGTTCTCGCATGCTGACCCCTCATTATCATGGCTGACATCGCTAGCGTCAAGGTGCGTCGAGTTCTCGTCGATGGAGGTAGTTCTGCTGAGACCATCTTTGTGCAGGCCTTCGACCAGCTCTGCGTCTCTAGGAAGCACTTGCTCCCTGTCACCCGGTAGCTTTAAGGGTTCGCAGGGCCACGCCTCGATGCCCTTGTCCAGATAGACCTTGAAGTGACCTTCAGAGAAGGTCCCCTCTCGCGAACCAAGGAGGTCATCTTTGACATCGTCAATGCCCCCTATGCCTACAATGCCATCTTTGGCAGGGGCATGCTAAACCGGTTCGGAGCCATCGCACACCACAACTAGTTGTGCCTGAAGATGTCGACTCCGGGAGGCTTCCTGTCCATCCTCGGCGATCAAGCCGCGACTCGCTAGATGGAATACAACCACTCTGCTCCACTAGAACCAAGTTAGGTCCACAGTGTTTGGGAAAGTCTAGACAGTATCGAAGACCCCTCGCTCCACACTGGGCCACCCAAAGGGCTGGCCGCCAAGCCTCATCCTGAGGGGGAGGTGGTAACCAAGATCCTCATCAAAGATGGGTGGGAGTACCCCGTCTAGTTCGGTGGGGGGTTGGAGCCTGAGGTCCTGGCCAAGTTGGAGGAAGTAGTTTGTGACAACCTAGACATCTTCGCGTGGTCGGACGAAGACATACCGGGGGTCGACCACAGCGTCATCGTACACTCCCTCTCGGTGAACCCGAAGGCACGCCTAGTATACCAAGGGCTCCACAAGCTATCCATAGAAAGAGCTAACCTCGCCAAAGCTAAAGTTGAGAAGCTACTCCGACCCAGAGTCATCCGGGAGATTAGACACACGGAATGGGTATCAAACCCTATTTTTGTTCAAAAGAAAAATTCCAAAAATGGCGCATGTGTATCGATTTCACCTCCTTTAAAAAAATTCCAACGAGAACATTCTCTCCAGTCTCAACCGGCGGATTGTAGGCCTCGCCAAGGGGCTATGGACCAAGGAGTTGCCCAAAATCCTCTGGTATATATCAACCACACCATCTAGGGCAACTAGGTTCACTCTGTTCATGCTACTGTTCAGCGATGAAGCGATGACTCCGCTAGAGCTCAGAGCCAGCTCCATACGGGCCACAGAGCCTAAGGCCGAGCAAGGGCGTGATACCTCCCTCGACCTCTCTGAAGAAACAAGACTCTAACCCGTGGACAACCTCTCTAAGTATAACAACAAGACGGAGGCCTGGTATGACCCTAAGGTTAAGCGGAATGAGTTGAAGCCAGGGCACCTCGTCCTCCGGAGCATCCTCGCCCTGAAAAAGCTCGACAACAAATGGGAAGGGCCATACATCATTGTCCGTTCCGACAGGCCATGCTCATTCAAGTTGGCTACCTTAGAAGGCGAAGAGTTGAAGCATACTTGGCAAGCGGAGCACCTGATGCGGTACTACGCATGACTTCAATGTAATTATTTCTTACCATGTTGTAATATGATGCATCCCCTTGTTTTATAAAAGACGTTTGTCCGACGCAATGTTTTACTGAAGTGGACGCACTAAGGTACCAAATGTGCTTCGGTTCAGGAGGGAAGCATCAAAATAACAGATTTCGATCTCCGGCTCGAAGCACCCGAAATACAGATTCCGAGCTCCGACTCGAAGCATCCAAATTATGGATTCTGAGCTCTGGCTCGAAGCATCCAAATTACGGATTCCGAGCTCAGACTCGAAGCTTCCAAATTACGGATTTCGAGCTCTAGATCGAAGCATCCAAATTACGAATTCTGAGCTCCGGCTCGAAGCATCCAAATTACGGATTCTGAGCTCTGGCTCGAAGCATCCAAATTACGGATTCTGAGCTCCAGCTCGAAGCATCCAAATTACGGATTCCGAGCTCAGGCTCGTAGCATCCAAATTACGGATTCTGAGCTCTGGCTCGAAGCATCCAAATTACGGATTCTGAGCTCCGGCTCGAAACATCCAAATTAAGGATTCTGAGCTCTGGCTCGAAGCATCCAAATTATGGATTCTGATCTCTGGCTCAAAGCATCCAAAATACGGATTCCTAGCTCCAACTCGAAGCATCCTAACTACAGATTCCGAGCTCCAGCTCGAAGCATCCTACCTATGGATTCCGAGCTCCGACTCGAAGCATCCTAACTACGGATTCTGTGCTTTGTCTCAAAGCATCCAAGCTACAGATTCTGAGCTCCAGCTGAAAGCATCCTAACTACGGATTTTGAGCTCCGGCTCGAAGCATCCTAACTATGGATTCCGAGCTCCGGCTCGAAGCATCCGAACCACG
Organism: Zizania palustris; assembly: GCA_019279435.1. Lineage (NCBI taxonomy): Eukaryota > Viridiplantae > Streptophyta > Magnoliopsida > Poales > Poaceae > Zizania > Zizania palustris. The sequence continues at coordinate 31,892,826 of JAAALK010000284.1, forward strand.
GACTCTAAGCCCCGGCTCGAAGCGTCCCAACCAAAGACATCCCTCTACATATCCTAAAACTCAGTTCTGGATGACTATAGCAAGTTGCGCGCAGCTGGCAAGCCGCCTACCCAAAGGAGGGGCAGGAGGAGTAAGTTCAAAGCGACCAAAATTTCTTGAATAATAGTAAACACCAAAAGCAAGCGAAACCCTGATTTTATTAAAATGAAATAAGCTCCAATTATAGATCGAAGTAGGATTTGAGGCCCTAAGAGAAGTAGGTGTCTAAGCCAAGTCGAAACGGGAAGCCTTTTCGGTCCTGCAAGCTAGCCCGATTTTGGGAGCTCTCTCCGACTCGCATCCTTAGAACTCTAGGGGCTGCAAGAGTCACTCGTGTGGAACGCTTCTTCTCTGCCTTCTCTAGAGCTCTCCAAGTCCTCTAATCCTCTTAAAGTTGTGCCCAGGTACGTACGGGCTGATCTACATACTTTGACTCGTTGGGACCCAACTCTATATCGGACCAGTCCATGGGCTCCAGCGATGATGATGAGGCCCACACCTCCTTCTCTTCTTCTTTTATAAAAGCTCGCACCTCGTGCAACACCTCAGGGATAACACGCCCATAATCATCCTGAGGTACGGTGAAGGGAAAGTGCCTGTCGGCCCTATGGGCTTCGAAAATAGCCCACTAATGTCGAAGTGTTTCGGTTTCATCAAGGACTTCGACCTCGAAGTTAGAGTAATCAGAGGAACCCTGAACGATTTTCAAAAGAAACAACCTTCCTTCATTGATAAAATACTGAAACTTTGATTACAAGACTTGCTTAGAAAAGGGATCCTAAAAGAGACTACACCTTCGGGTCCGAAGGAGGGACAACGAAGGAAGGCTTCGAAGAAGGCTGAGGCTGGCTCGCCCGGTAAGCTTCATCCATCTAAGCCTTCATTGCGCTTGGGCCTTCAGCTTTCCAGGGCGCCTAGAGGGCTTTCGAGGCCTTCGTCATTGTGGGAGTCGGGGAAAGGAGACAATTCCCCCAAAGGCGATCGGAGGTGTCCCTATCTTTGCTAGGAGGGCGCCCACGGTGGCTTCTAGATGGTGGAGGACCCCGAGGGCGACTACTCGCCCCAAAACATCCCCGTACCTAGACGCCATGGAGTCCACTTGTTGGACGGCAGCCTGGATGAACTTCAGTTGACAACTAAGGGGCTCGCGGGTGGTGTCGATGGGCACGCAGGATGTCCCTAAGCGCTCCAAGACACCTCAGAGAGCCCCCACAGCGTTAGCTACCGCCTTTTTGCCCTACACCAAGGACTCCACTGCTGCTTCATTTCTAGTTAGGGGGCCTTCGACCATCTGCTCCAGCTTGATCATCTAGACCCTTAGGGCCTTGGCGTCGGCCGCCTTTGTGCGAAGCTCCTCAACCACTGTGACTTGGACCCGGAGTACTTCGGCTTCGGCGGTCCAAGTTCGGAGTACTTCGACCTCGGTGACTTGGGCTCAAAGCACTTCGACTTTGGCAACCCAAGTCCAAAGCTCTTCGACCTCAGCAACTTGGGCCTAGAGTACTTCGGCTTAGGCAGCCTGAGTCCGGAGCTCTCCGATCTTGGCGGCCTGAGGCCGAAGGCTGACGACTTCCATATCCAGCACCCGAAACCTATTGACTTCAGCAGCCTGCTCTAGGAGCTTCATCGTCTTGGTGGCTAGAGCCTCATGCTAGGCCTTGAGCTCCTGTGTAGCTTCCTCTTCCACTTCAGCGCACCCGCGGAGCCTCGTGACCTCACGTTCGTAGCGACCTCGCTCCACAGAAAGGGATACCAAAGACCCTTGGGCCAAGACAACGAGCTATCCATGAGAATGAACACGAGGGTAAGATAAAGAAAGAAGGAGAGGGGCATGCTCGGAAACACCAAGAGTGCTTACCTGACTCGCCGCGCTCTCGATGGTGAAGTTCAGATCGGTCCCATCCAACCGACCAATCTACGACACCAGCTCATTGCTCCTCAGGGCCAGGTAAGCCTAGTGAAGAGGCGTCGTCCACGCTGCGAACTCTGAATCGGCCCCTGCAAATGGAACAAGGAGGGGCGCGCACATGTTCTCACTTCCGGGCTCCCCGACTAGAGGGACCTCACCCTATGGGGCGGCATCCCTTCGGGCCCTACTCGAGTTCACCTCCTCGTTGGACCCCAAGACTTCTACCACCTCGACGGCGGCCCTAGGCCTTGCCTCAGTGTCATCTCAAGGAGGTGGGAGTGGTGGAGTGGAGCCCTCGTCTGAAGCACCTATTCACGAGCAAACGTAAGTAAGTAACAATAGAAGAATAAGGCCTTCATGATCTAAGGTAGCTCGGGCGGAGCCTTCTACCTTTGCTAGCCCCCTCGGGCTAAGGTTCCGAAGAGTGGACGGTTGCCAGAGACTGGGGCTGGTAAAATAACTCGTCCATCGAATTCACCGGGGACCACCCAGCGTGGCGGTCAGCTTGGCCGCAACGTTGGCACTCCCCACCACTTCCGCTAGGGGATCGGTCAAGCCTCCAAGGGCCAAGCTATCCCCACTGGGACTCTCGCGGGAATTAGCTAGAGCCCCTCCGGATGCCACGCCTAGAGGTGAAACTATTCACGGAGTGACTCTCACCCCCTCATTGCCTCCCTCTATTTCCGCTCCCATGAGAGGTCGGGACGACTCCTTCGAGGCCGAAGCCTCGATGCCGTCATCATCATTCATGGTTTGATTCGGCCTGGAAACGCCAAGACCTGGAGCTAGGGCATCTGGCTCCCCCGCCGCTCCCCCACCTGAAGTTCTCTCCTCCGAGGCGAGGTTAGACGAAGAGACAGGGGAAATGTATTGCGGCCCTCTTGTTGTCTTCTTCGCAGGTTGCTTCGAGGACCCCGCCGTGCCCAGCTCCGTCGTTCTCCTCTTCGGAGCCGGGTCTGGCAGATCGACATCCGGGAGGCGTGGGGGCTTGAGCCGAATGGCGCTCCACACATGATTGAACTATTCCCAAGACCCCACGAGCTCCATCCTCCGCTTGAGCTCCACCGGAGTAGGGGCCCCGAGGATCTTCTCGATGATCCGGGTGACCTACTCCGAAGTTTTAATCACGCATGATCATGCAATGTTCGGAGGTATGATTAGCATTTCGAACAAATCTTGCGAGTCATGATCTACTCATCGCAGGGGAAAAGAAGCAAGACAAACTAAGTGGGCCAGAGGACGTCTCCGAAGGTGGCCCCTCCTTGGCACTCTAGAGTGAGAGGGCCATGCCTCCATCAAAGGCAGGATCTCGAGGGCGACGAACTCCTCGGTCAGATCCCGCATGCTCATCCTGGCGAGCCACTATCTACAGGAGCTAGATGCGAGCGGAGACCGAGCCGACGTCGGCTTTGATGTCCGCCTCCTTCTGGTACCAGATGTGGCATGGGGGCCCTACTAGCCTAGAGTAAAACATGACCGCCACATAGAACCAGTGGCGAACCCACTCCGAATACCACCTCTCATTAATGGCCTTCGCTGTGAAGAACTCGGCGTATTCCTTTCGGAGTTGTAAGTTGAGGCTTCCATATGCTAGAACCAGGTCCTCCTTCTTCTTCAGCTAGCAGCAAGCTTCGTGCATCCGTGCGAAGACCTCGGCCCTTCCTTCGCAGCCTTTGGACCTCATGGCCCATTCGAAGATGGCTAGACAGGCGACTGCGTTCAAGGACAACTATGACAACTCTAGGTGAAACGCATGGAGGAACCCTGCCAGAAGCCCTGAAGAAGGGAACCCAAGCCCGGTGTCGAAGAAGGCTTCGAATACGACCAACTCGCCCTTGCGTGGCTCTGGAGTGGTCTCCACTCCCGGCCGTCTGTCCTCTATGCCGGGGCCGAGGCGGTTCCGGACTACATTCATCATTGACCCCTTAGTGCAGGCCATCCTCTCGAGCACCAGGGTCTGCTCTCGGAACCTCTCCGAAGGGCGTCGGAGCTCTCGGGGCCCGCGAGCTTTGGCACAACTTGAATCCATCGCCGCCGTGCCCACGGTCGCCGCTTACCTCTAGAGGAACCAAGGATCAACAATGGGAGTGGCACCTCCTTCCCTCGTCATCTCTCTAGACATGAGGTTGATAGAGGGAGAAGTAGCGAGAAGGCAAAAGTGAGTGCGGCACTCGATTGGAAAGATGCAGGAGAAATTTGCAGAGTGCTTGAAGTTGTGGTTCACTGCCAAAGGAAGATGGCCTATATAAAGCACAGGTGCGAGGATGCATTAATTCCCCAGTCGGTTTGCGTTCCCCCAAAGGGCGGCGCGTGGACTACGGCAAGGTCGCATTGAAGTCATCCTAGGGGCCTGAGCCCAAGGGTGGGAGCTCACGTACCTGGGCGCCATCTCACCTGTTACTGCTAGTCAAAGACATCTCATCGCTTGGTCTCCACAAGAAGCACCAGCAGTGAGTTCATTTCTAATATGACCTTGTCGCAGGATTATCTTTGGCGCTCCCTTCCTTTCTCGTTTTCAAGAGAGTTGAACGGACAGAAGCAAGGGGGTTCTCTTGGGGAAGATAATCCCGGTTGTAACCTGAGAATATTGATGATCAAAGCAGGAAGCCCTGATCAACGACCTCGTAGACCGAAGAGCAGAATGATGATGGGCGCAAGAGACTTCGGTAAAGCTCGGGGCCGAAGCAAGCCCCACAAAGACGTGGGCTCCGAGTTCGAAGTGAGGCCTAGGGCATCGCCTGTCCCAGACCAAAAGCCTACGGCACTGAGTCCTTCGGCCTCCTGTCCAACGGACTGAAGCGAGGCTCCCAGAGGCTGGGGGCCACCAGAAGATGACTCTGAAGGTGATCATACCAAGGCTCTGAAGAGGCTCTGCGTAGCCGGTCGGTGGGGGACGTCATCCGCTAAAACCGGAGTGTGTCGTCTAAGACGTCAAATAGTCCTTGTGGGTGTGACGTGCGATTGGTAACAGTACAGTCTGGTAAGGTGTACAACAAGACCACATGTGTGTGCCGTCACGCCAGGCACTTTAGCCATGTCACGGAATGACTGGTAGAGTCGTTAGGGTCGTACTCCTACCGATTAGGAGTATGGAACTTGTGTGACATATGTAAGTCAGAGGGGCTCAAAAAGTATCGGCCCAGTGTAGGGCTCCAAGAATACAACCTTTGAGAAAAGCTTTAAATCGTAACCTAGTTTCTTCAAACCTGTCGGTGTAATCTTTTACGCCAACACTATTTTTTATCATTTGATCAGACCTTGCCTTTTCCTTTTATAGAACGTTGAGGAGGAGGCCCCTTCAATGAGCCTAAGCGGCTGGCCGATACGATACGGACCAGTATTGGCCACTATGAACCTTGACACCGACGCCCCAACTCCTATTGCATGGGTGAACGGGAGGCGGTCGAGCTAGTCCATGCTTCGGTGAAGGGTGCTCTATAGAGGTGAAGCGGTCGAGGGACTTCCCTATGTCAATTGGGGGCTTGTAACATATCTCTTTGTAATCAAAACATCAAGAATATATATCAGTCTTTCTTTATATCTTGTATTGTTGCTTGTTGAGTTTCCTGTGTTGCATCCTCTTTGCTCTTGATGATTTTGTCTAAGGGAGATGCCTTCGCATCAGCCGTCTTGAGACGATGCCATAGGCATCGGCTGTATGTAGTTTGACTGAATGCTTAAAATGTTTTCCTCAGTAGCTCCGTCGTAGTGGTTTATCGTTTGTGGCATCGTTCTGGTCGAAGTCGTCTTCAATGTCGTATTTATAGCATAAGCTTGGGCGGTTCTTCGCTGACTAGTGCGATACCATCATCGAATACTTACAAGAAATTTCCTTCCCAAGCCTTTCCTTATAAACATACCGTTGATAGCAAAAAATGGAATTAATGGCCAAGATTGTCAAAATATCAATTTTGGTAATTTGGGCCGAAAATATACAAGTCATGGTACAAGCCGAAGCCCTGAAGTGTCAGAGGCCCATCTGCATGGAGCCTTGGGGGACTTTTAGTGGCCTACTCCGTAGGCCTGGCTTCAGCCCGAAGGCCCCTTCGGCAACCTACTTCACTGAAGCTTCGGCCGAAGGAGCACCCTTCAGCGGGCCCGCCCAAGGCCCACTTTGGGCTGGCTCTGGTGAGGAGCCATGCTGAAGAGCGTGGGCCTCATGGCTCCAGATGTAATGAATCATTGTCAATGGAAGTCAAGAGGACACAAAGAGAAGAGAAGACCTGTTGTGTCTAGGCCGCTTGTGACTCAGGTACACGGGCAGCGAGCGACTATCGGGCAGGGGGGCCGCGAAGTCGGGCTGGCCCAATCCGGGTTCATGGGCTAGGATCAGCAGAGGATCCACTGGGCTGTTGACCAGGATTGACTCAGGTACACCGGCGGTGAGCGATTGCCGGGCTGAGAGAGCTGCGGAATCGGGCAGGCCCAATCCGGGTACCTGGTGCATAGTCGGTGGACGCTTTGTCAGTTTCGGTGCAAAACTGACAACTGCTGATCTCGGATCGGACCGTTCTGAGGTGAAGCCATAGTCGCTACGAAATCTCCGCTTAAGGATAAGCCATCTGTAATTAGGAGTTTACTATTTTGTCCATAGGCCCACAGTCAGTCAATTGAGTCTGTAAAAATATCCTAAGGGCATTTTGGTCTTTTCCATTTTATTTCAGCGTCTGGAAAAACCCTAAGGGTCTTTTGGTATTTTCCTAGGCTATTGGGCTGCCTATAAATAGGGCCCCAATTCCTAGGGTTAGGGTTACCCTTTCTGAAATCACTTTACTAATCCAAGAGATTGGGTTACTTTTTGTTCATCTTTCGGCTGCTGCTTGTTTTTCTCCGCCGTCACCATGATCTTTGCGCACACGCTCTGAAATCATCTCGTCAGGTCTTATTCCCTGATTCTCAACCATCCAGTTTTCGCTTTGTACGCAGTTAATCATTTCATCGATTTGCATGCTTACTGTGTTCTTTTGTATGCGATGGTTTAGGCTGAGTTCTGTGCACTGAGATTATTTTATTCGGTTCTATTCCTTGGCTATTTCTTTACTTCGAGTAGTTGTGTTTTTGTTGAATCTTTGGTGGCTAGCTAGCCTTCTTTTGTCATAGACCTCCAGCTAGTAGCTGCTTGGCTGAATAGGAAATAGAGTACTGATGCCTATGGCGCAGTAGCCTGCAGCTTGGACTAGCCAGTCTAGGCACTTGTTTTTTGCATAGCTTTGCTGCTGCTCATTGTTTCTGCCTAGAAGCTAGTAGCACTCTACAGTGCTCTTAATCGTGTCTGACAGGCAGTAGTTTCTGAGTTTAGCTGCTTAGCAACAGTGCGTTGATCAGAAACCTTACTCGGCTGCAGTGTCTTGGGTCAGAGTTTTGTGCTGATATATTAATAGTTTTTCCTGGCCTTCAGTTCTTGAAAGATGTGTGTAGCCTTGTAGTCTCTGCTCAGCTGTTTCAGTTTTTTCCTCAGCCGTGTTGCTAGAACTTGCCTAGGAAATAGCCTGCAGCTATATTATTGGTCATTGTCTACTGCATGTGCTTGTTTGTCCACTCCCGCAAGATTCAGGCCAACAGCTGTTTCAGCTGCAGACTTCGAAGTACTACTTGCGAAGTACTGTTTTTCTGGGGAAGTCTGAACAATAGGCTTCTGAGAAACCAAGGGTTGGTTTCTGTGTTTTGTGATGAGTGATTGACAGGCTTTTTACCCTCTGTTCGAAGGGTACCTCCGAAGGGGGTTCGGAGGTTGGACCTCCGAAGGTGATCGGAGAAGGGTACCTCCGAAGGTAGTTCGGAGGTGGTTTCACCGAAGGGCGTTCGGTGTTTGCTTGCTGCAGCTGTGCAGCGGAGTGTGCTCGTCGGAGGGGTCTGACAGTACGCAATGACTGGGTTCGTACCGTAGGCTTCGGTACTTTGGGCGGTACACCGGAGTGTGTGCCGGAGGTTGCTAACCCGGAGAGGTCTCCGGAGTACTGGATACACTTGTCTGCTTGTCTGTGGTGCGCAGGGACTTCGAAGGCGACGGACAAGGTTCGCAGCAGGTGAACCTGGGTCAAGCGGGAGGCTTGATGCCAGGGGAGCGGGGAGCTCCGTCACGGTGGTTGTGAAGGTGGTCCGGGTCGGTCCTCGGGTCGAGACGTGCCAGGTGAAGGCAGAGAGTGCGGAGCGTGGCTCCGGCTGAAGGTACTCCGAGACAAAGTCCTCGGAGGTGAGGCACTTCGAAGGTACTCCGAATGGAGTGACTTCGGAGTTGGTGGAACAAGTCCTCTGCGGAGGCAAGGAGTTCGAAGTGTGCTCCGGAGGGAGACATTCGAAGGTACCCGACGAAGGTCTCAGAAGTCGAGGTGCATCGAAGGCATGGTCCGGGTGAGGCTCGTCGAGGAGTGTGCTCGGGGAGAGGGACTGCGACGAAGGGCTCATGGAATGCTTCATGCGGAGGCCTTGGACGAAGGAGGGACTTCGAAGGGTGGTACTCCGAAGGTGGGGCTTCGGAGGGTGGAAGGCTTCGGAGCAAGGCTAGCTCCGAAGCAAGGTTGACTTGAGGTGCTTCGGCCTGCATGGCTTCGGTACACGGACTGACGGAGTTTGAGCTGGGAGAAGCTGCGAAGCCGTGGTGGTCCACTCCGGAGGTGTTGGTGCGAAGGCCCAAGGGCTTTGACGGCTTCGGCTCAAAACCGTCAGTGTATCGGAGACTGACTTCGGTGGAGCGAAGGCCATCTGGCTTCAGGCTTCTCACCGAAGCTACCGCACCCTCGCGTGCGAAGGGAGGATTCCAGAAGGTCAAAGACTGCAAAGGCTGACACTGTCTGTTCTGTAAAAGGCTGACACTGTCCCCTCTGCAAAGCTGACAGAGAAGCCTCCAGAATAAAGGTGGACTACCTTTTGTACCCCTTAGTTCTGTAGAGTCAAATCTTTTGTAAACCCTAGGGGTAAAGTAGTCATTTCCTTTGGGTGAACTGTAGGCTATAAATATGGGGGCTCGGTAGGTAACATTTAACACATTGAGCATTTACTGTTGAGCTCCTGTAGCCACACTTCGATTGTAATACATCCAGAGAGTTCATTTTCTGTGTTTCTTGTTCAAGCGGTGAAGCCCTGTTTCCTGTGCTTTTGCTTGAGCTCGCGTTGCATACCTCGCCTGTTGTTGTGCACCGAAGCCTGTTGTGGCGAAGGTTGTTTTTCTAGCGAAGTGTGTTTTGTCAGTGTGCGTTCGCTCTGTGTAACAGGAGGCGAGTCCTCGCTGCTTACTAGCGTAGCCCTGACCGAGGCCCGTTTTGCTTCCTGTGTCGAAGCCCTTAGTGTAGTCCGTTTGTGTGCGTGTAGACCTTCGTGTACGAAGCCCAGCACCAGTTGCTGCCGCCAAGTACTTGGTCGAAGTCCTCAGAGGGTTGTCCACTCTTGCGAAGGGTGAAGTGCGAAGCCTGCTCGAAGCACCCTGTGTGCGGAGCCTGCACTGTCTTAGCAGAGTAGGTTTTCGAGGGTTGTAAGTGGAGCGAAGTCTTCTTGGCTTCGAACTTTTGCTCGTCCGAAGCCTGTGTTCGAAGGTGTCGAAGTACCTCCGAACCAGACCTTCGAAGGTAGTGTTCGAAGCCTGTTCCGCAGAAGACAGAACTGAAAACGAAGGCTAATTTTTAGCCCGAAATTTTAATAGCTCCCATTCACCCCCCCTCTGGTCGCCGTTTCCGGTCCAACAATTCGAAGCCTACTCACTCCGCAAGCGAAGCCTGCATGTGCTGGGGTTCTTCAAGTTGCACGTGTTTCGAAGTATAGGCTCCGGTAGTTGGTTTGTTTCGGAGTTGTTTCTTTCCGAAGGTGTTTCTGCAGGCTTCGGCTACATTCATTACGGGGTTCAGCAAGTCCGAAGCCTACTCCAAAGGCCTGCTCTGCATACTTCGATTTCAGAGTATACACTTTTCATAGGCTTCGGTCTGTGTTTATTCTAACTTCGAAGTTCACATCTGCAACATTCGCATGACTACTTCGAAGCATACTGCAGCTCAACAACAACTAGCTTTGGTATTGCATACCTCCAACAGACTTCGACAGCTACACACTTACAGACTTCGCACCAGGACTTTGAACAGGCTTCGTCAAGTACCAAACAGGAGACAAATCTTGAACAGTAAGATTCCTCGTTTTACGTGCACTCAAATTAAACCTCTAGGATGATCTATTTCTATGAAGCTTGATTTGTCCATGTTTTAAATGCTTTGTTGATCTGCCTATAAGCACTGTTTTGGTGTCCTTATTTCTAGGTCACTGGTTGTTTGTAGGCTAGATTATTTTCTTTGATTAGATCTGCTAGCTTCAACTGGTTGTTAGTCGAGGTGCGTTGGGTGTTGGGAAAAGGCCATTGATTCGCAAGAATTTTTTTAAGGCGCCCATTCACCCCCCTCTGGTCGCTACTTTCGGTCCTACAAGTGCTACCACAGCCTGGTTAGGGTTTTTCCATATCTTAACCGGTTCTAAACCCTAGTAGTGATCATGACTTTCTCCTGGAAAGGTCCCGTCCTTGGAAGCTTATGGCTATAATTATTGGAAGACTCACATGCGAGCCTATCTCATGAGCCAAAGCTCAAACATTTGGGACATTTGTGTTCACACTACTTTCACAGTATTGCCTGTTGCTGAGCGTAATACTCCTGATATTATCGCCCAGCATCAGAACAACAACAAAGCGGTGAACATTTTGTTTTCTGGCTTAGGTCCCACTGAATTTGAGTGTGTGAGCCATCTCACCACTGCTAGAGAGATCTGGGCTACCCTCCAGGCACACCATGAGGGGACAGCCCAGGTCAAGGCTCGGCTCTATCAGACCTACCGGCGTGAATATGAAAATTTCACACAAAAGCCAGGTGAATCTGTTGAAGCTTTGTTTGGTCGTTTTCAATCGATCATCAACAAGCTTCGAGCCAACAAGGCCAAGGGAGTTCAGCTGGTCTCATATCATGAGCAATCGCTCAAGGTTCTCCATACCTTGGACCCTAAGATCTGGGAGATCAAGGTATCTTCTATCATTGAGAGCACCTCTTATGATACCTTGACAATTTCTGAGTTATTTTGCAAGATGAAGGCCACTGAGGTTGATACCCAGTTGAGATCAAATCTCACTGGCTCTGGATCAAAAACCCTGGCCCTTGCTACACCTTCTGCTGAACCCTCTTCTGTGAGCTGTGTTGGGTTCTCCTTGATGTCTATCACTGAGGACCAGCTCGAGTCGTTAGGAGATGATGACCTGTGTCTATTTAACAATCGGGTGCGTCGTTTCTATGATAAGAGAATGTTCAAAAGACACGGCACAAAATCCGGATGCTTTGAGTGTGGTGATCCAGGTCACTTCATCGCCGACTTCCCCAAGCGCAATGGTCACAAGAAGGGTACTGGTGGCGGCTTCTACGACTCCGGCAAGAACGACAACTCCTCCTTCACAAAGGGCAAGCCAAAGACTAGATTCTTTAGAAAGGCCCTGAAGGACTACCGACGTGAGAACAAGAAGCGTGACAAGGCCTTCTTCGCCGAGATGGAGAAAAGCTACTCCAAGCGCTCTACGTCTTCTTCCTCTTCATCGAGCTCAAGCGATGAGGAGATTGTCATCAGGAAGGGGAAGGACAAGGACGATCCGGCGGGCCTCTAATTCATGGTCTTCGGGGACAAGCCAAAGAGCCGCTCACATCAATGCCGAAGATCCCGCAAGAGCTTCTACTCAATGGCTCTTGGGGATAAGGAAGAAAAGGGCTCCTCCGACAACTCCGACGATGACGACAATGAAAAGGTATCCTCGTACGAACGTGAAATCGTTGATTTACTTGAAAGTAATCATTAGGAGTTGAAATATCGGGAAAAACTGCTTAGAGGGGCTAAGAAAAGGATAGATGATCTTGAGAGTGAGCTTGCCGTGGCCAATGGCAGAATTGAGAGTCGATCTTCTTTCTCTTGCTTGGGTGATAGCAGTGAGTGCCTGAAGTGTGAGGTGTTGCTGTGTGACCTGATGACTCTAAAGTCCAGGTACATAGAAAGGGTTGATGAGAGGGACGCTTTGGCCACTAAGCTTGAGAGCGCTCAGCTAGAGCTGAAAGATGCTCATGCCACTATCATCGTGCCCTATGTTATTTGCCCATCCCATCTAGCTAGTTTAGCTGAGCTGAAAGCCAAGGGTGATGAGCAGTTGGGCGAGTTGGAGAGAGTCAGAACTGAGCTGGAGCAGACTAGGCTAGAGCTCGAGACACTATCAGTTCCACCCACTGTCTATGAGAACTGCTTGTCTCTTAGATTAGAGTTGATCAAGCTGAAAGCCGAGAAGTCTGACCAGGTTGATAGAGAGTGTGAGACCTGCTTGTCTCAGGTGGAGGTACTAGCTTCCTTGAGAGAGGAGCTAGCTGATGTCCAGAATGAGAATTTTTACCTCCGTCAGATCCTGAGTTGGGTGAGTGCCAAAGAGCCACAACTTGGCATGATGATCTAGCAGTTTAAGAGGCAGGATGGGTTTGGGATAGGCTACACCTACACCAAGGCTGATTTTGAGAGTGCTATTAGCCGGGCAGTGGAGTAAAATGACCCCTGAACAGAGATACCCAAAGACTCACTCCACTGAGTCTTTCCGGGCTAGTCAGCCCAAGGATGGAGTGTTCCAAGAACAACCTAAAGCTCCACCCAAGAAGCCCATCTGGGTTCCAAAGCCCAAACACCTCAGCACTTCTCTAGACTCTCTACTTGGACCCTCTCACACCAAAGAGTCTACACCAAACACCACCAAGCCCAAGAACCCCAAGCCTCAACCACATCCCAAGAAGCCCACTTACCAGTGTGAGTTTTGTCAGAAAGACGGGCATCTTGTGGAGTTTTGCTTCAGGAGGAAGAAGGTTGAGAGAGCAAAGAGAGCTCGTGGTGGCCAAGATTATTTCTAGCAGCAAGGTGGTAGACTGAGAGTTCCTCGACACGGGAGAGGCTAGAAGCCAGGTCGCATCGTGTAGGTGGTGGTAGAGGAGACGACTTTCATGCCCGTGCTCCGGTGGGTGGTGTTCGCTCCGGCAGAGCTCCAGGTCGTTTTGGATATGGCCCTGGACCTCATGGCCGAGACTTTAGGCAGAACCGAGGACGGCGCTTTGAGCCGAGTTTTGGTCCAGACTCTTTTGACGATTTCTGCTTTCCGTCTTTTGAGCATATGGCTCGACACTGGTTTAGTTATTTTGCTAAACCTGGTGTCCTCCCCCTTACAACCACTGATTGTGTAGGATCGGGGACTGGAGGATGTATGGATCATGGACTCAGGATGCTCTCGCCACATGACGGGACATCGCAGATGGTTCTCTAGTCTCTCTCCCCCGAGCTCCAAGGAATACATCACCTTCGGGAACAGTGGTCAAGGGAAGGTACACAGCATTGGCTCAATTCGCATCTCTGACCATTTCTCTTTGAAGAACATTGCTTTTGTAGGAAATTTGAACGTCAATTTGATTTCTGTTTTGCAACTTCTTGAGGATTGATTGGAGGTTCGTTTTAAGAAGGGCAGTTCTTCTGTGGTTGATTCTAGAGGGTCTTTATGTGCCAGATCTTACCTTTTGGTAAGTTTTTTCGGATTGACTTCTCTAGTTCTTCTGGCCCTTCTCACTGTTTGATTGCTGGATCCTTCTCTGAGCTCTGGAAGTGGCATAGGAGGTTGGGCCATTTGAGTTTTGATCTGCTAGTCAGATTGAGCTCTATGGACCTCATCCGAGGATTGCCCAAGCTTAATATGGAGAAGGATCTAGTTTGCCATCCCTGTCGTCACGGGAAAATGGTTGCCACTTCTCACTCACTGTGACTCAGGTAATGACTTCATACCCGGGAGAGCTGTTACACATGGACACTGTTGGTCCAGCTCGGTTACGCTCAGTCTGTGGGAAGTGGTACGCGCTGGTGATCGTTGACGATTTTTCTCGATTCTCATGGGTTTTCTTTTTGGAGTCTAAGGATGAGACTTTTCATTTTTTTCATGACCTAATTTTGAAGCTGAAGAATGAGAACAATGGTCGGATGCGAGCGATTCGCTCTGACAATGGCACTGAGTTCAAGAACTCTCAGTTCGTCAGCTTCTCTAGTGATCAGGGTCTTGATCATCAGTTTTCTACTCCTTACATCTCCCCCACAGAACGGCGTTGTGGAATGAAAGAACCGCATGCTAGTCGAGATGGCCAGGACGATGCTCGATGAGCACAGGACTACTAGGCGCTTTTGGGCTGAAGCCATGAACATGGCTTGCTATCTGGCCAACCACATTTTTCTTAGAGCTTACCTAGGTAAGACTTCGTATGAGTTGCGGTTTGGCAGACAGCCCAAGGTGAGCCACTTGCGAGCGTTTGGCTGCAAGTGCTTTGTGCTCAAGAAGGGAGGGCATTTGGACAAGTTTGAGTCTCATTGCTGGGATGGAGTTTTTCTTGGCTATGCTTTGCATTCTTGAGGCTTCCGTGTTTGGAACCTCGACTCCCAGCAGCTTGTTGAGATTTGCGAGGTTTCGTTTGATGAGTCCTTGCCTTCTTTGACTCCTTCTTTTGAGCTTTCTGGAGATGGTGAGCTCAGAGAGTCCATCTTCGAGGGAGATGATGACGCTCTAGCTGCTGATGAGGGTGAGCCTTCTGCACAGCCTGCAGGCCCCACACCTTCTAAGACTTCGATTGAGGACGAGGGCGGACCTCTGATCACTTCTTCCACTTCGATCGAGCCCCCTCAGTCGAGTCCAGAGGTGCTAGCTGCTGACTCCGATGAGGTGACTTCAGATCACCAGGGATCCTAAGCAGTTTAGCGTGATCACCCCTTAGAGCTCATCATTGATGATTTGTCTGAGAGGAATTTGCGTTCTTCTGTTGACTCTCTTGCTATGTTTGCTTAATCTGCTTTTGTTGCATCTTTTGATCCCAAAGACGTTTCTCATGCTCTTTCTGATTCGAATTGGATTAATGCCATGCAAGAAGAGCTTGAGAATTTTGTCCGCAATCGGGTTTGGACACTAGTTGAGCTGCCACCCGGATGCAACCCCACAGGCACCAAGTGGGTGTTCAAAAACAAGCAAGGTGAAGATGGGGTTTTGGTGCACAACAAAGCTCGATTAGTTGCCCAGGGTTTTTGCCAGAAAGAGGGTATTGACTTTGAAGAGACTTTCGCTCCTGTTGCCCGTCTTGAGTCCATTTGCATTCTCTTAGCTTTTGCCGCTTCGAAGGGTTTTAAGCTTTTTCAAATGAATGTCAAGAGTGCTTTTCTGAACGGGTACATAGAGGAAGAAGTCTATGTTAGGCAGCCCCCCGGTTTTAAAAACCCAAAGTTTCCTCGACATGTTTTTAAGCTGCAAAAAACTTTATACGGTCTGAAGCAAGCCCCTAGGGCTTGGTATGATCGGTTGAAGCAGTTTTTGTTGGGGTAGGGTTTTGTGATGGATTCTGTGGATAAAACTCTTTTCTTTCTCAGAGATGCATCAGATTTCTTGGTTGCTCAGATTTATGTGGACGATATTATCTTTTGTGGTACTACTGATGCTCTTGTGTCCAAGTTTTCTAAGCAGATGCACAGTGAGTTTGAGATGAGCCTCATGGGTGAGCTCAAGTATTTCCTAGGGCTCCAGATCAAGCAGACCAAGGACGACACCTTCATCCACCAGAGTAAGTATACACGAGACATGTTGAAGAAGTTCGACTTTGGTGGAGAGCTAAAGCCTAAGATGACCCCAGTGGGTACATCTAGGGGCCTAGACAAGGACGAGAGCGGCGTCAAGGTCAATGAGAGAGAGAGAGTTTCGAGGGATTATCGGTTCGCTGTTATACTTGACGGCGATGAGGCTAGACATACAGTTTGCCGTAGGACTGTGCGCGCGCTTTTAGTCTTCACCACGCGCGTCTCATCGGCAGGCTGTCAAGCACATTTTCAGGTATCTTACCTATGCGCCCGATCTTGGTCTTTATTATTCAGCATCATCATCTCTTGATTTATCTGGCTTTTTGGACGCTGACTTTGGTGGGTGCCGGTTGGATCGCAAGTCGACTTCCGGTACTTGCCAGTTTCTTGGCTCTTCTCTTGTCTCTTGGTCTTCTCGAAAGTAGTCTGGAGTTGCACTTTCGACCACTGAGGCTGAGTATGTAGCTGCTGCTAGCTGCTGCTCACAGTTTGGTTTGGATGATTTCCACATTGCGAGATTTTGGGTTGTTCTTTCCTACCAGAGTGCCTCTGTTTTGTGACAACACCAGTGTGATTAGTGTAGGGAAAAACCCTTGTCTCCATTCAAAAACCAAACACATTGATGTGCGCTTTCACTTTCTGAGGGATCAATATGAGAAAGGTGTCATTGACCTTGTTCATGTTGATACCCATCATCAGTGGGCTGACATTTTCACCAAACCCCTAGATCAGTCTACCTTTGAGCGTTTACGAGGGGATTTGGGTGTTGTGTATCCTTTTTAGGATATTTTGAGTCAGTTTTTTCTTTCTTCTTTACTCTTTTCTTGAGTCGTTTTGTGTGTGTTCATATCATGCATATTCACATAGCACACTTTGAGCTTGCTTCTGTTATATGATTAAACTGCTTTACTTATTCTAGCTGGTACATGCTTTTGATTACTCGTCTATGATAATGCTTTGCTTCAGTTCACTTGATATGTCTGATATCTTTCATATGT
Organism: Zizania palustris; assembly: GCA_019279435.1. Lineage (NCBI taxonomy): Eukaryota > Viridiplantae > Streptophyta > Magnoliopsida > Poales > Poaceae > Zizania > Zizania palustris. The sequence continues at coordinate 31,909,398 of JAAALK010000284.1, forward strand.
TTGGTTTTTATGCTTTAAAATTGAAAATTGATCACCATTGCTTCTGGTAACTAGCATGTGTAGGCTGAATGCTTTTGCTATCTGTTACATGCCTTGTAGCTAGTTCCTCACTTAGATGCAGATATGCAACTTGGTCATCTATATGCTTTAACATGGAAAATGTGCTATAAAAATGATAAAAAACAAAAATGAATGAAAATTCCATGCCTTTTTATGCTTGAATCGAAAAGATCTAGGTGGGTTTGCTTTGTAGCATTGCATTGTTCTGGACTGCTTACCATAGCACTTTGGTATGAACTAGGACAGTGTAGTGTATGCCAAGACCAATGTCTTAAGCTTCTGATGGTCCAGTTCTGGCCTAGGCTTGACTTGGTCGGTTAGTATAAGGTTTGACATGCAAATAACCCCTGGCAAAAATGAAAAAGGAAAAGAAAAAGCCTAAAAATTAAAAAGATAACAAGTTTGTTGAAGCACTTTGTTTTGGACAATGCTTATCTTGGTAGATATCAGTTAGCTTTTGTATCTCATGCTTTACCTTGCTTGTCAACTAGAAAAGGCGGTGATGCTTTTGTTTGCAAAAATTAAAAATTAGTGCTAATGACTTTCTTTAGATATCATCAGTTACACTTATCATGCCATGTGTATTAGACAGTATGTCTTTTGCTATACCTGTTAGATGTTGTAATTGCAGTCAATCATATCTGAGAAGCATGCTTTCTACACTCCACCTGCACCCTAGTTGCATTCATTGCATATTTTGAGGGGAGTTGCTTTTCAGGGGGAGTCTGTGTCTCTTTAGAGTGCATTTAGTCTCGCTTGATGAGTCCAATTGTCAACAAGGGGGAGAAATTTTGGGAGGAGAGTTTAAGTGGGAGTTTTGGCTTTCTCTGGGATTTGTTTCAGGGGGAGTTTTTGTCCCGTTTGTCCTTACTCTTTGGATATCCTTGTTGATAATTCTGAGATTGCACTCGTTTTGAGTCTTTACTTTTGGTTAACCATAATAACCACTTTCTTGCTTTTGTTTGGCTTTTGGTCATTAGGGTTAAACTTTTACTTTATTTTCTTCTTCTTCTCTGTTTTCTTGTGTTTTGTGTTTGTTTTTCCACATGTGCTCGTAGGTACTAGAGAGATGATGAAGAGAAGTGTTGACAATGCACTCATCAAGGGGGAGATTGAGGAGCCATGCTGAAGAGCGTGGGCCTCATGGCTCCAGATGTGATGAGTCATTGTCAACAGAAGTCAAGAGGACACAAAGAGAAGAGAAGACCTACTGTGTCTAGGCCGCTTGTGACTCAGGTACACGGGCAGCGAGCGACTGTCGGACAGAGGGGCCGCAAAGTCAGGCTGGCCCAATCCGGGTACATGGGCTAGGAGCAGTAGAGGATCCACTGGGCTGTTGACCAGGATTGACTCAGGTATACGGGCGGCGAGCGATTGCCGGGCTGAGAGAGCTGCAGAATCGGGCCGCCCCAATCCGGGTACCTAGTGCATAGTTGGTGGACGCTTTGTCAGTTTCGGCGCAAAACTGACAACTACTGATCTCGGATCGGACCATTCTGAGGCAAAGCCGTAGTCGCTACGAAAGCTCCGCTTCAGGATAAGTCATCTGTAATTAGGAGTTTACTATTTTGTCCTTAGGCCCAAAGTCAGACAGTCGAGTCTGTAAAAATATCCTAAGGGCATTTTGATATTTTCCATTTTATTTCAGCGTCTGTAAAAACCCTAAGGGTCTTTTGGAATTTTCCTAGGGTATTGGGCTGCCTATAAATAGGGCCCCAATCCCTAGGGTTAGGGTTACCCTTTTTGAAATCACTTTACTAATCCAAGAGATTGGGTCACTTTTTGTTCATCTTCCGGCTGCTGTTTGTTCTTCTCCACCGTCACCGTGTTCTTTGCGCACACGCTCTGAAATCATCTCGTCAGGTCTTATTCCCTGATTCTCAACCATCCAGTTTTCTCTTTGTACACAGTTAATCGTTTCATCGATTTGCGTGCTTACTGTGTGTCTTTTGTATGCGATGGTTTAGGCTGAGTTCTGTGCACTTGAGATTATTTTATTCGGTTCTGTTCCTTGGTTGTTTCTTTACTTCGAGTAGTTGTGTTTTTGTTGGATCTTTGGTGGCTAGCTAGCCTTCTTTTGTCATAGACCTCCAGCTAGTAGCTGCTTGGCTGAACAGGAAATAGAGTACTGATGCCTATGGCACAGTAGCCTGCAGCTTGGACTGGCTAGTCTAGGCACTTGTCTTTCGCATAGCTTTGCTGCTGCTCATTGTTTCTGCCTAGAAGCTAGTAGCACTTTGCAGTGCTCTTAATCGTGTCAGACAGGCAGCGGTTTTCTGAGTTTAGCTTCTTAGCAATAGTGCGTTGATCAGAAACCTTACTCGGCTGTAGTGTCTTGGGTCAGAGTTTTGTGCTGATATATTAATTGTTTTTCCTGACCTTCAGCTCTTGAAAGATGTGTGTAGCCCTGTAGTCTCTGCTCAGTTGTTTCAGTTTTGTCCTCAGCCGTGTTGCTAGACCTTGGCTAGGAAATAGCCTATAGCTATCTTATTGGTCATTGTCTACTGCATGTGCTTGTTTGTCCACTCCCGCAAGTTTCAGGCCAACAGCTGTTTCAGCATCGGCTAGGCCATGAACAGTTTATAGACTGCAACTAGCTCCGATAGCCTGCAAATTTTGTTCAGCAGCTTCGCTGTAGACTTCGAAGTACTACTTGCGAAGTACTGTTTTTCTGGGGAAGTCTGAACAACAGGCTTCAAAGCCTTCTCACTCCGCAAGCGAAGCCTGCATGTGCTGGGGTTCTTCAAGTTGCACATGTTTCGAAGTATAGGCTCTGGTAGTTGGTTTGTTTCGGAGTTGTTTCTTTCCGAAGGTGTTTTCGCAGGCTTCGGCTACATTCATTATGGGGTTTGGCAAGTCCAAAGCCTACTCGAAAGGCCTGCTATGCATACTTCGATTTCAGAGTATACACTTTTCGTAGGCTTCGGTCTGTGTTTATTCTGACTTCGAAGTTCACATCTGCAACCTTCGCACGACTACTTCGAAGCATACTTCAGCTCAACACAACTAGCTTCGGTACTGCATACCTCGAACAGACTTCGACAACTACACACTTACAGACTTCGCACAAGGACTTTGAACAGGCTTCGTCAAGTACCGAACAGGAGACAAATCTTGAACAGTAATATTCCTCGTTTTACGTGCACTCAAATTAAACCTCTGGGATGATCTATTTTTGTGAAGCTTGATTTGTCCATGTTTTAAATTCTTTGTTGATCTGCCTATAAGCAATGTTTTGGTGTCCTTATTTCTAGGTCACTGGTTGTTTGTAGGCTAGATTATTTTCTTGGATTAGATCTGCTAGCTTCAACTGGTTATTAGTCGAGGTGTGTTGGGTGTTGGGAAAAGGCCATTGATTCGCAAGAATTTGTTTAAGGCGCCCATTCACCCCCCCCCTCTGGTCGCTACTTTCGGTCCTACATCTGGATCAGGAGTCCAATATAGATTCAAGTTGTTTTATCTCTAATCTTGATTAGGCCGAATCTTTTCATATTAGAATTAGAGATAAGAAGACTAGCACCTATAAATAGGGAAATTTGGATCCATGCCATTACAATTTTGCGACTTTGGAGAAATGCCATTACAATTCACGTATTTAGATTCATGCCATTACAAATTCAGAGAACTCTGAACTATACCATTATAAATTTAGAAAATTCCGAAATATGCATTACAATTTTAGAGAAATCTGAAATATGCCATTAGATTTTGTGAGAGCTGCAATTCCGAAATGGCATATATCCAAATAGACAAATTGTAGTGGCAAAGTTCCAAAGCATGGTAATTGTAATGGCATATATCTAAAAAACCCCTATAAATACAGGGGTGAGGCTGGTTCATAGGACCCCCCTAAACACAAATCAACTTCAAACCATAGTTTGATCCATACCTTTACGTTCTTTACCTTTCCGTACACCTTCGTGGGTTTGCGCTGGAAGCCCTCCGTCGGCCACGCCGTAACAGTGGTAAGCCTTGTTGGTTCGCCTGTGAATCATCCATTAATCTATGTAACAGATTGCTATCATCTTGTTGGCTCGCTTGTGAACCATCCATTAATCTATGTAATAGATTAGTGCCTTCATTCTATATGCTGCAACACTTTGTAATTCAGTCTCTAGGCCGAATTAGCACTTGATCTTTGTCGTAGGTTTCACGTTCGGAGTCCCCTTCGCCGAAGGTTTCCGAATCTAGGGAGCTAGTTTCGGAGGCTGCCAGAGCACCCTTCAACGAATCCCTTCTTCGTCCATCCGTGCCAGATTCGTCACGCTGTTGTCGGTGTGGTTAAGTCCCGTGCACAAGAGTTACTTCTTATCGGTGTCGCTTCGCACCGAGGTCATGCCAGAATGGACTGCACCACATTGGACCTCATCGCATCAGTGCTCTGTCCTAGACTTCGTCGCACCAGTGCTCCACGTTGGATTTTGTCTTGTCAAGAGGCTTCACACCAAACTCTGTCGTTCAGGAGCAATTTCGTGTTGCGATCTGTTAAGAGCCTGTCTTCGGCCAGATCGATTTGAATTTTGAAGGCTACCTTTAGCGCACCCTTCGCACCAAACGCCGAATGACCCCTTCGGTGACGCTTCGAACGGTACACTCCGAACCAATCAGGCTTCGTTCGGCCGTTTGGGTTATTTTTATCTATATATTTCAGTTAGTTGGATTATTTCTATGTGATTTGATTACCTGGCGACTCCACCTCTCTTCCCACTGTTAAGGGTAGTCGAAAGGCGACGTCAGTGTTGTGTCACGCTTATGCTTGTTCCTAAGTATCTACACGCTTTTTGATCGTCGAAGTGACCAAAGTGCGGGGTTACGTTTTTGTGTCAACACACTTTTTGGCGACTCCGCTGGAGAAGGCTATGCCAACATGAAAAGTACATCTACATCGGTTGCAAGTACCTCTACGACAACTACTACATCTACAACACCAATGGATCCCGTGGGGGGTGCAGATATCGACAACTGCAACATCATGATGCCCACCCTTGAAGACATCCCCAAAGAAGGTCGGGCGGAGATCGAGTCAATGATGAAAGAGCTCCAAGATATCATGCTCGGGAGCTACGTCAAGATGTGCATGGGCTTCATCAAGCGTGACGTCAACATCCCCGACCTCGCTTGGACTCAGGTAACACTAGTGTCACCTCCTTTATCTTCTTTAGAGATTGAGCAAAGGATAGCCGCATCAGTAGATCAAGTTGTTAGCGCTTCGCTAGCCAACCGTCTAGATTTGGTAGTTAGCTCTCAAGTAGAGGCAATGTTTAGAAGGTTCGGCTTTACTGAGGCCGTTCCTCTGACTCCAATTGCTAGTGTACCCCCGGTAAATCTCATCTATAACATAACCGATGGTAGTACTAGTAAAGCTATCACGTCTACGGCCTCAATATCCACTACCGTACAAGTCATTACACTTATGGCCAAGCTAACCCTGCTTACTACACGCCGCCTCCACCTACGCCCTCGACAGCTTTTCTTGTGTTGCCTACGCCGCATGCTCCTATGCAAACGCATAGGCTCAAGCACGTCGTATATCCCGAGCTAGCACGTGAGGAAGACCCCTGCAGCCGACACGATGCCATACCGTCGCGTGTCGCGCCCCCGCATGAGAGACACGTGCAGGCAGGAGGCCAGGACGACATTGAGGAGCAGATCCGCGCGCTATTTAGAGAGTGCACCAGCTTCATGCCTAGAGATCAGGCTAGGGTTTACCGAAATCCGTACCCCGATAACTTTGACACCATACCCTACCCTCACGACTATAGAGTCCCTGAATTCACCAAATTCAATGGTGAGGGTAACAAGACCACACTAGAGCATATCAGCTAGTTCTTAGCACAGTGTGGAGAAGCTAGTCGGTTGGACGCATTAAAACTTAGACTATTTTCTCTTTCACTATCCGGCACCGCTTTCACTTGGTTTTCAGCACTCCCACCAAACTCCGTCCAAACGTGGGCCCAATTAGAAAAAAGTTCCATGACTATTTTTATTCGGGTGAGACAGAACTTAGGATTTCACACCTGACATCGGTCAAATAGAAATCTAGTGAGAGTGTCTCTGAGTATGTCAAGCGCTTTAGGGATACCAGAAACCGATGTTTTAGTCTCAATATTTCAGAAAGGGATTTGGCGAATCTAGATTTTAACAGGTTGTGCTCTAAGATTAAAGAGAGGCTAGACAACAAGAACTTTTAGAAGTCAGCCAAGTCCTACAACGGGCTCTGGTCCATGAAGGCTGAGCCAAAGATAAAAAATCGTTAAAACATTCAACAAGCCTAGGGCTGAAGTCCACATCATGGAACACTCCGACGAAGAAGAATCCGAGGAAGAGGAAGATTCAGCTGACATGTATGCGGCCGAATTGGTTTGGAATGCTAATAACAAGCCTGTCACTTGTTTTGATCTACAGCCATCTCCCACTAAGAATCGGCCTAGCAAAGTTAAATACTCTTTTGATGTGACTAAGTGCGATAAAATATTTGATTTCCTCTTGAAGAACCAGATTCTCAAGTTGCCCAAGGGCCAGGTCATCCCGGCCGCCGATGAACTAAAGAAGTGTCCCTACGGTAAGTGGCTTGATTCACATTCTCATTATACTAACGACTGCAATGTTTTTCGTCAGTAGGTTCCATCGGCCATAGAAGAAGGACGATTGAAAATAGATTCTAGTCCGAAGATGAAGCTGGACAAGGACCCCTTTCCCGTGAACACCATCAACCTCGATGAGAAGAAGGTGCTGATTCAGCCAGACCAGGCTAATTCATCTAAGGGGAAAGCAGTCATTATTGGAGAATCACACGCGTGCACTCTCATACAAAAGAACCCTGAAGTAGGGGTGTGGAGAAAGAACATCAATACGTCTCCTTCGGCTAGGGCTCACAAGAAGCCAAAGGTAACATACCAGATGTTGTTGAGCAAACACCAGAAGAAAGCCAAGGAAAAAGGCCCTCGGCCAAAAAAGCAAAGACAGCCTAAGGGGCCAAGACAATCACGTCCTTCGAAGGGTGGGTTCATACCCCAATAGCCGACCCGCCCGAAGGGTGAGTTCGGACCCCAACTGTCGAACCCCCCGAAGGGTGAGTTCAGACCATAGTGGTCGAACCCTCCGCATAACGAGTTCGGACCCCAATGGCCGAACCATTTGCATAATGAGGTCGGACCCCAATGGATGAACCCTCCACTAGGCAAGTTCGGACCCCACTGGTCGAACCCACCTCCGCTCTGGGCGAACACCCCGATGGGGGACTTCGGCCCGCAATGGCCGAACATACCTTTGGCTTGACAGGACCCTTCGCTAATATGGTCCGAAATACCTTCGACGTGGCCGAACCCCCCTCCGGGCAATGGGTTCGGCTCGTAGTGGGTGAAGACGCTAGAGCCTCCAATGCCTCCGCCATACTACCGGGCAGGGGTCCCGTGGGCTCCGAACTGCACCTCGCCACCGGAGTACCCTTCGCAGTGTAATGTTGGCCCTGTTCTTTTCGAAGTGTAATGATTGGCAGGTACAAGTGAACATGGCGAAGGGGAACATCTTCCACAAGCTATCTGTGGTACCTCCGAATCGACTCATGCAGGATGAAGCCAAGGAAGACATGCATGAAGAGGTGAGCGAGAGGGAGTCTGAAGCCATCACCGTCAAGGTAGGGTCTCAAGAAGTCCCAATCTCGAAGGCCCCCTCACCGAAGCCCATTGGAGGTAAGTCCCCTAGTCCGGCCATGGCCATTGCCGGAGCCTGGTCCGATCGGTCTGACGAGGCTGGTCCAACCGACAGGGTCCACAGAGACTAACGCGGGTGATACCAATTCGGCCAGTAATCACAAAGACACATTCGTGGCGCCTGGTACCATGCCACAGCCATCTTGGGCACCTCCTGGTATGTCCAAATAACAGAAGAGGTGCCTACAATGCCTGCGATCATAGGATATGTGCGAGAAGAAGGACGAAGATGAGCGGGATGCCATATTCGAGAAAATATGCCCTCGGCCAATCATGAAACATGTATGGAAGCCTAAGCCGGTTGACACGAACAACCCAACTCCCATTCTGAGCGACGACGATGACAACATGCTTGACGACGACTACACACCCATCTCCGAGGGGCCCGCACCTCAAGCAATGGACATCAACGTCATCATGCTTCCTGCCAAGTTCGCTCTACCATGAGACGAGGCTGAGGTCACTCAGTTGAACCTCAGCCCACGAGATGCTATTTTCGAGAAGCCAGAGGATACGGTTCATCACGTGAAGCCTCTCTATGTCAAGGGGCACATTGATGGGAAGTCGATCTCCAGGATGCTTGTCGATAGTGGCGCCACTGTCAATTTAATGTCGTACTCTCTTTTGAAGAAGCTTTGCAGGGGCGAGGAAGACTTGAAGAAACCAACCTAATGCTCAACGGCTTCAATGGCGAGAGCTCCGAAGCAAAAGTCATACTCTCCCTAGAGTTGACAGTGGGTAACAAGACGTTGCCAATAGCATTCTTCATCATTGATGTGCAAGGTAACTACAGTGTGCTACTTGGGCGTGATTGGATTCATTTAAATTGTTGTATTCCTTCTACTTTGCACCAATGCCTAATGCAATGGGACGACGATGATGTGGAGGTTGTACCAATGGATACTTCGGCCCAAGTAGCATTGGTCGATGTATCCATCGATGTCGTCCATGACAAAGTAGAGGGTCTATCATGTAGAGACCTCTCGGATTACGACTTTGTTAGCATATCCGGGGGACGTTTTGTACCTGTGTCTATAAAGTCGGCTAGTGTAGCACGGCTGTTTCTAAATTAGTAATCATGTCGAGTAAAAATAATCTGAATTGGCTGAAGTCTCGCGTAGAGCAATATCGGTCTTCTAAAGACGGTATTACTGAAGCCATTGAAGACTTTAGCGAAGTGGAAAAGTTAGGACAAGGTTTTTCCTCGGCCGATCCTTTAGAAGAGATCAATATAGGCGATGGTAAGATTCCAAGGCCGACTTTTGTAAACAAAAATTTACAAGCTGATGAGAAGGCCGAAGTAATAAAATTGCTTCGGTCATATGTTGATTACTTCGTATGGGAATATAGTGAGATGCTCGGACTAAGCCGCGAGCTTGTAGAGCATCGGCTACCTATCAAACCTGGGTTTCAGCCTTATAAACAGCCCCCTCATCGCTTTAATTCGGTCGTATATGACCGAGTTAAAGAGGAGATAGAACGACAGCTCAAGGCTGAATTTATTAGGCCATGCATGTATGCTGAATGGGTTGCTAACATCGTGCGTGTAGAGAAAAAGGGGAGCGGCAAAATACGAGTTTGTATTGATTTTAGGGATCTAAACAAGGCCACTCCAAAATACGAATATCATATACCAATAGCTGATATGTTGATCAACGATGCTTCAAGATACAAGGTACTAAGTTTTCTTGATGGCAACGCCGGTTATAATCAAATTTTTATGGCCAAAGAGGACGTTTATAAGACAACCTTTCGATGCCTTAGTTTTGTCGGCTTGTTTGAGTGGGTCATTATGACTTTTGGTTTAAAGAATGATGGCGCTACGTATAAACGCGCTATGAACTTGATCTTCCATGACTTGCTAGGAGTTTTGCTAGAAGTCTACATTGATGACGTTGTAGTCAAATCGGATGGTATGGGAAACCATTTAGCCGATTTGAGGGTCGCTTTTGATAGAATGTGTCATTATGGCTTGAAAATGAACCCACTTAAATGTGCTTTTTGCGTGTCGACAAGCAAGTTCTTAGGATTCATGATTCATGAAAGAGGTATTGAGATCGATCCTAATAGGCTTTAAAATATTAGAAACTTTGAAGCAAAATAAATGTGTAAAAGTTGCTAGGCAAAATAAATTATTTGCATCACTTTATATCTAACTTGTCTGGCAAGATCTATGCTTTTGTCTCCATACTCCGGCTAAAAAATAAAGCCAAGTTCACTTTGGGGGCAAGTCAGCAAAGTGCCGCTTTTGAGAAAATTAAAGAGTGCTTGTCATCACCGCCCGTGGTAAGAGCACTAAAAGCCGGAATTCCGTTTTGACTGTACATTGCTGCAGAAGATAGCGTGATAGGAGCCGTGCTAACTCAGGAGGTGGAGGGGAGAGAATACATCATCACATTCTTTAGCCGCTGCTTGCTGGACGCCTAGATAAGGTACGTGTTTATAGAGCGCTTGTGTTTATCACTTTATTATGCATGTACCAAATTACGTCACTATCTTCTCCCTAGTACATGTATTTTTGCTTGTCAAACCGATGTCGTAAAATACATGTTGCAAAAGCTGATTCTACGTGGTAGAATCGGGAAGTGGGCATATGCTTTAATTGAATATGATTTGGCTTATGAACCTTTGAGAGCTATGAAAGGCCAAGTCATCGCTAATTTTATAGTTGATCACCACATAGATGTCGATTGGGGTAACGGTATTGCTCTAATTGAAGTAGTGCCATGGAAACTTTATTTTGATGGTTTGGATTGCAAGAGTGGACAAGGTATTGGAGTGGTTCTCATAACACCTAGTGGCATGCACTTTGAGACCTCAGCCCGTTTAGAATTTTCTTCTACTAATAATCAAGCCAAATATGAAGCTCTATTATTAGGACTTGAATTGATAGATTCCATGGGTATTAAACATGTTCATGCATATGGTGATTCCCTGTTGGTGGTCCAACAAGTAGCTGAGGTTGCTCAATGTTTTAATGGTTTGCTAAATAGATACCTGGATAAATGTTTAGACATAATTGTGGCCTTCGATGACTTCAAAATTTCTCACGTGTCAAGAGAAGCCAATTCAATTGCAAATGATTTGGCTATCAAGTTAGGACAGGAAAAATTTATGTGCAGGAAAAGCCAATGTTTGGACTCCCTGCCAAAGCTAGATGCTTCGGGCGGACACGAGGTCCGTCAGAGCCCCCATGCTGGAGCCTTTTGTCTGCCAAAGGACTCTGTGCGTCGGGCTCCCCACGCCGAAGCCTTCCGAACAGCGGGGGCCATCGTGCGCCAGACCCCCCATCGAAGGGCTTTTGTCTGAGCGGCTCGCACGGCCGAATAGATCAACCTTCGGTAGGAACCAGAAAGGCTCGGGGGGCACTTCGAAATTTATAATGTATAAGCCACTTCGAAAAGAGAATTAGGTGAAACCTATGGAAGTCTAGAAGGATGATTGGAGAATTCCAATTGTCCAATATTTAAAAGATCCTAGTCAAAGGATTGATCGAAGAATTCGGTGACAAGCGTTTAAATTTATGTTGCTTGACGATGTATTATACCGCCGAACTACTGATGTAGTACTTCTAAAGTGCTTAGATGTTGATCTATCTAGAGTGGCTATAGGAGAAGTTCATGAGGGACTTTGTGGCACTCATCAGTGGGTCCAAAAAATGAGTTGGATGATCAAAAGAGCGGGGTTTTATTGGCCGACTATGACTGAGGATTGTTTTAAGTATTATAGAGGGCGTGAAGCATGTAAAAGGTTTGGTAATATTCAGTTGGATCCTGCGTCGCTACTTAACCGTATTATTAAACCATGGCCATTCCGAGGTTGGGGTTTATACTTCATCGGCCAAATCTATCATTCCTCTTCAAAAGGGCATCGGTTCGTGTTGATGGCAACATACTACTTCACCAAATGGAAGGCCGATATGGGAGGTATCATCCTTAGCCCGTTATGCTTTTAGTTCACTTTGTTCGCTAAAAGTAAGGGGGCATGTGTTGATAGAAAAAAATGCCATTAATGGCCAAGATTGTCAAAATATAATTTTGGTAATTTAGGCCGAAAATATACAAGTCCTGGTACAAGCCAAAGCCCTAAAGTGGTGGAGGCACATCTGCATGGAGCCTCGGGGGCCTTTTAGCAGCCTGCTCCATAGGCTTGGCTTTGGCCCGAAGGCCCCTTCGGCGGCATGCTTCGCCAAAGCTTTGGCCCAAGCAGCACCCTTCGGTGAGCCCACTGAAGGCCCACTTAGGGCTGGCTCTAGATCAAGAGTATGATACAAATTCAAGTTGTTTTTATCTCTAATCTTGATTTGGCCGAATCTTATCAGATTAGAATTAGAGATGAGAAGACTAGCCCTTATAAATACAGGGATGAGGCCGGTTCATAGGACCCCACGAACAAAAATCAACTTCAAACCCTAGTTTGAATCGTACCTTTACTTTCTTTACCTTTCCGTACACCTTCGTGGGTTTGCGCTAGAAGCCCTCCGTCGGCCACGCCGTAACAGTGGTAAGCCTTGTTGGTTCTCCTATGAATCATCCGTTAATTGACATAACAGATCGCTATCACCTTGTTAGCTCGCTTTTGAACCATCCATTAATCTACGTAACAGATTGCTACCTTCGTTCTATATACTACAACACTTAGTAATTCGGTCTGCAAGCCGAATTGGCACTTAATCTTAACTTTGCTGTAGGTTTCACATTTAGAGTCCCCTTCTTCGAAGGTTTCTGGAGCTAGGGAGCTAGTTTTGGAGGCTACTAGAGCACCCTTCGGCGAATCCTTGCTTCGCCCGTCCGTGCCAGATTCATCACGCTATTGTCGGTCTTGTTAGTCTCGCAAACCGGAGTTACTTTGCATCGGGGTCTCTTCGCACTGAGGTCACGCCAGAACGGACCGTACCGTATCGGACCTCATCGCATCAGTGCTCCGCGTTGGATTTTGTCGTGTCAAGAGGCTTTGCACCGAACTCTATCGTTCAGGAGCGATTTCGCATCGCGAAATATTCGGAACCTGTCTTTGGCCAGATCGATCTGAATACCAAATGCTACCTTCGGTGCAACCTTTGCACCAGACGCCGAAGGACCCCTTCGGTGACCCTTCGAATGGTACACTCCGAACCAATCAGGCTTCATTCGGCCGATTGGGTTATTTTTATCTATATATTTTAGCTAATTAGATTATTTCTATGTGATCTAATTACCTGGCGACTCCACCTCCCATTGACACTGTTAAGGGTAGTCGGAACACGACATCAGTGTTGTGTTACGCTTAGGCTTGTTCCTAGTATCCACATGCTTTTGGATCATCGAACTGACCCAAGTGCGGTGCATGTTTTCGTGTCAACACATACGACTCCCTCTGCTTCCCACATCGATAGATTAGTTGTAGTTATGTTAACTGATTTATCTACAGGAATCACCTCCACTTGGTTGCCGACCAACTACATGAGGTTTTGATGCATTGTTGAGGGGACACTACAGTTCGCGTGTATCCAATCACGCTCCATCATTAGGCTATAGGATCATTTTCCCTCTATCATGAAGAATGTGGTCGGCACCGTCTTGCTTCCAACCGTCAGCTCCACTTTTAAATCTCCCATTGTGTCTCACGAGTTACTGCCAAAATCCCTCAATACCAAATTAGTTCTAATGAGGTCTTCTAGTGTCTTCCCAAGCTTTCAGAAGGTGGCGTAAGTCATCAAGTTGACGACCGCTCCACCATCTATCATCATCTTGGACATTGGCTTCCCATTAACCAACCCTTTGATGTCGAGCGACCTCAGGTTCCGATGTTTCAGTTCTTCTAGCTTATCAAAAATCGTAGGCTATTGAGCTAGCATTAGTTTTTCCATGGTATTGGCCAGATCTGTGTCCTCCTCTGTGATGGCTTGATAATCTGCGGGAAGGAAGGACATCATGTTTACCTCCACATCTTTCTTGTCATCATGATCGGCCTTGTCTTTTGGGAGCCATTCGCTCCTGATCTTAGGGGGCTGATCAACTCCTTCATCGTGCTCTTGTACCTTTCCTTCTCTTTGCCGTAGACACTGCACCCTTATTTTCTGGCTTAGCGTAAAGATTCCCCCGGGACACCATTGTAGCTTTCCTGTGGTGTCTTTGTCATCTTCGGCAGTCGAGTCGACTCCTTCTGAACCGATGGGGCTAAGCCTTTCAAGCACTGATACCCTCGGGGGTGACAACCTTTGATGCACTGTTCTTTGATTACGTGGTCGATGATCACCCGGTACTCCATTGCATCCCAGACAATCATCCATAGAAGGTAGTCGTAGCCCCTCGTTCCAATAAAGCCTGAAATACTCACAATTCCAATGGGGGTTGACATTGAAGACGGTATCACATGGCAGGTGACAGATGGATTTTCTTCTCTCTTAGCAGCATGTCATATATTTTATCGGCCTTATTGATATCGAACTCATACCTCTCTTCCTTCTCGGCCGATTTTATCCACGGACATGTGACCTGCTTCTTGTTCTTGGACCACTCGGCCATCCTGACTTCTGCGTTAGAGTCACTGTCCTCGTCAGAGTCCGAGCAGTACACTTGAGTGTACGCAACCTTATTTTGGTATTTATCCTACCTTGCCTCTTGGAAATGGCTCTCATGGGCCGATACTCTTTGCACCATTTGTGAGAGGATTTTGAACTCGTGCGATGAGAACTTCTCCGTGATAAGGCTCAGGAGTCCTTTGAATGCCAGCTCTACCAATTGACTATCAGTAAGGTTCACACTGTAGCATCTGCTTTGTATGTACCAAAATCTCTATACATAGTTGGGGACCAACTCGTTCATCCTCTGTTTCATGGATGTTAAGTCGGTCAGCTTCATCTCTTAGATGCCGGCGAAGAAGTACTTGTGAAATTTCTTCTCCAGGTCTGCCCATCCGCTGATGGAATCCGCCGGCAATGATAGTGACTGCGGGAATAGTCGGACCTTTAGTGCTTCATCAGCCGATGCCTCCCCACACTGGGCAAGGAACCGACTAATGTGCTCGATCATGGAGATCGAGTCTTGTCCTGAGAACTTGGTGAAATTCAGCACCTTGTACCAGTTCGACAGCGGTACTCGATCGAACCACTTAGGATACAGCCACAGGTACATATAGGTCTGCTCTTTGGGCTTCGACCTGAATTGGTCTGATTCACCCACTCATCTTCTTGCTGGCTCGACGATGGGCATTAAGAAGGCATTGATGCCTGTTGGTACTAGTCCCGCTGAGCACTGTCATGTTTGTATTGCCATGCATCACTGTTGACACGAAAACGTTCCCCAGTACTTGGGCCGGTTCGATGATCCAAAAGCGTGCAAACATTTCAAGGGAAAACCCTAAAACATCGCGAGACACCAACGTTGCATTCCGACAACCCTCAATCAGTGGTAAGGGGAAATAGAGTCTCCAAGCAATCAAACAAATATTTAGAAATAAAGTTCAATTAACCGAGGGGTTGTATAAAATAATTAAACCTAATCGGATAGCTAAAACCAATTAAACTAAACAGGAGCAATGCGGTCGGACCGGCCTAGCATTGCCGGTCAGACCGATTGGGAGACTGTGGTCAGACCGGCCTCCGAGCAGCGGTCTGACCGGCGGTATAGAAGAATCGCACCCAAACAAACCGGAGAAGCAGAACAGACCAACCAGAAGCTGGTGGTCGGACCAGCCTAACACTATCAGTCGGACCGGCTATAGTTGGTCGGTCAGACCGGTCGGTGATGATGAAGGTAGATGGGATTGCCGATGATCTCTCCTATGAAGATGACTCAATAATAAAATATTTGGAGGTCATGAAGAAGATAGAACACTCCCAGAAACACCGAAAACACAAAAACAATTCTGCCAAGATACTAAATTATTGATAAAACTAATAAAATGATAGAAACGATAAAAATATGTTACGTGGATTAAACGGGTGATTCACAGGCGAATCAACAAGGCTTACCACAGTTATGGCATGATGCACAGTGGGCTTTCTGCGCAAACCCACAAATATGTACTGAACTAGGGCGCAAAAGTAGATGAAAAGTAGACCTAGGGCGCAAAAGTAGATGAAAAGTAGACGTACGATTCAAAACTAGGGTTTTCAAGTGTTGATCTATTGAGATAAATCCATGAATCGGCCTTCCCAATATATTTATAGGGGTTGGACTTAGACTCCCTGGCATCTACATCAAGTAGGATTCGACCAAAATTTGTTAAAATTTAATTAGAGATCAAAACAACCCGAAACCAACTCTATCTCTAATTTTCGGACTGGGCCGGTCTGATCGGACCCATTGTGCTGGTCTGACGGAGCCTACATGGCCGGTTGGACTGGCCTATGCTAGGAAAGGCATATTTTCGGCCCAAATTACCAAAAATTGATATTTTGTCAATTTCGACCATTAATGTCATTTTTTTGCTATCAACACATGTCCCCCTGCCTTTTAGCAAACTTAGTGAGCTAAAAGCACAACGGGCTAAGGGCGATATACCCCATATCGACCTTTTAACACTTTAAGTTCTTTGCCACACACTTGGAAAGTACTTTTTCAAATACCTACCATTTAAAGCTCTCTGAAATCGCTCTCCCTGCAGAGACTCTAACAAGTATGCATTACCTTGGGCGATTTTAGCTACCTTAAAAGGACCTTCCCAACTAGGCGACCATTTACCAAATTTGGGGCTTATAGTGCCTAAAGGCAAAATCGTCTTCCAAACCAAGTCACCATTTTGAAACGATTTTGCTTTGACTTTTTTGTTGTAGACTCTAGCTATTCTCCTCTTGTCTCTTTCTATAGCCTCTATATCCATCAACCTCTTATCGGTCACTTCTTCCAAATTATCCTTCAAAAGAGTTCCATATTCATCGACCGATAAGCCATCTTTCTTAAGAAATCTTAACAAGCCAAGATCTTCCTCTACTAGTAGAACGACTTCTTGTCCATATACTAACTCATATGGACTAACTTTGGTAGCACCATGCTTTCCAATGTAAGACCGAAAGTAGCGACCAGAGGGGGGTGAATGGGCGCCTAAAAAATTCTTTCGAATCAATGGCCTGCTCCCAACACCCAACGCACCTCAACAAACTTAGTAGGGAAAATTAAATAGATCAATAAAGCCTAAAATGATCGGGCCTAAAAACAATCGGTGTCCTAAAAGAGAAGACACCAAACCAGTGTCGAAAGGCAGTTTAACTGAATATTCAAGACATATTCATTTTAAGCATCAACAGAACAAGCAATATAAACAATTTGATTCAAGTTCACCCAAACTGAGACGAAGTATCACAGATCAAAAGTTAATCTCTGAAGCGAAGTTCGAAGCCCACAAAAAATATTTCAAAGCCTACTGCGGCCTGGACAGGCTTTGGCAATTACTCAAGATCTCCGAAGCCTGCATAACAACCTTCGTTGTTTGCTTACTCCGAAAATAATTTGTATTCAGCGAAGCTTACTGTGAAAAGACTCCGAAGAAAATCTCTTACACACTCCAGACAGGAACCTTTGCAAGGATGCTCGAAACAGACACACAACACGAAACAGTGGATTTTCGAAGTATGTTTTGCAGACTTCGCTGAAATCAAAAAAACATCTGGATTACTTCGCACGAGCCATGTAACGAAGCATACACAGAAACCCATGGAACCCTCACTAAGGCTCCGAACCCCTTGCTTATCCTGGGCAAAGACCTTTGCACACCTCCCCAAAATCTCTGCACATAGACCACTCCGAAACTGCTGCCAGAAATGAGCGAGACCCTAGAACATTTCTCAATACACAAAAACTGATACCCTGACAGAGTCTAGAATCCTAGCTGATAGGAGCTATGGAAGATGGCAGTGCTGCTGCCACGCATTGAACACCTAGTAAGCTGCATGCAAATGAGTAGTACACACCTGCTAGCTAGCTGCTGCAGCTAGTCACCAGCCGAAAGTAACAGAAGCCTCTAGCTGCAAGAAGAACAAGCTATAGCTATGCAAGCCTAGGTACAGCCTATCAGAAGAACAGTACGGCAGAAAAGGCCAAGAAGAAGACAAAAAGTCAGAATCCTGGCAAGAAAACTAATTCGCATAAAACTGTTCTTGAGACAAAACAACCAGACTCAGACTGAACCAACTGTAGCACCTATGCGCTAGCTACACAGTCAAGATCAGAGGCACGAAGAAAACTGTTCATGCAAATAGACTTGAAATAATCTCAGGCACACATACACAAGATAGAGGCACATAACAAAGCATCTTAAAAATGCATCCACAGAAACGCACGGTTAGAAAACAGGAATAGTAAGATCTAATCTAGTGGTTTCTCGACATGCCTGAGAAGAAGCGGATCCTAACGTGCATGCGAAGATGAATGGCGGCGGAGAAGAACAAACGCCAGGAGATGAACACCAAAAGTGACCCAATATTTTAGTATTAGGAAAGTAATTTTAGAAAGGGTAACCCTAACCCTAGGGATTGGGGCCCTATTTATAGGCAGCCCAATAGCCTAGGAAAATACCAAAATACCCTTAGGGATTTTACAGACACTGAAATGAAATGGAAAAGACCAAACTGCCTTAGGATATTTTTCCAGACTCGGTTGATTGACTGTGGGCCTAAGGATAAAATAGTAAACTCCTATTTACAGATGACTTATTCGGAAGCGGAGCTTTTGTAGCGACAACGGCTTCACCCTAAAACGGTCCAATCTGAGATCAGCAGTCATCAGTTTTGCGCCGAAACTGATAAATTCCACCGACTTTGCACCAGGTACCCGGATTGGGCCGCCCCGATTCCACAGCTCTCTCAGCCCGGCAATCGCTCGCCTCCCCCGTGTACCTGAGTCAATCCTGGTCAATAGCCCAGTGGATCCTCTGCTGCTCCTAGCCCATTTACCCGGATTGGGCTAGCCTGACTTCGCGGCCCCTCTGCCCGACAGTCGCTTGCTGCCCGTGTACCTGAGTCACAAGTGGCCTAGACGCAACATGTCTTCTCTCCTCATTAGTCCTCTTTGACTTCCGTTGATAATGACTCATCACATCTGGAGCCATGAGGCCCACACTCTTCAACATGGCTCCTCAATCTCCCCCTTGATGAGTGCATTGTCAACACTTCTCTTCATCAGCTCTCCAGTACCTGCGAAGACATGTGGAAACACTAAAACAAAGCACAAGAAAAACAGAGAAGAAGAAAGTAAAATAAAAGTTTAACCCTAATGACCGAAAGCCAAACAAAAGAACAAGAGTGGTCATTATGGTTAACCAAAAGTAAAAAGCTCAAAACGAGTGCAATCTCAGAATCATCAACAAGGATATCCAAAGAGTAAGGACAAATGGGACAAAAACTCCCCCTGAAACAAATCCCAGAGAAAGCCAAAATGTCCCCTTAAACTCTTCTCCCAAAATTTCTCCCCCTTGTTGACAATTGGACTCATCAAGCGAGACTAAATGCACTCTAAAGAGACACAGACTCCCCCTGAAATGCAACTCCCCCTCAAAATATGCAATGAATGCAACTGGGGTGCAAGTGGAGTGTAGAAAGCATGCTTCTCAGATATGATTGACTGCAATTACAACATCTAACAGGGACAACAAAAGCATAGTGAAGACACATGGAATGATCAGTGCAACAGATGATATCTAAAGAAAGTCATTAGCACACATTTTTCAATTTTTGCAAACAAAAGTATCACCACATTTTCCAGTTGACAAGCAAGGTAAAGCATGAAATACAAAAGCTAACTAGTATCTACCAAGATAAGCATTGTCCAAAACAAAGTGCTTCAGCAAACTTGTTATCTTTTTAATTTTCAGGCTTTTTCTTTTTCCTTTTTCATTTTTGCCAGGGGTTATTTGCATGTCAAACCATATGCTAACCGACCAAGTCAAGCCTAGGCTAAGACTGGACCATCATAAGCTTAAGACACTGGTCTTGGCATACATTACACTGTCCTAGTTCATACAAAGTGCTATGCTAAGCAGTCCAGAACAATGCAATGCGACAAAGCAAACCATCCTGGATCTTTTCAAATTATGCATAAAAAAGCATGGAATTTTCATTTTTCTGATTTTTCATCATTTTATAGCACATTTTCCATGGTAAAGCATATAGATATCCAAGTTGCATATCTACATCTAAGTAAGGAACTAGCTACAAGGCATGTAACAGATAGAAAAAGCATTCAACCTACACATGCGAGTTACCAGAACCAATGATGATCATTTTTCACTTTTAAAGCATAAAAGCCATGCATATGACAGATATCAGACATATCATGTGAACTGAAGCAAAGCATGATCATCGACAAGTAATCAAAAGCATGTACCAGCTAGAATAAGTAAAGCAATTCAATCATATAACAGAAGAAGGCTCAATGTGTGATATGTGAATATGCATGATATGAACACACACAAAAAGACTCAAGAAAAGAGTAAAGAAGAAAGAAAAACTGACTCAAAATATCCTAAAAAGGATACACAACACCCAAATCCCCTCGTAAACGCTCAAAGGTAGACTGATCTAGGGGTTTGGTGAAAATGTCAGCTAACTGATGATAGGTATCAACATGAACAAGGTCAATGACACCTTTCTCATATTGATCCCGCAGAAAGTGAAAGCGTAAATCAATGTGTTTGGTTTTTGAATGGAGACAGGGTTTTTTCTCTACACTAATAGCACTGGTGCTGTCGCAAAACAGAGGAACTCTGGTAGGAAAGAACAATCCAAAGTATCGCAACGTGGAAATCATCCAAACCAACTGTGAGAAGCAGCTACATACTTATCCTCAGTGGTCGAAAGAGCAACTCCAGACTGCTTTCGAGAAGACCAAGAAACAAGAGACGAACCAAGAAACTGCCAAGTACCGGAAGTCGACTTGCGATCTAAGCGGCACCCACCAAAGTCAACGTCCAAAAAGCTAGATAAATCAAGAGATGATGATGCTGAATAATAAAGACCTAGATCGGGCGCATAGGTGAGATACCTGAAAATGCGCTTGACAGCCTGCCGATGAGACGCGCTTGGTGAAGGCTGGAAGCGCGCGCACAGTCCCACGGCGAACTGTATGTATGGCCTCGTCGTCGTCAAGTACAACAACGAACCGATCATCCCTCAAAACTCTCTCTCGTTGACCTTGACGCCGCTCTCGTCCTTGTCTAAGCCCCCAGATGTGCCCATTGGGGCCATCTGAGGCTTCATCTCTCCACCAAAATCGAATTTCTTCAACATGTCCCGAGTGTACTTACCCTGGTGGATGAAGGTGTAGGACCGAAAGAATTTTTTAGGCGCCCATTCACCCCCCCTTTGGTCGCTACTTTCGGTCCTACAAGTGGTATCAGAGCTCTAGAGGAATAAAAATGACGAACCAAATCTCGATGTGAATGCAGAACACAAAAAATAGCACACGAATAATAGTGGCGGCGTGCATGAACAGGAACAGAAGAGATGACCCCAAAGGATTGATTAGAAAGTGATTTCAGTAAAAGGGTGGCCTAACCCTAGGGATTGGGGCCCTTTTTATATGCAGCCCAATAGATAGGAATATTCCACCAGCCCCTTAGGGGTTTTTACAGACGCTTAAATAAAAGGAAAAGACTAAACTTCTCTTAGGATATTTTTACAGATTCGACTGACTGACTGTGGGCCTAAGGACAAAATAGTAAACTCCTATTTATAGATGACTTATCCGGAAGCTAAGATTTCGTAGCGACTATGGCTTCTCTTCTAGACAGTCCGATACAAGATCAGCGGTCATCAGTTTTGCGCCAAAACTGACAAAGCGTCCACCAGCTTTGCACCAGGTACCCGGATTGGGCTGGCCCGACTCCGCAGCTCTCTCAGCCCGGCAATCGCTCGCCGCCCGTGTACCTGAGTCAATCCTGGTCAACAGCCCAGTGGATCCTCTGCTGCTCCTAGCCCATGTACCCGGATTGGGCCAGCCTGACTTCGCGGCCCCTCTGCCCGACAGTCACTCGCTGCCCGTGTACCTGAGTCACACGTGGCCCAGACGCAACAGATCACTTCTCTTCTTCTGTCCTATTTGACTACCATTGACAATGACTCATCACATTTGGAGCCATGAGGCCCACATCGAAGTCTGCAATGTTGAAGTGTGTAGCTGCCGAAGCTAAGAAAGTCGGAGGATGTTTGAAGACAGCAAGTGTTAAATCATACGAAGCCTGCCTCTCTGCAGGGCTTCGTTCACTAAGCCTAAAGTGCTTCGAAGAATTTTTTAGGCGCCCATTCACCCCCCTCTGGTTGCTACTTTCGGTCCTACAGAAGGTGTCGTCCTTGGTCTGCTTGATCTGGAGCCGTAGGAAATACTTGAGCTCACCCATGAGGCTCATCTCAAACTCATTGTGCATCTGCTCATAAAACTTGGACACAAGAGCGTCAGTAGTACCACCAAAAATGATATCGTCCACGTATATCTGAGCAACCAAGAAATCGGATGCATCTCTGAGCAAGAAAAGAGGTTTATCCACAGAACCCATCACAAAGCCCTTCCCCAACAAAAACTGCTTCAACCGGTCATACCAAGCCCTGGGGGCTTGCTTCAGACCGTATAAAGCTTTTTGCAGCTTAAAACCATGTCGAGGAAACTTAGGGTTCTCAAAACCGAGGGGCTGCCTAACATAAACCTCTTCCTCTATGTACCCGTTCAGAAAAGCACTCTTGACATCCATTTGAAAAAGCTTAAAACCCTTCAAAGCGGCAAAAGCTAAAAGAATGCGAATGGACTCAAGACGGGCAATAGGGGCGAAGGTTTCTTCAAAGTCAATACCCTCCTTATGGAAAAAACCCTGGGCGACTAGTCGAGCTTTGTTGCGCACCACAACCCCATCTTCACCTTGCTTGTTTTTGAACACCCACTTGGTGCCTATGGGGTTGCATCCGGGTGGCAGCTCAACCAATGTCCAAACCCGATTGCGGACAAAATTCTCAAGCTCTTCTTGCATAGCATTAATCCAATTCGAATCAGAAAGAGCATGAGAAACGTCTCTGGGCTCAAAAGATGCAACAAAAGCAGATTCAGCAAACACAGCAAGAGAGTCAATAGAAGAACGCAAAGTCCTCTCAGACAAATCACTGATGATGAGCTCTGAGGGGTGATCACGTTGAACTGCTCGGGATCCCTGGTGATCTGAAGTCACCTCACACCGGAGTCAGTAGCTGGCACCTCAGGACTCGATTGAGGGTGCTCAATCGAAGTGGAATAAGTGATCAGAGGTCCACCATCATCCTTAGTCAAAGTCTCAGAAGGTGTGGGTTCTGCAGGCTGTGCAGAAGGCCCACCCTCATCAACAGCTGACGTGCCATCATCTTCCTCAAAGATGGACTCTCCGAGCTCACCATCACCAGAAAGCTCAAAGGAAGGAGTCAAAGAAGGCAAGGACTCATCGAAAGAAACTTCACAAGTCTCGACAAGCTGCTGGGAGTCGAGGTTCCAAACACGAAAGCCTCGAGAATGCAAAGCATAGCCAAGAAAAACTCCATCCCAGCAACGAGACTCAAACTTGTCCAAATGCCCTTCCTTCTTGAGCACAAAGCACTTGCAGCCAAACGCTAGCAAGTGGCTCACCTTGGGCTGTCTGCCAAACTGCAACTCATATGAAGTCTTACCTATGTAAGCTCTAAGAAAAATGCGGTTGGCCAGATAGCAAGCCATGTTCATGGCTTCAGCCCAAAAACGCCTAGGAGTCCTGTGCTCATCGAGCATTGTCCTAGCCATCTCGACTAGAGTGCGGTTCTTTCGTTCCACAACGCCGTTCTGTGGGGGAGTGTAAGGAGCAGAAAACTGGTGGTCAAGACCCTGATCACTACAAAAACTGACGAACTGAGAGTTCTTGAAATCAGAGCCGTTGTCAGAGCGAATCGCTCGCATCCGACCATTGTTCTCATTCTTCAGCTTCAAAATTAGGTCATGAACAAAATGAAAAGTCTCATCCTTAGACTCCAAAAAGAAAAGCCACGAGAATCGAGAAAAATCATCAACGATAACAAGCGCATACCACTTCCCACCGACTGAGCGTACCCGAGCTAGACCAACAGTGTCCATGTGTAACAGTTCTCTCGGGTACGAAGTCATCACCTGAGTCACAGGTTAGTGAGAAGTGGCAACCATTTTCCCGTGATAACAGGGATGGAAAACTTGATCTTTCTCCATCTTAAGCTTGGGCAATCCTCGGATGAGGTCCATGGAGCTCAACCTGGCTAGCAGATCAAAACTCAAATGGCCTAACCTCCTATGCCACTTCTAGAGCTCAAAGGAGGATCCAGCAATCAAACATCGAGAAGGCGAAAAGAACTATAGAAGTCAATCCTCAAAACCTTACCGAAAGGTAAGATCTGGCAAATCAAAGACCCTCTAGAATCAATCACAGAAGAACTGCCCTTCTTAAAATTAACCTCCAAACCATCCTCAAGAAGTTGCAAAACAGAAATCAATTTGAAGTTCAAATTTCCAACCAAAGCAACGTTCTTCAAAGAGAAATGGTCAGAGATGCGAATTGAGCCAATGTCGTGTACCTTCCTGTTGGCGTAAAAGATTACGCTAACAGGTTTCTGAAGATTAGAAACTAACAAACGAAGTGTTTGCGAAGTAAACTATTCCAAGCCTCCGAAAGGATAATAGCTTAAAATAGTTTGAAAGTGTGTATTGAATAACTTGTATTCCGTCCGTATTACAGGGTAAAACGGGGGGTATTTATAGGCCCAAACATTAAGAAAAAGACCCTTTTACCCCTCTATTACAACCGACATAGTGGAAACTATTCGGTACCCTTAATAGGGCTAAAATGGTAAAAGACTAATCTAATGAGAAAGAAGATAAGTCTTCCATCTTAGCTGGCAAAGAAACTCCGTAAGGGTCCAAGTTCGAAGATATACTCCGAACTAGAATTCGTCTCCATACTTTGAACTTGATCTATTGTATCCTCGGAGTTATATGCTAGAAACCTTTGACTTAATCACCGGCCTTTGTCCTATTACTGCAATAACCCTGAAGATGGAATATTTTCCCCCAACACTTCCCTTGACCACTGTTCCCGAAGGTGATGTATTCCTTGGAGCTCGGGGGAGAGAGACTGGAGAACCATCTGCGATGTCCCATCATGTGGCGAGAGCATCCTGAGTCCGTGATCCAAGCGTCCTTCAGTCCCCGGTCCTTCACAATCAGTGGTTGTAAGGGGGAGCAAATGGTCCGGCACCAGGTTTAGCAAAAGAACTAAACCAGTGTCGAGCCATCTACTCAAAAGATGGAAAGCAGAAATCATCAAATGAATCTGGACCAAAACACGGCTCAAAGCGCGGTCCACGGTTAAGCCTAAAGTCTCGGCCACGAGGTCCAGGGCCATATTCAAAACGGCCTGGAACTCTGCTGGAGCGAACACCACCATCCGGAGCACGGGCATGAAAGTCATCTCCTCTACCACCACCTACACGACGTGGCTTGGCCTCTAGCCTCTCCCTACGTCGAGAAACTCTTAGTCTACCACCCTGCTGGTAGAACTGCTCCTGGCCACCACGAGCTCTCTCTGCTCTCTCAACCCGCTTCCTCCTGAAGCAAAACTCCACAAGATGTCTGTCTCTCTGACAATACTCATAGTGGTAGGTGGGCTTCTGGGGATGTGGTTGAGGCTTGGGATTCTTGGGCTTGGTGGTGTTGGGTGTATCTCTTTGGTGTGAGAGGGTCCAAGAAGAGAGTCTAGAGAAGTCCAGAGGTGGGCTTTGGAACCCAGATGGGCTTCTTGGGTGGAGCTTTAGGCTGTTCTTGGAACACTCCATCCTTGGGCTGACTAGCCTGGAAAGACTCAGTGGAGTGAGTCTTGGGGTATCTCTGTTCCGGAGTCATTTTACTCCACTCCACTGCCCGGCTAATGACACTCTCAAAGTCAGCCTTAGTGTAGGTGTAGCCTACCCCAAACCCATCTTGCCTCTTAAACTGCTGGATCATCATGCCGAGTTGTGGCTCTCTTGCACTCACCCAACTCAGGATCTGATGGAGGTAAAAGTTCTCATTTTGGACATCATCTAGCTCCTCTCTCAAAGAAGCTAGTACCTCCACCTGAGACAAGCAGGTCTCACACTCTCTATTAACCTGGATAGACTTCTCGGCTTTCAGCTTGATCAACTCCAATCTAAGAGACAAGCAGTTCTCACAGACAGTCTGTGGAACTGACAGTGTCTCAAGCTCTAGCCTAGTCTGCTCCAGCTCAGCTCTAACTCTCTCCAACTCGCTCAAATGCTCATCACCCTTGGCTTTCAGCTCAGCTAAAACAGCTAGATGAGATGGGCAATCAGCACAGGGCACGACGACAGTGGCATGAGCATCTTTCAGCTCCAGCTGAGCGCTCTCAAGCTCAGTGGCCAAAGCGTCCCTCTCATCAACCCTTTCTGTGTACCTAGACTTCAGAGTTGTCAGGTCACACAGCAACATCTCACACTTTAGGCACTCACTGCTATCACCCAAGCAAGGGGAAGAAGATAGACTCTCAATTCTGATGTTGGCCAAGGCAAGCTCACTCTCAAGTTCATCTATCCTCGTCTTAGCCCCTCTAAGCAGCTTTTCCCAATATTTCAACTCTAGATGATTAATTTCAAGTAGATCAACGATTTCACGTTCGTATGATGATACCTTTTCATTGTCGTCGTCGTCGGAGTCGTCGGAGGAGCCCTTTTCTTCCTTATCCCCAGGAGCCATTGAGCAGAAGCTCTTGCGGGATCTTCGGCGTTGATGTGAGCGGCTCTTTGGCCTGTCCCCGAAGGCCATGAAGCAGAGGCCCGCCGGATCGTCCTTGTCCTTCCCCTTTCTTACCATGATCTCCTCATCGCTTGAGCTTGATGAAGAGAAATAAGACGTAGACCGCATGGAGTATCTCTTCTCCATCTCAGCGAAGAAGGCCTTATCGCTCTTCTTGTTCTTACGCCGGTAGTCCTTCAGGGCCTTTCTGAAGAATTTGGTCTTTGGCTTGCCCTTTGTGAAGGAAGAGCTGTCGTGCTTGCCGGAGTCATAGAAGCCACCACCGGTGCCCTTCTTGTGACCATTGCGCTTGGGGCAGTCGGCGATGAAGTGACCTGGATCACCACACTCAAAGCACCCAGATTTCATGACATGTCTTTTGAACATTCTCTTGTCATAAACACGACGCACCCGGTTGTTAAAAAGACACAGGTCAACATCTCCTAACGACTAGAGCTGGTCCTTAGTGATAGACATCAAGGAGAACCCAACACAACTCATAGAAGAGGGATCAGCAGAAGGTGTTGCAAGGGCCAGGGTCTTTGATCCAGAGCCAGTGAGATTTGATCTCAACTGGGTATCAATCTCAGTGGCCTTCAGCTTGCTAAACAACTCAGAAATTGTCAAGGTATCATAAGGGATGCTCTCAATGATAGAGGATACCTTGATCTCCCAGATCTTTGGGTCCAAGGTATGGAGAACCTTGAGCGCCTGCTCATGATCTGAGACCAGCTGAACTCCCTCGGCCTTGTTGGCCCGAAGCTTGTTGATGATCGATTGAAAATGACCAAACAAAGCTTCAACAGATTCACCCGGCTTTTATGTGAAATTTTTGTATTCACACCAGTAGGTCTGATAGAGCCGAGCCTTGACCTAGGCTGTCCCCTCATGGTGTGCCTAGAGGATAGCCTAGATCTCTCTAGCAGTTGTGAGATGGCTCATTCGCTCAAATTCAGTTGGACCTAAGCCAGAAAACAAAATGTTCACCGCTTTGTTGTTGTTCTGATGCTGGGCGATAATATCAGGAGAATTATGCTCAGCAACAGGTAACACTGTGAAAGTAGCGTGAACACAAATGTCCCAGATGTCCGAGCTTTGGCTCATGAGATAGGCTCGCATGCGAGTCTTCCAATAATTATAGCCATAAGCTTCCAAGGACGGGACCTTTCTAGGAGACGTCATGATCACTACTGGGGTTTAGAACCGGTTAAGTTATGGAAAAACCTAACCAGGCTCTGATACCACTTGTAGGACCAAAAGTAGCGACCAGAGGAGGGGTGAATGGGCGCCTAAAAATTCTTTTAAATCAATGGCCTGCTCCCAACACCCAATGCACCTCAACAGACTTAGTAGGGAAAATTAAACAGATCAATAAATCCTAAAATGATCTGTCTTAAAAACAACCAGTGTCCTAAAAGAGAAGACACCAAACCAGTGTTGAAAGGCAGTTTAACTGAATATTCAAGACATATTCATTTTAAGCATCAACAGAACAAGCAATATAAACAATTTGATTCAAGTTCACCCAAACTGAGACGAAGTATCACAGATCAAAAGTTAATCTCTGAAGCGAAGTTCGAAGCCCACAAAAAATATTTCAAAGCCTACTGCGGCCTGGACAGGCTTTGGCAATTACTCAAGATCTCCGAAGCCTGCATAACAACCTTCACTGTTTGCTTAGTTCGAAAATAATTTGTATTCAGTGAAGTTTACTGTGAAAAGACTCCGAAGAAAATCTCTTACACACTCCGGACAGGAACCTTCGCAAGGATGCTCGAAACAGACACACAACACGAAACAGTGGATTTTTGAAGTATGTATTGCAGACTTCACTGAAATCACAAAAACATCTAGATTACTTCGCTCGAGCCATGTACCGAAGCCTACACAGAAACCAATGGAACCCTCGCTAAGGCTCCGAACCCCTAGCTTATCCTGGGCATAGACCTTCGCACACCTCGCAAAAAACTCCGCACACAGACCACTCCGAAACTGCTGCCAGAAATGAGCGAGACCCTAGAACTTTTCTAAATACACAAAAATTGATACCCTGACAGAGTCTAGAATCCTAGCTGATAGGAGCTATGGAAGATGGAAGTGCTGCTGCCACGCATTGAACACCTAGTAAGCTGCATGCAAACGAGTAGTACACACCTGCTAGCTAGCTGCTACAGCTAGTCACCAGCCGAAAGTAATAGAAGCCTCTAGCTGCAAGAAGAATAGGCTACAACTATGCAAGCCTAGGTACAGCCTATCAGAAGAACAATACGGCAGAAAAGGCCAAGAACAAGACAAAAAGTCAGAATCCTAGCAAGAAAACTAATGTGCATAAAACTGTTCTTGAGACAAAACAGCCGGACTCAGACTGAACCAACTGCAGCACCTATGCGCTAGCTACACAGTCAAGATCAGAAGCACGAAGAAAACTGTTCATGCAAATAGACTTGAAATAATCTCAGGCACGCATACACAAGATAGACGCACATAACAAAGCATCTTATAAATGCATCCACATAAACACACGGTTAGAAAACAGGAATACTAAGGATCCTGACGTGCGTGCGAAGATGAATGGCGGCGGAGAAGAACAAACGCCAGGATATGAACACCAAAAGTGACCCAATCTTTTTGTGTTAGGAAAGTAATTTCAGAAAGGGTAACCCTAACCCTAGGGATTTGGGCCCTATTTATAGGCAGCCCAATAGCCTAAGAAAATACCAAAAGACCCTTAGGGTTTTTACAGACGCAGAAATAAAATGGAAAAGACCAAACCGCCCTTAGGATATTTTTACAGACTCGACTGACTGACTGTGGGCCTAAGGACAAAATAGTAAACTCCTATTTATAGATGACTTATCTGGAAGCGAAGCTTTCGTAGCGACTACGGCTTCACCCTAGAATGGTCTGATCCGAGATCAGCGGTCGTCAGTTTTGCGCCGAAACTGACAAAGCGTCCACCGACTTTGCGCCAGGTACCCGGATTGGGCCGGCCCGATTCCACAGCTCTCTCAGCCCGGCAATCGCTCACCGCCCAGTGGATCCTCTACTGCTCCTAGCCATGTACCCAGATTGGGCCAGCCCGACTTCACGGCCCCTCTGCCCGACAGTCGCTTCTGCCCGTGTACCTGAGTCACAAGTGGCCTAGAGACAGCATGTCTTCTCTCCTCATCAGTCCTCTTTAACTTCCGTTGACAATGACTCATCACATCTGGAGCCATGAGGCCCACGCTCTTCAGCATGGCTCCTCATCCAACTATACATGACCATAACACCTCAAAAAGCACTTCATGCCACCTTTTAGGAAACTCTTCAATTTTCTTCTTAATAAGCTTAATTACAGTTTTATTACTAGACTCGGCCTGACCATTGGCGTGAGCATAGTATGGTAAATAATTTACCAACTTAATACCATAGAATTTGGCAAAGTCTCTCACTTCTTTAGCGATAAATGAAGTACCTTGATCCGTAGTGAGAGTTTGGGGAATTCCAAATCTATGTATAATTTGCTTCAAGATCAAATCAATTACCTCGTTAAGAGTCATGTTCTTGAGAGGCATGGCCTCAGTCCACTAGGTGAAGTAATTTGTCGCCATCAACATGAACCTATGCCCTTTTGAAGAGGGAGGATGAATCTGGCCGATGAAGTCCAAGCCCCAACCTCAGAACTGCCATGGTTTGATAATAGGGTTAAGTAGTGAGGCAGGAGCCATCTGAATATTACCAAACTTTGGACATGCTTCACACCCTCTATAATACTTAAAACAGTCCTCAATCATAGTCGGCCAATAAAACCATGCTCTTTTGAGCATCCAACTCATGTTCTCAGCCGACTGATGAATACCACAAAGTCCCTCATGGACTTCTCCTGTAGCCACTCTATATTGATCGACATCTAAGCACTTTAGAAGTACTCCATCAATACTTCGGCAATACAACACATCATCAAGCAGTACAAATTTGAACGTTTGTCGCTGAACATTCTGATCAACCCTTTGATTGGGATCTTTCAAATATTGGACGATTGAGATTCTCCAATCATCCTTATGGATTATAGCAGAGTTCACCAATTCTCCACTTGAATTGGCGTTTAAATCACAAATTTGAAGTTGCTCCCGAACCCCGAGTCAATATGGCACACGTCGGTCAGACTGGCCTTGGTGGGCTAGTCACACCACCTATTGTCCGACGGCTGACAAGGGTCGGTCAGACCGACAACACGCCTGTGGTTGGACCGGCCTTGTTAGGCCGGTCATACCAAAGCTGCCTTTTTCGGTTGACACCACACTTTTAAGCATTGGCTTGTCTTGTGCAAAAAATTTGCCCCTTTTCACTTGATAGCCAGATGCTTGTTGAGCCAAATAATTTCCTAATGAGTTGACTTCTCTAGACAAATGAGAAATTTCAAAATCATCAAAAGTGGCAATTATGTCGAGACATTTATCCGAGTAACTATTTAGTAAACCATTAAAACATTGAGCAATTTTACCTACTTGTTGCACAACTAATAGAGAGTCACCATATGCATGAACATGTTTAGTACCCATGGCATTTAACAATTCGAGTCCTAGCAATAAAGCTTCATATTCGGCTTGGTTATGAGTAGAAGGAAATTCTAAATGGGCCGAGGTCTCAAAGCGCATACCATTAGGTGATATGAGAACCACTCCAATACCTTGGCCATTCTTGCAAGCCGAACCATCAAAATAAAGTTTCCATGGCACTACCTTAATTAGAGCAATATCGCTCCCTCAACTGACATCTACATGGTGATCAACTATAAAGTTAGCGATGATTTGGCCTTTCATAGCTCTCAAAGGTTCATAAGCCAAATAATATTCAATCAAAGCATAAGCCCACATTCCGATTCTACCACTTAGAATCAGCTTTTGCAACATGTATTTTACGACATCAGTTTGACAAATAACAATACATGTGCTAGGGAGAATATAGTGACGTAATTTGGTACATGCATAATAAAGTGATAAACACAAACGCTCCACAAACATGTACCTTGTCTTGGCGTCCAACAAGCATCGGCTCAAGAATGTGATGATGCATTCTTTTCCCTCCACCTCTTGAGTCAACACAGCTCCTATCAAGCTCTCCTCTGTGGTGACATATAGCCAAAACGGTATTTCGACCTTGGGCGCCCTCACCACTGGTGGTGATGATAAGCATTATTTAATTTTTTTCAAAGTCACGTTGATGACTTGCCCACCAAGTGAACTTGGCCTCGTTCTTTAGCGGAAGTATAGGGACAAAAGCATCAATCTTGCCAGACAAGTCAGATATAAAGTGGCGCAAATAATTCATCTTTCCAAGCAACTTTTGCACATCTGTCTTGCATGTCTGCGCTTCAAAGTTCTTAATCTTCTCAAGCCTCTTAGGATCAATTTCAATACCTCTTTCATGAATCATGAATCCTAACAACTTGCCTGCCAACACGCAAAAAGCACACTTGATTGGATTCATTTTTAATCCATACTGATGCATTCTATCAAAAGCAACTCTGATATCGGCTAAATGGTTCCCCATAGCATCCAATTTAACTACAACATCATCTATATAGACCTCTAGCATAACTCCTTGCAAGTCATGAAAGATCAAGTTCATAGCACGTTGATATGTAGCGTCATCATTCTTTAAACCAAAAGTCATAACAACCCACTCAAACAAGATGACAAAACCAAGGAATCGAAAGGCTGTCTTGTAGACGTCCTCTTCGCCATAAAAATTTTATTATAACCAGCGTTGCCATCAAGAAAACTTAGTACATTGTTTCCTGAAGCATCGTTGATCAACATGTCGGCTATCGGCATGGGGTACTCATTCTTCGGAGTGGCCTTGTTAAGATCCCTAAAATCAATACAAACCCCTATTTTTCCGCTCTCTTTCTTCTCTACAAGCACAATGTTAGCAACTCATTCAGCATACCTGCATGGCCTAATAAATTCAACCTTGAGTAATCGCTCTATCTCTTCTTTATCTCGGTCATACACGGCCAAATTAAAGCGACGCAGGGGTTGTTTATAAGGCCTAAACCCGGGTTTGATGGGCAGCTGATGCTCCACGAGCTCGCGGTTTAGTCCGGGAATTTCATTGTACTCCCATGCAAAACAATCAACATATGACCGAAGCAACTGTATTACTTCGACCTTTTCATTATCCTGCAAATTTTTGTTTACCAAAGTCGGCCTTGGAATACTACCATCACTTATATTGACGTCTTCTAGGGGGTCGGCCATGCAAAACCTTGACCTAACTCTTCTATTTCGCTAAAATCTTCAATGGCTTCGGCAATACCGTCTTTAGAAGACCAATATTGCTGCGCATGAGACTTTAGCCAATCAAGATTACTATTACCAGTAATGACCACTAATTTAGAGGCAGCCGTGCTACACCAGCCGACTTTATAGACCCTGGAACAAAATGTCCCTCAGACACGCTGACAAAGTAATAATCTGATTGATCTCTACTTGATAGACACTCTACTTTATCATGGATGGCGTCGATGGACACATTGGCCAAAGAAACCTTGGCTGAAGTGTCAGCTGGTACAGCCTCCACGTCATCGCCGTCGCACTGAATGAGGCATTGGTGCAAGGTAGACAAAATGCAACAATTTGCGAGAATCCAATCACGCCCAAGTAATACATTGTAGTTACCTTGCACGTCGAGGACGAATAATGGCATTGGCAACATCTTGTTGCCCACCGTCAGCTCCAAAGAAAGTACGCCCTTGGCCTCAGAGCTTTCACCGTTGAAGCCGTTGAGCGTCAAGTTGGTCTTCTTCAAATCTTCATCCTTGCCGAGCTTCTTTAAGAGAGAGTACGACATCAAGTTGACAGTGGCACCACCATCAACAAGCATCTTGGAGATCAGCTTTCCATCAATGTGCCTCTTGACATAAAGAGGCTTCAAGTGATGAGCCGTATCCTCGGGCTTCTCGAAAAAACATCTCATGGGCCGAGGCTCAACTGAGCGACCTCGGCCTCGTCTTGCGGAGTGCGAACTCAGTGGTAAGCATGACAACGTTTATGTCCATTGATTGTGGTGCGGGTCCCTCGAAGATGGGCATGTAGTCATCATCGGGCATGTCATCGTCATTGTCACTCGGAAGGAGAGTCGGGTTGTTCACCTCAACCGGCTTGGGCTTCCAGACTTGCTTCACGACTGGTCCAGGGCAGATTTCTGTTGACACGAAAACGTGCCCCCGCACTTGGGTCAGTTCGACAATCCAAAAGTGTGCGGATACTTAGGGACAAGCCTAATCGTAACAAAACACTAACACCACGTTCCAACTACCCTTAACAGTGGCAAGGGTGGTGGAGTCGCCAAGTAATCAGATCACACAAAAATAATCTAATTAGCCAAAAAGAATTATATTAAAGAAAATAAACCAGCCAACTAAACGGAGCCTAACTGATTCGAAGTGTTCTATGTGAAGGGGTTCACCGAAGGGGCGAAGGGGAGCCTTCGGCGTCTGGTTCGAACAGTCTTCTTGAAGGTAGTCTTCGCCGTTCGAACTGATATGGCCGAAGAGAGGCTCCGAACAGATCTTGACGCGAAATCACCTCTGAATAGCGGAGTTCGGTGCGAAGTGTAGGCATGGCGAATCCTGGTGCGACGAGGCCTACTGCAAATCACTCTGAAGTGCGGGACTTGGTCAAACCGACAACAGTGTGAGGGGTGTTTTGGCAGCCTCCGAAACCAGTTTCCTGGCTTCGGACACCTCCTGCGAAGGGGCTCCGAGCGTGAAAACCTACAACAGAATAGAGATCAAGTGCTAATTCAGCCTGGTGACAGAATCTGCTAAGTGTTGCAGTAGAGAAATGAAGGTAGCAATCTTTTACGTAGATTAGCGGATACTTCACAAGAGAAATAACAAGGCGATAGCAATCTGTTACATAGATTAATGGGTACTTCACGAGCGAAGTAGCATGGATTACCATGGTTTCGGCGTGTCCGGCGGAGGGCTTCTAGGCAAACCCACAAAGGTTGCAGAAAAGTAAATAAAGATAAAAGTACGGTTCAAAGCTAGGGCTTTGTGATTGATTTGCGTTGGGGGTTTTAATGAACCAGCCTCGCCCCTATATTTATAGGGGCTAGTCTTCTTATCTCTAAGTTTAATCTGGTAGGATTCGACGTAATCAAGCACAGGGATAAATTAGCTAGAATCAGACTCAAACTCTATCTCTGAAAATCGGCCCGAAGTGGGCCTTCGGTAGGGCCTACGGAAGCCTACTCCTTTGGCCGAACCTCCAGCGAGGTAGGCCTCCGAAGGCCTTCGGGCCGAAGGTAGTTGGCCGCTGAAGGCATCCGAGGCCCAAGGATTAATGGACCTTCGACCCTGTAGGGCTTCGTCCTGATCTAGGGCTTGTGTATTTTTGGCCCAAATTACCAAAATTGATATTTTGACAATCTTGACCATTAATGCCATTATTTGCTATCAACACATGCCCCATTGCCTTTTAGTGAACTAAGTGAACTAAAAGCATAACGGGCTAAAGATGATACCTTCCATATTGGCATTTTTGAAACCTTCAAGTACTTTGCCACACACTTGGAATATACTTTTTCAAATACCTGTCATTCAAAGCTCTTCGAAACCACTCTCCTTGTAGAGACTCTAACACGTATGTACTACGTAGAGCGATCTTGGCTATTTTGAAAGGGCCTTCCCAACTAGGTGAACATTTACCAAATTTGGGGCTCTTAGTGCCTAAAGGTAAAATCATCTTCAAAACTAAGTCACCAACTTGAAATGACTTTTGTTTAACTCTCTTGTTGTAGGCTATAGCTATCCTCCTCTTGTCTTTCTCAATAGCTTCTAAAGCCCTTAACCTCTTATCGGTCACTTCGTCCAAATTGTCTTTTAAAAGAGTTTCATATTCATCGACCGATAAGCCATCTTGCTTTAGAAATCTCAAAGAGCCAAGATCCACCTCTATTGGTAGAATGGCTTCTTGCCCTTATACTAACTCATATGGACTAACTTTGGTATCACCAACCTTTGCAACTCTACAAGCCCATAATGCTTCTAAAAGCACATCATGTCACCTTTTAGGGAATTCTTCAATTTTCTTCTTAATGAGTTTAATCACAATTTTATTACTAGACTCGACCTGACCATTGTCTTGAGCATAGTATGGTGAAGAGTTTATCAACTTAATACCATAAAATTCAGCAAAGTTCTCTCACTTCTTTAGCAACAAAAGAAGCAACTTGATCTATAGTGAGAGTTTGGGGAATACTGAATCTATGTATATGTGCTTCAAGTTAAAATCAGTTAGCTCATTGTGAGTCACAGCTTCGGTCCATTTGGTAAAGTAGTCTATCGCCATCAACAAGAACTGATGCCATTTTGAAGATGGAGGATGAATTTGGCTGATGAAGTCTAAACCCCAACCTCAGAATGACTATGGTTTGATAATAGGATTAAGTAGAGATGCAGGAGCTAACTGAATATTACCAAACTTTTGACATGCTTCACACCCTCTATAGTATTTAAAACAATCTTCGGTCATAGTCGGCCAGTAGAAACCTGCTCTTTTGAGCATCCAACTTATTTTCTGGGCCGACTGATGAGTGCCACAAAGCCCTTCATGGACTTCTCCTGTAGCTACTTTGGATTGATCAGTATCTAAACATTTTAAGAGTATTCCATCGATAGTTCGGCGATATAACATATCATCTAGCAACACAAATTTAAACGCTTGCCGCCAAACTTTTCGATCAACCCTTTGATTGGGATTTCTTAAGTACTAGATGATTGGAATTCTACAATCATCCTTATGGACATTCGGAGGGTATGCTAACTCCTTTCCTAGAGTAATATCTAAGCTGCTAACTTCGGAGTGCTCCCCAAGCCTTTCCTGCTTCTGCCAAAGGCTGACTAGATCAGCCATGCAGAGTTGATCAGACCGAAGCTTCCCGTCGAAGGGATCTGGTTCCCGAAGACTTCTGTTGTCTAGAAGTCTTCGGCATAAGGGCTCCGGCATGCAGGACCTCTTCGGCGGATGAAGTGCTCCGGTACGAGGATTCGAGCACACTATGCCCTTCGGTGATCAGAGAGGTCCGATCCACAGGGTCCAGCAGGCCCCGCACTAGCCATATGTTTCTGCCTTCGGTAGTGAGACCAAGCATTGGCCTTTTCTGTATAGAAAATCTTCCTCTTATGACTTGATAGCCAGATGCTTGCTGAGCCAAATCAATTGCAATTGAATTGACCTCTCTTGACACATGAGAAATTTTGAAGTCGTTAAAAGTAGAAATTATGTCTAAACATTTATCCAAGTAGCTATTTAGCAATCCATTAAAACATTGAGCACTTTTAGCTACTTGTTGTATTACTAATAGAGAATCACCATGCGCATGAACATGTTTGGCACCTATGGATTCTACCAATTCAAGCCCTAGTAATAAAGCTTCATATTTAGCTTGGTTATTAGGAGAAGGAAATTCTAAACGGGCCGAGGTTTCAAAGTGCATGCCACTAGGTGATATGAGGACGACCCCGATACCATGGTCATTCTTACAAGCTGAACCATCAAAATAAAGTTTCCTTGGCACTACTTCAACTAGAGCAATGATGCTACCCCTGTTGATATCTACGTGGTGATCAACTATAAAATTAGCGACAATTTGGCCTTTCATAGCCCTTAGTGGTTCATAAACCAAATCATATTCAATCAAAGCATAAGGCCACTTTCTGATTCTTACACTTAGAATAGGCTTTTGCAACATGTATTTTATGGCATCGGTTTGGCAAGAGACAATACATGTAGTAGGAAGAAATTGATGTAATTTGGTACATGCATAATAAAGTGATAAACATAGACGCTCTAGAAACACGTACCTGGTTTCAACGTCCAGTAGGCGGCGGCTCAAGAATGTGATGATGTACTCTTTTCCTTTCACCTCCTGGGTTAGCACGACCCCTATCACGTTATGTTCTGCAGTGATGTATAGCTGAAACGGAATTCCGGCCTTTGGTGCTCTCACCACGGGCGGTGATGATAAGCACTCTTTAATCTTTTCAAAGGCGCTTTGCTGACTTGCTGCCCAAGCGAACTCGGCTTCATTCTTTAGCCAGAGTATAGGGAAAAAGCATTTATTTTTCCATACAAGTTAGATATAAAGCGACGTAAATAATTCACCTTGCCTAGCAACTTTTGCACATCTTTTTTGCATGTCGGTGCTGCAAAGTTTATAATCTTTTCAAGTCTTTTAGGATCAATTTCTATACCTCTTTTGTGAATCATGAATCCTAAGAACTTGCCCGCCGACACGCCAAAAGCACATTTAAGCGGCTTCATTTTAAAGCCATACTAACGCATTCTATCAAAAGAAATTCTCAAATCGGCTAGGTGGTTTCCCATAGCGTCCGATTTGACTACAACGTCATCTATGTAGACTTCTAACATAACTCCTAGCAAGTCATGAAAGATTAAGTTCATAGCCCGTTGATATGTGGCGCCAGCATTCTTTAAACCAAAAGTCATAACGACCCATTCAAACAAGCCAACAAAACCAGGGCATCAAATGGATGTCTTGTAGACGTCCTCTTGGGCCATAAAAATTTGATTATAACCAGCGTTGCCATCAAGAAAACTTAGTACCTTGTTTCCTAAAGCATCGTTGATCAACATGTCGGCTATCGGCATGGGATATTCGTCCTTTAGAGTGGCCTTGTTCAGGTCCCTGAAATCAATACAAACTCGCATTTTGCTGCTCCCCTTCTTCTCTACAGGCACGATATTAGCGACCCATTCAGCATACCTGCATATCCTAATAAACTCAGCTTTGAGTAATCGTTCTACCTCTTCTTTAACTCGGTAATACACGACCAAATTAAAGTGACGAGGGGGTTGTTTATAAGGCCTAAACCCAGGTTTAATAGGTAGATGATGCTCCACGAGTTCATGGCTTAATTCGGGCATCTCACTATACTACCATGCGAAACAATCAATGTACAACCGAAGCAACTTTATTACCTCGGCCTTCTCATCAGCCTGTAAATTTTGGTTTACAAAGGTCATCCTTGGAATGCTGCCACTGCCTGTGTCGACATCTTCTAAAGGATCAGCCGACGCAAAACCTTGTCCTAATTTCTCTTCTTCGCTAAAGTCTTCAATGGCTTCGGCAATACCTTTTTTGGAAGACCGATATTGCTCTACGCGAGACTTCAACCAATCAAGATTACTTTGGCTAAACATGGCTACTAATTTTGAAATAGACATGCTACACCAGCCAGCTATACAGACACGGGTACAAAACATCCCCCGAATATGATAATAAAGTCATAATCTGAAAGGTCCCTACCTGATAGACAGTCTACTTTGTTGTGTATGGCATCGATGGACACATCGGCCAAAGCTACCTGGGCCGAAGTGTCTGCTAGTATGATTTCTAATAATCATGAAAATGTAAGGCATGAGCATGACGTTCATATTTCATGCGTCTATAGCAAAAACCAATCAAATGACCTACATGATGACAATAAGTACAATGAAAAACTTCCTTGGGTGTAGGTTTATAGGTTTCTAGTGCAAACCTCACAGTTTTACTAGGTTTTTGCTTGGAGTCCTTCTTGAGTGATGGAATGATTACCTTTTTGGGTTGGGTAGGATTTTTTGTTTTTTGAGGTGTGTCTAACTGGGCTCTCTCTTTCTCAAGGGTGGTAGGTAGAGTAAACACAGTTTGGCTTGCGGTATTAGATGAAGTCCTCTCATAACCTAACCGAGGAGCTAACCCTGCCCTGTCAGCTCACATTTTTGTTTTATCCAAAAGCAAATCCATTTTCCCTTTCCCTTAAGTGCATTTGTCTACCATGGAAAGCAGATAATCATTCTCACACTTCAGTTTTTCTACTCGCTCTCTAGAAAAGCTGAGTTGGTCCTTAAGGGTGATGTAGGTGGGTCACGCCGACTGCACATCCTAAGAGCACTCAGCACTCTCCAATCTATCATTAAGCTCATCAATATGCTTATCTCTCAGACTAATGCTTTCAATCAGTAAAGTGCAATTTAAGCATTCATCGATGGCACAAGGAATAGACTCCACCACCAAGAGTTGCTTCTGAACATTTTCAAGTTTTTCAATGTTTTGAGCATGAATCAAACGCAACTGAGCAAGTTCATCCATAACGACAAGACATGACTCACATTCAGCAATTTCGGATTTAGACTTCAACAAAGCAAGTTCAGTAGAAAGTGATTCAATTTTAAGCTTTTGTTCTTTTCGTTCTTTAGCAGCAAGTTTAAGCAGTCTATCTTGTGAAATAATTGCATCATGTAATTCATCGTTTTGAACAAGTAATTGATCAAGAGATAGACTAACCTCAGATTAGTTAAGCTCATCACTGCTTTGCTTACCATTGGCCATGAAGCAGAGGTCGTTGAAGTACTTCATCTTTTCCTTCTTTTCTTCATTCTTGCCTGGTTCATCTTCATCAGAACTTGGTTCTTCACTCGAGGTGTTGTCGATGTCACTGAGTGCTACCACGAAAGCTCTAGCCATCTTTTTCGCCACTTTTCCTCTTTTGCCTTTGTAAAACAGTTTTTTATCTCTTATCTGATATTTGTGTTCATGTTCATTTTTGGCTTTCAGTTTTGGGCAATCACTACAACAATCCAGGAAACTTCCATCGGCCAAAGCTGATGGAAGTTAGCCCTTTCCCGACGAAAGAAGCTAACTTCCGTCGGCAAAAGGCTAACTTCCGTCGGCATTTGGCCGATGGAAGCGGGTAGACGGAAGTTAGCTAACTTCCATCGGCCGCCGACGGAAGTTAGCTAACTTCCGTCGGCTAAGCATGGCCGACGGAAGTTAATCAACTTAACTTCCGTCGGCTGATTTTTGGCCGACGAAAATTAAGTTTTTTTCTTTTTTTTTCTTTTTCTATACGTTCCAGCAAATTACAACAATAGCAGCTATATATTCGTGTACCACCACAAGCAGAATACAGTACCACAACAATAGCAACAAGTATATATGTCAAATTCAAATATAACAAATGACAAGTGTTACAAGAAATAAGTCAAAACTTCTAACTATTCAAGATAACCCAACAAACTTCTAACTGTTACAAGAAATAAGCATCATGTGATTTCATTCCTTCTAAGCTATTTGGCTCCCATTTTGTTGCCTTCTCCATGGCAGTGACTGGTAGCACAACTCCAGCATCATGAAGTTGTACCTGTAGAATTAAATCCTTCAATGATCTTACAGGCTGGTGCTGGTAAAACCGTAAAAGTATTCAGAGGTTGTAGCCTCACCTTGTGGAGTTCTCCACTCTTTCGCTCCAAAACAGAAATGGGGCTTGAAATCTCATTCTTATGGTTCTGGTGATGACCCAAAATATTCTATTTAATAAGCTGGACTTGTAGATGTCTCGGGATATGCTGTCACAAAAAACACATGCATAATTATGCCATAAGAAAAATGAATTCATCTGATTATACAGTAAATCCATACAACCAACCCCTCCCCTAGATCTGTATAAAAACCATGTTACTGTTTGCCACTGTGACTATTAGAAAGAGACACAAAGGGCTTCAACCATTTATACATAAAAATAAAGTGAATTGTCAAGATGCATCCTCCAAAACATAGAGAATCCAAAGGGGCCCAGACTATCATCACAGGCAGACCCCTCTCAAACAGAAATATATTCAGTTAATCTAAAGTCCACCCTACATGGCTATATCTGTAGCATGATTTCTTAGCTGAACTTGACTAGGAGAATTACTGACGTTTCAGCATTCAGCACAAGAGCAGGAAGCAAAGCAGCTAAGAAAAGGCATGAAGCACTGAGCTTCGTGAGCACAGCAACATTTAGTTGAGAAAAAGATTGAAACGGAAAAAGGGGGGAGGGTTTAAGCCTCCGTGCACGCACCTCGAGACCAACGTGAACCCTCCTCTCGCCGCCCCCAGCGACCGCGTCCGACGGTCGCAGCCGCCACACCCCGGCAGCGAGCCTCCTCACGGACACATCCCGCGGCGCCTTCGCCGCCGAGCCCCCTGCTCTCTCGCCGCCCTTCTCCGCCCCACTCCCCACGTCCCACTTGAGCAGTGGCGTCACGGGCCCGCTCCGCCGCCCTCCTCCACCTCCTCCTAGTCCAGACCCCGACCCCGACGCCTTGAGCGCCCGCCGGGAGGTGGGGAGGTGGGGAGGCAGCCACCGGGAGGCGTGGAGGCGTCCACCGGGAGGCGGACGGAGGACACGGAGGCAGCCACCGTGAGGCGGAGGGCGCGGAGGAGTCCACCAGGCGGAGGGTGCAGAGGCGGCCACCGGGAGGCGGGGAGGCAGGCGGAGGGCATGGAGGCGGCCACCGTGAGGCGGGGAGGCGGGCGGAGGGCGTGGAGGCGGCCACCGGGAGGCGGGGAGGCAGG
Organism: Zizania palustris; assembly: GCA_019279435.1. NCBI lineage: Eukaryota > Viridiplantae > Streptophyta > Magnoliopsida > Poales > Poaceae > Zizania > Zizania palustris. The sequence goes on from JAAALK010000284.1 coordinate 31,951,279, forward strand.
CGAAGGGCGTGGAGGCGGCCACCGGGAGGCGGGGAAGGGGGCGGAGGGCATAGAGACAGCCACCGGGAGGCGGGGAGGCGGCGAAAGGGAGGCGGCCGGGCGGAGGGAGAGAGGCGGGGAGACGAAAAACCTAGGCACAGGCCGGGCGGGGAAAAATAGAGTGTTTCTTTTTTTTGGGGAAAAAATTAACTTCCGTCGGCTAAGGGTTGAACCGACGGAACTTAAGTTAACTTCCGTCGGCCACAGTTAAAGCCGACGGAAGTTAAGTTAACTTCCGTCGGCTTCTTTAGGCTGACGGAAGTTAATTAATTTCCATCGGCTTTTGGAAAAGCCGACGAAAATTAAAAAGGCCGAACGAAAATTTCTGTTTTTCTTGTAGTGAATTGGCTTTAATGTGATTAAGGTCAACGCACTCAAAACACCCTCGAGAGTCTCCTCTCCTCTGATCTCTTCTATTATTGTAGAATCTTGTGAACTTTTTGACTATAAGAGCAAGCTCTTCATTGTCCAATGTGTCCACTTGTTCCTTTGTGATAGAGACCAAAGAAGATAAGGCAAAACCCCCAAACAAAGTATAAACACCAAACACGCTACCTATAGATGAGGTGCCACTGCCGGAACTAGAAACTAGTGCCATGGATTGTGGCAAAGAGTTCCCAATCCAAGAACGAGATGCCTTGGCTATCTCGGTGGACTTAAGCTTACTGAAGAGTTCATAGCATGTCAAAGTATCAAAACTCAAAGACTCTTCAATGCTTGAGATTTTTACTTCCCATATGCTACGATCTAGAACATAGAGAAGTTTGATTGCCCGGTCATGATCAGAGTAAGCTAGCGTCCCAGTGGAGCGCAAGTTGCTAAAAATTCTGTCAAAGCATTCAAACAAGGCATCTAAATATTCGTCGGGGCCTTGCACGAACATTTGGTATTCTTGATTATACGTGCTCTGCCTCCTAGCCTTAATCTGAGAAGTGCCCTAATGAAAAGTACTTAAGGTCGTCCAGATTTCTCATGCAGTTCGAAGGTGTTGGACCCTGTCAAACTTGTTGTGACTCAGACTGATAAAAAGAATGTTTCTAGCCTTGCTATTACATTCATACTGTGACTTCTCAGTCTCTAAGGTACGAGTGTCAGGAATCACATATTGGGATGCAACAATGTCCAAAATCGCACTTCCTTGGCTAAGCAAATAAGCCTTCATGCGCACCTTCCAATAAGCATAATCTTGACCATCAAACATCGTAATCTTGGTGTTCTTATCCATGTCGCCACAAGGATCACAAACCGGTTAAGGTCAACTGGTGGTCTAACTGGCTCTAATACCAATTGTGGGATCAGAATGTTGACTAGAGGGGGGTGAATAGGTGCCTTGACACTTTCTTTCGAATGTGATGGCCTGGCCAAATCAACCAACGCACCTCTGAAATATTGTAAAACCAATTTTGAACAAAGAAGCACAGTAACTATTCAAAACAAGATTCAAAAACAGATTTCAAAGCAACTCAGAGTTTGAACAATCGATCTGTATTGTTGATACTTGAACCTCCAAAATACAATTGCTATTTTGACAAATGAACAGTTGACAAACAAGTATCGATCAATGAAACTCCGACAGCTTTCAGAATATCAGAAAACACTCAGAGATTCAAAATTTCAATTCAAATTTAAAACTGAAATCTAAAACAAATCAGTCAACACCTTCAGTTCACTTTGAATAATCAACATAGGAGGTCTGAAATTTGTCAAGTGATGATTAGCACTGAACACAACACTACAACAGAACAATGAGTTCAACCTGATGCTGATTCAAATTGACAATTCATCTCAAAGATTAAAACTGATCAGAATGACTTTAACTCAAACCTGTACACAAATTTCAAACACTCACTTCAATTCAGACTAGCTAAACAATAGTAATCTGAACACTGTGTTCAATCAAATATTGATTCAAACTGATAAATCATCTCAAAGACTAATACTGATCAGAATTACTTTCACTCAAAGCTGTAAACAGATTTCAAACAACAACTCTACTTCAGAATAGCTAACTAAATTGGATTTCTCAGATTGGGATTTCAAATGCCCTATTCAGTAGCAGCACATAAATCTGATATTTAATGAAATAGACAATTAGCACTCACTTTCTAACAGCAAACTTCAGCAGCAATAACAAAAATAGATTAACAACAATGAAGTTCTTTGCACAAGACAATATGATTACAGAAGTTGAATCAATCTTTCAAGGATCAACATAATTAGCACATATATATTCAGCTGACAATCCAGTATACTAAAGCCTGAGAACCTGAAACACTCTTGATGAGAAACAGTGTGAATTCAGTTCAAAACTGATTCAGATTGAGTTAATTCAGAAAAAATTTCATCCAAAGAAGAAAATAATTAAAACAGACTCATCTACAACATCTAATCCTCAGGACCACATACAAAAAGGATATACCTAAGAACTAATCAGGTTAAAACACTAAAAACTTGAGGTAACCAGGAACTTCTGAAAATAGAAGGACTGAATTGACCAACTCTGAATAGTACTTAATCAGTATTCAAAAGAAATTCAGCTCTAAACTTGATCCATATTCATGTTCTGATCCTTTCTAAAACAGTTACTTAGATTAGCATACAATCTCATTCAGACAAAGAAAACATGCAATTCAGAAGGATCAATAACATTTTACTTCTAGAAACTATAGAACAGATCAAATGCAGTGATATGTCTACCCTCAAAACTTCTTCAACCAAAACAGTACACATGAGTAAAGTAAGAAAGGTAGATTGATGACTAAACTAGTTGTTGGCGTAAAAGATTACGCTAACAGGTTCTCTGAGATCAAGAACAAACAAATAGTGAGTTCGTGTTTAAAAACTATCTCAAGCCTCCGAATGGATAATAGCTTAAGTAGTCCGAATAGGTGTATTGGAATAGCTCTGTCTTCGATCCTTATTACAGGGTAAGGAGGGGGGTATTTATAGGCAAAAACGTCTAAGGAAAAGACCTATTTACCCCTTGATTACAACCGACATAGTTGAAACTATTCGGTACCCTGAACAGGGCTAAAATGGTAAAATCTGCCCAAAGAAAATAGATAAGCCAAACAGAATCAATCTTGTCGTTTGGAGGGTTCCTTCGGATCATGGATCGAAGCACCCTTCGGCTTCACTACTCCTTCGCCTTCGAGCATGAGCCCATCAGCTCCGAAGCTGATAAGTCCTTTTGAACTGTTAGCCTCTATGTCCTGAAAGTGAAGCATTTTCCCCCAGTAGTAGCCCCTCGAATACGCCTCTCCGAATTTGACCTGTATAGAAGGAAGGCAGTATACGCAAGGAACGTTTTCATATTCTGAGACTTAGAGAAAATTGAACACATTACAGTTTTTCGGAGGATCTCGGATCCGAGGCATTCGGACCATGGCTTCGAGCTCCCAACCGCCATGTGAACACTTCGTGGGAAGGAGAAACGTTACGAAGCTCAAACATCGTGAAGAGCCGTTTGATTAGAACCGTTACTGCGCAAGTAGCCGTTACACTCTATAAAAGGTAACAGTCGAAATTTACAGCGGACTCACACCGTTCCGCTCCTTGGGCCCACCTGCCAGCGACGGAAGCCGAACCTGCAGTGTGAATGCAATCGAAGCACAACAACTAGCGGACGGTTATAAAAAGGGGATTGGAATTTACCCTGAACTTTTTACCGTGCCTAGCATCCGCATTCACTTTCTTCAACCTCCAATCCTCACAACTTCCTGAGCCACCAAGCCATGGCGAGAACTAGCCATACCGTGCTGACGGCGGCGGGCACTCTGGCACAGAGGCAAGCGTGGGCGGCTTCGGCCGTAGCGGCAATGGCGGGAGCTCCGGGCGACGCCTGGCCGAAGAACCCCCGGGAGCTCCGCCCGCCATCCAAGAGGAAGATCCCCCAAAGCTTCCTCATCGGTCAATCCATAAGCACCACAGAGTCCATCGAAGAGGTCGTGGAAGGGAAGCTGGGGACTGGATTGAAGACTCGAGACCCTTGGTCGGAATCAACCCCGCGGCCATGGAGCGGAGAGGTCGTGGTCTTCGAAGCCTTCTTCGAGGCAGGCCTGGGGCTTCCGACCATCGACTTCTTAGCAGAGGTATTGGATATGTTCCACATCACTCTGCCCTAGTTGTCTCCCAATGCCATCGCCCGCCTGGCTATCTTCGAATGGGCGCTTTGGGCTGAAGGGTGCGAGGGGCGATCGGAGGTCTTCGCCGCCACCCACGAAGCCATCTCTCAGCCGAAGCCGCAAGATGGCCCTGGGGACACTAAGGTGATAACAGCCTTCGACAGTGTCAACTTTCAACTGCGGAGGGAGCATGCCCAACACTTTCCAGCGAAGGCCATCAACGACCGATGGTACACCAACTGGATCCTTCGGTGGTTCTATGCCGAAGTCGGAGAGGACTCCCCTCTCGCTGGACCCCTTCAGGAGATCTAGTTCTGGAAGGAGGCGGAGGTTACTCCAAACCCTAGCCTGCTCTCAACGCAGCTAGGGCTACTACTTCGGTGGCCAGCCGCATGAGCATGCGCGACCTTGCCAAAGAGTTCATTGCTCTTCGGATTCCACCCCTCGGGGCCAACTGGCCGATAGTGTTTCAACAAGCTTCGGAGGGTGAGCTCCGAACTCTAGGTAAGACTTCGACTCCTGCAATAATATGTTAGATGACGAAAATAACATACTTATAAGATGTTACCCTTTTTTCAGCGGCTCCACCAGCGTTAGTTCCAGAGCAGATAGCTCGGGCCACCGAACGGGTCCTCAGAGCCACTACGGTGGCTGAAAGGCAGAAGAGGTTGGAGCTGGTGGGGAGCTGGGAGTGCTCCAACAGAGTGTGGGGAGCTCTCAGGATGGTGCCCCCTCCTCTGCCAGATTTTAACCCGGCCGGGGCGGCCCCTCGGAAGAGGAAGGCCACTGCCGAGCCCCCGAAAAAGGCCAGTAAGACCCCCACCAAGAAGAAGAAGGTGGTGAAGATCCCTCCTCAACCGACCCCGGCTTCGTCTGCTTCACCTTGGGCATTTAGAGCTCAGCATCGGAGGAGTCCGGGAGCAAGGGCTCCGACACCCAATTGGCGGAGCACTTCGAGAACTACCTCCTAGAGGGCGACGAGGATGCAGCAAGGGTCCCAACCAAAGCTTCTGCTCGAGAGGCCGTGGAGGTAGACGCGACACATACTCCCGCGCCCGTTATCTTGAGCTCGGAGCCGGATGCCATCGCCCCCAACTCACCCGTAGCTGGGGTGATCACGGCAGGGGTTGAGGCTCCATCGACAAACACACCGGAGAGGACTTCGGGGGACGACATCGACGCGATTCTCCAGATGTACGAAGTCCTGGAGGACCCGATGATTTTACCTCACGGTGCCTCCGAAGGTACCCTTCAAATCTTTTGCCTTGGTCAATTCTTGCACAATTTTTACTTGTAAATGTTCACCAAATACCTTGATGCTGTAGGTACATCAAAGGGCGACGAAGCCCCGGCGGCACACGAAGCTCCAGCCTCTTCTGGGGTTGTGGTTCCGATGGACACCTCGACTCCACTAGACACCCCGGCCCAAGTGGCAGGGGCCGTTTCCACCGACGTGGCTCCGGTGGTCGAGGCCATCCCTGCTGATGCGGCTCCGGTGGCTGGGGCCATTCCTGCCGACGCGGCTCCAGCCGAAGGGGTAGCCACCAAAGGAGGAGCTACCTCCGCCGTAGTCGAGCCGCCTGTCTTCGTGCTGGGGAGGGGCAAAAGCATGTCAAGCCTCAGACTTCCTCCTGGCCCAACGACGACACCCTCTTCCAATGAGCCTTCGGCAAGTAACTCGGAGGAAGAGGCCACGGTAGATGATCGCCAAGATTTGTCTTGGCTTCCTCTGCTGGCTCCGTTTTTGGAGCAACAGACGGGCCTCTGGGCGCTCCTGGAGCCTTTGGCAGAGAAAAGCCAGGACATTGCCAACTCCAACTTGGTCTCTGTTCTGAGCGAAGCCAGGGCCCCAGGGCTCAACATGGCCCTCGAAAGGGCAGCCCTTCAGGTATAAAAAGTACCGCAAATATTTTCAATTAGTAAATGCAAATACCTGGTACTTACTTTTTCCTTTTGCAGCAATTTGTCCTTGCTATAGCGACAGCGACTTCCAATGAAGTCGAAACCAATCGACTCAAACGGAAGGTCACCACCCTCCAAGCCGCGCTTAAGGGCTCCAAAGAGAGAGCACTTCGGTTGGAGGAAGAAGTCCTCGAAGAACGGAGGGCTAGGGCCGAAGCTGACGAAGCCCTCCTACTCATAAGGCGGGACAGCGACACACTCCGGACTTCAGCCCAAGAAGTTGAAGCCGAGCGCTTGGTGCCCCGGGCGGAGGTTGAGAAGCTCCGGCAGGCGGCGGCTACTTCGAGCACCCAGCTGGTAGAGCTCCAAGGCTCTCTCAAGCAAGCGATGGCCCAGAAGAGCGCCTTGCTGTCCCAGATGGCCAAAGTGTCTGCTACCACTGCGGGGCTGGAGACGACAGAGAAGAAGAATGCCAATGTAGCAGAACGTACCTTGGATGCCCTTCAGGGTACCTTGGAATATTTTGGCACCATGTGCCCTTCGTCTTGTGCTGTGGCCAGCGAGTCCCTCGACCGGAAGCTGAAGAGGATCCAAGTGGCGGCGTCGCTGATGATGAGCTCCGGTGTCCAGTACGGAGAGATCTTCGGTCAGTGCGCCAGAATTGGAGTTCTCCGCCACCTCGAAGCCCTTTAGATTCCTATCGCTCTGGTCGGGGGTTCGACACCCGGAAGCTTTGCCTCCGAGGACTTGTTGCATCCTTTACCAAATGTAGCCTCGGCCTGGGAAGTTTTTCGGTCAACCTGGAAGATGGACCACAAGGCTGCAGCTAAAGCTTGGATCGACGAGGCACATCGGCAGAAGCAAGCACACACAAGGCCGCCGCTTCCAGCCTCGCCAGCTCCGGCACCTCCTGCTCCACCAACCGACCCGCAGGTCTAGTACATAAGACAATTATGTATAAGAAATCTTGTAAAGCCCCTTGCATTAATGAAAAGTTTATAAATGAAGAGCTTGTTTGGGAGTTTTGTTCTTTTAGGTTCTGTCATGCCCTTCGGAACCTGACTTCGAAATACTGGATTTTAACGAAGGGCTCCAGAAGGAGTGGGCAAGCCTCGAGAGTTTAAGGCCTTACCGCCAATCTCGCTTCTCTGTTCCTCGTGGAGATAAAGGGGAGGTAACCCTCGAGGTTTGCAGGAAGTCTTAGATTATATCAAGGAAGAGGAAAAAGAGAAGGCATCTTCATCCTCCGAACATATGGATTGGTCTGATTCAGAGTACCAGGCCGAAGACCATGCGGAGGCTAACTCCAAAAGACTTCTGACTTCGGCCGAGCTTCAAGAGGAGCAGAAGAAACTGCGGGCCTCAAAGAAGAAGAGAAGCACTCGAACAAAAAGGACAATCCCGGTGGCTTCGAGCTCCGAAGGAGGAGGTAGCCGGAGAAGTAGCTCTAGAGGCCGACAGGGTCTCCGATTTTTCTTAGGCTTGGACCAAAACTTCTCTTAATGTAAAAGTATGATAAATTAATATGAATTGCGCCGGAAGCATCTTGTTTGTTCTTTACCCTCCTACCCCTCCTTGTGGGTGGGGGACCTTACGCGTTGCAAAAAGGTCTGTCGGTCACAATGATGTGCACAACAATTCGATGCTTCGCACAATACTTAATAACCATATTTTACCTTTTCGTAGGGTTCTTCGAACATAGGTTCGTATACTAGTTGCTTAGGACTTTAAAAGTGTCTTGTTGGCTGGAGCCTTGAAACCTTATTGCTTGGTCACCTTCGACTCATATACAGATGCTTCGTACCCGTAGGCCGGAAGTTTGTTTATCTTTAAAGTCCTTGGACTCTTCTATGGATCCTAACAAGCCGAAGCCTGGGACCCATAGCCTGGCCACTGTTGGGGGAGATAATCCCTGGAGTCAGCGGGGTGGGCCCCCAGCCGGAGGGCCCAGGCTTGATGACGGAGGCCGCCTTCCGGAGGAGCGTGGCCGGAGGTCACCTCCCGGAGGAGCGTGGCCGGAGGTCACCTCCCGGAGGAGCGCAGCCGGAGGTTACCGTCCGGAGGAGCGTGGCCGGAGGTCACCCTCTGGAGGAGCAAAGCCGGAGGCCGCCCTTCGGCGCAGGACACAGGAGCTCGTCCTCCGGAGGCTGAAGGCCCGGGGCTCTCGGCTGGCCCGGCGAGACGAGCCCAAAGAGAGTCTTGGCGGGAAAAGGACCAGGCGGTCGTGTGAAAGGACAGGATCGCGATCTTCTGAGCCGTGTCGGGCGACGCAGGAAGCATCCGACACGGCCGATACGCTGTCAGAGTCGAATCTTCTTGTCTGTACTACGTATCTCTTTGTCTGTACTACCGGTCAGGGTCGGTCGGGTGGCCGTTGGCGGCCCGGAGGCGCTTAGTCCTCTGGGCGGGGCGCCCTATAAATACCCCTCACTACAGTTGTAACAGGCAGGCAGTCCAAAGCATTGAATACACTACTCTTGTTTTCCACTAAAACCTGTTGGTCCGATCCGTCGCACCAACAGTTGGCGCCGTCCGTGGGGATCCTAGTCCGAAAAGCTAGTGTCCTCTACACCTATCCACCCAAAGCATGTCGAGCCGGAAGGGAGCGAGCACGGCCCCCCTGCGCAGGTCGACCCGAACCGCTGGGGGCGAGCCCGCCCCAACCGTCAACCCCAATCCTTCAGCTCCCATCACCACCACCGTCGGAGCGGCGCCCCCAGCGGGCTCCACCCAGTTGCAAGAAGAGACGCCCGGAGCTCAGGGCACCGACGGCTTGCCCGAGCCGACCTCCGCCAACCTGGCCGGGTCGCCGGGCGGGCCGCCGGAGCAGCACCTCCCAGGTGGACCCCCGGTAGTAGTGTCCCTTCAGACGGACTACGTCCGCTCGCGGGACCCCGACACAACTTCCGGGGGAAGCGGGAGCCAGGCCGATGCCCTGGCTACCGAGAACGCCAGGCTAAAGGCGGAGCTGGCTTTGTGGCGTCAGGAAGCGTCGCTTCGGCCCCCGGCCCCCCCGGCAGCCTTCCGCGCCGCGAGAGCTACGGTCACGGACCTAAGCGACGACGAGAACCCCTCGGAGGAGGAGAACGCGTCATACGACGAGGACTCTCCCCTGCACCCGGACCTCCAGAGGGTGCGCTTCAGCTCGAGCGTTCGCGCCGCCAAGCTCCCCAAGTACTCCGGGGACTCCGACCCCGGTGAGTTCTCTCGCTCCTACGCTCTGGCAATAGAAGCGTCCGGAGGGAGCCGGGACGCCATGGCCAAATGCTTCCCTCTGGCGCTCGAAGGGATCGCCCTTCGGTGGTTCTGGTCTCTCCGGCCAGGGACCATCCACTCATGGGAGCAGCTGAAAAAGAAGTTCATCAACAACTTCCAGGGGACCTTCGTGGCCCCCATGTCCACCAGGAGCCTTTTTCAAGTGAAGCAGCAACCCGGAGAGACACTGCGGCAGTACTCCCAGCGCTTTGCGCACACCAAAGCTCAGATCAAAGGGCTTTCCGCTTCTTCAGTCATCGACGCGGCCCGGGAAGGCGTCACCCACCCAGGTCTCCTCGACAAGCTCCACCGGAAGCCCATCTCTTCGGTGGCGCAGCTCATGACGTACTTCGAAGAATACGCTCGGTCCGAAGAGGGCCAGATACGCCGACAAGCGATGGTAGTCCCTGTCCGGGCTCCGAACGCCCGAGCGTACGAAGTGCCTCCGGAGTCCAGCCGGGGCCCACGTCGCGCCCCTGACTTCCGGCGCCCGGAGCCCGCTCGCCCGGACCTCGTTCGTCAAGATTCTCGGCGGAATCGGAAGCATTTTCGGGGGGAAGTCCTTAGCATCACCCCTCAAGCGCCCGCCAAGCACCTGCACACGCCCGGCGGAAGTCGCCAGGCCGGGCCCAAGCCTCCACCCCGAGCACCTGCCAGGGGAACCTTTTACTGCAGCGTCCATGGCGAGAACCGGAGCCACGACACCGACTCCTGCCGCACCATCCTCGCTCTTCGCAGCGACTACCTCGAGCGCCAGTCCGGTCGCGGTTCCTCCGACCGGGGGCATTCCGCCCCTCGGCCGGACCAGGTCCAAATAGTCGGGCGTCAGGACGAACCGGAGGCCGTGACCCCGGCCGAGGGATTCGGCGGAGTCCCGGCCCTCACACTCGAAGCCGGTCCGGACCGCGGCAAGCGCGTGGTCCTTCCCATATCCGGAGGGGGAGCCCTCGGAGCGCTGTCCAAGCGGCAGCGTCGGGATTACGTTCGGGAAGTTGGGCACATCGGCACGTCCAGCCCTTCAATCCTCCCGGAGTGGTCTCACGTCCCCATCAGCTTCACCGCCGAAGATGCCGCCGGCGTCAAGTTTCCTCACGCCGACCCACTCGTCATTTCGGCAGACATCGCCGGAGTCGAGGTGCGTCGCATTTTAGTCGACGGAGGAAGTTCCGCTGACATCATCTTCGTGCAGGCCTTCGACCAACTGTGCTTGTCGCGCAAGCACCTGCTGCCAGCCTCGCGGCCACTCCAAGGCTTCTCGGGCCCTCCGCTCGACGCCTTGGGCCAGGTCTTATTGGAAGTGGCGTTCGGCACCGCGCCCCTCCAGCGTCGTGAGGAAATCCTGTTCGACGTCGTCGACGCTCCATACGCCTACAACGCCATCTTCGGCCGGGGGATGCTCAACCGTTTCGGCGCCATCGCTCACCACAACTACCTCTGCCTCAAGATGCCGACTCCAGGAGGGGTGTTGTCTGTGCTGGGCGACCAAGCCGCAGCCCGCCGGGTCGAGTACGGCCACGCGGCGCCACTGGAGCCACGGCAGGTCCACAGTGTCCGTGAAGGCGCTGAAGATGCCAACCTCCCACTGGAGGCCAGCCCTGCGCAGAAAGGGCGCCCCGCCAAACCCCTCCCAGAAGGCGAAGTCATCACCAAGACCCTGACTTACGGGGGGAAAGAGTACTCGATCAAGTTCGGAGGGGGCCTGGAGCCAGAATTATCAGCGCAGCTCGAGGCCATCGTCTGCAACAACCTCGACATCTTCGCATGGTCGGACGACGACATTCCTGGCATCGATCGGACTATCATCGAGCATTCCCTGGCAGTTGATCCGAAGGCACGACCAGTCCGCCAGGGGCTTCGGAGGCTGTCCGCCGAGCGGGCTGAGCTCGCCAAGGCCGAGACCGACAAGCTGCTCCGCGCCGGGGTCATCAGGGAAGTGAGTCACACCGACCGGTTGTCCAACCCTGTGTTTGTCCAGAAGAAAACATCTGGCAAATGGCGCATGTGTATCGACTTTACTTCTTTGAATAAAGCTTGCCCCCGTGATCCCTACCCGCTGCCTCGTATCGATCAGCTAGTGGATTCCACAGCCGGAGCCGAGCTCCTCAGCTTCCTCGACGCACCCTCACACTCGGGTCCCGAGCTCCGGCTCGACGCGCCCTCACGATTGGGTTCCGAGCTATGCCTCGACGCACCCTCACATTCGGGTTCCGAGCTCCGGCTCGACGCGCCCTCATATTCGGGTTCCGAGCTATGCCTCGATGCACCCTCACACTCGGGTTCCGAGCTATGCCTCGACACACCCTCGCATTCGGGCTCCGAGCTCCGGCTCGACGCGCCCTCATATTCGGGTCCCGAGCTATGCCTCGACGCACCCTCGCATTCGGGTTCCGAGCTATGCCTCGACGCACCCTCGCATTCGGGTTCCGAGCTATGCCTCGACGCACCCTCGCATTCGGGCTCCGAGCTCCGGCTCGACGCGCCCTCATCTTCGGGTTCCGAGCTATGCCTCGACGCACCCTCACACTCGGGTTCCGAGCTATGCCTCGACGCACCCTCGCATTCGGGCTCCGAGCTCCGGCTCGACGCTCCCTCATATTCGGGTTCCGAGCTATGCCTCGACGCGCCCTCACGCTCGGGTTCAGAGCTACGCCGGTGTGACGCGCACCGTCCGCTCTCCCTCTCCTAAGCTATTAGCGCCCAGCTAGTAAACCAGCTACCCGCCAAGAGGGGGGGAGGAAGAGAGAGAGAGCGAAGCGCAAGCTGCAGCAAGCATATGAAGCGTACAATAACAAGCGCATAAGCATACAATGTTCATTACAAGCAAAGGAGGAAGTTAAGAAAAGTTCTCGTCCAGGCCAAGAAGGAACCGCGGGCCCCTTCGGTTAGACGGACCGGAAGTCGTGCTCGCCCCCCGACCGGACCTTTCCTTCCTCTTCCCGCGCTCCTCTTCCTTCTTTTGGGCGCGGAAAGTTCTCTGGTCCTCCTGGAGCTGAGCCCAGCTGCGCAGGCCGCCCCCCTCCGGGAGCGCTCCCCCTAAGTCAGCCTCCGTATCGGACCAGTCAACCGGTTCAGAGGACGAGGAAGGCGAGCGAGACCCCCTCTCTTCGTCCTTCACATGCTTCAGAACCCCCTGAAGGACGTCGGAGTCCACACGTCCGTCACGAGCCGCGACGAGGGCGTCAAGAGCATCCAAGGAAAGTACCTGGCCCGCGGCCGTCTCGATGGCCCTTCCGAGGTCCAAGCTATCCGATCGCCCCAGCTCGCCTATCACCGGGGCGTCGCGCAGCCGCAGGTAGTAGTCGTGGATCGGGGCCACTCTCGAGGCGAAGTCCTCCCCCACCGTCAGGAAAGGGCGCAGAAGCGGCACGGAGCCGCGCGCGGTTCGTAGGTCGGCGGGAGGCTGATGCCAGACCCCGACGCCCCCGGCGGGCTCCTGAGGGGCCCCCTCGGCGCTCCGGGACTCCGCCTCGTCCTGCGGATTCAAGCCCCCCTTCGCGGTGACAGGGGCTCCGGACCTCGCATCCGGAGCATCTGCCGGGTGGCGGTCGGCTGGCTCCATGCCTCTGGCCGAAGTACCTGCGCGAGCAAACGAAAGTTAAATACAGGAAAACTCCTTGCGCACGGAGAGGCGTGACGAAGTTACCGTACCCGCGTCCGCAGTATCGTCGACGCGGTCCGGAGGCTGAAAGTGGCCCGACGGGCTTGGGCGGAAGAAAAGGTTATCGATGGAGTTCGGCGGAGAGCCCGCCACCGCCGCGGCCAGCTCTGCCTCCTTGTCGGCGCTCCTTTCAATGCCGGTGAGTGGGTCAGCTAGGCCCCCGTGGCCCAAGCTGTCCGTAGCCCTGCTTTCGGGGGAACCTGCGGAGCCGCCCGCTGAAACGGGTATCGGAGAGGAAGCGGTCCCCGGGCGGGGCGGCGCGGGCTCCGTTGGGTTCGGGCGGAGGAGAACATCCTCGCGCCCCCCGGTGCTCGGCTGGGTCGGTGGAATCGGAGCCGGGACCTTCGGAGGATCTCCTGACTCTGACTGGACTCCTTCGCTGGAGCCCCCTCCCTCCGAACGAGAGGCCGAAGAAGGTCCCGGCGACGTGTGCTTCGGCCCCCTCACGATCCTCTTCTTCTTCGGGCGGCTCGGAGAAGAGCAGCCGTCCGCATCGCCCGCCTTCCTCTTCGAGACGTCCCGGAGGATCTCGCCCTCCGGTAGAGGCGGGGGCGTGAGCTCGAGCGCCCCCCACACTCTGTTGGAGCGTTCCCAGGAGCCCACCAGCACCAACCGGCGGGCCCGCTCGGCCGCGGTGGGAACCCCCAGGATCCTCTCCGCCAAGCGAGCGATCTCTTCGGGTGTCCGAGCGACGAGCGATCCTGCACCTTTTCGTCAGGGCCGGGGTATCCCTCAAGCACGCAAAATCAAGACTGAAGGCGAAAGAAAGCTGAGACTTACCAAGCTGGCGAGAGAGCTCCGTCGGCACCGACGCGTCCCGGCTGCTCCGGAGCAAGGCGGGCCACTCCTCCTTCAGCGGGGGGATCTCGAGGGCCACGAACTCCTCCGCCAAGTCCCGCATACTCATCCGGCGGGCGACGATTTGGAGAAGTTGTACCCTCGCCGAGATGGCCCCGGAGTTGACTTCGACCCGCGCCTCTCTCCGGAACCAGATGTGGCGCGGTATTCCGGCCAAGCCGGAGGTGAGCCCTACGCGAACGTAGAACCACCGATTCACCCACTTCGAGTACCACCTTTCGTTGGTGGCCTTCGCTGGGAAGGAGTCCGCGTACCTCCTCCGGAGCTGGAAGTTGATGCTCCCGAAGGCCAGCACCCGGCCGTCCTTTTTCTTCGGTTGACAGAGGGCTTCGTGCATCTCAGCGAAGACCTCCGCCCTCCCTTCGCAGCCTTCAGCGCGCATGGCCCACTCGAAGATGGCGAGGCGGGCCACGGCGTTGGGGGACAGCTGCGGGAGCTCCAGATGGAACGCCTCCAGGACCCCAGCAAGAAGCTCTGAGGCAGGGAACCCCAGGCCCGCGTCGAAGAAGGCTTCGAAGACGACGACCTCGCCTTCCCGCGGCCGCGGGGCCGTCTCCCGCCCCGGCCTCCTCGCCGGCGTCTCTGGGCCGAGGCGGTTCCTGGTCGCCTGCTCGATCGAGGCTTCAGTGCAGGCAGACGCCCCGAGCTCCAGCGTCTGTTCTCGGAATCGCTCGGAAGCGGGGCGGAGCTCGCGCGCGCCGCGCACCTCTGGCGCGTCGGTCGCCGCCGCCGCCGCCGCGGCCGTCATCTGGCGCTGCAAGAAACGCGGGTCCATCGCCATTGCGGGAACCGGCTTCCTCGACATTCTTGGAGAGCAGGTGGAGGGAGCGTAGGGCTCAGAGGGCGAGTGGGCAATGGGCTAAGCGGTCGCGGTTGACGCGTGAGGGTGAAGGAAGAAGAAGCCATGAAGGGCGAGTATATATACGTTTTTCGGAAAGGCTGGCGGTTCGGCTCCCGTTTCGGTTAGCGTGTGAACGTGGCGGTTTACGCGGCGCCGCATTCAAAGCTGGGTGGCGCATCGGGGCACGGGGGCGATCTCCCGACGATCCGCCTCTTCGGTGCCGCCGGCGCGCGTATTAACTGCTCTCGGCGTTGCTCGCCCGACCCCTCGGGGTTGGAGCCCCCGCAGTCAAGATGCGCCAGTCTCCGGTCAGCCCGGTCAACCCCCCTCGGTGTCTTGAAGACGGGCGGAAGCCCGAGGCAGGGTCTAATTCCCCGGTCTCTCGACTCCCCGTCTCAGTGCGCTCCGGCGCCCCGGCGGATGCAGCGTCCTAAAGCGAGGTACGCACTCTTGTGAATTGGCGGGATTATCTGGTGCGCTTCCACCCCCTCCTATTGCAGGACTACGAGCGGGAAGAAGCGAGGGGCTACTGTTGGGGGAGATAATCCCTGGAGTCAGCGGGGTGGGCCCCCAGCCGGAGGGCCCAGGCTTGATGACGGAGGCCGCCTTCCGGAGGAGCGTGGCCGGAGGTCACCTCCCGGAGGAGCGTGGCCGGAGGTCACCTCCCGGAGGAGCGCAGCCGGAGGTTACCGTCCGGAGGAGCGTGGCCAGAGGTCACCCTCCGGAGGAGCAAAGCCGGAGGCCGCCCTTCGGCGCAGGACACAGGAGCTCGTCCTCCGGAGGCTGAAGGCCCGGGGCTCTCGGCTGGCCCGGCGAGACGAGCCCAAAGAGAGTCTTGGCGGGAAAAGGACCAGGCGGTCGTGTGAAAGGACAGGATCGCGATCTTCTGAGCCGTGTCGGGCGGCGCAGGAAGCATCCGACACGGCCGATACGCTGTCAGAGTCGAATCTTCTTGTCTGTACTACGTATCTCTTTGTCTGTACTACCGGTCAGGGTCGGTCGGGTGGCCGTTGGCGGCCCGGAGGCGCTTAGTCCTCTGGGCGGGGCGCCCTATAAATACCCCTCACTACAGTTGTAACAGGCAGGCAGTCCAAAGCATTGAATACACTACTCTTGTTTTCCACTAAAACCTGTTGGTCCGATCCGTCGCACCAACAGCCACCTTAGGCTCTTTTACAGATACTTCAAACCCGGAGGCCAGAAATCTGTTTATATTTAAAGTCCTTAGACTCTTCTACGGATCTTAACAAGCCGGAGCCTGGAATCCGTAGGCTGGCCACCTTCGGCTCTTTATAGATACTTCGAACCTGGAGGCCGGAAATCTGTTCTTTTAAAGTCCATAGACTCTTCTACGGATCCTAACAAGCTGGAGCCTGGATTCCGTAGGCTGGCCACCTTCGGCTCTTTTACAGATACTTCGAACCGGGAGGCCAGAAATCTGTTCTTTCAAAGTCCTTAGACTCTTCTACGGATCCTAACAAGCCGGAGCCTAGAATCCATAGGCTGGCCACCTTCGTCTCTTTTACAGATACTTCGAACCCGGAGGCCAGAAATCTGTTCTTTTAAAGTCCTTAGACTCTTCTAAGGATCCTAACAAGTCGGAGCCTGGAATCCGTAGGATGGCAGCGAAGCCCTTGAACCCATGGTTCGTAGGCTGTTGCCCGGGTCTTGGGAAAGATGCTTGACTCTGCAAGCATCTCCGTCCTCCCGATGCATCCATCAAGAGTAAGGGATATTCGAAGAGAAAACAAAATTCGACCCTCCACTTTATCTAGAAAAGGAATTTTTACAAGTGATTACAAGGAACCCCTAAGCATAGTAACGCTTAAGGTGCTCCGCATGCCATGCATGTTTCAATTCTTCCCCTTCTAAATTATCTAATTTAAACGATCCGGGGCGCCCTGAGCGTAGGATAATATATGGTCCTTCCCATTTATTTCCTAGCTTCCCCGGGGCTATTACACTTCGCAAAACTAAATGACCTGGTCTAAGCTCATTCAGCTTTATCTTCGGGTCATACCATGTTTTTGTTTGGCCTTGGTACTTTGTCAGATTGGCGACACCTCGAAGCCTTGTTTCTTTTGACAAGACCAGCGAAGTGTTTCTTTCATCTTCATCTCCGGGCTGCACTACACGAAGGGATCCACCCCTGAGCTCCGTAGGAGTCATGGCCTCATCTCCGAATAGTAGTCTAAATGGGGTAAAGCCTGTGGACCTGGCTTGAGTGGTTCGAATGGACCACAAGATCTTGGGAAGCTCCTCGACCCACAGCCCCTTGGCCAACCCGACAATCCGTCGATTCAGGCTGGAGAGAATGTTCCCGTTGGCTCGCTCGACAGCTCCGTTGGACTGTGGATGGCGCACTGCTGCGAAGCATAACTTAATGCCCAGTTCTTAACAAAATTCTTTGAATGTGTCAGCTTCTAACTGGGTTCCATTATCCACGGTTAGCTCCCTTGGTACTCCGAACCTGCATATAATATTTTGCCAGAAAAACTTTTGCACATTCCTTGAAGTGATAGCAGTCAATGGTTCTGCTTCGACCCACTTTGAAAAATATTCGATTGCTACCACTGCAAAATTCAAGCTGCCTTTGGCCATTGGAAAAGGGCCTATGCGGTCCATTCCCCACCGAGCCATTGGCCACACCAGGGAAATGACTTGAAGTGGAACTAGCGGATGGTGGCTTCGTCTTCCCATCCACTGGCATCCTTGGCAGGTTCAGACCAACTCCTCCGCATCTCTTACAATTGTTGGCCAGTAAAGCCCCTGCCGAAGTGTTTTGTCTGCTAGAGCACGAGGGGCTAAGTGGCTTCCACATAAACCTTCGTGAATGTCCCGAAGTATGTATTGGCCTTCGGGTTGGGAGATGCACCGGAGTAGGGGAGAACACACTCCGGCTTTGTACAACATTCCACTGACAAGCTTATAATTTCTAGCCCTTGCCTGTAACCTTTGGAAATCCGGACCTTCTGAAGAGTCTGTACTACCTTGCAAGATATCCATTATCGGAGCCCGCCAATCCGTAGCTAGAATGCAAAGGACTTTTGTGGAGGGTAATTGATTGACAGTAGGCTTGACTAGTTCTTCATAAAAAGCACCCTCCGATAGGTCCAATGCTCCAGCTGCAGCCTTTGCCAGAATGTTTGCAAGTTGATTATCTGCTCGAGGGATACTTTGAACAGAAAATCCTTTGAATGCTTCTTCTGTCTTGCGGATTTCCTCCAGGTACTTCGCTAGATGTGGGTTCTTTGCTTGAAAGCTTTTATCGACATGCTCCGCGACAACTTGGGAATCTATTTTAATTATTATCCTTGCTGCTCCAAGTGCCTTTGCCTTTCGGAGGCCTAGCAGGACCCCTTCGTATTCTGCGATATTATTGGTGGTCTTAAAGTTGACCCTCGCATAATAAATGGCCTTTTGCCCTGACGGTGATATGATGACTGCTCCAGCTCCGGCGCCAGATGCCTGATAAGCTCCGTCAGAAAATATTGTCCATAAACCTTCGGAGGGCTCCTCCGGAGTCCAAACTGTAGATGGAGTCCATTCTGCTACGAAGTCAGCTATGATTTGGGATTTGATAGTTGTTCTTGCTGTGAAGGAAATTCCGAAGGGGGCTAGCTCGACAGCCCATTTCTCGATCCTCCTCGTAGAATCTTTGCTTCGGAGCATATCACCAATAGGGTACAAGGTAGGAACAATTAAGTTATGCGCCAGAAAATAATGCCTTAGCTTCCGCGAGGTCATTACCAGGGCATAAGCAAATTTCTCGAGCTCGGAGTATCTTATCTTAGCTCCGGACAAAGCTTCTGAAACAAAATAAACTGGGTTCTGTACCAGCTTTCCCTTAAGCTCAATTTCCCTGACCAGTACTGCACTTACTGCGGAGCCTGTGGCTGCAAGATAGAGGAGGAGTGTTTCCTCCGGGAGGGGCACAGTAAGCGTTGACAGGCTTCCGAGGTATGCTTTGATATCATCAAAGCTCTTCTGGCACTCCAGTGTCCAATTGAAGCTTTCGGACCCCTTTATGGCTTTGAAAATTGGGAGGCTTCGTTCTGCGGACCTCGCCAGGAATCTACTAAGAGCTGCGAGCCTTCCTGCTAGCTTCTGGACTTGCTTCAAATTCCCTGGTGGAGCCATTCTTTGCAGTGCACTTATCTGCGTTGGGCTAGCTTCGATTCCCCTGCTCGAGACTAAGTACCCTAGCAGTTTTCCTGCTTGCGCTCCGAATATACATTTTTCAGGGTTGAGGCGTACTCCACATGCTCGAAGGCTCTCAAACGTTTCAGCTAGGTCTAGACTATGCTGGTGCTTTTGAGCACTTTTGATTACAATGTCATCCATATAGGCTTCGACATTTCAGCCTATTTGATGACCTAGAGCCTTAGCTATTAAACATGAAAATGTGGCTCCGGCATTCCGCAAGCCAAAAGGCATTCTTACATAACAAAATACCCCGGAAGGAGTTATGAAACTTGTCTTGGCTTCGTCTTCACGCTTTAGCCAGACTTGATGATACCCGGAGTAAGCATCGAGGAAGCTTAGTAATTCAGAGCCGGCTGTGGAATCCACCAGCTGGTCTATTCGGGGCATCGGGTAGGGGTCTCGCGGGCATGCTTTATTTAATGAAGTAAAGTCAATACACATGCGCCACTTGTTCGAGTCCTTCTTCCTTACAAAAACAGGGTTTGCCAACCACTCGGTATGGGCTACCTCCCTGATGATGCCAGCCTTCAATAATTTTTCTACTTCGATCTTTGTGAGGCCTGCCCTTTCCGCAGACAGCATACGGAGCCCCTGGCATACCGGCCTAGCCTTCGGGTTGACGAGCAAGCTATGCTCGATGATACTCCGATCAACCCCGGTGATGTCTTCGTCAGTCCAGGCAAAGACGTCCAAATTTTGCTTGACGACTTCTTCCAACGAGGTAGCTATCTCTGGGGATAGCCCCTTGCCGAACTGTATTGGGTATTCTTTGCCATCCTTCGAAATTATCTTCGTCACGACATCACCTTCCGGGCTTGGTTTAAGGGAGAGCCCCTTCGAAGAGTTTGAAGCCTCTGGAACCTCTTCTGCATGGGGGTCCAACGGCTGGCCGTGACCATACTCCATCCTTCGGGCTATAGCCTGGTCTCGTGAATCAATAAGAACTCCACCTTGCGTGGGCATTTTGAGACAGAGATAGTTGTGATGCGCTATAGCTCCGAATTGGTTCATCAACCCTCGTCCGAAGATTGCGTTGTAAGCATAGGGGGCGTCGACGATGTCGAAGATCACCTCCTCCACCTTGGCCAAAGGCCCCTCTCCGAAAGCAACCTCGAGGCATATTTGGCCAAGGGCATCGAGAGGCGGACCTGTGAAGCCTTGAAGTGGCCAGGCCGCTAGAAGTAGATGCTTCCGGGGTATGCACATTTGATCGAAGGCCTGGACAAAAATTATGTCTGCGGAGCTCCCGCCGTCCACCAGGATCCTTCGGACATCCACCCCTGCTATATCATTCTGGCATTCCTTCCACGGAACTCGAAGTCCCAATGTGCCCTACATCGCGAACGTATTCACGCCGGTACCTCTTGGACATGTTACTGAGGGTCCCCCCTCCGGAGATGGGCAGGACCACTCGCTTGCCGCGGTCTTGGGGGTCTTCCTTCTTCAGTGGTGGCATAATGTTGGCCACCGACAGTCGTATGGGGGCTTCGGGGACACCGGCTCGGGCCACAATTTGCACAGGCTCCGACCGTGCCGCTGGTGGGGTTCGATCCGAAGTACCCCGCCCGGTACTTCGTCCTAGGTATTCACCCCGAAGGGCTAACACCGACATGCAGTCCTTCGTGTCATGGCTTCTATTGTCGCCATGCATGCAGCAGAAAAAACTCTGGTGCCTGCCAGGTACTCTTTCTTGAGGCTTCGGCACTCCAGCCTTGAAGCCTTGCGCCTTGCTGATAACTGGCAAGTGCCTTCGGAATGGAGGGTGCGATGCTTAACACCTCCGAATGGAAATGTTTCTTTCCTCGCCTGTGATCGTCGAAGCGATTGTCTTGAGGGGGTTCTAGAGAAGCTGAGGCTTCGGGCTCTTTCTTCACTTCTCGGAGGGCAGGTGCGGGTGCTACGGCCCATCGAAGGCAGCCCTCCTCTGCCTTGGCATACTGCTCAAAGTATGCCATTAGATGTGCCACAGATGACATAGGCTTCCGATGGAGTTTGCTGAGGAGATCGGGGTTAAACACCCCTTCGTGGGCGGCGTCGACTACCGAGGAGGTAGACAGGCCCTTGATCTGTGACTTGGTGTGGGCGAAGCGCGTGAAGTATTCCCGAAGTGTTTCTCCCTCTCGCTGCTTCACCTGGAACAAGCTCCCTATCGACATTGGAGCCACAAAGGTACCCTGGAAGTTGCTTACGAACTTCCTCTTCAACTGCTCCCACGATCTGATCGATCCTGGCTTCAGGGACTAGAACCACCGGAGTGCTACACCTTCGAGAGCGAGGGGGAAGCACTTTGCCATAGTGTTGCGCACCCCTCTGCTTGCTTCTATCGCCAGGGCGTACGAGCAAGCGAACTCTCCAGGGTCTAACCCGCCGGAGTATTTGTGCAACTTCGAGGCCTTGAATCTGGGATCGAAAGGCACCCTTTGCAAGTCCGAATGTAGCGGAGACTCATCATCGAAAGATGCGTTTTCAACCTCCTCCGGGACTTGAACAGCTTCAGGAAGGTTGCGAGCACCACCGTCTTGGGGCCCTTCTGGAGTCTTGGTGGAGGCCTGGGAGCGGAGGTGATCAGTGGCCTCTTGCCTCCATCTAGCCACTTCCTCCTGAAGCCGCGCTATCTAAGTGGCTTCAGCCTCAGGAAGGTCTTCGTCCTCGCCGGAGGGTAGCTCCGGGTCTTGGGAACTGAGATAATCAGTTTGGAGCACCGTAAGAGGAGCCCGAGGGCCTCTGGGCACTCGACGCCCAGTGACACCCTCAGGGACCATTGGAACAGCTGAGGGTCCGGCTCTGTTGGTCCGAGGGGACCTTCGGAGAGGACGCGAGGCTTGGCTTCGCTTGGGAGGCATAGCTAGCAACAGAGAGGTCCGAAGTCCAACGACTTTGATTGATCTGGGAAGGCGAGGGAAGGCCTTCGAACCGCACTAGGAAGCCCCTTACCGAAGGGTGCGCGGAATCTTGGGACTCTGAGGATCCCTCCGTAAGTGCTCTTCGAAGTGCAGTCAGCAGTAGAGAACTAGCTTCTAGAACTTGGATCCCCACAGACGGCGCCAACTATTAGCGTAACAGATTACGCTAACAGGTTCTTTGAGATCAAGAACAATCAAACAGTCAGTTCGTGTTTAAGAACTATCTCAAGCCTCCGAATGGATAATAGCTTAGGTAGTTCGAATAGGTGTATTGGAATAGCTCCGTCTTCGATCCTTATTACAGGGTAAGGAGGGGGTATTTATAGGCAAAAACGTCTAAGGAAAAGACCTATTTACCCCTTGATTACAACCGACATAGTGGAAACTATTCGGTACCCTGAATAGGGCTAAAATGGTAAAATCTACCCAAAGCAAATAGATAAGCCAAACATCTTATCAATCCTATCGTTTGGCTCCGAAGCCTCATATCGTGCAGAGGGTTCCTTCGGATCATTGATCGAAGCACCCTTCGGCTTCATGACTCCTTCGCCTTCGAGCATGAGCCCATCAGCTCCAAAGTTGATAAGTCCTTTTGAACTGTTAGCCTCTAAGTCCTGAAAGTGAAGCATTTTCCGCCAACACTAGCTAATAACTTAGATAAACCTTCTAGGCAATATTCACAGACACAAATCACAGAAACAGATTAGAAGCAGAACTGAAATAATAATCCTGATGAACTGTGATCACCTAGATACAGTGCCAAAATCATGGTATTCACAAGAAAACTAAATGAATTCAAAGATCAACCATACTTAGCATAGATCATACACATTTCTAGATAAAAACTCACAAGAAAACAATCTAGATCGTCAAAAATTTCCATAGAAAATAAAGGAGAACTCACTGAATCAGACGCTGGAAATAGAAGGTGTTGTACGCTGAATAGTACTATCGACACGGCTCTGTAGCGGATCCGAAAACAGCCACCGGTCACTGTTCCTCGTCAAGAATTCATCAATCTAAGAGTTTCTCAAGTTTTTTGATTGAAATGCTGGGAAAAATGATTCTGCCTAGGTTGTTCGGCTACAGGACATGGGGGATAATATCTGTTGGGGGAAATTACTCCATTTCCAGGGCTTAAAGATTAATCCTTCAAAGGCTGAGGAGAACTCCGAAGCTAGTGAGCAGTTGTTCGAAGGATGAGTCACCACGCCGAAGGGTGCAGCGATGCGAAGCCTTGGAGAACCCTCCGAATGGAAGATAGAGGCCCCGAAGCTGAAGGACAAGATTGATGGGATGTCCAGCTTATCCATCTACCTTGTAGTATTTTACCTTTTATAACCTTGTTTCTGGTACCGAATAGTTTCCACTATGTCGGTTGTAATCTAGGGGTAATTAGGTCTTTTCCTTATGCTTTTTCACCTATAAATACCCCCCTTTGTACCCGTAAAGGGGGATCCAGGACAAGTTATTCATTACACTCATTCGGACTACTCGAGCTATTATCCTACTAGGAGGCTCGAGGCAGCCCTAAAGCGCAAACTCTTTGTTTGTTCGTTCTTGATCTCAGAGAACCTGTTGGTGCAACATTTGCACCAATAGTTGGCGCCGTCCATGGGGAATCAAGTTCTAAAAGCTTGTTCTCCGCTGCCGACTGCGCTTCGAAGAGCGCTTACGGAGGGAGCCTCGGAGTCTCAAGATTACGCGCACCCTTCAGTTAACGGCTTCTTAGTGCAGCCCGAAGGCCTTCACTCGACTTCCCGAGTCGTTCAAAGTCCTCCATCTCCAAGACTTCTTCTTGGCTAGCTATGCCTCCAAAGCTGAAGTCAAGCTTCGGGTCCTCTCCGAAGGTCCCCTCGGACCACAGGAGCCGGACCCTCGGCTACTCCGGCGATTCCCACCGAGGCTACTGGGCGTCGAGTACCCCGGGGCCCTCGAGCTCCTCCTACGGTGCTTCAGACCGATTACGTCAGCTCCCGAGACCCGGAGGTGCCCTCCGACGAAGACGAAGACCTTCCTGAAACCGAGGCTACGCAACTAGCCAGGCTTTAGGAGGAAGTATCCAGGTGGAGGCAAGAGGCTGCCGATCGCCTCCGCACTCAAGCTTCCACCGAAACTCCGGAAGGGCCTCAAGACGGTGGCACCCACAATCTCCCAGAAGCTATCCAAGTCCCGGAGGAGGCCGAGAATGCATCCTTCGATGATGAGTATCCATTGCATTTGGATTTACAAAGAGTGCCTTTCGACCCCAGATTCAAGGCCTCGAAATTGCACAAGTACTCCGGGGGGTCGGACCCCGGAGAGTTCGCCCGCTCATATGCCCTGGCAATAGAAGCAAGCGGAGGGGTGCGAAGCACTATGGCAAAATGCTTCCCCCTCACCCTCGATGGCGTGGCGCTTCGCTGGTTCTGGTCCCTGAAGCCAGGATCGATCAGTTCCTGGGAGCAACTGAAGAAGAAATTTGTGAGCAACTTCCAAGGCACCTTCGTAGCCCTGATGTCCACAGGAAGTTTGTTCCCAGTGAAGCAGCGGGTGGGAGAAACACTCCGGGAGTACTTCACGCGCTTCGCCCACACCAAATCGCAGATCAAGGGCCTGTCTACCTCTTTGGTAGTCGACGCCGCCCGCGAAGGGGTGCTAAACCCCGACCTCCTCAGTAAACTACATCGGAAGCCGGTGGCCTCTGTGGCGCAGCTAATGGCATACTTCGAACAATATGCCAAAGCGGAGGAAGGCTATCTTCGGCGAGCTGAAGCACCATCGCCTACCCTCCGGGAAGTAAAGATGGAGACCGAAGCCTCCACTCCCATGCAGCCTCCTCAAGACAACCGCTTCAACGAGCACAAGCAGGGAAAGAAGCATTTTCGTTCGGAGGTGCTAAACATTGCACCTTCTGCTCCGAAGGCACCTGCCAATTTCTAGCAGGTGAAGAGTTTCAAGGCTAGGCCGCCGAAGCCTCAAGAAAGGGTGCCTGGCAGGCGCCAGAGTTTTTTCTGTTGCATGCGTGGCGACAATAGGAGCCATGACACGAAGGATTGCAAGGCAGTGCTGGCCCTTCGAGGCGACTACCTTGAGCGAAGTACCGGGCGGGGTACTTCGGATCGAGCCCCACCATCGGCACGGTCGGAGCCTGTACAAGCTGTGGCCCAAGCCGGTGCCCTTGAAGCCCCCATGAGGCCGCTGGTGGCCAGCATTATGCCACCACCAAAGCAGGAAGACCCGCAAGACCGCGGCAAGCGAGTGGTCCTACCCATCTCCGGAGGGGCGACCCTCGGGAGCATGTCCAAAAGGCAGCGGCACGAGTACGTCCGAGAGGTCGGGCACATTGGGAACTCGAGCTCTGCCGAAGTAATGCTAGAGTGGTCCCATGTGCCCATCTCATTTACCGCCAGTGATTCCGCGGGGGTAAAGTTCCCCCACGCTGACCCCTTGGTCATTTCTGCTGATATAGCAGGAGTGGAGGTCCGAAGGATTCTAGTAGATGGCGGAAGCTCTGCAGACATACTCTTCGTCCAGGCCTTCGATCAGATGTGCATACCCCGGAAGCATCTGCTTCCGGCATCCTGGCCACTTCAAGGGTTCTCAGGACTGCCTCTCGATGCCCTCGGCCAGATAGGCCTCGAGGTTGCCTTCGAAGAGGGGCCTTTGGCCCGAATAGAAGAGGTGATCTTCGACGTGGTCGATGCCCCATATGCTTACAACGCAATCTTCGGCCGAGGGATGCTAAACCAGTTCGGGGCCATAGCGCATCATAACTACCTTTGTCTCAAAATGCCCACACAAGGTGGGGTGCTTACCATTTCAGGAGACCAAGCTGTAGCCCGAAGGACAGAGTATGGCCACGGCCAGCCATTGGACCCCCGACAAGTACACAATGTGGCGAAAAGCATCGAAGAAGTGCCGGAGGCCTCGAACCCTTCGAAGGGGCTCTCTCTCAAGCCAAGCCCGAAGGGTGATGTTGAGACAAGAATAATTTCGAAAGATGGCAAAGAATACCCGGTACAGTTCGGCAAGGGGCTATCCCCGGAAATAGCTGCCTCATTAGAAGGAGTCGTCAGGAGAAATCTGGACGTCTTTGCCTGGACTGACGAAGACATCACCGGGTCGATCGAAGAATCATCGAGCATAGTCTGCTCGTCAACACGAAGGGCAGGCCAGTGCGCCAGGGGCTCCGCAAGCTGTCGGCAGAAAGAGCAAGCCTCGCCAAAGCCGAAGTAGAAAAATTGTTAAGAGCTGGCATCATCAGGGAGGTAGCCCATACCGAGTGGTTGGCTAACCCTGTTTTTGTAAGGAAGAAGGACTCGAACAAATGGCGCATGTGTATTGACTTCACTTCATTAAATAAAGCATGCCCGCGAGACCCCTACCCGATGCCCCGAATCGATCAGCTGGTGGATTCCACAGCCGACTCCGAATTGCTAAGTTTCCTCGACGCTTATTCTGGGTATCATCAAGTATGGCTGAAGCGCGAAGACAAAGTAAAGACAAGTTTTATAACTCCTTCCGGAGTATTTTGTTATGTAAGAATGCCTTTTGGACTGCGGAATGTCGGAGCCACCTTTTCACGCTTAATAGCTAAGGCACTAGGTCATCAGATAGGCCGGAATGTCGAGGCCTATATGGACGATATTGTAATAAAAAGTGCTCAAAAGCACCAGCATAGCTTAGACCTAGCTGAAACATTTGAGAGCCTCCGATCATGTGGAGTACGCCTCAATCTGGAAAAATGTATATTCGGGGCAGAAGCAGGAAAACTGCTAGGGTACTTAGTTTCGAGCAGGGGAATCGAAGCTAGCCCAACACAGATAAGCGCAATACAAAGGATGGCTCCACCAGAGAATTCGAAGCAAGTTCAGAAGCTAGCAGGAAGGCTCGCAGCTCTTAGCAGGTTCTTGGCCGGGTCAGCAGAGCGGAGCCTCCCAATTTTCAAAGCACTTAAGGGGTCCGAAAGCTTTCAGTGGACACCGGAGTGCCAGAAGAGCTTCGAGGATATAAAGGCATACCTCGGAAGATTATCAATTTTTACCGTTCCACTTCCAGAAGAAACATTGCTCCTTTATCTTGCAGCAACAAGTTCAGCGGTGAGCGCAGTATTGGTCCGGGAAGTCGAGCTTAAGGAAAAGCTAGTCCAGAATCCGGTTTATTTTGTGTCGGAGGCATTATCCGGAGCCAAAGTCAGATACTCCGAACTCGAGAAGTTTGCTTATGCCCTAGTAATGGCCTCGCGAAAGCTAACGCATTATTTCTTGGCGCATAACCTGATCATCCCTACATCGTATCCTCTTGGAGATATGCTCCGAAACAAAGATTCCACGGGCAGGATTGGAAAATGGGCGGTCGAGCTAGCACCCTTTGGAATCTCCTTCACGACAAGAACAGCTATTAAATCTCAAATTATAGCCGACTTTGTAGCAGATTGGACTCCATCTGCTATTTGGGCCCCAGAAGAATCCTCCGAAGGTTTTTGGACAATATTTTCTGACGGAGCTTATCAAGCATCCGGTGCCGGAGCAGGGGCCGTCATCATATCACCATCGGGGCAGAAGGCCATGTATTCTGCGAGGCTCAACTTCAGAACCACTAATAACATTGCCGAGTATGAAGGAATCTTGCTAGGCCTCCGAAAGGCTAAAGCGCTCGGAGCTGCAAGAATAGTGATTAAGACAGATTCCCAAGTCGTCGCAGGGCATGTTGATAAAAGTTTTCAAGCAAAGAATCCACATCTAGCACAATACCTTGAAGAAATCCGCAAGGCCGAAGTAGCATTAAGAGGATTTACAGTTCGAAGTATCCCTCGGGCAGAGAATCAGCTTGCAGATATTCTTGCAAAGGCTGCAACAGGGGCAGTGGACCTCCCGGAGGGTGCTTTCTACGAAGAACTAGCGCAACCAGCGGCTGTTCAAATGCCATCTTCGAAGGTACTGTGCATTCCAATTACAGATTGGCGGGCTCTGATTATGAACATGTTGCAAAGTACCATGGACACTCCCGAAGGTCCAGAAGCCCGAAGGTTGCAAGCAAGAGCTCGAAATTACAAGCTTATTGATGGAATGTTATACAAAGCTGGAGTGTGTTCACCTCTACTTAGATGCATCTCACAGCCCGAAGGTCAAGACATACTTCGAGACATCCACGAAGGCTTGTGCAGAGGTCATTTAGCCCCTCGTGCGCTAGCAGGCAAGACGCTTCGGCAAGGGTTTTATTGGCCAACTATAGTAAGAGATGCGGAGGAACTGGTTCGAACATGCCAAGGCTGTCAATGGATGGGCAGACGGAGCCATCGCCCACCAGCTCAGCTTCAAGTTATTGCCCCAGTGTGGCCAATGGCTAGATGGGGCATGGACCTCATAGGCCCTTTCCCAATGGCAAAAGGCGGCTTGAAATTTGCGGTAGTGGCCATCGAGTATTTCTCAAAATGGGTTGAAGCGGAGCCATTAACAGCTATCACCTCGAGGAATGTGCAAAATTTTTTCTAGCAGAATATTATATGCAGGTTCAGAGTTCCAAGAGAGTTGACGGTGGATAATGGAACCCAGTTCGAAGCTGACACGTTCCAAACATTTTGTGAAGAATTGGGCATTAAGCTGTGCTTCGCGGCGGTGCGACATCCACAATCCAACGGAGCCGTTGAGCGAGCCAACGGGAACATTCTCTCCGGGCTGAATCGCCGAATCGTTGGATTGCCCAAGGGGCTATGGGTCAAAGAGCTCCCTAAAATCTTGTGGTCCATTCGAACCACTCAAACCAGGTCCACAGGTTTCACCCCATTTAGATTGTTGTTCGGAGATGAGGCCATGACTCCTACGGAGCTCAGAGGTGGATCGCTTCATGTAGTTCAACCTGGGGACGAAGATGACAGGAGCACTTCGCTGGATTTGTCAGAAGAAACAAGGCTTCGAGCTGTCGCCAACCTGACTAAGTACCAGGACCACACCAAGACATGGTATGACCCGAAGGTAAAGCTAAAAGAGTTAAAGCCTAGTCATCTAGTGTTGCGAAGTGTAATAGCTCCGGGGAAGCTAGGAAACAAATGGGAAAGGACCATATGTTATCCTACGCTCAGGACGTCCCGAATCGTTTAAATTAGCTAATTTAGAAGGGGAAGAGTTGAAGCATGCATGGCATGCGGAGCACCTTAAGCGTTATTTTGCTTAGGGGCCCCTTGTAATCACTTGTAAAACTTTCCTTTCTATGAATAAAGATAAGGGTCGAATTTTGTTTGCTCTTCGAATATCCCTTACTCCTGATGGACGCATCGGGAGGATGTATATGCTTGTAGAGCCAAGCATTTTTTCCAAGACCCAAGCAGATGCCTTCGAACCATTGGTTCAGAGGCTCCGTTGCCACCCTACGGATTCCAAGCTCCGGCTTGTTAGGATGCGTAGAAGAGTCTAAGGACTTTAAAAATAAACAGACTTTCGGCCTCCTGGTATGAAGTATCTGTAAAAGAGCCGAAGGTGGCCACCCTACGGATTCCAGGCTCCGGCTTGTTAGGATCCGTAGAAGAGTCTAAGGACTTTAAAAATAAACAGACTTTCGGCCTCCAGGTACGAAGTATCTGTAAAAGAGCCGAAGGTGGCCACCCTACGGATTCCAGGCTCCGGCTTGTTAGGATCCATAGAAGAGTCTAAGGACTTTAAAAAGAAACAGACTTTCGGCCTCCGGGTACGAAGTATCTGTAAAAGAGCCTAAGGTGGCCACCCTACGGATTCCAGGCCTCGGCTTGTTAGGATCCGTAGAAGAGTCTAAGGACTTTAAAGAAAAATAGACTTTCGGCCTCCAGGTGCGAAGTATCTGTAAAAGAGCTGAAGGTGGCCAAAGTATGGATTCCATGCTCCGGCTTTGTCAAGAACCGCGTAAAAAAAATTAATTAATAATAGGAGAGCCGCGAAGTAGTACTGCTAAAAGTACAAATGATAAGTGTCAATTCGAAGCATTCGGTTGTTCGGAGCATTATTGTGCCTAGCGAACCTAAAAGCTTCACCACCCACAAGGGGGGTCGGAGGATAGGAGTCACACAACATACTTTCGAAGCATTATACATTAAATCATTATACTTTTACATCATGAAAAGTTTTGGTCCAAGCCTACGAAAAATCAAAGACCCTGTCGACATCTAGAGCTACCCCTCCGGCTACTCTGCCCTTCGCAGCTCGAAGCTGTCGGCTTGGCCCTCTTCGTTCGAACACATCTCTTCTTCTTGGAGGCTCGTAGTTTCTTTTGCTCTTCTTGAAGCTCTGCCCATGTCAGGAGCCTTTCGGAGTCAGCCTCCGCAGGGTCTTCGGCCTGGTACTCTGAGTCGGACCAGTTAATAGGTTCGGAGGACGAAGATCCCTCCGCCTTGTCTTCCTCTTTAATATAAGCTAAGACATCTTGGCAAACTTCAAGGGTGATCTCTCCTCCGTCTCCACGAGGAACAGAGAAGCGGGAGCGGTGGTAAGGCCTCAAGCCCTCGAGATTTGCCCACTCCTTTCGGAGCTCGTCGGAAATTTCCAAAAGTTCGAGGTCAGGGCTCGAAGGGCATGACAAAACCTAAAAAAGAGCAGAACACCCAAGACAAGTTCTTGTTTATGGCTTTTTCATTAATAAAAAGAGGCTTTACAAGGCTTCGTGTACATAATAACCCTAAGTGGCTAGACCTGCGGGTCGGTTGGTGGAGCAGGAATGGTAGGGGCTGGCGAAGCAGGAAGTGGTGGCCTTGTCTGCGCCTGCCTCTGCCGACGGGCCTCGTCAATCCAAGCTTTAGCTGCGACCTTGTGGTCCGTCTTCCAGGTTGACCGAAAGGCTTCCCAGGCTGAAGCCACTTCCGAAGATGGCCGCAGCAAGTCGTCGGATGCGAAGCCTGCAGGGGTCGAACCCCCGACTGAGCCGAGGGGGATCCGAAGAGACTCAAGGTGACGAAGAACCCTAATGCCGGCGCACTGCCCGGAGATCTCTCCGTATCGAAGGCCGGAGAACATCATCAGCGACGAAGCCACCTAGATCCTCGTCAGCTTTCGGTCAAGAGGCTCGTGGGTCGCAACAGAAGACGAAGGGCACATAGTGCCAAAGTACTCCAAGGTACCCTGAAGGGCCTCCAAGGTACGTTCCGCCACGCTGGAGTTCTTCTTCTCCGCTGCTTCTAGCCCTGCAGCAGTCACTGATACCTCGGCCACCTGGAGCATTAAAGAGCTCTTCTAGGCCATTGCCTGGTTGAGAGCCCCCTGGAGCTCCACCAACTGCGCTCGAAGTAGCAGCCTCTTGGCGGAGTCTGTCAACTTCCGCCCGAAGGACGATGTGCTCGGCCTCGACCTCTTGGGCAGAGGAGCGAAGTGCGTCGCTATCTTGTCGCACTACCCGGAGGGCTTCGTCAGACGCTGCCCTAGCCCTCCGTTCCTCTAGGGTCTCTTCCTCTAGCCTGAGGGATCTCTCGGTGGAGTCGTTAAAGGCCGTCTGGAGGGTGGTGACCTTCCGTTTAAGTCGATTAACCTCGACCTCGTTGGAAGTCGCTGCCGCTCTAGCAAGGACAAATTGCTGCAAAAAGAACAAGTAAGTACTGAAGTATTTATGATCACTAATGCGAAGCAGCTATGGCGTCTTTTCATACCTGAAGGGCAGCCCTTTCGAGGGCTGAGTTGAGTGACGAAGCCCTGGCCTCTCTCAAGACAGAGACCAAGTCCAAATTGGCGATATCCTGGCTTCTCTCTGCCAGGGGCTCCATGAGTTTTCGGAGGCCATCCCGATGCTCCAAGAACGGAGCCAGCAGAGGAAGCCAAGACAAAGCTTGAAGATCATCCGCTGCGGCCTCGTCCTCCGAATTGCCGACGGAGGTTGCGGCATGGCCAGGAAGAAGGCCGAGGCTCGATATGCTCTTACCCCTCCCTGGTACGAAAGAGGGCGAAGCGGGGATACTCCGATCGTCGGCAGCTACTCCTTCGACCAGAACCGCAGCAGCAGAGGCAACCTCGGTGGTCGGGGCCACCACTGCAGGGGTGACCTCCATCGCCAAGTTCGTCCCGGCAGGCGCATCCTCCGCTCCGACGGACGCGTTCTCCACCGTCAAGCTCGGAGCGTCCGAAGGCGCGGGAGGGTCCGCTCGAGCAGCAGCCTCCGAAGGTGCAGGAGCTTCGGACGCCACCAAAGCATCGACACCCGTAGAGGTACCTACTTCGATAACAAAATTAATAAGCATATTTCCTGAGATAGTATGCAGGTATTGATTAAAAAAAGGGGGAGCTTCGAAAAGTACCTCCGGGAGCCTCGTGGGGTAGGATCACCGGATCCTCCAGGACCTCGTACATCTTAAGGATGTCGGCGAAGTCATCTCCTGAGGTCCTACCCTCAATGTTTCCTACCGGAGCCGCGATTTCTGCCGTAACCGCCTTGGGTGTAGGCAAGTTGGGAGTAGCGGAGCCCGACTCCACTTGCACGATGACGGGAGCAGGGGGACCTCCCCTAGGTCTTCGTCATCGTCCAGGAGATAGCTCTCGAAGGCCGCCGCTATTTGGGCATCAGATTCCTCTATCTCTTCGGAGGCTGAGCTCCGAGCACCCGGAGATGAGGCAGATGAGGCAGGCGTCAACCGAGAAGGGGGCTTTGCTACCTTCCTCTTCCTGGGGGGCTGCTTGCTGGTTTTTTTGGATGGTTCAGCAATGACTTTCCTTTGACGAGCACCTGCTCCGGTCGAAGCAAAGTCAGGAAGCGGAGGGGGCTCCATCCCAAGAGCTCCCCACACCCTGTTGGATCGCTCCCAGCGTCCCACCAGCTCAAGCCTTTTTTGCTTCTCGGCCACCGAAGGGGCTCCAAGAACTCGTTCGGTAGCTCGAACTATGTCCTCCGGAGCCAATGCCAGGGGAGCCGCTGAAAGAAAAGGGCTATGAAATCATAAGTATAGTTGTTCTCTTCATATAATATCATACTTCAGGGATTGAAGTCTTACCTAAGTTTCGAAGATCCCCCTCCGAGGCCTGTGGAAACACGATTGACCAGTTAGCTGCGAGGGGAGGGATCCGAAGGGCAATGAACTCTTTGGCCAGATCACGCATACTCATGCGGCGAGCCACCGAAGTAAGCAGCCCTAGCCTTGTCGAGAGCAGGCTACGGTTCGGAGAGATCTCCGCCTCCTTGCGGAACCAGATCTCCTCGAGAGGACCAGCGAGGTGGGAGTCCTCTCCGACTTCGGCGTAAAACCACCGAAGTATCCAGTTCGTATACCACCTGTCATTTATGGCTTTTGCTGGGAAATGAAGGGCATGCTCCCTCCGTAGTTGGAAATTGACACTGCCGAAGGCTATGGTCACCTTGGAATCCCCCGGCCCGTCTTGTGGCTTTGACTGGCATATAGCTTCGTGGGTCGCGGCGAAGATCTCGGAGCGTCCCTCGCACCCCTCTGCCCGGAGCGCCCATTCGAAGATGGCTAAGCGCGCGATGGCGTTGGGAGACAGCTGAGGCAGAGTTACATGGAATAGGTCCAGTACCTCCGTCAAGAAGTCCACGGCCGGCAGCCCCAAGCCTGCTTCGAAGAACGCTTCGAAGACCACCACCTCCCTGCTTCTCGGCCTCGGAGTTGATTCTGGCTCGGGGACCCGAGTCCTCAGTCCCGCGCCCAGCTTTCCGTCCACGACTTCTTCAATAGATTCGGCGGTGCTCACAGATTGACCAATGAGGAAGCTTTGGGCGATCTTCTTCTTGGAAGGCGGACGGAGCTCCCGAGGATTTTTGGGCCAAGTGCTGCTCAAAGTCCCCGCCATTGCCGCAGCTGCTGAGGCAGCCCACGCCTGCCTCTGCGCTAGGGTGCTGGCTGCTGCTGGATTGGTATGGCTAGTTCTCGCCATCTCGCTCAGACGCTCGAAAGGTTGGAGGATTGGGGGAAAGTGAATCACGAATAATGGATGCGGTAAAAATTCTCGGTTAATCCCTGTCTTTCCCTTTTATAATCGCACGTCCAGTGCTACTCTTCGATTGGTTTCGCACTGCAGGTTCGGCTTCTGTCGCCAACAAGTGGGTCCGGTAATTGGAACGGCGAGCAACCGCCTTAAAAATCGACCGTTACCTTTTGCAGAGTGTAACGGTTACTTGCGCTGTAACGGCTACAATCAAACGGCGCTCCACGACGTTTGCACTCCGAAACCGTTCCTTTCCCAACGTGTGTTCCCATTGCATCAGGAACCCGAAGGTGGAGGTTCGAACGCATTGGGCTCGAAGTCCTCGGCTAAGTTGCAACATGCCCGAATCCTCTTTAAGCCTCAAAAATAGAAATGTTCCTTCCGTATACTGCCTTCTTTCTAAACAGGTTAACCGCAGAGAGGCGTATTCGAGGGGCTACTGTTGGGGGAAATTACTCCATTTCCAGGGCTTAAAGATTAATCCTTCAAAGGCTGAGGAGAACTCAAAAGCTAGTGAGCAGTTGTTCGAAGGATGAGTCACCACGCCGAAGGGTGCAGCGAGGCGAAGCCTTGGAGAACCCTCCGAATGGAAGATAGAGGCCCCGAAGCTGAAGGACAAGATTGATGGGATGTCCAGCTTATCTGTCTACCTTGTAGTATTTTACCTTTTATAACCTTGTTTCTGGTACCGAATAGTTTCCACTATGTCGGTTGTAATCTAGGGGTAATTAGGTCTTTTCCTTATGCTTTTTCACCTATAAATACCCCCCTTTGTACCCTGTAAAGGGGGATCCAGGACAAGTTATTCATTACACTCATTCAGACTACTCGAGCTATTATCCTACTAGGAGGCTCGAGGCAGCCCTAAAGCGCAAACTCTTTGTTTGTTCGTTCTTGATCTCAGAGAACCTGTTGGTGCAACATTTGCGCCAACAATATCCTACCAGCCCCCATGTTTTAGAAGCCCCCTTTAACATAAAGCCCCTTAGTAATTTCAGAAATAACAATTCTGAAAATTACCCTTTAAGACATAAAGTAAAAATTACAAAAAGACTCTCCTTTTAATATATTTTCAGAGTAGACCAACTCAAAAAATATACCAAAAGGATACACTATGAAACAAAAAAATTTAAACTAATACAAGACACCTATTTATTGAATTAACAAAAACATTTAAGTTTTCGATGATTTTCGGCAAAAACTGACAAAGCCTCTCCTGATCGTCGATGACCGTCGTCAGTCCGCGAACCCGACTGCCAACAAGTCTCTCCCGCTCTCGATCCCTCGAGCTGCCTTGTCACTTGAACTGGCTTCCCTTTCGCTGACTCGATCGACGCTTCGTCTTGATCAATCTTTAACTCATGTCCTATTGGACCTCCATGCGTACATCGGAGTCCACTCTTGACTTCGACTGACACCCTGGTGAGGAGCCATTCTGAATAGCGTGGGCCCCATGGCTCCAGAGGTGATGAGTCATTGTCAACGATAGTCAAAGAGGACAGAAGAAGAGAGGAGATCTGCTGTTTCATGGGTCGCGTGTGACTCAGGTACATGGGCAGCGAGTGACTGTCGAGCTGAGAGAGTTGCGAAGTCGGGCTGGCCCAATCCAGGTACATGGGCTAGGAGCAGCAGAAGACCCACTGGGCTGTTGACCAGGATTGACTCAAGTACACGGGCGGTGAGTGATTGCTGGGCTGAGAGAGCTGCGGAATCGGGCCGGCCCAATCCGGATACCTGGTGCAAAGTCGGTGGAGGCTTTGTCAGTTTCGGCGCAAAACTGACAACCGCTGATCTTGTATCGGACTGTCCAGAAGAGAAGTCGTAGTCAATACGAAAGCTTAGCTTCCGGATAAGTCATCTGTATCTCTAGGCCCACGGTCAGTCAGTCCAGTCTGTAAAAAATCCTAAGGGCAATTTAGTCTTTTCCTTTATTTCAGCGTCTGTAAAAAACCCTAAGGGGCTGGTGGAATATTCCCAAGTGTTGGGCAGCCTATAAATAGGGCCCCAATCCCTAGGGTTAGTTCACCCTCCAAAATTCACTTTATAATCATTCATTGGGTCATTTTGTGTTCACTGCACTCTCTCTCTCCATGTGTGCACCGCCAGAGTTTTTGGATTCCTGAGTTCATCCTGTTTCTTCACTATTTTTGGAAGTTTTTATTCCGGTTGGTGTGTGCGTAGCACTTCATTTAAGGCTATGTTTGTTCGGTTTGCACGCAGCTGATTTATTCCTGAGCAGAAGCTTCTCTGTTGCCTCTGTTTGTTCTTTGTGAGGAGTACTAGTTCTTGCTGGTTGCAAGTAGTACTACTTCACTGTAGCAATAGTACACTAGTACTCTAGCTTGCTTTTTCTGCGTAGCCTTTTTGATCGAAGTAGATAGTGCAAAGTAACTTTTCTAGTTGTTTCTGGCAAAGCCCCCTTCTCTGATCAAAGTCCCTCAGCTACGTGAGGCAGGCTTCGATCTGACATCCTAGAGGGCTTCGCTTGACCTTCGACTTCACTTTGTGTACTGTGTTTCTAGCTTCGAAGTATATTTTGTGCTGTATGTTAGCTTGACATACTTCGACGGTCTTTGCGAAGGTGTTCTCTGTCTCAAGCTGTTCAAAGTCAATACTTCGACAGGCTTCGAAGTTAGCTTCAAAGCTAGTCTCTCTGGTAGACTTCGCTCGACGTGAGTTCCTTCTTGTTGTCATTTTCGAAGGTCACAGTGTGTAAGTTCGGAGCTTGTCTTTCGAAGTTAACCCTCGGAGCGAAGGTCTCAACTTCGGTTGTCATACCTCGACCAACCTAGCTTCGAAGGTTTAGTGTAGGCTTCGATTTCATCTTGCTGACGTGTGTTGGCTTCGCCTATCTTTCGGAGGTTGCTTTTCTGTGAGCTTGTTCGAACCTTTCTGTTTGAAGTCTAGGCTTCGAAGTACACTGTTCGAAGCAAGCTTCGATACACTCATACTTCGCTTCGAAGCATACTTCGCTCTCTGCCACACTCAAACTAGGCTAGACTAAACAAACCTTCGGCACGTCAACGACAACCTTCGCTCAACTTCGACTAGGGACTCCGAAGCAGGCTTCGACACTGCGAAGCAGGCTTCGCCAAGTTTCGAACAGGAGACAGATTTTGAACAGTAACTTCTCATCTCATTCCATGTGTACTTAGATTATTTTACTGAGAAGTTTGATCTGCCATGTCTTGAATATTTTGTTTATCTTCCTATTAGCACTGCATTGGTGTTGCTTTGATTTTGGCACCTGTTGTTTCCAGGCTAGATACTTTTAGACTTAGGCTTTCTGTTCACACTCTGCTCCTTAGTCTTTTGAGGTGCGTTGGGTGTTGGGAGCAGGCCATTGATTCGAAAGAATTTTTAGACACCCATTCACCCCCCTCTGGTCGCTACTTTCGGTCCTACAAGTGGTATCAGAGCCTGGTTAGGGTTTTTCCATACCTTAACCGGTTCTAAACCCCAGTAGTGATCATGACGTCTCCTGGCAAGGTCCCGTCCTTGGAAGCTTATGGCTATAATTATTGGAAGACTCGCATGCGAGCCTATCTTATGAGCCAAGCCTCGGACATCTAGGACATTTGCGTTCACGATACGTTTATTATATTGCCAGTTGCTGAGCATGGTACTCCTAGTATCATTGCCCAGCATCTGAGAAATAGTAAAGCTGTGAACATTCTATTTTCTGGTCTAGGTTTCACTGAGTTTGAGCGTGTGAGTCATCTCTCCACTGCGAGAGAGATCTGGGCTACCCTCAAGGCACACCATGAGGGAACAGCCCAGGTCAAGGCTCGGCTCTATCAGACCTACCGGTGTGAATATGAAAACTTCACACAAAAGCCGGGTGAATCTGTTGAAGCTTTGTTTGGTCGTTTTCAATCGATCATAAACAAGCTTCGGGACAACAAGGCTGAGGGTGCTCAGTTAGTCTCAGATCACGAGCAGGCGCTCAAGGTTCTCCATACCTTGGACCCAAAGATCTGGGAGATCAAGGTATCCTCTATCGTTGAGAGCACTTCTTATGATAACTTGACCATTTCTGAGTTGTTTAGCAAGCTAAAGGCCACTGAGGTTGATATCCAGCTGAGATCAAATCTCACTGGTTCAGGATCAAAGTCTCTGGCCCTTGCTACACCTTCTGTTGATCCTTCTTCTGTGAGCTGTGCTGGGTTATCCTTGATGTCTATCACTGAGGACCAGCTTGAGTCTTTGGGAGATGATGATTTGTGTCTTTTTAACAACCGGGTGCGTCGTGTTTATGACAAGAGAATGTTCAAAAGACACGGCACAAAATCCGGGTGCTTTTAGTGTGGTGATCCAGGACACTTCATCGCCGACTGCCCCAAGCGTAATGGACACAAGAAGGGCACCGGTGGTGGCTTCCACGACTCCGGCAACACACGACAACTCTTCCTTCAACAAGGGCAAGCCGAAGACCAGATTCTTCAAGAAGGCTCTG
The DNA here is from genome assembly GCA_019279435.1 of Zizania palustris. Classification (NCBI taxonomy): domain Eukaryota; kingdom Viridiplantae; phylum Streptophyta; class Magnoliopsida; order Poales; family Poaceae; genus Zizania; species Zizania palustris. The sequence continues at coordinate 31,989,385 of JAAALK010000284.1, forward strand.
AAGGACTACCGGCGAGAGAACAAGAAGCGCGACAAGGCCTTCTTCGCCGAGATGGAGAAGAGCTACTCCAAGCAGTCCATGTCTTCTTCCTCTTCATCGAGCTCAAGCGATGAAGAGATCGTCATCAAGAAGGGGAAGGACAAGGACGATCCGGTGGGCCTCTGCTTCATGGCTTTCGAGGACAGACCGAAGAGCCTCTCACACCAGTGCCAAAGATCCCTCAAGAGCTTCTGCTCAATGGCTCTTGGGGATAAGGAAGAGAAGAGCTCCTCCGATGACTCCGACGATGAGGACAACGAAAAGGTATCATCCTATGAACGTGAAATCATTGATTTACTTGAAAGCAATCATCAGGAGTTAAAATATCGGGAAAAACTGCTTAGGGGGGCCAAGAAGAGGATAGATGAGTTAGAGAGTGAGCTTGCCATGGCCAATGGCAGAATTGAGAGTCTATCTTCTTCCCCTTGCTTGGGTGATAGCAGTGAGTGCCCGAAGTGTGAGGTGCTTCTGTGTGACCTGTCGACTCTGAAGTCTAGGTACACAGAAAGGGTTGATGAGAGGGACGCTTTGGCCACTGAGCTTGAAACCGCTCAACTGGAGCTGAAAGATGCTCAAGCCACTGTCGTCGCACCCTATGCTAATTGCCCATCTCATCTAGCTGTTTTAGCTGAGCTGAAAGCCAAGGGAGATGAGCATTTTGGGGATTTGGAGAGAGTGAGAGCTGAGCTTGCACAGACTAGGCTAGAACTTGAGACATTGTCAGTACCACCCACTGTCTGTGAGAACTGCCTGTCTCTTAGACTTGAGTTGATCAAGCTGAAAGCCGAGAAGTCTGTCCAGGTAGATAGCGAGTGTGAGACCTGCTTGTCTCAGGTGGAGGTTCTAGCTTCCTTGAGAGAGGAGCTAGCTGATTCTCAGAATGAGAACTTTTACCTCCGTTCTATCCTGAGTTGGATCAGTGCCAGAGAGCCACAGCTCGGCATGATGATCCAGTAGTTCAAGAGGCAGGATGGGTTTGGGGTAGGTTACACCTACACCAAGGCTGACTTTGAGAGTGCCATTAGCCGGGCAGTGGAGTGGAGTAAAATGACTCCTGAGCAGAGATACCCTAAGACTCACTCCACTAAGTCTTCCCTGGCTAGTCAGGCCAAGGATGGAGTGATCCATGAACAGCCCAAAGCTCCACCCAAGAAGCCCATCTGGGTTCCAAAGCCCAAAAACCTCCGCACTTCTCTTGACTCTCTTCCTGGACCCTCTCAACCCAAGAAGACCACACCTAACACCACAAAGCCCAAGAATCCCAAGCCTCAACCACATCCCAAGAAGCCCACCTATCATTGTGAGTAATGTCAGAGAGACGGGCATCTTGCGGAGTTTTGCTCCAGGATGAAGCGGGTTGAGAGAGCAGAGAGAGCTCATGGTGGTCAGGAGCAGTTCTACCAGCAGGGTAGTAGACTGCGTGTTCCTCGACGCAGGGAGAGGCTGGAGGCCAAGCCACGTCGTGTAGGTGGTGGTAGAGGAGACGGCTTTCTTGACCGTGCTCCAGTTGGTGGTGGTCGTTCCGGCAGAGCTCCAGGCCGTTTTGGCTACGGTCCTGGACCTCGTGGCCGAGGCTTTAGGTAGAACCGAGGACCGTGCCTTGAGCCGCGTTTTGGTCCGGTCTCTCATAATGATTTCTGCTTTCCGTCTTTTGAGCAGATGGCTCGACACTGGTTTAGCTCTTTTGCTAAACCTCGTGCCGGACCATTTGCTCCCACTTACAGCCACTGATTGTGAAGGATCGGGGACTGGAGGATGTTTGGATCATAGACTCAGGATGTTCTCACCACATGACGGGACATCGCAGATGGTTCTCCGGTCTCACTCCCCCGAGCTCCAAAGAGTACATCACTTTCGGGAACAGTGGTCAAGGGAAAGTAAGTGGCATCGGCTCAATTCGCATTTCAGATCATTTTTCTTTAAAGAATGTTGCTTTGGTCAAAAATTTGAACTTTAACTTGATTTCTGTCTCACAACTTCTTGAGGATGGTTTGGAAGTGCGTTTTAAGAAGGGCAATTCTTCTGTGTTCGATTCCAGAGGGTCTTTGATTTGCCAGATCTTACCATTTGGTAAAGTTTTTCGAATTGACTTCTCTAGTTCTTTTGGCCCTTCTCGCTGTTTGATAGCTGGATCTTCTTCTGAGCTCTGGAAGTGGCATAGGAGGTTAGGTCATTTGAGTTTCGATCTGCTAGTCAGGTTAAGCTCTATGGACCTCATCTGAGGATTGCCCAAGCTTAAAATGGAGAAAGATCTAGTTTGCCATCCCTATCGTCATGGGAAAATGGTTGCCGCTTCTCACTCACATGTGACTCAGGTGATGACTTCGTATCCGGGCGAGTTGTTACATTTGGACACTATTGGTCCAGCTCGGGTATGTTCAGTCGGTGGGAAGTGGTACGTGCTTGTCATTGTTGACGACTTTTCTCGATTCTCGTGGGTTTTCTTTTTGGAGTCTAAGGATAAAACTTTTCAGTTTGTTCATGACCTGATTTGAAGCTGAAGAATGAGAACAATTGTCGGATGCGAGCAATTCGCTCCGACAACAGCTCTGAGTTCAAGAACTCTCAGTTCGTCAGCTTCTGTAGTAATCAGGATCTGGACCATCAGTTTTCTTCTCCTTACACTCCCCCACAGAACGGCGTTGTGGAACGAAAGAACCGCACGCTAGTCGAGATGGCCAGGACGATGCTCGATGAGCACAGGACTCCTAGGCATTTTTGGGCTGAAGCCATGAACACGACTTGCTATCTGGCCAACCGCATTTTTCTTAGAGCTTACCTAGGTAAGACCTCATATGAGTTGTGGTTTGGCAGACAGCCCAAGGTGAGCCACTTGCGAGCGTTTGGCTGCAAGTGCTTTGTGCTCAAGAAGGGAGGGCATTTGGACAAGTTTGAGTCTCGTTGCTGGGACGGTGTTTTTCTTGGCTACGCTTTGCATTCTCGAGGCTTCCGTGTTTGGAACGTCAAATCCCAGTTGCTTGTCGATACTTGTGAGGTTTCATTTGATGAGTCATTGCCTTCTTTGACTCCTTTTGAGCCTTCTGATGGTGAGCTCGGAGAGTCCATCTTCGAGGAAGATGAGGATACTCCAGCCGCTAATGAGGGTGGGCCTTCTACACCTCCTGCAGAGCCCACACCTTCTGAGACTTCGACTGAGGACGAGGGCGGACCTCTGATCACTTCTTCCACTTCGATCGAGCCCCCTCAGTTGAGTCCAGAGGTGCCAGCTGCTGACTCCGGTGAGGTGACTTCAGATCACCAGGGAACCCGAGCAGTTCAGCGTGATCACCCATCAGAGCTCATCATCGGTGATTTGACTGAGAGGACTTTGCGTTCATCTGGTAACTCTCTTGCTGTGTTTGCTGAATCTGCTTTTGTTGCATCTTTTGAGCCTAGAGATGTTCCTCATGCTCTTTCTGATTCTAATTGGATTAATGCTATGCAAGAAGAGCTTGAGAATTTTGTCCGTAATCGGGTTTGGACACTAGTTGAGCCGCCACCAGGATGCAACCACATAGGCACCAAGTGGGTGTTCAAGAACAAGCAAGGTGAAGATGGGGTTGTGGTGCGCAACAAGGATCAATTAGTTGCCCAGGGTTTTTGCCAGAAGGAGGGTATTGATTTTGAAGAAACCTTCGCCCTTGTTGCTCGTCTTGAGTCCATTCGCATTCTCTTAGCTTTTGCCGCTTCAAAGGGTTTTAAGCTTTTTCAAATGGACGTCAAGAGTGCTTTTCTGAACGGGTTTATAGAGGAGGAGGTTTATGTTAGGCAGCCCCCTGGTTTTTAGAATCCTAAGTTTCCTCGACATGTTTTTAAATTGCAAAAAGCTTTATACGGGTTGAAGCAAGCCCCCAGGGCTTGGTATGACCGGTTGAACCAATTTTTGTTGGGGAAGGGCTTTGTGATGGGTTCTGTGGATAAGACTCTCTTCTTGCTCAGAGTTGCTTCAGATTTCTTAGTTGCTCAGATTTACGTGGACGACATTATTTTTGGCTGTACTACTGATTCTCTTGTGTCCAAGTTTTCTGAGTAGATGCACAGCGAGTTTTAGATGAGCCTCATGGGTGAGCTCAAGTATTTCTTAGGGCTCCAGAACAAGCAGACCAAGGACGGCACCTTCATCCACCAAGGTAAGTACACTCGTGACATGTTGAAAAAATTTGACTTTGGTGGGGAGTTGAAGCCGCAGATGACCCCAATGGGTACATCTGGAGGACTGGACAAGGACGAGAGCGGCGTCAAGGTCAATGAGAGAGAGTTTCGAGGGATGATCGGTTCGCTGCTGTACTTAATGGCGACAATACCGGACATACAGTTTGCCGTGGGACTTTGCGCGTGTTTCCAGTCATCACCATGCACGTCTCATCGGCAGGCTGTCAAGCGCATCTTCAGGTATCTCACTTATGCGCCTGATCTCAGTCTTTACTATTCAGCTTCATCATCTCTTGATTTATCTGGCTTTTCGGACGCTGACTTTGGTGGGTGCCGGTTGGATCGCAATTCGACTTCCGGTACTTGCCAGTTTCTTGGTTCTTCTCTTGTCTCTTAGCCTCTCAAAAGCAATCTGGAGTTGCTCTTTTGACCACTGAGGCTGAGTATGTAGCTGCTGCTAGCTGCTGCTCACAGTTAGTTTGGATGATTTCCACTCTGTGAGATTTTGGGTTGTTCTTTCCGACCAGAGTTCCTTTGTTTTGCGACAGCACCAGTGCAATTAGTGTAGGGAAAAACCCTTGTCTCCATTCAAAAACCAAACATATTGATGTGCGCTTTCACTTTCTATGGGATCAATATGAGAAAGGTGTCATTGACCTTGTTCATGTTGATACCCATCATCAGTTGGCTGACATTTTCACCAAACCCCTAGATCTGTCTACTTTTGAGCATCTACGAGGGGATTTGGGTGTTGTGTATCCTTTTTAGGATATTTTGAGTCAGTTTTCCTTCTTCTTTACTCTTTTCTTGAGTCTTTTTGTGTGTATTCATATCTTGCATATTCACATATCACACGTTTGAGCTGCTTCTGTTATATGATTGAACTGCTTTACTTATTCTAGCTGGTACATGCTTTTGAATACTTGTCAATGATCATGCTTTGGTTCAGTTCACTTGATATGTCTGATAACTGTCATATGCATGACTTTTATGCTTTAAACTTAAAAACATGATCACCATTGCTTCTGGTAACTAGCATGCGTAGGATGAATGTTCTTGCTATCTGTTACATGCCATGTAGCTAGTTCCTGACTTAGATGCAAACATGCAACTTGGACATCTTTCTGCTTTAAAACATGGACATGTGCTATAAAAATGATGAAAAATCAAGAAAAATGAAAATTTCATGCCTTTTTTATGCATAACATGAAAAGATCCAGGTGGGTTTGCTTTGTCGCATTACATTGTTCTAGACTGCGTACCATAACACTTTGGTATGAACTAGGATAGTGTAGTGTATGCCAAGACCAATGTCTTAAGCTTCTCATGGTCCAGTTCTGGCCTAGGCTTGACTTGGTCGGTCAGCATAAGGTTTGACATGCAAATAACCCCTGGCAAAAATGGAAAAGGAAAAAGAAAAAGCCTGAAAATTGAAATGATAACAAGTTTGTTGAAGCACTTTGTTTTGAACAATGCTTATCTTGGTAGATATCAGTTAGCTTCTACATCTCATGTTTTACCTTGCTTGTCAACCGTAAAATATGGTGATATTTTTGTTTGCAAAAATTGAAAATGCGTGCTAATGACTTTACTTTAGATATCGTCTGTTGCACTGATCATGCCATGTATCTTTAGACAGTATGTCTTTTGCTGTATATGTTAGATGTTGTATTTGCAGTCAATCATATCTGAGAAGCATGCTTTACTCACTCCACCTGCACCCCAGTTGCATTCATTGCATATTTTGAGGGAGAGTTGCATTTCAGGGGGAGTCTGTGTCTCTTTCGAGTGCTTGATGAGTTCACTTGTCAACAAGGGGGAGAAATCTTGGGATATGAGTTTAAGGGGGAGTTTTTTTGTTCCGTTTGTCCTTACTATTCTGAGATTGCACTCGTTTTGAGATTTTACCTTTGGTTAACCATAATGACCGCTTCTTGCTTTTGTTCGGCTTTTGGTCATTAGGGTTAAACTTTTACTTTATTTTCTTCTTCTTTGTTTTTCTTGTGCTTTGTTTTCGTGTTTCCACATGTGTTTGCAGGTACTGAAGAGCTGAAGAAATGAAGTGTTGACAATGCACTCATCAAGGGGGAGATTGAGGAGCCATGCTGAATAGTGTGGGCCTCATGGCTCCAGAGGTGATGAGTCATTGTCAACGATAGTCAAACAGGACAAAAGAAGACAGGAGATCTATTGTTTCATGGGCCGCGTGTGACTCAGGTACACGGGCAGCGAGTGACTGTCGAGCTGAGAGAGCTGCAAAGTCGGGCTGGCCCAATCCGGGTACATGGTCTAGGAGCAGCAGAAGACCCACTGGGATGTTGACCAGGATTGACTCAGGTACACGGGCGGTGAGTGATTGTCGGGCTGAGAGAGCTGCGGAATTGGGCCGACCCAATCCGGGTACCTGGTGCAAAGTCGGTGGAGGCTTTGTCAGTTTTGGTGCAAAACTGACAACCGCTGATCTTGTATCGGACTGTCCAGAAGAGAAGCCGTAGTCACTACGAAAGCTTAGCTTCCAGATAAGTCATATGTATCTCTAGGCCCACAGTCAGTCAGTCCAGTCTGTAAAAAATCCTAAGGGCAGTTTAGTCTTTTCCTTTATTTCAGCGTCTGTAAAAAACCCTAAGGGGCTGGTGGAATATCCCTAAGTGTTGGGCAGCCTATAAATAGGGCCCCAATCCCTAGGGTTAGGTCACCCTTCCAGAATTCACTTTATAATCATTCATTGGGTCATTTTGTGTTCACTGCACTCTCTCTCTCCCTGTGTGCACCGCTAGAGTTTTTGGATTCCTGAGTTCATCCTGTTTCTTCACTGTTTTGGAAGTTTTTATTCCGGGTTGTGTGTGCGCAGCACTTCATTTAAGGCTTTGTTTGTTCGGTTTGCACGCAGCTGATTTATTCCTGAGCAGAGGCTTCTTTGTTGCCTCTGTTTTTTCTTCGTGAGGAGTACTAGTTCTTGCTGGTTGCAAGTAGTACTACTTCACTGTAGCAACAGTACACTAGTACTCTAGCTTGCTTTTTCTGCGTAGCCTTTTTGATCGAAGTAGACAGTGCAAAGTAATTTTTCTAGCTGTTTCTAGCAAAGCCCCCTTCTCTGATCGAAGTCCCTCAACTACGTGAGGCAGGCTTCGATCTGACATCCTCGAGGGCTTCGCTTGAACTTCGACTTCACTTTGTGTACTGTGTTTCTAGCTTCGAAGTACGTTTTGTGCTGTCTATCAGCTTGACATACTTCGACGGTCTTTGCGAAGGTGTTCTCTGTCTCGAGATGTTCAAAGTCAATACTTCGACAGGCTTCGAAGTTAGCTTCAAAGCTAGTCTCTCTGGTAGACTTCGCTCGATGTGAGTTCCTTCTTGTTGTCATTTTCGAAGGTCACAGTGTGTAAGTTCGGAGCTTGTCTTTCGAAGTTAACCCTCGGAGCGAAGGTCTCAACTTCGGTTGTCATACCTCGACCAACCTAGCTTCGAAGGTTTAGTGTAGGCTTCGATTTCATCTTGTTGACGTGTGTTTGGCTTCGCCTATCTTTCGGAGGTTGCTTTTCTGTGAGCTTGTTCGAACCTTTCTGTTTGAAGTCTAGGCTTCAAAGTACACTATTCGAAGCAAGCTTCGATACTCTCATACTTCGCTTCGAAGCATACTTCGCTCTCTACCACACTCAAATTAGGCTAGACTAAATAAACCTTCAGCACGTCAATGACAACCTTCGCTCAACTTCGACGAGGGACTCCGAAGCAGGCTTCGACACAGCGAAGCAGGCTTCGACACTGCGAAGCAGGCTTCGACACAACGAAGCAGGCTTCGCCAAGTTTTGAACAGGAGACAGATTTTGAACAGTAACTTCTCATCTCATTCCATGTGTACTTAGATAATTTTACTGAGAAGTTTGATCTGCCATGTCTTGAATATTTTGTTTATCTGCCTATTAGCACTGCAGTGGTGTTGCTCTGATTTTGGCACCTGTTGTTTCTAGGCTAGATACTTTTAGACTTATGCTTTCTGTTCACACTCTGCTGCTTAGTCTTTTGTGGTGCGTTGGGTGTTGGGAGCAGGCCATTGACCCCCCTCTGGTCGCTACTTTCGGTCCTACACCTGGACCATTTGGCATGACTCCCCGTCTAACCCTGATCTTGTGTCATCGACAGTTGATGAGTAACTCAAGCCTGCACACACGAGACAAACACATACACACACACCATATCGAGAGCATTCAGACACAACCCATGATTTCACACTGTCAATCACTCATCATTACCTTGAACTATAGTGACAAACCTCACTATGTTCCTCATCGGGGTTAAGCTAGGAGCTTGGTGCCGGATAATCAAGGAGGTCGGGTGAGGTTGAGGATGATCTTAGACGTACACGTGGAGATGAAGTAAGACATTGACGGCAGATTGATCGAGACAGCATGTTGACCAAGTCAAGTGAAAGTGATGCCAGTGCAAGTAACAAGGCAGCTCGAGGGATCGAAAGCGGGAGAGACTTTCTAGTGGTCAAAATCACAGGACTAGTGACACGAGTCAAGATCTGGTGATGCTTTGTCGATTTTGGCTAAAAATCATCGGATCAACATCTGAAGGTCATGATGAGAAGACGTAACTGCTACGGCAGCTTCACAAGACAAAGTACCTAGAAATAGGATTTTAGTTTTTTAGCCCTATGAGTCTTGAGTCTGTAAAATAACAATAGAGGTATTTGAGTCATTTCCTGATTTTGTAGAGGCTATAAATAGCCTTGGACAGCCCTAGGGTTTCCTACTCATTCAGAAATACATTTTTAATTTTCTCAAGTGTATCGGCCACTTTATTTTCTTTCTTCTTCATTGATCCACCACCACCATTTTTGCTTTCATCTCCAGCGATTTCTTATGGCTAGTTTATTTTTTCTACAGCTGCCAGGGCCTCAATTTCTCAACCGTCTGTGTTTCCCCGATTGAGATTGTGTTGTATTCAGTTTTTCTTGTTGTAGTTGTCGTGTGCAGATTTTCGACTCTATGGATTTTTTGATTCACAAAATTTACTTTTGTTTGGCCTAATCTTGTTCTTCATGCCTGAAGTCCGCATGTAGCCGCTCATCGGTTCGGCCACTACTTGCGTTCGATTCATTGCCTGGAGTCGCGTGTGGACAATCCTGGGCACGCAGTGATTTTTTACTTGGAAGTTTCTCCACCGAGCAGTACTGTACATGATTCCCTGCTTCTAGCATCAGCTACCTTCATTGGGAGCAGTGCAGCAAGAGGGAGTCCAATTTTTCCTTGGTTCAAGTTATTGTTAATTGTTCTTTTCTTGATGCACGATTAAAATCTTCGAATGAGTACTGTATCTTGCACATTGTTCTTCACATGTTTTGGGATTAATCACTGGTATCTTGATTTCTTTATTGTGCATTGGTACTTATGCATCTGGATGACATGGGCTCTGTAGCACATTCCAGCGCACAATACTTTCGATGAATATTTTTGGTAGATTGATTACCTTCATTTGGTTCACTGCTCACACCATTGCTTTCTGCCTATAATTGATTTTTGGTTTGAGTGCATCATCTGGAGTCACAGCAGAAGCTAGTAACTGCTTCCTCAACATTTCCTACTGCTACAACAAGTAACAAAATCATCTAGTTTATTTCAACATTTTACCTGTTCATTTATGATGATCGACTAGTTGTTATATGATGTTCAGTATGTTCCATCTATGGGTTTTATCATTTTAGACTGTGCAATATCATGCGAGTTAATGCTTGTGAATTATTCATCCAATATGATATGTGAGTAATCTTAGTCTGCATTTTGTGCACTATGCAATTGTCTTTTCCATTAAGACATCAGTTATTTTTTGAAGGCTATATTATTTTCATAGCACTTGCGATATCTCAGACTATCATTTCACATCATGTCAGATGGGAGGGTGATAAGAAAACATTATCTATTCGAAATAATTTGTTGAGGCGCCTATCCACCGCCCTCTAGTCACTTGTTTCGGTCCTACAATTGGTATCTGAGCCGGTTAGATCACCAGTTGACCTTAATAAGTTTGTGATCCGTAGGAGAGATGGACAGACATAGTAAAATTCCTTTATTCGACGGAAAAGATTTTTTATACTGGATGGTGCGCATGGAGGCTTATCTTCAAAGCCTAGAAAGTGCAATTTGGGATATTGTTGATTCCCGATATGTAATCTTTGATACTCGTACCACTGAGACTGAAAAACAACGGTATGATTCTAATTGTAAAGCTAGGAACATATTGTCCACAAGTCCGAGTCGGAATGAGTTTGATAGGGTTCAGCACCTTCGAACCGCTAGGGAAATTTAGACTACGCTTGCGTTTTTTCATGAGGGCTCTACCCAGATCAAGGCCAAGCGCCAAAGCACATATAACCAAGAATATCAACTATTTGTGCAAGGCCCCGGTGAATCGGTAGATGCCATATTTGCATGCTGTTGTAGCAATTGTGTTAGCTACAACACAGGTTTTGTGTGTATAAGGTGTATAAAATGAACCTCGAAGGGTTCTCTTAGAAGGAGAAAAGATTTATACTGATTCGGACCTCCCCAAAGGGATAACAGCCCTACGTCCATTTTGTGGTGGATTTGACATAGTTGCCTTGGTTGAATCTAAAGGGTCCGAAGGATCTCATGGATTTGGCCGAACTCTCCTATTACAAGAGCTTGGCCCTGCTTTTATAGGCACACAGGCCAAAGAAAAATACCTAGATGCCCTCTATAAGTCATAGGCTTTATAGGGGCGAGAAGGGAAAAAGGCTAGTCTACTATACAAAGTGCTTTACAGCTTTACAGACGTGTCAGATAAATGTCACTTGTGAGCAGCTAAACGACATACTAGGGGCATAGGGGCCCCCAGTATGGCTTCTATACTATAGAGGAGTAAAGATATTTTCTTAGTTTGAAGTAGTGGTCGGAGCTCTTCGGGTAGAGGCTGTGATGAAGACTTCGAAGGACACTCCGAAGTGGGCTTCGAAGCGTGCTCCGAACTGAACACCGAACTGGGCTCTCGGAGGCTTGGCTTCGAATTGGCTGGAGAGGGTCCGAAGACCGGCTCTGTGAAGCTCCGAAAGGAGCTCGGAGGTTAACTCCGAAGAAAGCCCGGAGGCTAACTCCGAAGAGAACTCTGAAGAGAGCTTGAAGATTTAGCTTCTGGCAGACTTCGAAGGGAGCCTAGAGGCTTCGCTCTAGAGGGCTCCGAAAGGAGTTCGGAGGCTTGGGCTAAATGCTGCTTGGAAATAACTCCGGTAGGCAGGAATCTGCTTTGACAGTATCGGGCTCCAGGCCAAAGGCCAATGGAGGCTGACGTCATTTGGCCCCTGTTTAAGGGAAAACTTATTACCCCAATAGTAGCCCCTCGCCCGCAGCCCTTCGGAACGAAGGGGTGCGTGTGCCTCTGGACAAACGACAACAGAAAAGGTGATTTCAGAGAAGACAGGCCTTCGAAGCTTGGACTGAAGGGGGCTTCGACTTGCGCAGGCAATAATTACCTGCCTCGACTATCTGAACGACCTCGGGGAGATCGAAAGACTCTGCAACGGCTATAAAAATGACTATTACAGTGCGCCAGTTCGTTTCAACTTCGCCTGAGGCCCACTTGTCGGTGACTTTGGCACGGGAAATGTTGGGATTTTTACCGCCTATAAAAAGGAGTTTACCGCACATGGCTTCGGCACACTTCTCATTTGCTTCTTTCTCAGCGCCTCACATCCTTCGCTCTCTTCTCTTCATCTCTAGCTTCGCGCGGAGCCAGCTTCACAAGCTTTAGCGCCCTTCATGACGAAGCCCCACAAAATACCGAAGAAGGTTGCATCAAAGAAGGCTTTGGCCCTGGGCTCGAGTTCGAGCTCTGCCCAGGCGCAGGCGGCAGTGGCAGCGGCAGCAGCAGCGAAGCCTGCAGCGAGGCGGTTGGGGCCGAGGGAGCTTCGGTCGCCATCGTATAAGTTTGAGCAGACATTGGAGATGAGGGCTTCGGCCTCAACGAAGGAGTCAGTCTGAAAGGTCTGCGCGGGGAAGATATCGCCGGAGATCCAGCTTTGGGTTCTAGAGAAGTCAGAGGCCATACCGAGGCCTCGGGCTGATGAAGTAGTACTCTTCGAGGCTTTCTTCGAGACCGGCCTCGGATTGTCGGTTGTGGGAATGCTGAGTGAAGTATTGAAGGCCTACAACCTCGATCTTCCTCATCTGTCGTCGAATACCATGGCGAGGCTAGCGGTCTTCGAGTGGGCTATGAGGGCCGAAGGCTGCGAGGGGCACGCCGATATCTTCGTAGCCCTCCACGATGCCAACTGCCAGCCGAAGCAGAGGGATGGCTTAGACCGCGTCAAGAGGGCCTTGGCCTTCGGGAGCGCCAATTTTCAGCTTTGGAAGGAGTACCAGGACGCCTTCCTAGTGAGGGTCGTCAACAGCAAGTGGTACTCGAAGTGGGATCAACAGTGGTTCTATGCCACAGTTGGGGCGAACTCTCCTCTTCAGAGTACCAACGCGCTCATCTCCTATCGATGCGAAGGCGTGGTGAAGACGAGCCCCGACATCCTTCAGTCAAGAATATTGCTCCTGCGGAGGGTAGCTTCGAGGATGAGCATGAGGGACCTCACGGAGGAGTTCATCACCCTTCGTATCAGCCCCCTCGCGCTCTCTTGGCCGGAAGGTCTCTTTCAGCCTTCAGGCCCGGAGGGCCTGAGCGAGGTGTCAGCAGAACGCCTTGGTAAGACTTTGAAGTCTTCTCACTTTCATTCTTCACAAAATAAACTTGTTCTGACTTGGAATCTTGATGAAGCTGCTCGTGAAGTAATGACTCTGGAGGAGGCCATCGTGGCGGCGGAGCGCGTTGTCAGAGCCTCGACACCTGAGGAGCAGGCTCAACGGCTCGCTCTGGTGGGGACTTTGGAACGCTGGAACAGCGTGTGGACCTGGCTGGGCGTCGAGGGTTCCAGGCTCTGCCAGACTTCTCTAGCCTTGCACCCTCAGCGAGCGTCTCCAAGAGGAAAAGGGTGGACGATGATGAACCCGAAGCTTCAAGGGCTCGCTCGGAGCTCCCAACAACCGAAGCCCCTACTACGGAGGAGGCAACGACCGTGAGCCATGGAACCGGAGCAGAGTCAGCAGGGGCTCTAGCAGCAGCTACCGAAGTGGTGGCGAGGGTTGCGACGGCGACACCTTCGGGCACGAGGGCTGAGGCTGTGCCCTCTCAGCAAAGGGACTGGGGAGCACACATCGATCCCTCTGCCTTCGAAGAAATTTCTGATGAAGGTAAACACTTGAACATACTTCTCTTTTCCCACATGGATATTAACTTGAATTTTTTTGCAGATGTCGATGCCGGTGCAAGGTCCGCCGCACCGAAGCCGACGGAGGCCTCCAGCAGCTTGGAGTCTGACAGCACTTCGTCTGAAGAAGACGGAGGCGACAACTGCAGTGATGGGAACCTTCGGGACGGGGCCGACGAGCACGTCGAAGTGGTGGACCGGAGCCCGGCTCCGCAAGAGCCTGCACTGGAGGTGGATGTGGAGGAGATAGTCCGGCCTCTGCAGCCGAGGGGGGGCCGTAATGGAGGCGGCCATTCATGATTTTCATGAAGGTTGCGTTGCTGCAGGGTCAGGGGGCTTGGTGGCTCAACTCAGCCGCTCGAGCCCCTTCGACCTCTTCACAAATGCAAATGAAGCCCTCATCCAGGTGAGCAAAGTACCATACAGTTTTTGAGTCATACTTGCTCTTCAATCAACACTTACGATTTTCTTGAATTCTTTCAGGCCTTTGCGCTGAATGCCGCAACAACAATCTCTGTGGATGAGCGGATGGCTTGCTTGGCGGAGGAGAGGGATGCCCTTCAACGTGAGATCTCGGTGGAAGCTGAGAAGCGAAGGTGAGGGCCGAGGCCCAGAAGGCAAGGGAGGTCCTGGTCTCTGAGACTAACAAGCTTCGGGCGGAGCTTCGAGCTTCGGATGAGGCCAGAGCAGAGTTGGCAGCGGAGAATTCGGAGCTTCGCAAAGCCTGCCACTACCCATAGGACTTCGTTGTTCACAACGTCGATGAAGCCACTTCGAGCTTGACCTCAGTCCTTGAGCAAATAGGGACTGAGTGCCGGGTTCCAGACTTTAGCCTTCAGGACCCAATCGGGGATGGCGTCGAGTTCTTGAAGACTGTGGCTGCGACGACGGAGGTATCCCTGAAGGGCTTCGTTCTGATGGCTGGTCGAGTGGCGGGTCAAGGGGTGTTGCAGATGCTTCATGACTTAGGGTGCAATCACCTCGAGGCAGCGACCTCGGTGACTCCGGTGACCTTCGGAGGCCAACACTTGGTGACGCCTCCGACAGGCGTACGCGGAGCATGGCGCCGCCTTCAAGAGCCTTGGAAGGCCCAAGGCTGCGAAGCAATCCTTGGTCTCGAAAAGGCCCTCAACCTTCGCCGAGCCAGGGCATAGGGCTCGCTAGTTCAGCCTTCGACGTCGGTGCCTCCGCCTCTGAAGGTGTAGATCTCCTTAGGCTCCTTGTAATTCTTAGTTGTAGGCTTGTAAAAACTTATCAGTTTATTAATATAAATGCGGGGGACTTTATACCTGCCCAGGCTCAGCCTTCGAATGGTTACCTCGAAGTACTTGAGGATTTTGTGGAGCTTCGCTAGTTATGGGTGGTGCTCGAGGTAGCTAGGTCCGAAGGTCCTCCTCGGTTCAAGCTTCCGAGGGGTCCTAAGGGCGAAGCCATTTCCGAAGTAGCCCAGGAGTTGTTGGCTACCGTGAAGACGGAGCCTCTTCGGAGTTCTTCCTCCTTGCCAGACTTAAGCTGTTTCGAAGTAGACTTAAGTGGTGAGGGGGTACAGCCTTCGGTTACGGCCTTAACAAGCGGCGAAACCTTAGACTTCTCTGCCTTTGACATGACACCACCTGCCTCGTAGACTTGGACAAACCTGCAAGGTGAAATACGAGGTCTGTGGGCATGGGGGCGTGGATGAACTGGACGTGGGAGAGCAGGCTCCGACGAGGCTTCGTCTAGCCGAGGGGGCCCTGGCTGGAAGAAGAGCAAGTGACGGTCGGGGCCTCGAGCTCGCTTTTTCTTAGGCTTAGATATAGTCTACTCATAATTGTATTTTTCGAAGTGTATTTGTAACATACTTCTCAATTATCATTCAATGAATGAGATTTGTTGTATTTGCATACTTCGTCTGCATGCTTCGGTTGATTTGATTGTTTCAAATGTTTTAGCTTGTCATGCTCGTACTGCGCATTACATTCGCATACTTCGCATACATACTTCGGTCCCCCCTTGCGTGTGGCAGCTAGGGACTTAGTCGTTGCTGGTGTGGGCAGTTATAGAATGCGGGTGCGCCTTTTTGGCGGCTTCGGACGCTTATATCACGTCAAGCGAAGGCCTCTTTTGGGCTTCGAACGCATTAATTTGGAGTGAAGCAAGGCTTCAGCGTAGCCAAATTAAGCGAAGCATGCTTTTGCATGCTTGGATTTAGATAATGTGCGTGAGCAAGGCTCTGAAACGCACTTAGATTTTAGGCGAAGCATGACTTCGAGATGCTTAAATTTTAGATTAGATCACGTCACGCAAAGCGAGGCCTCGGTGTGTGTTCAGATAGCGAAGCAAGGCTTCTTGAGCTTGATCCTAAGTGAATGAAAAGGATATTTGGTGTGGATTCACCGAACCTGCGATGGGTTGAGCCACCTACGACTCTAGGTCACCTACGACCCTGGGCATCAGGCCGGAGCCTGGATTCCCGGACTTGCCGAGCCGTCGCTCGGAAGTCTCAAAGCCCACTACTACGGGCCCGAAGGCGCTATGTAGCCTTCTGAGGGGTGCTCTGGTTTCAAATATTCTTCGAAGTCGTGCTTTGGTCTTTAACAATACAAAGCTGGAAACCTTAGTTCTTAAAAGAACGAGGTTGTTGGCTTCTGGTCTTGATAAGGACACAACAGAGCTTCGGTTTTAAATGAAAAGGAAGCGAGGCTTCGATTTAAAACGCGAAGCAAGGCTTCAGCTTCAAACGCGAAGGAAGGCTTCGACTTTTAATAAGATGGAGCAAAGTTTTGCTTTAAAGGCGAAGCGGTACTTTGGACTGTGTACATACCTCGTAAAGCGGGTGAAAGACTTGCCTCGTAGCCCCTAGGGCTCTGAAGGCCTTTGGCACGCGAAGCGGAGCCCCTTACCAGAGAGTGAACTCCGAAGCGCGAAGGGAGGTGGAAGGTGAAGAAGGCCTTCGAACTGCACCTGAAGCCCCTTCCCGAAGGGTGCGCGAAGCAAGAAAACTTAGAAGCTCCCCCCTCAAGCGCACTTCGAAATGCAAGCAGTGGCAGAGAACTTAGCTTTTACGACTAAGTTCCCTACGGACGGTGCCAACTATTGTAGCAATTATGTTAGCTACAGCATAGGTTTTGTGTCTATAAGGTGTATAAAATGAACCTCGAAGGGTTCTCTCAGAAGGAGAAAAGATTTATGCTGGTTCGGACCTCCCCAAAGGGATAACAGCCCTACGTCCAGTTTGTGGTGGATTTGGCATAGTTTTCCTTGGTTGAATTTAAAGGGTCCGAAGGATCTCATGGATTTGGCTGAACTCTCCTATTAAAAGGGCTTGGCCCTACTTTTATAGGCACGCAGGCCAAAGGAAAAGACCTAGATGCCCTCTATAAGTCATAGGCTTTATAGGGGCAAGAAGGGAAAAAAGGCTAGTCTACTATACAAAGTGCTTTACAACTTTACAGACGTGTCGGATAAACGTCACTTCTGAGCAGCTAAACGACATACTAGGGGTAGAGGGGCCCCCGGTATGGCTTCTACACTGTAGCGGAGTACAAATATTTTCTTGGTTCGAAGTAGTGGTCGGAGCTCTTTGGGCGGAGGCTGTGATGAAGGATTCGAAGGACACTCCAATGTGGGCTTCGAAGCGTGCTCTGAACTGAACTCCAAACTGGGCTCTCAGAGGCTTGGCTTCGAATTGGCTGGAGAGGGTCCAGAGAACAGCTCTAAGGAGCTCCGAAAGGAGCTCGGAGGTTAACTCCGAAGAAAGCCCAGAGGCTAACTCCGAAGAGAACTCTGAAGAGAGCTTGAAGATTTGGCTTATGGCAGACTTCGAAGGGAGCCTGGAGGCTTCGCTCTGGAGGGCTCCGAAAGGAGCTCGGAGGCTTGGGCTAAATGCTGCGTGGAAATAACTCCGATTGGTGGGAATCTGCTTCGACAGTATCGAGCTCCGGGCCAAAGGCCAACAGAGGCTGACGTCATTTGGCCCCTGTTTATGGGAAAACTTATCTCCCAACACACGCTTTGATAGCATTATTAATAACTTGCGTTCCATTGGGACTTTAGCTTACTCTGAACATGATATTGTGATCAAACTTTTCTATGCTCTCAATTGTAGCATATGGGAGGTGAATATGTCTACTATTGAGGAGTCGACGAGTTACGACACATTGACTTGCGACGAGCTCTTCAGTAAGCTCAAGTCCACTGAGATTGCCAAGGCATCTCATCTAGGACATGGGAACTCTTTGCCACAATCCATGGCACTAGTTTCCAGTTCTAGAAGTGGCATTTCTTCTAGAGCTAATTCTTCTTGTTCTTCTTTTGTGAGTGGTTTTTCTTTGTCCACTCTGGTCTTTGTCATATAAGATTAGGTGGACACCTTGGACAATGAGGAGCTTGCTCTCATTGTCACGAAGTTCACCCGTTTCTACAATGATAGATGAGATCAGAGGAGAGGAGACTCTCGTTGGTGTTTTGAGTGTGGTGATACTTAAAATATTAAAGCTAAATGTCCACAGTTCAAGAAGAGAGAGGAGAGTGACCATACCAAACACCATAAGAGAAAAAAAACCCTTCCACAAAAAGAACCAAGACAAATTAGCCAAGAGAGCAGCCAAAGCGGCAACCAGAGCTTTCATGGTGGCATTGAGCGACATTGACAAGTCTTCAAGCGAGGAGCCAAACTATGACGAGGATGAACTGCAAAATAAGTAGCAGAAGAAGGCGAAGGACTTCACCGATCTTTGCTTCATGGCTGACAACATCAACAACAGTGATAACGAGCTTGATTCCACCAAGGTAATGCAATCCTATGATTAACTTCTAGTTAAAGTTGATAAATTGACTGATGCTTTGGTTAATCAAGATAGATTACTCATTAAATTTTTGCATGAACTGAAACAACTTAGACCTAAATATGAATCTGTTTCTACTTAACTTGCCATTATTAGGTCTAAGTTGAATAATGTTGAATGTGAGTCCTGTCTAGTTGTTGTAGGAACAGTGCCCAAGAAAATTCTGGTTGGATCGGAAGTTTCGATTGTTTTCTGAATTGGAAACAGAGAGCTCAAATCAGAAGTTCCGATATGGTATCAGAAGTTCTGATAATTCATTGTTTATGAAATAGAGAGATCAAATCGGAAGTTCCGATAATTTCTAATTTAGAGATAGAGAGTTGAAACCAGAAGTTCCGATGCGTATCGGGAAAAATTGCACTGATCGGAAGTTCCGATAGGAGCTATCGGAAGTTCCAATGATACCTGGAATTTTGAACCATGAACCCTGATCGGAAGTTCCGAGGTGAGCGTAACAGATTAGATCTGTTGAGCCTCAAATTGTTTGAGGCCAAGGAACTCACCTCTATATAAAGAGAGGAGAACGAGGTCTTGGATATATAGTTATTCATAGCTTAGATCGGATCTAAACCCTAGCCACCAATAACTCCTCCTCACCCTTTCTTGATCTCAAGAGTTGAGAATGAGGATTCTCCTATTTTTCATAAGTAGTGCTAGCACGGTGGCGTGTGAAGGATCTTATCTTTGTACGTGAGGACTCTGTGGAGGTGTTGCTCGAATAGCGACGCTCATCGTCTTCTTCATGTGCACATCATCATCTTCGTCAATTGGATCACCAGGGAAAGGCCGGAGCGAGGCGAGGATAAGCGAGGACGTGCTTCCTCAACATCTTCTTCTACTGCACCAAGCACGTCTTGTTCTAGAAGGTACCGATTCATGATCTGTCACATGCATGGTACTTGGGTTTTGGCGCGAAAATTTTGAAATTGCCGGCTAGCGTAGATTTTACTTTTCCCAATAATAGTATCAGAGCCTACGTGTGTTGTGTTCGATATGGATCCCTCATGTATGGAAATACATAGTGGAAAAATAGATTAGATCTATTTTCTGTCCGTAGAAAATTAGAAGTTGTGATTCTAGATCGGAAGTTCCGATATTGAATACAATTTAATACAGAGAGAAAATTTTCTCTCAGGAGTTGCAATATTGATCAGAAGTTCCAATAGATCGGAAGTTCCGATATTGGATCGGGAGTTCTGATGTCGGTTTTTAATCGATACAGAGAGCAATATAATATTGCAGTCGAAAATTCCGATTTGGAATCGGAAGTTCTGATCTAGTTCAGTCACTTGTAGATTCTCCACCTAACTTTGTTTTGCAGAGAATGTTGTGACTGGTATGGCCTTGATAAATGTGATATATGAGATGCATGCAGTGAATGTAAACTAAATATGGCCTGCATGTCATTAATATTTATTGCCAATGCTTGTGTACATTTATGACCTGCGTGTTGATAATTGATGCTTTGGCTCATGTAACTAGTATAGGTTCTATAGTGATAGACTAGTACAGTTCTTGGAGGCCGGAAGCACACAATCAATGACGGGGGCCATGGAGATGGAGATTGCCATGTGAAGAGGGTCATGCTATGTCACAGTTAATATTATTGCCTATGATGCTTTCTTTTGTTCCTATTATATTATTCTTGCATGATTTGTATGCGCTAGGGACGTAACCTTGCTATAATAGTTTTCCCTCAAAAAATTAAGTATTGATGCTCTTTCCAATAGCTGCATCCACCAAGGATCTTGATCATCGATAAGTGTGTCTGCCAAAGCAGGGTGTTATCTTTTATCTTGACTAGTTAGGATAAAAGTTGGACTTCCACACGCATAGTATTGGTTTGCTTAATGAGGCTATCAAAATGGTTTTGGGCCTTGGGGTGTAGTGTTGGCGTTGAGCATTGGATGCATCTCCAACGACAAGAGTCACATATGATGTGATTAACAAAGCGTTGCTTACCTATGTCACCTAGCTTCTAGCAGTGATGTCAAAGCTCACTAGGAGTTAGATTGAATATGGATCTTGCACCACTATTAGTCATTAGAGGGAAAGTGACTGTTTTTAAATAGTGGAACATCTTTTATTGGATAGAAGATAAACATTGCATACTGTTGAACCTTGCATTTAATCTTTTGTAGATCATGACACCTACTACTACTTCTATTAAGAGCACTCCAGTTTTTAATTTGCGATCTATTCTTGAATGAGAGAAATTGTCTGGAACAAATTTTATGGATTGGTATAGAAACTTGAGAATTGTTGTTAAGTAAGAGAAAAGGGATTATGTTCTAGAGGAACCTCATCCCGATGAGCCAAGAGAGGATGCTTCTGCAACAGATAAGCGTGGTTATGAGAAGCATGGTAGTGATTCCGTGGACGTCAGTTGTCTGATGCTTACATGTATGTCCTCTGAGTTTCAGAAACAATATAAGGAACGTGATGCTTAAGATATGATCGTTGGCCTCAAGAAAATATTTCAAAACCACACAAGGGCCGAGAGATACAATGTGTCTGTGTGATCGAATGGCGAATAGGGGGGGTTGAATAGGCGCCTCGACAAATTCTCGTGAATCAGAAGGCCTATTCAAATCACCCAACGCACCTCTTAAAAGAATAAGAGTCCAAATGATGTGTTGAGATAATAAAGCAGAAAGCCAACATATGTGATTGATCAACAAACAGAATGCAATGTGAATGTTACTTCTGGCTAGAGTATGATGTTAGAAACACTTACTGATTCAAAGATTCATAGAATCAGAGTGTTCAAATACAGAAAGTGATCAGAATGTAATTAAGAGTGATCCATGATGAAATAGTTCGGTAAAGTGCACTTGAATCGATTGATCAGAGTTATCTTAGAATCCTCAATAGTGCAGCTAAAATGATCAGAGGGATCAAGACATGATTTCAGATTAATGAGTTGACCCTCTCAAACTTTTTAGCCAAGAAATTCAATTCAGTACAAACATGAACTGAAAGTTCACACTATTCAACCAAATCAAATCAGATATACTTCAAGAATATTTACCAAGAGAATCAAGAGGTATAGAACTTGATTTGTAACATCATTTCTCAAAACAGTCTCAGATAACACTTTGGCAACAATGGTGCAAGGTTCAGAACTTTAAATATCAGTGATTAAAAAGAATCTCAGATTTCAGCAGCAATTCATGATAACTAATATTCCTCCTGACCCTTGTACAAGATTGCATCTGTAATTACAAATGTATACATATTATAGCAGCAATAGTGCTTGGCAAATGATGGTAAATAGTTTTAGCAAAGTAAAACAATGGTGGCTCTGGCTATCAGCAGACAAGCTCTTGACAAAACTACAAAGGCTTCATGACCTTGATGATGTTCTGGTTGAAAAGGGATGAACATATGAGATGTAGCATGGTATATGAAAGTGTAAAGATACACATGCAGTTCAGAGAATAATCAGCTAAAACTCAGCAAACAAACAGAGGCGAAATTCAGAAAACATATTGAGAAACATTTCTGAACCAACTAGCTGCAGTACAGAATTCTTTTCAGATGAAGCACAGTACATGCACAAGTTACCAAAGATATTCAGAATGGAAATATTGCAGGTGCAGCTACAGAATCTCTTACAAACTGACAAGTAATTTCAACTCAACTGAATGACATCACTCTGAAATCAGTTAGCAGACCAAACTTTTTCATGAAGCATACTCAAGTACATTGATGATATTTATGGTCTGCTATTGTATAGACAAAACAGGAAAAATAACCAACATACCCACTTGTTTCACAAAGAAACACTAACAGGAAACTATCATGTGCCTCAAAACATCTGTTAATTACTGAAAACTCCAAGACAAGCACTAACGAGATGAAAGAATAAAATGTATATAATTGATAGGAGAGGATAACAGATGAGACACCTCAACTGAATCTGACCAAAATGAAAACACTGTATGATCTGGTAAGTAATTTTGAAGAACAGCCATATTGGTAAAACAAGAACAGAACTCACACTTTCTTGTTCACTCAGCTTAGGCAACAGTGATTTGCACTCTTTAGTAGAAAGTTCAGTGTATATAAATCACACCTTTGTGCAAACGATATCAAGTAATACCTCAAAACAGATTAGAAGGATCCTACTTCCTTAGGTGGCTCCTCTTAAACACATGGATGAAGCACTTCCTGAAACTCATTCAGATATGAGCATAGGCTACCGAAAACACCCGGTCTGAAATAGGCGAAATCAAGACTCAAATTGAGAGGTAAACAATAAATAATCCATCACGAAACAAAATCCACCAGGAAGAGAAAAAACTCTGGATCAAAATATTTGATCAGTTCTGCACAAGATTTTGGCTATGGGAGAAGAACATGGATTAAGATGACTGGCAGAATATGTTAGTTTCTGTTGTTCTTCAAAAAATGCCACAAGAACTCAGTTTCTAGCACAAAGAAGCAGACAAGCATGTTTGCATGTATTATCAACCAAAAGTTCAACTAAAGACTCACAATTCTTACCAAGAGACAAAAGCAACACAGATCTACAAAATTGTTCTTAGCGGTCAAGAGAAATAGCAAGCAGAAGAACATAGGAGAAGAACTGATGGTGGCGCCACAAATAACTCATTGAAAACCAAATTCTGAATAGTAATTTCAGCACAGCAACAGTAATTACCTGTACAAGGATAAACTTGAATAGAGAATCCTTATGGGAGATAGTCCAAACCACTCAAATCAGGGAAAAACAAACTGTGTCAGACGATGAACAGTTGCAGTAGCATTTTATCAAACAGGTTGCTGGCTACACAGAACTGAAAAAATTGAGGCATATTTCTTTTCCAGAACTGAGATGTCTCTTTTGATCAACAATAGAATAAAGAAGATATTGCGGAAACCAGTTGCAAACTTAAAAAATGGAACATTCAAATCATCCACAACAAAATTTGTATAAACATCAACCTCAGGTTCTGCAGTGAAATCACCAGAAAAAGCTTTACAAAACTGAATCCAGAAGTAAAACAGATTTCCGCGCCAGGAAAAACTTACAGAGCACTGTTCTTTTCAGATCTTGAACAGTGACGAAAGCTTGATGCACCCAGCAGGAAAACACAACACAGATTTGATAAAATAGCTATATGGTTCAGCCAAAAAAGAGAGGAACAAGCCCATGGCTATGGACCTCTATTTATAGGCCAACCATGGGGGGAAATTTCTAAAAAGAACCCTCTAGAACCTCTATTTTACATCAAGGTCCTATTCCTTGTAATATATTTTCAGAATTTAAAAAATACTGAAAAATATACTAAAGGAGAACATTTACTATAGACTCTTAACTTTTTATTACACAATGACTCAAAACAAAAAAGGACTCCTAATTATTGAAATTAGCAAATCTAAAGATGTGACGGTTTTCAGTAAAAACAGACAAAGCCTCTCAACCCTTCGACTCATGACACCGCTTTGCGACTCCGAGCACCAGCAAGCCACTTCCGCTCTCGATACCTTCGAGCCGCCTGAATACTTGCCCTGGCCTCCCTCTCGCAGACCCGGTCATCATGCCGTGGCTTCCATCCGTCCGCCCAAGTCTTGATCAGTCTTTTCGTGCACTCCTGAGATCTTCTCCAACTTCACCCGGCCTCCCTGATCCTCCGGCATCGAGCTCCCTGCTTGACCCTCAATAACTTGTCGTTAACAGTTGGTCAACATCTCCACCATGCACATTCAAGACAAGCCAAAACAAGAACGTGATGCACCACTGAAACCTCGGCAACCAATCCTCAATTTTACATCGAACCATTCGATGCATACAACCCAAAACTCAATTAATCGCTCAACCGCTCATCCTTGTCAATCACTCATCATACAGACAGAAACCACCCTTGGATTCACAATCTCCCCCTTGATGAGTGCATTGATAACCCCAAACAAAAACATGATGAAGATTTCAAGTTAAGCGCACAAGTGACCATAAAAACTCATAAAAGAGAAAAAACATGTCACTTGATAAAAGATCTCCCTTTTGGGCAAACAACTCATGCAAATCAAAGAATCTTTGTTGGCAAAAGCATTAAAGCATCATGAAATCCATTACTCCCCTTTAACCAAGCAATCCAAAAAAACTCCAAAAGCATCATGTAAACTATTTCTCCCCCTTTGGCAATGCAAGCATCAAGGAGATAAAAAGATGCAAAGAGGGGTGTGAGGGTAGAGTATAGATGCAAGCTTCTGAAACATGAGTAACTCCAATTACAGTAAAACTAATCATTTGCCTTGACTATTGTCTAAAAGTATTGTATGAAACACTCAGATGAATACCATCTAAACAAAAGGCATGAGAAAGCATTTTCAGTTTTTAGCAAATAAAAACATCACTCCTCAGACTAGCATACTAGGCATGGCAAGGCATGAGGAGCAAAAGCTAATCAAGCACAAGCTAGATAAGCATATCCCACTACAAGGAGCTTCAACAAACTTAATATGCAATGAATTTGAATTTTTCATTTTTGTGCCAGGGGTTATTTGCATGTCAACCTTATGCTAACCGACCAAGCTAAGCCTAAGTCAAGAAAAAGACCATAGAAAGCTTAAAGCATTGATCTCGGTATACACTACAACGTCCCAGTTCTTACCAAAGTGCTATGGTAAGCAGTCTAGAACAAAATAGTGCGACAAAGCAAACCCACCTAGATCTTTTCAATTTTAGCACACAACAGCATGCATATCATTCATTTTCATTTTCATTTTCATTTTCATCCATTTTCATTCATTTTAATTTTTAATTTTCAGCACAATATTTTTTGTAAATTGATCAAGTTGCGTATTAGCATCCAAGTGAAAAGGACCTAGCTATCAGGTATGTAAAAGATAGAAAAAGCACTCAACCCATTCATGCTAGTTTCTAGACTAAGTAGTGATCATTTTCAAATTTTCACAAATAAAAGACATGCTCCTGACAACTATCAGATGAAAACAATCCAAGTGAATTCATTAGTATTAAAGAAAATACTTCAAAGGCATATCAAATCATGTACTTGTAAAATCAATTAGTCATATAAAAGAAGCTCATGCAGTGCTACACAACTGCCCCTCAAAACATGCTAGCAGATCTCGAATGCTTAGTGTTGGGGTGAGTAAAAAACTATTTTGGAATCCAATATTGCAAAACTCGAGAACCAGGTAAAGTAGTAGACTGATCATGTACAAGGTATGAACCATGATAAAAAGTGTGTGATCTACCTAGAAAGCGCGAACCTGGAAAACGATGAGGTCTCCCAACCTGTCGAGAATCAAAACCTCTTACACACAGTCTAGCACCATATGAAGCATAGTGTACACCACGAGGGGCAAAATCACTCATAAAACCATGTGGAGCCTCAAAATCAGAATAAGAGCGAAAAGCAGACTCATGCATACCTAAAGATGCGTAATGCATGTCCTGAGAGTTCATCGCAAAAGAACGTCGTTCATCCCTGATACGACGAAAGAAAAACCCAACCAAGTGACCCACCCGATGACAATAGGAGCAGTGATACACTCTCTTGGGTGTGTGAGCATGGGTCTCAGGTTCAAATCTCACAGTCTTCTTGGGTTTTTGCTAAGGAGGTTCATCTGGTGAACGAAGAGCTTTCTTTGTAGGTTGAGTAGGATTCTTAGCTTTTTGATCAGTGTCTAACTAGACTCTCTCTTTCTCAATGACTCAAAACTTTTATTATACAATGACTCAAAACAAAAAAAGGACTCCTAATTATTGAAATTAGCAAATCTAGAGATGTGACGGTTTTCAGCAAAAACCGACAAAGCCTCTCAACCTCTCAACTCATGACACCGCTTTGCGACTCTGAGCGCCAGCAAGCCACTTAGGCTCTCGATACCCTCGAGCCGCCTGAATACTTGCCCTGGCCTCCCTCTCGTAGACCTGGTCGTCATGTTGTCGCTTCCATCCATCCGTCCAAGTCTTGCTCAGTCTTTTCGTGCACTCTTGAGATCTTCTCCAACTTCACCCGGCCTCCCTGATCCTCCAGCATCAAGCTCCCCACTTGACCCTTGATCACTTGCCGTTAATAGTTGGTCAGCATCTTCACCCTACACATTCAAGACAAGCCAAAACAAGAACGTGACGTACAACCGAAACCTCGGCAACCAATCCTCAATTTTACATCGAACCCTTTGATGCACACAACCCAACACTCAACTAATCACTCAACCGCTCATCCTTGTCAATCACTCATCATACAGACAGAAACCACCCTTGGATTCACAGTGTCTAAGGCCTTGTTTGGGAGTAGGCTGGCAGAAGGGAGCCTAGTGAGTCCTCATGTGATTAGGATGATTGGTTACATTGAGACTGTAGATAGAATGGGTTCTCCACTAGATCCATAATTAACTATTGATGTGATTCTCTAGTCACTCCCGCTGAGCTTTGAGTCGTTCATCATGAATTACAACATGGTTGGACTAGAGAAAACACTAGCTGAGTTGCATGGAATGCTCAAAACTACTGAGGAGAGTATTAGGAAATCTCCAAGTCATGTGATTATGGTTCAGAAGGAGAGCAAAAAGAGAAAGACGAAGGGCAATGCTAAGACTACAGATTCGATCTCTAGTGCGAAGCCTAAACCGACTGGAAAGTCCATGTCGGTCCTGCTAGCTCTGATGTGTGACACCATTGTCACAAGCTTAGGCATTGGAAGCTTAACTACAAGGTGTTTCTAAAAGAATAGAAGAACAAGAAGGGAACTGTGACTTTCACTTTAGGTATTAATGTTATTGAACCAGACAAGGGCCGAGAGATACAATGTGTCTAAGGTCTTGTTTGGGAGTAGGTTGCCGAAGGGAGCCCGGTGAGTCCTCATGTGATTAGGATGATTGGTTACATTAAGACTGTAGATAGACTGGGTTCTCCACTAGATCCATAATTAACTATCGATGTGATTCTCTAGTCTCTACCACTGAGCTTTGAGTCATTCATAATGAATTACAACATGGTTGGACAGGAGAAAACACTAGCTGAGTTGCATTGAATGCTCAAAGCTGCTGAGGAGAATATGAGGAAATCTCCAAGTCATGTGATGATGGTTCAGAAGGAGAGTAAAAAGAGAAAGAGGAAGGGCAAGGGCAAGGCTAAGACTACAGATTCGATCTCTAGTGCGAAGCCTAAACCGACTGGAAAGTCCAAGTCAAGTCCTTCTAGCTCTGATGTGTGACACCATTGCCACAAGCTTAGGCATTGGAAGCGTAACTGCAAGGTGTATCTAAAAGAATAGAAGAACAAGAAGGTAAATGTGACTTTCCCTTCAGGTAATAGTGTTATTGAACCAGAAAAGTGCCGAGAGATACAATGTGTCTAAGGCCTTGTTTGGGAGTAGGCTGGCAGAAGGGAGCCCAGTGAGTCCTCATGTTATTAGGATGATTGGTTACATTGAGACTATAGATAGACCAGGTTCTCCACTAGATCCGTAATTAACTATTGATGTGATTCTCTAGTCGCTCCCGCTGAGCTTTGAGCCCTTCATCATGAATTACAACATGGTTGGACTAGAGAAAACACTAGCTGAGTTGCATGGAATGCTCAAAACTGTTGAGGAGAGTATCAGGAAATCTCCAAGTCATGTGATGATGGTTCATAAGGAGAGCAAAAATAGGAAGAGGAAGGGCAACACTAAGACTACAAATTCAATCTCGAGTGCGAAGCCTAAACCGACTGGAAAGTCCAAGTCGGGTCCTGCTAGCTCTGATGTGTGACACCATTGCCACAAGCTTAGGCATTGGAAGCGTAACTGCAAGGTGTATGTAAAAGAATAGAAGAACAAGAAGGGAAGTGTGACTTTCCCTTCCGGTATTAATGTTATTGAACCAGACAAGTGTCGACAGATACAATGTGTCTAAGGCCTTGTTTGGGAGAAGGCTAGCAGAAGGGAGCCCAGTGAGTCCTCATGTTATTAGGATGATTGGTTACATTGAGACTATAGATAGACAAGGTTCTCCACTAGATCCATAATTAACTATTGATGTGATTCTCTAGTCGCTCTCGCTAAGCTTTGAGCCCTTCATCATGAATTACAACATGATTGGACTAGAGAAAACACTAGCTGAGTTGCATGGAATGCTCAAAACTACTGAGGAGAGTATCAGGAAATCTCCAAGTCATGTGATGATGGTTCAGAAGGAGAGCAAAAAGAGAAAGAGGAAGGGCAACGCTAAGACTACAGAGTCAATCTCTAGTGCGAAGCCTAAACCGGCTAGAAAGTCCAAGTCAGGTCCTACTAGCTTTGATGTGTGACACCATTGCCACAAGCTTAGGCATTGGAAGCGTAACTGCAAGGTGTATCTAAAAGAATAGAAGAACAAGAAGGGAAGTGTGACTTTCGCTTTAGGTATTAATGTTATTGAACCAGACAAGTGCCGAGAGATACAATGTGTCTAAGGCCTTGTTTGGGAGTAGGCTGGTAGAAGGGAGCCCAGTGAGTCCACATGTGATTAGGATGATTGGTTACATTGAGACTGTAGATAGACCAGGTTCTCCACTAGATCCATAATTAAGTATTGATGTGATTCTCTAGTCGCTCCCACTGAGCTTTGAGTCATTCATCATGAATTACAACATGGTTAGACTGGAGAAAACACTAGCTGAGTTGCATGGAATGCTCAAAACTGCTGAGGAGAGTATCAGGAAATCTCCAAGTCATGTGATGATGGTTCAGAAGGAGAGAAAAAAGAGAAAGAGGAAGGGCAAGGCTAAGACCACAGATTCGATCTCTAGTGTGAAGCCTAAACCGACTAGAAAGTCCAAGTCGAGTCCTGCTAGCTCTTTTGTCTGACACCATTGCCACAAGCTTATGCATTGGAAGCGTAACTGGAAGGTGTATCTAAAAGAATAGAAGAACAAGAAGGGAAGTGTGACTTTCGCTTCAGGTATTAATGTTATTGAAATTAATCTTGCTACTCAGCGAAATAATTCATGGGTATGTGATACTGGTTCGATGATTCGTACTTGTAAATCATTGCAGGGGCTGAGTAGGACAAGAAAGTGTGCTAGTGGCAAGTTAGATGTGTGCGTCAGGAATGGTGCAAAACTTGCAGCATTGGCCGTCAGTGTTTATTTACTGTCACTACCTTCAGGACTTGTTTTGGAGTTGAATAATTGTTATTTCAGTCCCGCCTTAGGCAGAAACATTTTTGAATGGCATGCTCTATGGTGTTTGTCCATTAGTGAATGAATTGTATATTCCGAGTCTTGAAGATGCACATGTTTATAACACTAGTACTAAGAAACAATGACTCAATGATTTGAATCCTACCTACGTCTGGCATTTTCGTTTGGGTCATATAAATGAGAAGCACGTGTAGGTGCTCCATAGAGATGGACTTTTGGAGTCATTTGATTTTGAATCATATGGCACATGTGAGTCTTGCTTACTTGGCAAAATGACAAAGACACCTTTCACTAGTCTAAGTGAGAGGGTGAGTGAGTTATTGGCCATAGTACATACTGATGTGTGTGTACCAATGTGCCATGTCATAAGAAGTCATTTTCAGTACTTCATCACTTTTACCGATGACTTTAGTAGATATGGTTATGTCTACTTGATGTGGCATAAGTGAGAGTGCTTCAAAAAGTTCAACGAGTTCCAAAATGAAGACGAAATCATACGGGCAAGACAATTAAATTTTTACTATTTGATCATGGAGGTGAATATTTGAGCTTTGAGTTTAGTGATCATCTGAAGCAGTGTGGAATTATTCCACAGCTCACTCCACCCGACACGCCCCAGTGGAATGGAGTGTCCAAGCGGAGAAACCGCACCTTGTTGGACATGGTTCAGTCGATGATGAGTCATGTTGATCTTCTATTATCCTTTTGAGGACTCGTTCTAGAAATTGTCGCTTTCATGATAAATAGAGTTTCACCTAAGTCAATAGAGAAGATTCCATATGTGATGTGGTCTGGGAGGCATCCCAGTTTGTCTTTTCAAAATATTTGGGTATGTGAGGTGTATGTCAAAGGTTTGACATCTAACAAGCTCACTCCTAAATAGGACAAGTGCTTTTTTGTGGGGTATCCTAGAGAAACCAAAGGATACTATTTCTATAATTGAGAAGAGGGCAAAGTGTTTGTCGCTCAAAATGGCGTATTTATTGAGAAGAGGGTAGCGTGACGTGTTGTTGTTGGACAACGACGAGCCTAAGACATATGTGGAAGCAGTGATGGAACCAGACTCTTATAAATGGCTTGGAGCCATTAGATTCGAATTAGAGTCCATGCGAGAAAACCAACTTTGGAACATGGTCGATCCACCTAATGGAGTAAAAACTATTGAGTGTAAATGTATTTTCAAGAAAAAGATAGACGTTGATAGAAATGTTCACATCTATAATACACGATTGGTGGCGAAAGGTTTCAGATAGATTCAAGGTGTTGATTATGATGAAACGTTTTTGTCCATCTCTATGCTTAAGTCTATTCAGATCATCCTAGCAATTGCCATATTTTATGATTACAAGATATGAAAAATGGATGTCAAGATGACTTTCCTGAATGCAAACGTAAGTGAGGATGTGTACATGACACAACCTAAAGGTCTTGACAATCCAGAAAATGCTGAGAAAGTTTGTAAGTTGCAGAAGCCCATTTATGGGCTGAAGCAAGCTTCTCGGAGTTTGAATCTTCGCTTTGATAAGGTAGTCAAAAGGTTTGGCTTCATCAAGAATGAAGAAGAGCCTTGTGTTTACAAGAAGGCTAGTGGGAGCTCACTTGTATTTCTGGTCTTGTATGTGGATGACATATTATTTGAACATAGCAGATCTGTTGACAAGACCTCTTCCATAGCCCAAGCATGAGGCGCACCTGAGCTCCATGGGTATTAGATACTTGTGTGTGTGAGTCATGTGTATGTGGAAAATGTTAGTAATGTTTATGCTAATGTAAGAGGATAATTGTTATCTTGTTCCTTGAATAAATGACATTTACATTTAATTAATGAGTTGATGACTTGTTATGTGAGCCTATTTATTTTATAACAATATTGATCAAAAGGATCCCTGATCTTGTCATCATGTGGGACAGTGATGATACATAGATTAGCACATCTGACTGATATTAACATTTCAAAGATCATAGACATAGAGATGTCAAATCAGTGATGTGGACACATGTTAGAGAACATGGTGTTGGATAGACCCACTAGAGATATTGTTGGGATTGTTATTGTAATGTGCCATCAATTATCATCTAAAATAGTATACCTATAGAGTCCTCAGACCTGAGATTGTCATTTGATTCCAGAATGCATAGTGACACACTTAGATGCTTCCTAACACTATTCCGTAACTGAGTAGTCATAAGGGTTATTTTTAGGTGTGTTGTGGAACATGTATTAGGATATGAGCGGTCAACATGGAATTTACCCCTCCTAATAACGGGAGAGACATCTCTAGGCCCCTCGAGGTAATTGGATTGGAAAAGTGCATGGCCATGCCACTATGACTAAAGAGTTAGTCATAATTTGAATCTGTTACTTGATTTAGTGAAATGTCGAGCTGTCCAACAAGGGTGGCACGAATATCGCCTTGTGCTTGACTGATGTCGTGTGGTAAAGGGACCGATGCATGAGTATATCATGGTTTAGCGAAAAATTAATTTTGTATGTTTTCGGGGGTCAATATGTGCTGCTTGGTACCGCTATTGATCAGTGAGTCGGAAAAGGTTTCCGGTGAACAACCGTTAGTTTATAAACCTATCAGGTCACATACTTAAGGGGATGGATTAAGAAAATTGCTAAGAATTGGTTCTTGTGCAAGTGGGAGATTGAAGAAATAGTGCCCACAAAAATTCCGATTGGATCGGAAGTTCCGATTTTGAATCAGAAATTCCGATTGCTTTCTGAATTGCAAAGAAAGAGATCAAATCGGGAGTTTCAATATGGTATCATAAGTTATGATAATTTATTGTTTATGAAACAGAGAGCTAAAATCAAAAGTTCCGATAATGTCTAATTTAGAGACATACGCTACACGAAAACAGGGAACTTCCGTCGGCCAAAGCCGACAGAAGTTAGGCCAATATCGATGGAAGAAGCTAACTTCTATTAGGAAAACCCAAACTTCCGTCAGCATTTGGCCGACAGTATTGTTTTGACGGAAGTTAGCTATCTTCCGTTGGCCACCGACGAAAGTTAGCTAACTTTCGTTGGCCAAACGCGACCGACGAAATTTCATCACCAAAATCCTTAACTTCCGTCGGCTAATATACGACCGACAGAAATTAACTTTTTTTCTCTTTTTTTCCTTTTTCTGTACACTCTCGCAGATTTCATATTTTATTTGGCAAGTGAATATCAAAACCAGTGAATAAACAATGCTTCATATTTTCTTTGGCCAATACAGAAACAAACATAAGGAATTTAAATATTACATCCTCAACAAAATTTCACATTTCATAATTTTACATTTCAGAGATTCACATTCCAACAGAACATGTTCCTTTACAAATTTTCACATTTCAGAATCACATTCCAATCAAAATACATCTTTTACATAAAAAGAACCATTTATCACATCCTCATGACACACACACACTAGCCATCTGCTCCTCTAGCTTTTCGGAACCATATTCTCGTACAAGTCCTGCATTATTGATAACTCAAGGTATAAACTCACACAAGATCACAAGACTGTGTTGTATTACAAACAAACAATTCAGACGAACATATATGCAAACAATAGGTGGGGAGAAGAGGTGGAGGAGGGGATACTGTGCTGGGGGACTTACTTGCCGAAGAGCTGTGTGGCAGAGGAGCTGCTCAGGCTAGACCCGCTAGAGATCTGCCGGTGGCGACGGTCGGGCGGGTGGGGGAGGCGATGGTCGGCCGGGTGGGGGAGGAGTCCATTGACTGGGTGGGGAGGTGGTCGGCTAGGTGTGGGAGGCAGCTGTCGCCCGGGTAGGGGAGGCGACCAGCCGAGCGGCGGCGGTGACCAGGCAGTGCTATAGCAGCGGCACCGGCGACATGCAGGAGGTATTGTGGCAGCGTTGGGGTGGAAGACGATGGTGGGCGCGCGAAGGCGACGAGGGGAGGAGGTGGGGAATAATTAGGATTGAAGCAAGGGTCTGCCCGCACAAGTATTTGATGACTATCAACTTTCGTCAGCGTTAGGAAAAGCCGACAGTAGTTATTTTAACTTTCGTCGACTCCTCCACTGTAACACCCCAAATTTCAAGAAAGGTAAAAATGCATTTTTTTATATTTTTCTAAAAAGAATTATTTTTGGATTTCCTCCAAAGCAGAAAATGCCCAAATAAACTAAAAACTAGGGAAAACATCCAAACCAGAGTGTAAGAAAATGTTTATATGATCCCAAGGCCATGACCTATTTTTGAGAATTTTTACAAATTTTTATCACCCATGGAAGCAACCATAATATTTTAAATCAATTTCAGAAATTATTTTTATTCAGAAATAAATATAAACAGTAACGGTCCCCTCTCCCCCTTTTCTCCCTCAACAGGCCAGCCTAGCCCACTCCACCCCGCGCCCCTCACTGACAAGCGGGTCTCGCTCGTCAACGACCCCCCCTCTCTCTGCACGCACCCTGAGTCTCGGTCCCACCTGTCGGCACCAACCCCCCTCCCGACTGAGCCCAACCCCACCAGTCAGCCCCAACCGTTGCCTCACCCATCCCTTCGTGCCCCACTAATAGTGGACCCCACATGTAAGCCCAGTCTTCCTCCTCACGACACCCCCAAACCTTGCAATCCCAAAAACCTAGCTCCGCAATCCGCTCGCACCGGCCCCCTTCCATTAAATTGACGCCACGTTAATGCTCCCCGAGATCCGCCGGCCGTTTCCCCCTATTAATCAACGCGTTTAAACCCCAGGATCACAGCGTGCATGCATGGCAAGACCTCGCCGGAAAACTTGAAGACCCCCTTTGGCTTTCCATGTATTCACCGGTCTCTTTCACCGCTGGCTCCCCTATTTAAGGCCCCCAGACACCACCGCGTTTGGCCCTCACGCCCTACTGCTCATAGATCGGACTAAACGCTCGCCACCCCATTTTTAACACTACACCGCCGCCCGAACTCCAGGCGCCGCTCGCTGTCACCGGATGTCTCCTCCATCATCATCGACTACACCATCATGACCATCAACGCCAACCCGACCTCGTCCACCCCTCCGTCACCGCTGAAGACCGCTGGAACCCCACAGCCAACGAGAACCCGAGCACCTTCGCCGCCCCCGATCGACGCCGGCCATGCTCTGACGACCCCGAGCCTCGCCACTGGTACCATCTTGACCACCACATTATCCTGATTCTGTTTTATCCCTTAGATTCTGCCGTCGTGGCCGCTAGCCCATCGCCGTCACCGGAGAAGATGATCGGCATGGGTAAAGTACTCGTGCCATGTCGGATTCATCCATGACTCCACGATCATGTTCTGACTGTCAGGATTAAACCGATCGCTTGGTTTAATCTGGCCCGTCAGATCTCGACGAAGCGGTATGTTTTAATCTCGTGGGTCCATTTCTTTTTAAAACCCACGGTTGATCTGAGCCCTCCATCGCGTATCGGTTAGTGTTTTAATCCTAGCCGTCCGCGCCCACTTAACGCTTCCGCGTCGCCCGCACCCGCCTGATCTAGATCTGACGGTTGATCTAGATCCTGCTCACGTGCATAGTGTGCGGGTTCACGGTGGGTTCGACTCACCGTGGACCAGCGACTGTTTTTAGTTTAAAATAAATTCCAAAAATTGTTTTTAACTTCAAAAATTCATATCTTGCTGATTTTAGCTCCAAATTTGACCATTTCAATTTTAGAAAATTTATATTTTTTATTCTCTTCATGTTTATGCAATAAAATAGTAGGTTTATTTAGAACTTTTTATTAATTATTAATAGGAAGTTTAAAATACATTATGATACATTTTTATTCCCTTTTAGAAAATTCTTAACTCCATCTAAATTTACCTTAAAATTTTAGATAATGATTTCAGAAGATTAATAACTTGATTTCACTTAATTTAACCCAATCAAAACCTATATGTTTATTATGTGGTTTTAAATTGTTTAATTGAATGTAATGTTTATTATTCACATCGAGAAGACTACGACGCCTTCGAGGAACCGGAGTATTACCCCGAGGTCCCTCCGTCACCCTTCACTGAGCAAGGCAAGTCACCAAACTAATTTTTGAGCATATTGAACCTAGTTTTCTTAAACTATCACTAAAACACATAGTGTTGGCGCAAAGGATTACGCTAACAGGTTCTCGAAGATTAATAACTAACAAACAAAGAGTTTGTGATGCGGACTATTTCGAGCCTCCGAATAGGATAATAGCTCAAAGTAGTTCGAAGTTGTGTATTGAATAACTGAGTATTCGATGCCTATTATAGGGTGAGAAGGGGGGTATTTATAGGTAAAAACTCTAAGGAAAAGACCTATTTACCCCTCAATTACAACTGACATAGTGGAAATTTTTCGGTACCCCGAATAGGGTTAAAATAGTAAAATATATCCAGAGAAGATAGATAAAGTAGACGTCTTATCAGTCTTGTTGTTTTCCACTGTAGCTTCGGAGCCTTCAGAGGATACGTTTGAGCGATGAAGCCGAAGTATCCTTCGTCTTGGAAACTTCATCATCTTGGAGATGAACACATGCTTCGATGCTAATGCATTATCTTTGCCTGTTGATCTCTAAAGACCTGAGGA
Source organism: Zizania palustris (assembly GCA_019279435.1). Classification (NCBI taxonomy): domain Eukaryota; kingdom Viridiplantae; phylum Streptophyta; class Magnoliopsida; order Poales; family Poaceae; genus Zizania; species Zizania palustris. The sequence goes on from JAAALK010000284.1 coordinate 32,025,369, forward strand.
TGAAGTATTTTTCCCCAACAGTAGCCCCTCGAATACGCTTCTCCGATTTAACTTGTATAGCAGGAGAGCAGTATACGCAAGAAATATTTTCATATTCAGGGACTTAGAGAAATTTGAATGCATTACAGTCGTTCGAAGTATCTTTGACATCGATGTATATCTGATGAAAACTTCAAACCGGACTCATGTGTAAATGCTTCACAGCGGAATGAACCATTGCGGAGGCGGAACGTCGTGAGGAGCCGTTAATTTCGAGCCATTACTTTTCAAGTAGTCGTTAGGCTCCTGGAAAAAGTAATGGTCAAAACTTTACCGCGGGTTTACACCTTTTCACTTCCTGGGTCTACCTGTCAGTGACAGAAGTCGAACCTACAATGTGAACGCACAATCGAAGCATAGTAACTAGCAGAAAGGCTATAAAAAGGGGGTCGAAGCCCATCGAAATTTTTTACAGATCTTGGCTTCCGAAGCTTTCTTCCTTCAACCTCCAAAACTCTCCCCAACCCTTTGAGCAATCAACCCATGGCGAGGACCAGCGCGACTGTGCCAGCGGCTGAGGGAACCCTAGCGCAGAGGCAAGCGTGGGCGGCTTCAGCAGCGATGGCCATGGCGGGAGCACCAGCAGGATCTTGGCCAAAGAATCCTCGAGAGCTCCGCCCTCCATCCAAGAAGCCAATCCCGCAAAGCTTCATCATCGGACAATTGACAAGCACGGCGGAATCCATTGAGGAGGCGGTGAATGGGAAACTGGGCCCCGGAATGAGGACTCGAGTCCCCAGAACGGAGTCGACCCCGAAGCCGCGGAGCGGGGAAGTGGTAGTCTTCGATGCTTTCTTCGAGTCAGGACTAGGACTTCCTGCAATTGATTTCTTGTCAAAGGTACTGGAGATATTCCATGTTACCTTACCAAAGTTGTCCCCCAATGCCATAGCAAGGTTGGCAGTCTTCGAATGGGCCCTTCGGGCCGAAGGATGCATAGGAAGATTTGAGGTCTTTGCTACCACCCACGAAGCCTCCTGCTAGCCGAAGCTCCAGGACGGACCTGGAGACACCAAGGTGCTGACGGCATTCGGGAATGTCAACTTCCAACTTCGGAAGGGGCACGCACAACATTTCCCAGCGAAGGCTATCAACGACCGGTGGTACACCAACTGGATACTCCGGTGGGTCTACGCCGAAGTCAGAGAAGACTCCAGTCTTGCAGGGCCTCTTCAAGAAATCTAGTTCCGGAAGGAGGCCAAGGTAACTCCGAACCAAAGCTTGCTTTCAACGCGGCTTGGGTTGCTTTCTTAAATAGCCAGCTGTATGAGCATGCGGGATCTGGTGGAGGAATTCATCGCCCTCCGGATCCCACCTCTCGGAGCTAATTGGCCGATCACGTTTCAAAACGCTTCAGAGGGAGAGCTTCAAAGCCTAGGTAAATCTTCGCACTTAAGGAATGTTAACTCGTTTCAGCGACTCCTTTAGCACTAGCTTCGGATCAGATCGCAAGGGCCACCGAACGGGTGTTCGGAGCCCCTACTGGTGGTGGAGAAACAATGAAGGGTAGAGCTGGTGGGAAGCTGGGAGTGCTTCAATAGGGTGTGGAGTGCTCTTGGGATGGAGCTTCTGTCCCTACCAGACTTCGACTCAACCGGAGTGGCTCCCCGGAAAAGAAAAGCCACTGCCGAACCCTCAAAGAAGGCCATCAAGACCCCAGTTAAGAAGGGGAAGAAGACGTCGAAGCCTCCTCCTCAACCAACTCCAATGTCTTTGGCTTACTCCCTGGGCATTCGGAGCTCTTCTTCGGAGGACTCAGGAGAGAAAGACTCCAATGTACGGATGAGGAAGGCCCTCGAGGATTATCTAGTGGAGTATAGCGAGGATGAGTCCCTGGGCGCAGCCGAAGCTCCTTATCAAGAAGTTGCGGTAGTGGATACAACACACTCCCCCGAGCCCGTCGCAGCTGGCTCAAAACTTGAGTCAGTCATTCCTAACTCACCCGTGGCCGGGGTAATAGTGCTGGAGATTGGGGCGTCTGCAGCGACTCCACTGGAGTAGACTTCGGGAGATGACCTCGAAGAATATCTCCAAATGTATGAAGTCCTGGAGGACCCCACAATTCTCCCTCAAGGCATAGACGAAGGTATACCTCGAAGCTTTTGCCTTTGCAATTCCTGCAATAATTATTATACACAAATATTAATTGAATACCTTAATTTTTGTAGGTGCGTCAAGGAGCAGCATGGCTCCGATCACCGATGGAGCTTCGGCTTCTCTTGGAGTTGAGGCTCCAGCTGACGTAGTGGCTCCAACGACCGGAGCTGTCTCAAGCGAAGTAGTTCCGACCGAGGGGCAACGGTCGAAGGAGGATCTACCTTAGCCGACGTTCTAGCTCCAACTTTTGTGCTAGGGAGGGGCAAGAGTATGACGAGCTTCGGTCCCCTCCCTGCCTTGATGGCGATGCCCTCCTCCAACGACCCTTCAGCGAGCAACTCGGAGGAGGAGGCTGTAGTAGATGATTGTTGGGCCTTATCCTGGCTTCCTCTACTGGCTCCGTTCTTGGAGCAACGGACAGGGCTCCGGACGCTTCTGTAACCCTTGGCGGACAAAGGCCAATAATTCGCGAGCTCCAAAATGGTCTCCGTCCTAAGTGAAGCCAGAGCACCAGAGCTTGATTTGGGCCTCGAAAGGGCTGCCCTTTAGGTATGCAGCATACAACAAGTGTATTCAATTAATAAATGAAATTACTTGGTACTTACTTTGCTTTTTTGTAGCAATTCATCCTTGCAAGAGCGGTAATGACTTTTAATGAGCTCAAAACTAATCGGCTCAAAAGGAAGGTTACTACCCTCTAGTCTGCCCTCAAAAGCTCTGAATACAAAATGCTGCTACTAGAGGAGGAACTCCTCGAGGAACGGAGGGCCAGAGCCACCACTGACGAAGCACTTCGGGCCGAGCAACAGAACAACACTACACTCAAGGCTACGGCTCAAGAGACCGAGGCTGAGTGTGTGGTGCTCAGATCAGAGGTCGAGAAACTCCGGTAAGCAGCAGCAAACTCCAACGCACAACTTGTGGAGCTCCAAGACTCAATTCAACAAGCGTTGGCCCAGAAGAGTACTTTGCTATCCAGGATGGCCGAAGTATCCACTGCTGCTTCTGAGCTTGAGGCGGTTGAGGAGCCATGCTGAAGAGCGTGGGCCTCATGGCTCCAGAAGTGATGAGTCATTGTCAACGATAGTCAAAGAGGACTGAAAAGAGGATGAAGATCTGCTGTTTTGTGGGCCACGTGTGTGACTCAGGTACACGGGAAGCGGGCTGAGAGAGCTGCGAAGTCGGGCTGGCCCAATCCGGGTACATGGGCCAGGAGCAGTAGAAGACCCACTGGGCTATTGACCAGGGTTTACTCAGGTACAAGGGCGGTGAGTGATTGCCGGGCTGAGAGAGCTGCGGAATCAGGCCGGCCCAATCCGGGTACCTGGTGCAAAGTCGGTGGAGGCTTTGTCAGTTTCGGCGCAAAACTGACAACCGTTGATCTTGTATCCGACTGTCCAGAAGAGAAGCCGTAGTCGCTACGGAAGTTTAGCTTTCAGATAAGTCATATGTATCTCTAGGCCCACAGTCAGTCAGTTGTGTTTGTAAAAATACCTAAGGGCAGTTGAGTCATTTCCTTTATTTAGCGTCTGTAAAAACCCTAAGGGGCTGGTGGAATATTCTAGGCCATTGGGCATCCTATAAATAGGGCCCCAATCCCTAGGGTTAGGTCACCCCTTCTAGAACTCACTTTCAATCATTTGGGTCACTTTTTGTTCCTTGTTCCTGTCTGTGCGCCGCCAGGCTATTGCATTCTCCATGTTTATTCTTGCATGTTCTTCTTGAATCTGTGAACTTCTATTCTATTCTCCAGTCACTTCAAGTTGCAGAGATTCTGCAGTTGTTTACGGATTCATTTGTTTGGCGCAGCTAGTTTATTTTTACAGCATTTATGCCTCTGTTGCTACTGTTCTTCACGCAAGTAGTACTAGTTCTTGCTGTTGCAAGTAGTACTACTACACTGTAGCAACAGTACACTAGTACTAGCTTTGCTTTTTCTGCGTAGCCTTTTTGATCGTGTAGACAGGGCCAAGTGCACTTCGATACTAACATACTTCGGCTATTGTGCGAAGCTTATTTTGACAGCCTTCGATGGTAGCTTCGAAGTATGTCTCTCTGATAAACTTCGCTCGAAGTGTGCCACTGTTTTTGTTCGAAGTCACAGTGTGTGTGGTTCGAAGGTCATACCTTGCTTTGGCTAGCTCCGAAGATAGAGTACAGACTTCGATTTGGTTTTCTGCCTTGTGTTGGGCTTCGCGTCTCTTTCGAAGGTTGCTATTCTGTGAACCTGTTCGAACCTTTCTGATCAAAGTCTAGACTTCGAAGTACTTTGTTCGAAGCAAGCTTCGATACTCTCATACTTCGCTTCGAAGCATACTTCGCTCCCCGCCACCATGAACTAGGTTAGACCAAACACAACCTTCGGCACGTCAACCTCAACCTTCGCTCAACTTCGACAGGCCTCTACCTCCGAAGCAGGCCTCGACCTCTGAAGCAGGCCTCGACTTGCGAAGCAGGCTTCGACCACCGAAGCAGGCTTCGACAAGTCTCGAACAGGAGACAGATTTGAACAGTAACTTCTCATCTCACTTTAGTTTTACTTAGATCATCCATTGAGAAGTTTAACTTGCCTTGTCTTGGATATTCTGTTTATCTGCCTAGTTTCACTGCTTTGGTAGTTCACTGTTTGACTTCAGTTGCTTCTAGGCTAGATACATTTAGACTTAGGCTATTTGTTCATATTCTGCTGCTTAGTCTTTTTGAGGTGCGTTGGGTGTTGGGAACAGGCCATTGATTCGAAAGAATTTTTAGGCGCCCATTCACCCCCCTCTGGTCGCTACTTTCGGTCCTACAGCAGTGGAAGTGAAGCACGCCACCATTGTTGAGCATACCATGGATACCCTCTGGGGTACTCTGGAATACTTTGGCACGTTGTGCCCTTCATCTTCAGCTATGGCAAACGAGCCCCTCAAACGGAAGCTGAAGATGATCCATGTGGTGACGAAGATGATGATGGGCTCTGGGATTTGTTATGGAGAGATCTCCGGATAGGTTGTCGGAATCAGAGTTCTTCAAAATATCGAAGCTCTCAGAATTTCTGTTGCTCCAGTTGGGGGTTCAACGCCTGTAGGCTTCGCCGACGAAGACTTGTTGCGTCCTTCACTGGATGTAGCTTCTGCTTGGGAAGCTTTCTGGGCCATTTGGAAAACGGACCACAAAGCTGCAACCAAAGTTTGGATCGATGAGGCTCGCCGGTAGAAGCAAGCTCAGACGAAGCCTCCGCTTCTGACTTCACCGACTTCGACCCCGCCTGCTTCGCTAGCTGACCCGAAGGTTTAGCTTCATAGGGCGCTTAAGCATGTACAAGCAATATTGTAAAAGCCCCTTATATTAATGAATGAAAATTTTATAAATGAGGAATCTTTGTTTGGATGTTTATTCTTAGTTTTTGCTATGCACTTCGGAGCTCGACTTCAAAGTACTGGAACCTAGCGAAGGACTCTGCCAACAGTGGGCTGTCCTCGAAGGCTTAAGGCCCTATCAACGCTCATGCTTCTCTGTTCCTCGAGGGGATCAAGGGGAGATAGCACCCGAAGTCCATCGTGAGGTCTTAGCTTATATTAAGGAGAAGGATAAGGAAGTAGCATCTTCATCCTCCGAATACGTAGATTGGTCTAACTCGGAGTACCAAGCCGAAGACCCAGTGGAGGCTAGCTCTGAGAGACTTCTGTCTTGGGTCGAACTTCAAGAGGAGTAGAAAAAATTGCGAGCTTCGAAAAAGAAAAGCACTCGGACCAAGAAGAAAGTTTTGAAGACTTCGGGCTCCGAAGGCCGAAGTGGTCTTAGAAATAGCTCTAGAGGTCGGAGGGGTCTCCGCTTCTATATAGGCTTAGAGCAAAATTTCTCTTGTTGTAATACAATATGATTATCCAATTAATATGAATTGCTTTGGAAGCATCTTTTGGTTGTTCCTTATTCTCCTGCCCCTCCTTGTGGGTGGGGGACCATACGCATTGTGATAGGGTTCGTCAGACACAATGATTGATATAACAATCTGATGCTTCGCACAACATTTGGTAATCATACTTCACTCTTTCATAGAATTCTTCGAACTCTTTCGTAGAGTTCTTCGAACTGTACGTTCGTATTATGATGTTTATAAGTTTCATAGCTAAGTTTACACTTATAGGCTCCAATAGCAGTCGCTTAGGACTTTAAAAGTGTTTCATCGTGCCGGAGCCTTGAAACCTTATTGCTTGGTCACCTTCGATTCTTTTACAGATGCTTCAAACTCGGAGGCCAGAAATATGTTCTTTTAAAGTCCTTAGACTCTTCTACAGATCCTAACAAGCCAAAGCCTGGAATCTATAGGCTGGCCACCTTCGGCTCTTTTACAGATGCTTCGAACCCGGAGGCCGGAAATCTGTTCTTTTAAAGTCCTTAGACTCTTCTACGGATCCTAATGAGCCGGAGCCTAGAATCCGTAGGCTGGCCACCTTTGTCTCTTTTACAGATGCTTCGAACCCAGAGGCTGGAAATCTGTTCTTTTAATGTCCTTAGACTCTTCTACGGATCCTAACAAGCCGAAGCCTAGAATCCGTAGGCTGGCCACCTTCAGCTCTTTTACAGATGCTTCGAACCCGGAGGCTGGAAATCTGTTCTTTTGAAGTCCTTATACTCTTCTACGAATCCTAACAAGCCAGAGCCTAGAATCCGTAGGCTGGCCACCTTTGGCTCTTTTATGGAATCCTTGAACCAATGGTTCGAAGGCTGTTTTCTGGGTTCCTTGAAAGATGCTTAACTCCACAAGCATCTCCGTTCTCCTGATGCGTCCACCAGGAGTAAGGAATATTTGAAGAGTAAACATAATTTGAACCTCCATCTTTATTTAATTTAGAAAGGTACTTTACAATTTATTACAAGGAGCCCTTAAGCATAATAATATTTAAGGTGCTCTGCATGCCATGCATGCTTCAACTCTTCCCCTTCTAAATTAGCTAGTTTAAACGACCTAAGGCGCCCTGAGCATACGATAATATATGGTTGTTCCCATTTATTTCCTAGCTTCCCCGGAGCTATTACACTTCGCAATACCAAATGACCTGGTTTAAGCTCGTTCACTTTTATCTTCGGGTCATACCATGTATTCGTTTGGTCTTGGTACTTCGTTAGATTGGCAATAGCTCGAAGCCTTGTTTCTTTTGACAAGTCCAACGAAGTGTTTCTCTCATCTTCATTTCCAAGCTCTACTACGCCGAGGAATCCACCTTTGAGGTCCGTAGGAGTCATGGCCTCATCTCCGAATAGCAACCTGAATGGGGTGAAGCCTGTGGACCTGGCTTGAGTAGTCCGAATAGACCATAGAAGTTTAGGGAGTTCTTCGGTCCACAGCCCCTTAGCCAACCCGACAATCCTGCAATTTAAACCGGAGAGAATATTTCCATTGTCTCGCTCGATGGCTCCGTTGGATTGGGGATGGCGAACTGCTGCGAAGCATAGCTTGATGCCCAGTCCTTCGCAAAATTCTTTAAAGGGTTCGGCTTCGAACTGAGTGCCATTATCCATAGTTAACTCCCTTTGCACTCTGAACCTGCATATAATATTTTGCTAGAAAAATTTTTGCACATTTCTTGAAGTGATAGCAGTCAGGGGTTCAGCTTTGACCCATTTAGAAAAATACTCGATTGCTACCACTGCAAACTTCAAGCTGTCTTTTGCCATTGGAAAAGGGCCGATGAGATCCATTCTCCATCGTGCCATTGGCCATACCAGGGCAATAACTTGAAGGGGTGTTGGTAGATGGTGGCTCCGTCTACCCATCCACTAGCATCCTTGACAGGTTTAAACTAACTCTTCCGCATCTCTTACAATTGTTGGCCAATAGAGCCCCTGCCGAAGTGTCTTTCCTACTAGAGCACGGGGGGCTAGGTGGCTTCCACATAAGCCTTCGTGAATCTCCCGAAGTATGTCTTGGCCTTAAGGTTGTGAGATGCATCGGAGTAGGGGAGTGAAAACTCTAGCTTTGTATAATATTCTATTGACAAGCTCATAATTATGAGCCCTTGCTTGCAGCCTTCAGAAATCCAGACCTTCTGATAAGACTACGTTGTTTTGCAAGACATCCATTATCGGAGTCTGCCAATCTGCAACTAGGATGCAATGGACTTCTACAGGGGGTAATTGATTTACCGTGGGCTTGATAAGTTCTTCGTAGAAAGCACCCTCCGGGACGTCCAATGCTCTGGCTGCAGCCTTCGCTAGAATGTGTGCAAGTTGATTATCTACTTGAGGGATACTCCGAACGGAAAATCCTTTAAACATTGATTCTGTCTTGCGGATTTCTTCTAAATACTTTGCAAGATGCGGGTTCCTAGCTTGAAAGCTTTTGTCAACATGCCCTGCGATGACTTGGGAATCTGTTTTAATTATAATCCTTGTTGCTCCAAGTGCCTTTGCCTTTCGGAGGCCTAGCAGGATCCCTTAATACTCTGCGATATTATTAGTGGTCTTAAAGTTGAGCCTCGCAGAATACATGGCCTTCTGCCCTGACGGCGATATTATCACAGCTCCAGCTCCAGCACCAGATGCCTGATAGGCTCCGTTAGAAAAAATTGTCCATTGACCTTCGGAGGTTTCTTCCGAAGCCCAGACTGCGGATGGAGTCTACTCTGCCACGACGTCAGATATGATTTGGGATTTGATAGTTTTTCTCGCCGTAAAGGAAATACCAAAGGGGGCTAGCTCGACAGCCCATTTTCCGATCCTAACCGTATAATCTTTGCTCCGAAGCATATCACCAAGGGGATATGTGGTAGGAACAATAAGATTAGCTTCCGCGAGGCCATTACTGAACCATAAGCAAATTTTTCGAGCTCGGAGTATCTTGTCTTTGCTCCAGACAAATCTTTTGAGACGAAGTAGACTGGGTTCTGCACTAGTTTTCCTTTAATCTCAACTTCCCTGACCAGTACTGCACTTACTGCGGAGCCCGTTGCTGCAAGATAAAGAAGGAGAGTTTCTTCTGGGAGGGGCATAGTAAGTGTTGACAGACTTCCGAGATAATCTTTAATGTCATCGAAGCTCTTCTGGCACTCTGACATCCACTTGAAACTTTCATACCCCTTTAGAGCTTTAAAAATTGGAAGGCTTCATTCGGCTGATCTGGCCAGGATTCTACTGAGAGCTGCGAGCCGTCCTATTAGCTTCTGGACCTGCTTCAGATTTTTTGGTGGAGTCATTCTTTGCAATGCGCTTATCTGCATCGGGCTAGCTTCGATTCCTCTACTCGAAACTAAGTACCCTAGAAGTTTTCCTGCTTGTGCCCCGAATATACATTTTTCAGGGTTGAGGCGAACTCCGCATGCTCGGAGGCTCTCAAAGGTTTCAACTAAGTCTAGGCTATGATGGTGCTTTATAGCACTCTTTATTATAATGTCATCCATATAGGCTTCGACATTTCGACCTATTTGATGACCTAGAGCCTTAGCTATCAAACGTGAGAAGGTGGCTCCGGCATTCCGCAAGCTAAAAGGCATTCGAACATAACAAAATACTTCGGAGGGGGTTATAAAACTCGTCTTGGCTTCGTCTTCGTGCTTTAGCCAGACCTAATGATAACCGGAGTATGCATCCAGGAAGCTTAACAATTCAGAGCCAGCCGTAGAATCCACCAGCTGGTCTATTCGGGGCATAAGGTAGGGGTCTCGCGGGCATGCTTTATTCAATGACATGAAATCAATGCACATGCTCCACTTGCCGGAGCCTATTTTCCTGACAAAAACAGGGTTGGCCTACCACTCTGTGTGGGCTACTTCCCTGATAATGCCGGCCCTTAGCAATATTTCCACCTCCACCTTGGTGAGTTCTGCCCTCTCTGCTGATAACTTACGGAGCCCATGGAGCACTGGCCTAGCCTTCAGGTTGACAAGCAAACTGTGCTTGATGATGTTCCGATCAACTCCGGTGATGTCTTCGTCAGTCCAGGCAAAGATATCTAAATTTTCTTTAACTACTTCCTCTAGTGAATAGCTATCTCCGAAGGTAGTCCCTTGCCGAATTGTATTGGGTACTCCTTGCCATCTTTTAGGATCATCTTCGTGATCACATCACCTTCCGGGCTTGACTTTAGGGAAGGGCCCTTCGAGGAGTTTGAAGACTCCGAAGCTTCCTCCGTGTGCTCCGACACACTGTGCACTTGCCGAGGGTCCAGTGGCGGACCATGGCCATACTCCGCTCTTCGGGCTGCAGCTTGGTCTCCTAAGATAGTGAGAACTCCACCTTGCGTGGGCATCTTGAGACACAAGTAATTATGATGTGCTATAGCCCCGAACTGGTTCAACATTCCCCATCCGAAAATTGCATTATAGGCATATGGGGCGTCGACGACGTTGAAGATCACCTCCTCCACCCTAGCCAGGGGCCCCTCTCCGAAGGCAACCTCGAGGCCTATCTGGCCGAGGGCATCGAGAGGAGGACCTGTGAAACCTTGGAGTGGGTGAGTTGCCGGAAGTAAGTGTCTTCGGGGAATGCACATCTGGTCGAAGGCCTGGACGAAAAGTATATCTGCGGAGCTTCCACCATCCACCAGGATCCTTCGGACTTCAACTCCCGCTATATCAGCTGAAATAACAAGGGGGTCAGCATGAGAGAATTTCACCCGCGCAACATCATTGGTAGTAAAAGAAATAGGTACATGGGACCACTCCGGCATTTCTGCTGCCGAATTCGAGGTCCCTATGTGCCCTACTTCATGGACATATTCTCTTCGCTGCCTTTTTGACATGTTACCGAGGGTCCCCCTACCGGAGACAGGCAGGACCACTCGCTTGTTGTGATCTTGGGGATCCTCCTGCTTCGATGGTGGCATAATGTTGGCCACCGGGAGTTGCATCGGTGCTTCAGGGTTGCCGGCTCGAGCCACGGCTTGCACGGGCTCCGAACGCACTGCTGGAGGGGCTCGGTCCAAAGTACCTCGCCCTGAGCTTCGTCCTAGGTACTCACCCCGAAGGGTTAATACAGACTTACAATCTTTCATGGTGTGGCTTCTATTCTCACCATGCACACAACAGAAGAAGCTTTGGCGCCTGCCAGCCACTCTTTCCTAGGGCTTCGAGGTATCAGCCTTGAAACCTTGTGCCCGTTGAAAGTTGATAGGCATCTACGGGGCAAAGGGTGCAATGTTTAACACCTCGGAGCAGAAGTGTTTCTTTCCCCGCCTATGATCATTGAAACGATTATCAAGGGGGCTTGCGGAGAGGTTGGGACTTCTCGAAGGGCTGGTACAAGTGTTGCAGTTCTTTGGAGGCAGCCTTCCTTTGCCTTGGCATACTATTCGAAGTATGCCATCAGCTGTGCCACAGACGACACCGGCTTCCGGTGAAGCTTGCTGAGGAGATATGGGTTCAACACCCCTTCGCGCGCGGCATCGACTACCGAAGAGGTAGACAAGCCTTTGATCTGAGACTTGGTGTGGGCGAAGCATGTGAAATACTATCGAAGCGTCTCCCCCGCTCGCTGCTTCACCTTGAACAGACTTCTGGTTGACATTGGGTCTACAAACGTACCCTAGAAGTTGCTTACAAACTTCCTCTTCAGCTGCTCCCAAGACTTGATCGATCCTGGCTTTCGAGACTAGAACTATCGGAGATCTACACCTTCTAGTGCGAGGGGGAAACACTTCGCCATAGTGTTATGCACCCCTCCACTGGCTTCTATTGCCAAGGCATACGAACGAGAGAATTCTCTAGGGTCAGACCCACCAGAGTACTTGTGCAGCTTTGAGGCCTTGAACCTGGGGTCAAAGGGCACTTTCTGTAGGTTCGGATGCAATGGAGACTCATTGTTGAAGGATGCATTCTCAGCTTCCTCCGGGATTTGGAAAGCTTCGGGGAGATCACAAGGACCGCCGTCTTGAGGCCCCTCTAGAGCATGAGTGTAGGCTTGAGAGCGAAGTCGATCGACAACCTCTTTCCTCCACCTTGCTAATTCCTCCTGAAGTCACGCTACTTGGGTAGCCGCATCCTCAAGAAGGTCTTTATCTCCTCCGGAGAAGAGCTCCGGGTCTTGGGAACTGGTGTAATTGGTTTGGAGTACCGTGGGAGCGGCTCAAGGGCCTTTGGGTGCTCGACGTCCAACGACCCCTTCGAGGGTTAGCGGAATGACTGAGGGTCCTTCACCTTTGGTCCGAGGGGACCTTCGGGGAGGATCTGTGGCTAGACTCCGCTTGAGAGGCATGGCTTACAAAGTTAAGATCTGAAGACCAAAGACTTCGACTGGTTTGGAAAGGCAAGGAAAGGCCTTCGAGCTGCACTAGGAAGCCCCTTACCGAAGGGTGCGTGGAATCCTGAGACTCCGAAGCTCCCTCCGCAAGCACTCTTCGAAGTGTAGTCAGCGGCAGCGAACTAGCTTTTACAACTAAGTTCCCCACGAACGGCACCAACTATTGGCGCAAAGGATTACACTAATAGGTTCTCGAAGATTAAGAACTAACAAACAAAGAGTTTGTGATGCGGACTATTTCTAGCCTCCGAATAGGATAATAGCTCAAAGTTGTTTGAAGTTGTGTATTGAATAGCTGAGTATTCAATGCCTATTACAGGGTGAGAAGGGGGGTATTTATAGGTAAAAACTCTAACGAAAAGACCTATTTACCCCTCAATTACAACCGACATAGTGGAAACTATTCTCTACCCTGAATAAGGTTAAAATAGTAAAATCTATCCGGAGAAGATAGATAAAGCAGACGTCTTATCATTCTTGTTGTTTTCCACTGTAGCTTTGGAGCCTTCGAAGGATACCTTCGAACCATGAAGCCGAAGTATCCTTCGGCTTGGAAACTTCATCATCTTGGATATGAACACATGCTTCGATGCTAATGAATTATCTTTGCATGTTGATCTCTAAAGCCCTGAGGATGAAGTATTTTCCCCCAACACATAGGTTATACATGCATTAGTCAAATTGAAAGCCTTACATTATATTTATTTAGATCCCCGACCTTGAAGTGCAAACCCAAGCCATGCTATTGAGCCTAAACTCCTTGTAACCATACTACTAGTATTATTAGATAGTGTCCAATGTATTGACACAACCACTATAGGCTTAAAACGTGTCATATAAACTTGGATTCTATTATATGATCCCCGTTATTCTCTCATCCCTGGAATTCTGTTGGTTATGGAGTTTTGGTTAAGTGTGTAAGCATGGTGGGTTCTGTGTGCAAGCTAGTGTTGATAGCAAAAAATGACATTAATGGCTAGATTATCAAAATATATATTTTTGGTGATTTGGGCCGAAAATACACATGCCCAGGGTCTGTCCGAATCCCTACAGGGCCAAAGCCCGTCAAGCTATGGGCTCCGAAAGCCTCCAGCCAGCCCATGGGCTTCGGCTAGGAAGCCTTCGGAGGCCCACGCTGCCGAAGCTTCGGAAGCCCACGCTGTCGAAGCTTCGGCCCAAGAGCAAGCCTCGACAGGCCTGGCCGAAGCCCACGCTGTCGAAGCTTCGGCCCGAGGAGCAAGCCTCAACGGTCCTGGCCGAAGCCCACGCTACCGAAGCTTCGGCCCGAGGAGCAAGCCCCGACGGGCCTGGCCAAAGCCCACCCTACCGAAGTTTCGGCCCAAGGAGTAGGCCTCGGCGGGCCTGGCCGAAGCCCACCACGGCAGAGATAGAGTTGGATGCGTTTCCAGCTCAATCTCTATCTCTATCTGGCCAGATTAATAGCAGATTAGATTGGGAGTAAACCCCCTATAAAAAGATAGGCATGGCCGGCGTGGAGAGCCCCCCAACTCAAACCAAACCAAAGCCCATGTTTTGATTGCATTTACTTTACCGTTATTTTCCTGTACCTCTTCGTGGGTTTGCCTGGAAGCCCTCCATCCGCCACTACGGAACAGTGGTAAGCCTTGGTACTTCGCCCGTGAAGTCCCCATTAATCTACGTAACAGATTGCTATCGCCTTGTTACTTCGCCTGTGAAGTATCCGCTAATCCGCGTAATAGATTGCTACCTTCGCCATCTGTGCAACACCTCGCAAATTCGGTCCTAAGGCCGAATTGGTACTTCGCATCATCCCTGTTGCAGGTTCGCACGTTTCGGAGCCCCTTCGCCGGAGGTGTTCGGAGCTGAGAGATCAGTTCCGGAGGTCCCCAGGATGCCCTTCAAGAAGACCGCAGGCTTCGACAACAAGCTTCGCCCGCATACTTCGTCGTGACAGGCTTCGCCACGAACACATTCTGCGCCAGGACGAAGTTGCACTCGCGCATGGCCCTCGCGTCACTATTTTGTAGACTGTTGTATCAGAGATCACACTCCAAACACTGCTGTCCGGAGGTGATCGCTGCGTCCAGATCTGTTCGGGGCTCACCTTCGATCAGATCGCTCCGAACGCCGAAGTACCCTTTTGCGGAGAACTTCACACCAGATCCATTCGGAGCCCATCTTCGGTCGGATCAGTCCGAACGCCGAAGTACCCTTCGGTGGAGCACTTCGCACCAGACGCCGAAGGTACCCTTCGCCACACCCTTCGCATCAGCCTTCGAACTAGGAGGACCCCGATTGGTTTGCCGATTTTAACTTGTTTAATCTATTTCTTTCGGCTAATTGGATTATTTCTTGTAATCTTGTTGCCTAGCTACTCCACCCCCTTATCACTATTAAGGGTAGTCGGAATGCAGCGTCGGTGCTACGTTGATGGGGGATTGGTCCCGATCTTCCGCTAGGTAAAGGATAACTTGGGTTGGTGGAGAATCTCGACGTTGGCGATCCAAGGCTCCGGTCCGGCGGATCAAAACCTTGCAATCGTTATACCACTGTCTCCGTTGGTTATCAACCACACAGAACGCGATTGACCTCGCCATGAAGGCTAATTCCTGCAAGCGAACCCAAGAACACAAGCAAGAACAGGAACGATACAAGTCGAATGCCAAATCACAGACAAACGATGATAAGGTGAGGTTTCACAAACGCCAATGCAGCAGCCAATCGGTCCGGTGCAAGAGGCGGGATCTAAACACACAAGTGTAGATGCAAACAAAGCAAAACCTAACCCTAAAGGCGGCTGGAGTGAGTTATATAGGGCATGGGCAGCCTGTGGAAGGTGAACAGACTTGGGTTGTGGGCTAGAAGACGTACAGACTTGGACTATGGGCCAACACGGCCCAGTTCTATCATGCAGGACTGTTTTAAACACACAGGTCGACTCGAGACTCCAAAAGAGACGAAACCAACGGCAAACGATCCGTCTTCTCCTCAGATTTCCAAAAAGTCCAAGAACGCGCCAATCGGACTTCGTATGAGGAAGTTATGCCCATTTTGGTGAATGGTGGTCGATGTAGTCCGAACCAGCGAATTCTTGACTTCAAATCATCCGTGCGGCTCCGTCTTCAACTCCAACTCTTCTATTCCATCTCCCATGTTCCTAAGCAACAAAATATCACTAGTATTCAGTAGCATCCCGTCCAAACAAATATTAACATAGTTGCTAAGGAAAGAATTAACCTCATGGTTCAAGCGACGGGCACAGGCGCGTGTGATTGGTCCTTGTAGTTGAATTGTAGATTGAGGCTCCATGTGTGTATCATGTGAAGTGATGTCCTCATCATACGTGACGCTTAGGCTCGTCCCTAAATATCCGTGCACTTTTGGATCGCCGGACTGACCCAAGTGCGGGGACATGTTTCCGTGTCAACACACTTTTTGGTGACTCCACTGGGGAGAAGCTACGCCAACATAATGAGTACGTCTACATCGGCCACCGGTTCATCTACATCGACTACTACGTCTACACCACCGATGGACCCAATAGGAGGTGCGGATATCGACAACCGCAACATATTGTCACCTACACTTGAAGATATCCGCGCAGAAGACCGAGCAGAGATCGAGGCAAGGCTAAAGGCGCTCCAAGACATGATGCTTGGAGGCTACATCAAGACACGCGCAGGCTTCGTCAAGCGCGACATCATCACCCCTGACGCCGCTCAGGTCCAGGTAACACTGGTATCGCCTCGTTTATCTTCTTTAGAAATTGAGCAAAAGATAGTCGCATCAGTAGATCAGGCCGTTAGTGCTTCGCTAGCTAACTGTTTAGATTCGGCAGTTAGCTCCCAAGTAGAGGCGACTCTTACAAGGTTCGGCTTCACTGAGGCCGCACCCCCGGTTCCTATAGCTAGTGCACCTCTGACAAACATGTCTCCGGCCTCATCACTTATGGCCCAGACCAATCATTATACATATGGTCAAACTAATACTGCATACCACACAACACCTGCGCCAATACCCGCGCTGCATGCACCACACACGCAGGCGCCCGGACACGAGCACATTATACAAATAGCGCGTAGGGAAGAAGCACATGGCCGACACACCGATATCCCACCGCGTGTCGCGCCCCCACATGAAAGGCGCATGCAAACAAACTACCAAGATGATTTAGATGAGCAGGTCCGTGCATTGTTTAGGGAGTGTGCCAGCTTCGTGCCCAAGGGACGGATTAGGGTTTACCACAAACCGTACCCCGATCATCTTGACACAGTACCCTACCCCCGTGGCTATAGAATCCCCGAGTTCACTAAATTCGATGGCGACGGTAGCAGGACCACATTAGAACATGTCAGTTTTTGGCGCGGTGTGGAGAGGTTAGCGGGATAGATGCCCTCAAGGTTAGACTATTTTCTCTCTCGCTATCCGGCACAGCTTTCACTTGGTTTTCGGCGCTACCGTCGAATTCCATTCACACGTGGGACGATTTGGAGCGGAAATTCAATGATTATTTCTACACGGGTGAAACAGAACTTAGACTTTCGCATTTGACATCGGTTAAGCAAAAATCTAGTGAGAGCGCCTCTGAGTATATCAAGCGTTTTAGGGATACTAGAAACCGATGTTTTAGTCTTAATATTTCAGAAAGCGACTTGGTGGAATTAGCTTTTAACGGGTTGTGTTCCGAACTTAAAGAAAGGTTAGACAACCAAAACTTTTTAGAAGTTAGCCAAGTTATACAGCAAGCTCTGGTCCAAGAAGGCCGAACCAAAGATAAGAAATTTATTAAGACGTTTAACAAGCCTAGGGCTGAAATCCACATCATGGAACACTCTGATGAAGAGGAGTCAGAGGAGGAGGATTCGGCCAACATGTACGCGGCCGAATGGGTTACAAACGCTAAAAACAAACCTGTCACTTGCTCCGAACTACGACCATCCCCGACAAAGAATAGACTTAATGAGGTCAAGTACTCGTTCGACGTGACTAAATGTGATAAAATATTTGATTTCCTCTTAAAGAGCCAGCTTCTCAGGTTACCTAAGGGTCAGGTTATCCCACCTGCCGACGAATTAAAGAAGCATCCATATTGTAAGTGGCATGATTCGCATTCTCATAATACTAATGATTGTAATGTTTTTCGACGACAGATACAATCGGCCATAGAAGAAGGATGATTGAAAATAGACCATGATCCAAAGATGAAGCTGGATAAAGATCCTTTTCCAGTTAACGCCGTCGATCTCAGCGAGAAGAAGGTGTTGATTCGGCCAGAACAGGCCGAGTCTGCTAAAGGAAAAGATGTGATTATTGGAGAACCGTGTACTCGCACACTCGTGCCAAAGAACACCGAGGTAGGAGTGTGGAAACAGAACATCAATACCCCTTCGGCTAAGGCTCGCAAGAGGCCGAAGGTGACATATAACATGTTGTTGAACAAACATTAGAGGAGGGCCAAAGAAGCAGGCTCGTGCGCCCAGCTAAAACAGCCAAAGGGGCCAAAACCTTCGAAGGGTACCTTCGGACCGAAGGCTGCGAACCCTTCGCACGAAGGCTTTGGGCCGAGGTATCCTGGTGCTCCGCACGGTGGTTCTTAGCCACAATGGCCGAACCCCCCGTGCAAAAACTTCGAACCCCAATGCTCGGGTTCTCCACACGACAACTTCGCACCCCAGTGGTCAGGACCCCCATGCGATAGCTTCGGCTCCCAATGGCCGAACCCCGCACCATGGTGGACTTCTCCGATGGGAGGCTTCGACCCACGCTGGCCGAACATACCTCCGTCCTGGCGGGATCCTTCGCTGGTGTGGTCGGAGATACCTTCGACTAGGCCGAACCCCCCTCCGGGTGACGGGTTCGGCTCGCAATGGCCAAGGCCGCTAGAACCTCCGATGCCTCCGCCGTATGATTAGGCGGGGACCCCATGGGCCCTGTACGTATCCGGGTCAGGGTACCCTCCGCAAATTAACCCTATGCCCTGTTTTCCTTCAGAGTATTATGGATGGCAGGGGCAAGCAGACGCAGCGGAGGGGGGCATCGTCAACAGACTGTCTGTGGTACCTCCGAATCGGACCCTGCAGAGCGAAGCCAAAGGGTGCGAGCACTCGGAGGCTGAAGTCAGGGAGTCCGAAGACATAACTATCAAAGTTGGGTCTCAGGAAGTCGCTTCGGTCGGGCTCCGCGCCGAAGTTTGGTTCGATCGGCCGAACGAGGCCAATCCGTTCGACGGGGTTCGCAACGAAGCCCCCTTCGAACACAGGGCACCCGAGGCCGAAGGGCACACTTTGGCCAGAATTAACAGGGGTCAAACAGTAGCTCCAGGCACCAAGCCGAAGCCATCTTGGGCTCCCTCGGGCATGTCCAAATCGCAAAAGCGACGCCTACAAAGGCTGTGGGCACAGGAGATGCGCGAGAAGGTAGCTGAGGCCGAGCGTGATGCTATCTTCGAGGAGATCCGCCCTCGGCCAGCCACGAAGCAGGTATGGAGAGAGAAGCCGGTTGAGATAACCAACCCGGCTCCCAGTCCAAGCGACGAAGAGGACGACATGCTTGACGATGATTACTCGCCCGTCTCTGAGGGGCCCGCACCTCAGGCGATGGACATCAACATCATCACATTACCCTCCGAGTTTGCACCACCATGAGACGAGGCCGAGGTCGCTCAATTAAACCTCGGTCCGTGCAGCGCCGTCTTCGAGAATCTCGAGGACTCAGCTCGCCATCTAAAGCCTATCTATGTTAGGGGTCACATCGATGGGAAGCCGATTTCCCGGATGCTCATCGACGGTGGCACCACAGTTAATCTAATGCCTTATTCATTGTTGAAGAAACTTGGCAGGGATGAAGATGACCTGAAGAAGACCAACTTGATGCTCAACGGCTTCAACGGCGAGAGCTCAGAAGCCATGGGAGTACTCTCTATGGAGTTGACGGTGGGCAACAAGATGTTGCCAACAACGTTCTTCGTCGTCGACGTACAAGGTAACTATAGTGTGTTGCTCAGACGCGACTGGATTCACGCGAACTATTGCATCCCTTCTACTCTACACCAGTGCCTGATACAGTGGGACGGTGATGAGATAGAAGTCATCCCCGCGGACACTTCGGCCCAAGTAGCATTGGCCGATGTATAAGTCGACACCGTTCATAACAAAGTAGAGTGTCTATCTGGTAGTGACCTTTCGGACTATGACTTTGTTAGCGTATCCGAAGGATGGTTTGTACCAGTGTCTGTAAAGCTAGCTGGAGTAGCACGTCTATTTCTGTACTAGTAGTCATGTCTAGCAAGAATAATCTAGATTGGCTAAAGTCTCGAGTGGAGCAGTATCGGTCTAATAAAGACAGTATTACCAAAGCCATCGAGGACTTTAGCGAAGTAGAAAAATTAGGACAAGGTTTTGCGTCAGTCGATCCCTTGGAAGAGGTTGATATAGGCAATGGTAGCATTCCAAGGCCGACTTTTGTAAACCAACATTTACAGCCTGATGAAAAGGCTAAAGTAATAAAGTTACTTCGGTCGTACGTCGATTGTTTCGCATTGGAATATAGCAAGATGCCAGGACTAAGCCGCGAGCTCGTGGAGCATCGGCTGCCCATTAAGTCCGGGTTTAGGCCTTATAAACAGCCTAACCGCCACTTTAATTTGGTCATCTATGACCGAGTTAAGGAGGAAGTGGAACGGCTACTTAAGGCTGAATTTATTAGGCCATGCAGGTACGCAGAATGGGTTGCTAACATTGTGCCTGTAGTGAAGAAAGGGAACGGCAAGATACGAGTATGCATTGATTTCAGGGATCTAAACAGAGCCACTCCAAAAGACGAATATCCGATGCCAATAGCCGACAAGCTGATCAACGACGCCTTGGGGCATAAGGTACTAAGTTTTCTTGATGGCAATGCTGGTTATAATCAAATCTTTATGGCCGAAGAGGACGACTATAAAACTACCTTTCGATGCCCTGGTTTTGTCTGTTTGTTCAAATGGGTCGTCATGACTTTTGGTTTGAAAAATGCCGGCGCCACGTATCAGCGCGCTATGAACTTGATCTTTCATGACTTGTTAGGAGTCATGTTAGAAGTTTACATCGATGTTGTCGTGGTCAAATCGGACGCTATGGGAAACCATTTAGCCGATTTGAAAGTTGCTTTCGATAGGATGCGACAGTATGGGTTGAAAATGAACCCGCTTAAGTGTGCTTTTGGTGTGTCAGTGGGTAATGTAACACCCCAAATTTTCAAAGAAATAAAAATATCAATTAATCTATTTTCCTGGAATTATTTGTTTTGGAAATACCTTTAATTCCCTCCTTAACCTTATTGAACTAGAACCTAGATGAAATGACCAAACCAGGGGCTAGAAGATTTTGTATATGATCCCAAGGCGAAGATATATTTTTGAGAATTTTTACAAATTTTTATCAACCTTGGAAGTAGCCCAAATATTTTAATCCATTTTCTGTAATTATTTTTAATCAAAAATCCTTTAAACAGTAGCGGGCCCTCTCCCTCCCTTTCTCTCTCTCTCTCTCTCCCGGCCGGCCCAGCCCATTACCCCCGCGCGCCTCAGGCTAACACCTATGTCCCGCTTGTCAGTGAGCACTTCTCTCCGCGCACGCGCACCCGACACCCTTGCCCCAACTATCGGCGCCAACCGACCCCTCTCTCGGCCGATGCCCGACCCCACCCGTCAGCCACTGCACTCGTGCGCTCGCGCCCGCTGACCGCCTTGGCCCACCTGTCGGACCCGTCGTCCACCTCCCGCCACCGCCCCCAAATCGCGCCGGCCGATGACCCCGCCTCGGATCCGCCTCTCTGGCCCCTCCCCAATTAATTTGACGCCATTAAACGGCCCCCCACGCTCGGCCGACTGTTTCCCCCTTTATTTCACGCGTCGTCGCCCCGGATCGAGCGCGCGCATGCAAGGAAAGAGCTCGCCGGCATTGAAGAGAGTTTTTACTCTCGACCTCCCCCAATCGCGCCCCCTCTGCCCCCGCCGACGACCCTATTTATACCCCTTGGTACCCCGCGTTCAACCCCCACGCTCACACGCTGCAAGATCGAACCGAACACACCTACTCCAAGTTTTATCACTCCTCCGCCGCTCGCACTCCAGCTGTCGTTCGCCGCCGCCAGAGTCCCTCTCCGTCTACGCCGACCACACCTCCATGACCGCCAAGACCTCACCGACCTCGGCCACCCCTCCGCCGACGACGAACCCCGCCGGATCCCTGTAGCCGACAAGGACCCGAACGACTTCGCCGCCTCCCCTTGTCGCCGGCCACGTCCCGTCGACCTCGGACCACCGCAAGGGTACCCTCCTGTTCCCCGTAGTTCCCTCTTTATGTTTTTAGCTTTAGTTAGGCTGGATAACCCTCGCCGTCGCCGGAATCGCTCGTTGTCACATCGCCGGAGTCGGGAAAGACAGGTACTTTACCCCTCCCGATGCGTGCGGTGTCAGATTCAATCGCGACCGTGCGATCTGGATCTACCGGTGGTGATTAAACCCCTCCTGCGGTTTAATCGGATCCGTTAGATCATGGCGAAGCGTTATGTTTTAATCTGGGCCGTTCGCTAGATTTTAAATCTCGCATCGCATCTGGGCCGCACAATGCGTACCGGTTCAACGTTTTAATCTCAGCCGTCCACATCATTTTAACTCCCCCGCCTCGCTCGTGGCCACCCGATCGCGATCCAACAGTGGATCTTGATCCGGCGCACGCGCACAGTGCACGGGTGCACGGTGGACTCGGCTCACCGTGGACCCGAGGTTGTTTTTGGTTTAAATTAAATTCCAGAAATGCTTTTAAACTTCCAAAATTCATATCTTGCGCAATTTAACTTCAAAAATTACCATTTCAATTCCAGAAAAATTATAATATTATTCTCTACATGTTCATACAATAAAAACAGTATACTTACTTTGAATATTTCACCCTTATTTAATAAAGTATTCAAATGCCCTTAGAGTAAATTACAAATTTAATTATTTAAATTTCAGCAAAATTTATATTTATTCATTTCCTGTTAATTTAATGAAACCACTAAGTTTTCTTTGAAGCTCTTATTTTAAATTAGTTAGAAAACTTAAAATAAGATTATTCACAATTGAATCCCCTTTTATAAAGGACCATATTACATTCTAGTTCATTTTAAATTATTTGAATTTCAGAAACTTAACAACTTGTTTTCTTTAAATTAACCCAATCAAAGCCTATATGCTTATTTTGTGGTTTTAGATTGTTTAATTGAATGTCGTATTTATTTTATTTTATTTATATTGGGAAGACTATGACGCCGCCGAGGAGCCGGAATATTACCCGGAAGTTCCACCGTCGCCTTTCGCTGAGCAAGGCAAGTCACCAAACCAAATTTTTTGAGCATGTTGAACCCATGTTTTACTAAACTATTGCTAAAACACATAGGATATACATGCATTAGTCAAATGAAACCTTTACAATATATTTATTTAGGATCCCCTGACCTTCTTGTGCAACCCAAGCCATGCTATCTAGCCTAAACTCCTTGTCACCATATGATTAGTATTATTAGCTAGTGTCCAATGTATCGACATGATTGCTATAGGATTAAAAATGAGTCGTAGCGATTGGAATCTACTATATGATCCCCGTTATTCTCATCCCTGGAATGTTATTGGTGATAGAGTTATGGTTGAGAGTGTATACATGGTGGGTTCCGGGTGCAAGCTAGGGCATTGGTCGGTAGTACCCGGGGCACTATAAGGACCGGTCTGCGGGATCCGTTGCAATACACTTCCGTACTAAGCACAAGTCTAATGGGCAAGTCCTAACTAAGGTATGGAGTGTTCCAAACCGAGGCCACCACTTGGAGATGGGTCAAGCAGCACCTGTGGGTGGCTTGTACCGACGTGGCGCAAAAGGGCTGCGATGTTAGCCGGGATGCGGCCCGGCGCGCCGGCGAAACCTAGAGCGGGTGGTTATCGCTTGGAGCATTTTATGCTGAGGTTTTGGCACGAGTTCCCGTGGTATGGGTCATCTCGTTACACTTTTGTGTTTGGGATGAGTACGTGCCTTGTGAGTACAGTAGTACACCTTTGATCAGAGTCATAAATCTTTTCGAAAAGCCGAGCCCACGGTCAAGGGCGGGTTTCGTGACATCCCACAGTTAGTTTATTTTTGAAATGAATGTGCATGATGGTTTGACATGTAAGGACTGTTGTGCGAGGAGGGAAAACGTACTCCTCGAGTTAGATGGTATTATGATGTTCATGTTTATTATTCCGCATGATTAAATTTGACTACACTAAATGCAATAACTGAAAAATGTACTTTTCCGCACTTTTAGCCATTATCCTTCCTTTGTTATTATCTTGCATTACTAATTGCATTTGCGGTGGCTTGTTGAGTACTCTTTGTACTCATACCCATTGGACACACAATTCAGAGGATGCTTACTACGAGGATGGTCTGGAGTAGCGACCCAGTCAAGAAGAATGATCCTGAAGAAGACGTTCGTCATGCAGTTTATTTTTATTATTTTAATTTCACTCTTATGTAATAATTGTGGTCTGTGTACCACATATGCTTGTCGTATGTACGTTGTCGCGTGATGAACCTCTTGTATTATTGTTTTTCTTTGGAAATTCAATAATGTTCCGATTTGTTAAATCGGGGCGCCACAAGGTAAGTTCTTAGGTTTCATGATTCATGAGAGAGCTATAAAAATTGATCCTAAGAGACTTGAGAAGATTAGAAACGTTGCAGCGCCGACATGCAAGAAAGATGTGCAAAAGTTGCTAGGCAAGTTGAACTATTTGCGTCGCTTTATATCCAACTTGTCCGGCAAGATTGATGCGTGTGTCCCCATACTCCGGCTAAAAAATGAAGCCGAGTTCACTTGGGGGGCAAGCCAACAAAATGCTTTTGAAAAGATCAAGGAATGCTTGTCATCACCGCCCGTGGTGAGAGCGCCCAAGGCCGGGATTCCGTTTCGGCTATACATCGCCACTGAAGATAGCGTGATTGGAGCCGTGCTAACCCAGGAGGTGGAGGGGAAGGAGTATATCATCAGATTCTTGAGCCGCCGCCTGCTGGACGCCGAAACCAAGTACGCGTTTGTGGAGCGATTATGTTTATCACTTTATTACGCGTGCACCAAGTTACGCCATTATCTTCTTCCCTCCACATGTGTTGTCGTTTGACAAACCGATGTTATAAAGCACATGATACAGAAGCCGATTCTAAGTGGAAGAATCAGAAAATGGGCTTACGCGTTAATTGAATACGATTTGGCCTACGAGCCCCTAAGAGCGATGAAAGGCCAAGTCGTAGCAAACTTTATAGTTGATCATCACATAAATGCTAGTTGGAGTAATACTATTGACCTAGTTGAAGTAGCGCCATGGAAAATCTATTTTGATGGTTCGGCTTGCAAGAATGGCTAGGGAATTGGAGTGGTCCTCATATCACATAATGGTATGTGCTTTGAAACCTCGGCCCGGCTAGAGTTTTCTTCCACTAATAACCAAGCCGAATACGAAGCTTTGCTGTTAGGTCTCGAAATATTGGAGTCTATAGGCGCTAAGCATGTTCACGCGTACGATGATTCATTATTAGTAGTACAACAAGTAGCCAAGAATGCTCAATGTTTTAATGGCCTACTAAATAGCTACTTGGACAAATGCCTAGACATAGTTGCTACTTTTGATGATTTCAAAATATCTCACGTGTCAAGAGAAGCCAATTCAACAGCTAATGATTTGGCTCAGCAAGCATCTGGCTACCAAGTCAGGAGAGGGAAATTTTCTGTGTTGAAAAAGCCGATGTTTGATCTCATTGCCGAATCCAGTGATGCTGGACAAGCGCACCCTTTGGGTCAAAGCCCTCGGGTCGCCGAAGGCTACCGCATGCCGGAGCCCCTGGATCAGAGTGCTCCGCCCACCGAGGGGTCCGGCATGCCGAAGCCTATAGTCCGAAGTCTCTCAGGCGGGGAAGGCTCTCCAGAGTCTGAACCCTCCGAAGGGCTTCGACCTAGCACACTCCGAGCGGCCACTTCGACCGGGCTTCGGTAGGAGCTGGAATGGCTCGGGGGGCACCCCGAAGTCAATGTTTTAGAAGTTCTTTCAGAAGGTGGACCAGCGAAGCCCTCTGAAATCTGTAAGAGCGATTGGAGAGTCCCAATCATCCGGTATTTGAAAGACCCTAGCCGAAGGGTTGATCGGAAGGTTCGGCGACAAGCGTTCAAATTCGTGTTGGTAGACGACACATTGTATCGTCGAACCATTGACGGAATGCTATTGAAGTGTTTATACCATGAGCAGTCCTAGGTGGCTACAGGAGAAGTCCATGAGGTGCTTTGCGGCACTCATCAGTCGGCCCAAAAGATGAGTTGGATGCTCAAAAGAGCGGGTTTTTATTGGCCGACTATGACTGAAGATTGTTTCAAGTACTACAGAGGGTGTGAGGCATGTCAGAAGTTTGGCAACATCCAGTTAGCTCCTGCCTCATTGCTCAATCCTATTGTCAAGCCATGGCCATTTCGAGGATGGGGTCTAGACTTCATCGGCCAGGTCTACCCTCCTTCCTCAAAGGGGCATCGGTTCGTGTTGATGGCGACAGATTACATCACCAAATGGACCGAGGACGTACCTCTCAAGAACATGACTCACAATGAGGTACGCGATTTCATTTTGAAGCATATCATACATAGATTTGGCATCCCTCAAACCCTCACTACGGATCAAGGTAGCTCATTTGTTTCTAAAGAAGTGAGGGACTTCGCCGAATACTATGGCATTAAGTTGATAAACTCTTCGCCTTACTATGCTCAGGCCAATGGTCAGGCCGAGTCTAGTAATAAAACCGTGATTAAGCTTATTAAGAATAAAATTGAAGAGTTTCCTAAAAGGTGGCATGAAGTGCTTTCCGAGGCATTATGGGCTTGTAGGATTGCAAAGCACGGTGCCACCAAGGTCAGTCCATATGAGTTGGTATATGGACAAGAAGTCGTTCTGCCTGTGGAGGTAGATCTTGGCTCCTTAAGAGTGTTAAAGCAAGATGACTTATCGGTCGACGAGTATGAGGCTCTTCTAAAAGATAATCTAGAGGGAGTGACTGATAAGAGACTAAGGGCTTTAGAAGCCATAGTAGACAAGAAGAGAGTAGCTAAAGCCTACAACAAGAAGGTTAAACCAAAATCATTTTAAATAGGAGACTTGGTGTGGAAAACGATTTTGCCCTTAGGCACGAAGAGTCCCAAATTTGGTAAATGGTCACCTACTTGGGAAGGTCCTTTTAGGATAGCCGAAATCACTCCCGGCAACGCATACGTGTTGGAATCCCTATAGGGAGAGCGGTTTCGAAGGGCTTTGAATGGTAGGTACTTGAAGAAGTATTTCCCAAGTGTGTGGCAAACATCCTAAAAGTGTCGAAAAGCCGATATGAACAGTATCGTCTCAAGCTCATTGTGCTTTTAGTTCACTAGTTCACTAAAAGGCAGGGGGCATGTGTTGATAGCAAAAAATGGCATTAATGGCTAGATCATCAAAATATCAATTTTTGGTGATTTGGGCCGAAAATACACATGCCCGGGGTCTTTCCGAAGCCCTACAGGGCTGAAGCCCGTCAAGCTATGGGCACCGAAAGCCTCCAGCCAGCCCATGGGCTTCGGCCAGGAAGCCTTCGGAGGCCCACGCTACCGAAGCTTCGGAAGCCCACGCTATTGAAGCTTCGGCCCAAGAGAAAGCCTCGACGGGCCTGGCCGAAGCCCACGCTGTCGAAGCTTCAGCCCGAGGAGCAAGCCCCGATGGGCTTGGCCGAAGCCCACGCTACCGAAGCTTCGGCCCAAGGAGCAAGCCTCGGCGGGCCTTGCCGACGCCCACTTCGGCAGATATAGAGTTGGACGCGTTTCCAGCTCAATCTCTATCTAGCCGGATTAAAAGCAGATTAGATTGGGAGTAAACCCCCTATAAAAAGAGAGGCATGGCCGGCGTGGAGAGCCTCCAATTCAAACCAAACCAAAGCCCATGCTTTGATTGCATTTACTTTACCTTTATTTTCCTGTACCTCTTCATGGGTTTGCCTGGAAGCCCTCCGTCCGCCACTACGGAACAGTGGTAAGCCTTGGTACTTCGCCCGTGAAGTCCCCATTAATCTACGTAACAGATTGCTATCGCCTTGTTACTTCACCTGTGAAGTATCCGCTAATCCGTGTAATAGATTGCTAACTTCGCCATCCATGCAACACCTCGCAAATTCGGTCCTAAGGCCGAATTGGTACTTCGCATCATCCCTGTTGCAGGTTCGCACGTTTCGGAGCCCCTTCACTAGAGGTGTTCGGAGCTGAGAGATCGGTTCCGGAGCTCCCCTGGACGCCCTTCGACAAGACCGTGGGCTTCGACAACAAGCTTCGCCCGCATACTTCATCATGACAGGCTTCACCACGAACACATTCTGCGCCAGGACGAAGTTGCACTCGCGCGTGCCCCTCGTGTCACTATTTTGTAGACTGCTGTATCGGAGATCGCACTCCGAACCCTGCTGTCCGGAGGTGATCGCTGCGTCCAGATCTTTTCGGGGCTCACCTTCGATCAGATCGCTCCGAACGCCGAAGTACCCTTCGGCGGAGAACTTCACACTAGATCTGTTCGGAGTCCATCTTCGGTCGGATCAGTCCGAACGCTGAAGTACCCTTCGGCGGAGCACTTCGCACCAAACGCCGAAGGTACCCTTCGGTACACCCTTCGCATCAGCCTTCGAACCAGGAGGACCCCGATTGGTTTGCCGATTTTAACTTGTTTAATCTATTTCTTTTGGCTAATTGGATTATTTCTTGTAATCTGGTTGCCTAGCGACTTCACCCCCCTTATCACTATTAAGGGTAGTCGGAACACAGCGTCGGTGCTACGTGACGCTTAGGCCCGTCCCTAAGTATCCGTGCACTTTTGGATCGCCGGACTGACCCAAGTGTGGGGACACATTTCCGTGTCAACAGCTAGGGCATTGGTCGGTAGCACCCGGGGCATTATAAGGACCGGTCTGCGGGATCCGTTGCAATACATTTCCGTACTAACCACAAGTCTAGTGGGTATGTCCTAACTAAGGTATGAGGTGTTCCAACTCGAGGCACCACTTGGAGATGGGTCAAGAAGCACCTGTGGGTGGCTTGTATCGACGTGGTGCAAAAGGGGTGCGACGTTAGCCCGGAGTGGCCGGGCATGCCATTGAAACCTAAAGCGGGTGTTATCAGATTGGAGCATCTCATGCTAAGGTTTTGGCACGAGTTCCCGTGGTATGGGTCATCTCGTTACACATTGGTGTGTGGGATGAGTGCGTGGCTTGTGGGTACATTAGTACACCTCTGATCAGAGTTTAAATCTTTTCGAAAAGCCGAGCCCACGATCAAGGGCGGGTTGCGTGACTACTCGCAATTAGTTTGTGTTTATGAATGTTGCATGATGACTTGGCATGTAAGGACTGTTGAGCGAGGAGGGAAAACGTACTCCTCGAGTTAGATGATGTTACATGGTTCATGCTTATTATTTTGTACAATTAAATTTGATTACACTAAATGTTGCAACTGAAAAATGTACTTTTCTGCACTTTAAGCCACTATTATCCCCTTGTTATTATTGCATTCTCGGTGGCTTGTTGAGTACTTTTGTATTCATACACATTGGACCAACACTTCATAGACTGCGTACTACGAGGAGGATGGTCCGGAGTAGCGACCCAGTCAAGAAAACGATCCGGAAGAAGATGTTCGTCATGTAGTTCTATTTTCATAGTTTCTTTTAAATTTTATGTTTATGTAATAATGTGGTCTGCGAACCACGGATGATTGACCGTTTGTACATTGTCGCATAATGAACATCTTGTTATTATTGTTTTCTATGGAAATTCAATAAGGTTCCGATTTGGTAAAATCGGGGCGTCACATCCACGCCGACGGAATTTATGTAATTTTCGTCAGTTTAAAAAAAAGACGGAAATTGTCTTAGCCGACGAAAAATTATCATTTTCTTGTAGTGAGAGAGTTAAAACCGGAAGTTCCGATGCGTATCAGGAAAAATTGCACTGATCAGAAGTTATGATAGGAGGTATCGAAAGTTTCGATGATACCTAGAATTGTGAATTGTAAGCCCTGATCGGATGTTCTGATCTGACGATCGGAAGTTCTGAGGTGGGTGTAACAGATTGGATCTGTTTGGTATAGAATTGTTTGAGGCTAGGGCTCTCACCTCTATATAAAGAGAGGAGGAGGAGGTCTTGGATATCAAGTTATTCATAGTTTAGATCATACCTAAACCCTAGCCACTGAGAACTCCTCCTCTCTCTTTCATGATCTCAAGAGTTGAGATTGAGGATTCTCCTGTTTTTCATGAGCGTTGCTAGCACGCCGATGTGGGAAGGATCTCATCCTTGCACATGTGGACTCCGTGGAGGCGTTGCTCGAATAGCGATGATCATCGTCTTCTTCACGTGGGCACCATCGTATTCGTCGATTGAATCACCAAGGAATGGCCAGAGCGAGGTGAGGATAAGCAAGGACACGCTTCCCTAACATCTTCTTCTGCTTCACCTAGCGCGTCTTGTGATAGAAGATATTGATCAATGATCGCTCACGCGCATGGTTCTTGGGCTTTGAGGTGAAATTTTTGAAATTACCGGCTAGCGTAGCTTCTCCTTTCCCCAACAGTTGTCATGAGTGAGCTTGCCAAGCTACGTTCTGTGCATGCTCAAGTGATCGATCGGCTTGAGAGTGCGGAGAAACAACTCAGTGTGGAGGAGTCTAGACCCTCTTCCTTAGATGCTTGTTCGAACTAGCCTTTGCTTATTGAGAGTGTTGAGTTAAGGGACAAGCATATTAGGGAATTAGAGTCTAGATTTGAGAGTGCTGAGAGTTCAAAGGATGTGCAGCCTGATTGTTCCACCTGCACCATCGTTCTAGACAAACTCAGCTTTGCTAGACGGCAAGTCGAGAAACTTATGACAGTGAATGAATATCTTCTTTCTATGGTTAATAAGTTCACTGAGGGAAAGGGTAGGATGGATTTTCTCTTGGCCAAGACCAAGATGTGTGCTGACAAGGCTGAGTTAGCTCTAGGGTTAGGTTTTGAGAGAACTACACCAGATAGTAAGGGAAAAACAGTGTTCATTCCAGCTACTACCCTTTAGGAAGAAAGCGCCAAGTAAAACACTCTACTAAAAGCCAAGAAACTCATTCAGCCTCCCAAAAAGAAAGTACCTCCTCCACACAAGAGAGATTTTGAACCAAAACTAAGAGAGTATGTGAGGAAAACCTAAGTTACCAATGCCCCTGCCCCCAAGAGGATTTTTCATTGTTCTTATTGTCAGAAGGTGGGTCATTTGATTGGTTTTTACTTTCGTCACATGAGTGATGAGTGATGCTCTTGGGAGTTGAGTGCACGGTACATGTATCATCTACCTATTGGTATACATGAGCTTGTCTCTCATCCTCTTTCACGCTTTAGAGAGGCCTCACATTTTTATGATAGAGGCTTTGCCTAGTGTAGATCTTATTATGACTCATGTGGTACTAGATCTCGTGAAAGAGGCTTTGATCCTCGATAGCTTGGGATACCTCGCCATATTTCTAGTTTTCGACATGTTGGTAGACCGCATGATTTTTATCATGATTTGCATTCCACTGATATGCAGTCTACTGCTTTTACTTCTGCCCATTGAGTTTCTCAGTGCTGGATTCCTAGAAAGTTTTTCATTTACCCCAGCACTGAACACGCAATACGTTTTCTCCATGTGTAGCTAGCAGACAAAGGCCTGGAGAACAAGTAGATCATCAATTTCGGTTGTTCGCGCCACATGACCAGGAAGTCATCATGGTTCTGTAGTCTCACCTTGACCAAGCGACGTGAGTACAACACCTTTGGAAACAATAAAAAGGAAGAGTGAAAGGTAAATGAATGGTAAGAATTAATGAAAATTTCACTCTCAGAGATATTACTTTGGTTGAGTATTTGGTATACAATTTGCTTTCAGTATTGAGGAGCCATGTTGAAGATCATGTGCCTCATGGCTCTAGAAGTGATGAGTGATTATCAACGAAAGTCAACACACAGAGAGAGATGAGGAGAAGAGACCTATCGTGTCTTAGGTCATGTGTGACTCTGGTACACGGGCGGCGAGCCACTGCTGGGCAAAGGGAGCCGTGGAGTTAGGCCGTCCCAATCCGGCTACATGGGCCAGGAACGACATGGGATCCACTGGTTTGTTGACCGGGTTTGACTCTAGTAAATGAGCGGTGAGCGATTGCAGTGCTGAGGGAGCCGTGGAATCGGGCTGGCCCAATCCGGGTATCCGATGCGAAGACATCAGAAGCTTTATCGGTTTCGGTGCAAAACCGACGCCCCAATCCAATCCATCGATCGGAGATTCGAAAGTCCTGAAGCGAAGTCGTAGCTGCTACAAAAGCTCCGCGTCAGGACAAGCTATCTGTAGATTGGATTTTACTATTTTGCACGTTGGACCCGCAGTTTTATTTTTGCGTTCTTGTGTATTTTACCCTAAGGGTAATTTGGTCTTTTCCATTTTTTTGAACTGCCTATAAAAGGATATGTGTACTCTAGGGTTTCACCAACTCACTTAATTTAAAAATCTGAGTTTTTTTTGTCTTGAGAATTTTCTTGCTCCACTGTTCACATCTTCCGTCGCCGCCTGTGATTTTGTCTGTTTGGTTCTTTTGCCGGTCACCATTTGAACTGTAGCTCGCGCAGGAGTGTGGACCTCCTGGGGGAAACCCGATTCACATGTGAATCCCTTCGCACGAGCTCAGGAGATCCCAGTTCATGTGATCCCTTCGCTCGGTCAGTCATTTATGCCGACATGTATGCTCCTGTCATTTTCGTTTCTTCTCGATAAGCGTGCAGAAGGATTGCTTGGCCTGCATGATACTCCTGCTGAGCTTATTCCGCCAGGATTAATTCCATTTTTGCTTTGAATCACCTAGGTACACGTGGAAAGTCACTTATTTAACTTGCAGAAATTTTCTGTACGTTTCTATGCTTAATTAAGGCTAGTTTTTTTTCCCTGAATACTAGTTATTTTATTTCAGCGATTCAAATTTCCATACACTTGCTTAATTAAATTCTGAGGATTTGTTAAGTTGGTTAGGTCTATTTTCTGCATGATTAATATTTGGTTAAAATACCTATGAACTGTGAATGTTTCTCATGTGCTTGATGAAATGGTTATGATTTGATAGATGTTTGTCAATCGGTCATTTGATCAGTGAGTAAACTTAATATGCCTTTAAGTAATGCGGTGGTGTCATTTCCATTAGGACACTAGTTTTTTTAGGCTATATTATTTTAAGTGCTTATGATCTGTCAGACTGTCTCATCACACCATATTTCATAGGAGAGTGATAGCACTGGTTTTTGTTTGTTTCTGCTGGTTGTCTTTTGAGGAGCATTGCATGTTAAGGGTAGGCCATCGATTCAAAATTTTTTTGTTGAGGTGCCCATTCACTCCCCTCTGGTCAGTACTCTCGGTCCTATAAGTGGTATCAGAACAAGGTTAGGATTTTCCATATCTTAACCGGTTCTAACCCAAAGTAGCAATAATGACTTCTGTTGGCAAGGTTCCGTCTCTTGAGGTCTTTGCCTATAATTATTTGAAGACTCACACACGAGCCTATCTTTTGAGACAGAGCTCAGGAATATGGAACATTTGTGATCATGACACTTTCATTGTGCTTTCGGCTATTGAGCGTACTACCCCTTAGATAGTCGCTCAGCATGACCTGAACAACAAGGCAGTGAACATTATGTTTTTTTGTTTAGGTCCCAGCAAGTTTGAGCATGTTAGCCATCTCGACACTGCTCGAGAGGTGTGGGCTACCCTCCAAGCACAACCATGAGGGGACAACTCAGGTCAAGGCTAGGCTCTATCAGATCTACCGGCGAGAATATGAAAATTTCTCACAGAAGCCGGGTGAGACTTTTGAGGCTTTGTTTCGTTGCTTTCAGTCGATCATTAACAGGCTTTAGGCCAACAAGGCCGATCGAGATCAGTTGGTCTCAGATCATGAATAAGAGCTCAAGGTTCTTCATACCTTGGACCCTAAGACCTAGGAGATCAAGGTATAATCCATTATTGAGAGTGCTTCCTATGATACCTTAACTGTTGCAGAGCTTTTTAGTAAGCTTAAGTCATCAGAGGTTGATATCCAGTTGAGATCAAATCTCACTGGGTATGGCTCAAAAACCCTGGCCCTTGCGACACATTCTGCTGATCCTGCTTCTTTGAGTTGTTCTTTGTCCTCTTTGATGTCTATCACTAAGGACCAGTTGGATCTGCTAGGAGATGATGACCTGTGTTTGTTCAATAGCCGGGTTCGTCGTGTCTATGATAGGAGGATGTTCAAACAACATGGCAAAAAACATGAGTGTTTTGAGTGTGGTGATCCAGGTCATTTCATCGTCGACTGCCCCAAGCGGAACACACACAAGAAGGGCACCGGCGGTGTATCCTAAGACTCCAACAAGCACGACAGGTCCACCTTCACCAAGGGCAAGCCCAAGACAAAGTTCCTTCGAATGGCCCTAAATTGAAGGACTACCGCCGCGAGAACAAGAAGCGAGACAAGGACTTCTTTGTCAAGATGGAGAGGAGCTACTCCAAGCGATCATCCTCTTCTTCCTCTTCATCAAGCTAAAGCGATGATGAGATCATGATCAAGAAGGGAAAGGACAAGGACAAGTATGATCCGGTGGGCCTTTGCTTCATGGCCTTCGGGGAGAAGCCGAAGATTTGCTCACACCGCAGCCGAAGGTCCTGCAAGAGCTACTGCTCAATGGCTCTTGGGGATAAAGAAGACAAGGTCTCCTCCGGCAACTCCGATGACGATGATGAGAAGGTATCCTCGTATGAGCGTGAAGTTGTTGAATTACTTGAAGAAAATCGTCAAGAGTTGAAATATCAGGAGAAACTTCTTAGAAGGGTTAAGAATAGGGTAGATGAGCTTGAGAGTGAGCTTGCTATGGCTAATAGAAATATTGTGAGTTTATCTTCTTTCCCTTGCTTGGGAGAGAGCACTAAGTGCCCTAACTGCGAGTTGTTGCCGTGTGACTTGACTACTCTGAAGTCCAGGTACACCAAGAGGGTTGATGAGAGAGATGCTTTGGCAACTGAGCTTGAAAGCACTCAACTTGAGCTGAAAGATGTTTATGCCTCAGTCGTCGTGCCTTGTAGAGACTATCCATCCCACTTATCTGATCTAGCTGAGTTAAGAGCAAAGGACGATGAGCATTCGGGAGAGCTAGAGAGAGTTAGACTTGAGTTGGAGCAGACTAAGCTTGATCTTGAGACATTGTCAGTTCCACCCACTGTTTGTGAGAACCGCTTGTCTCCGTGGATGGAACTCATCAAGAGGAAAGCTGAGAAGTTTGTCCAAATTGATGGAGAGTGTGAGATCTGCTTGTCTCAGGTAGAGGTGCTAGCTTCTTTGAGAGAGGAGCTAGCTGATGCTCAGAATGATAACTCTTACCTCCGTCATATCCTGAGTTGGGTGAGTGCTAGAGAGCATCAGCTCAGCATGATGATTCATCAGTTCAAGAGGCAGGATGGTTTTGGTGTAGGTTACACCTACACCTAGGCTGATTTTGAGAGCGCTGTGAGTAGGGTTTTAGAGTGGAGTAAGATTACCCCAGAGTAGAAATATCTCAAGACACACTCTACTGAGTCATTCTAGGACAGTCAGCCTAAGGATGGTGTCTTCTAAGAGAAACCTAGAGCTCCACTAAAGAAACCTGTCTGGATCCCAAAACCCAAACACCTTCACACTTCCCTTGACTTTCTACCTAGACCCTCTCATACCAAATAGCCAACACCCAACACCACCAATCCCAATAAACCCAAGAGTCAACCACATCCCAAGAAGCCTACCTATCACCGTGAGTTCTGTCAAAGAGAAGGGCATCTTGCAGAGTTCTGCTTCAGGAAGAAGCGGGTTGAGAGAGTAGAGAGAGCTTTAGGTGGGCAGGAGCAGTTCTACCAATAGGGTGGTAGACAAAGAGTCCCTTGATGTGGAGAGAGGCTAGATTCCAAGGCGTGCTTTGTAGGTGGTGGTAGAGGAGACGACTTCCATGCTAGTGCTCCGAAGGGTTGTTTTCGCTCCGACGAAGTTCCAGGTCGTTCTGCATATGGCTTTAGACCTCATCGTCGTGACTTTAGGCAGGATAGAGGAACGCGCTTTGAGCCACGTTTTGGTGCAGACTCTTACACTTCTTTCTGCTTTCCTACTTTTGAGCAGACGACTCGACACTAGTTTAGCTCTTTTGCTAAACCTGGTGTCGAGTCGTTTGCTCCCCATTATGACCATTGATTTTGTAGGATCAAGGCTTGGAGGACATTTGGATCATGGATTCGGCATGCTCTCACCACATGATGGGACATCGCAGATGGTTCTCCATGAGCTTCAAGGAATACATCACATTCGGGAACAATAGTCAAGGGAAGGTACATGGTTTTGGTTCAGTTCGTATTTCTGAGCATTTCTCCTTATAGAATGTTGCTTTGGTTGGAAATTTGGGCTTTAATTTTGTTGATAGAAAAAAATGGCATTAATGGCCAAGATTGTCAAAATATCAATTTTGGTAATTTGGGCCGAAAATACACAAGTTCTGGTATAGGCCAAAGCCCTGAAGTGCCGGAGGCCCACTTGCCTGAGGCCTCGGGGGCCTTTTAGCAGCCTGCTCCATGGCTGGTTTTGGCCCGGAGGCCCCTTCTATTGCCTGCTTCGCCGAAGCTTCGGTCCGAGGTACACCCTTCGACGGGCCTGCCGAAGGCCCACTTCGGGCAGGCTTCGGATAAGGAGTCTGATACAGATTCTGTTTTTTATCTCTAATCTCGATTAGACTGAATCTTATCAGATTGGAGTTAGAGATAAGAAGACTAGCCCCTATAAATACAGGGGTGAGGCCGGTTCATAGGACCCCCCAACACAGATCAATCATAGAGACCTAGCTTTGAACCATACCTTTATTTAACTTTACTTTCCGTAGTAGATTCAGTATACATTCGTGGGTTTGCGCTGGAAGCCCTCCGTCGGCCATGCCGTAACAGTGGTAAGCTTTGTTGTTCACCTTTGAATCATCTGTTAATCTACGTAATAGATTCCTATCACCTTGTTGGCTCGCTTGTGAACCATCTGTTAATCTACGTAACAGATTGCTACCCTTCGTTTGTATACTGCAACACTTGGTAATTTGCTCTCCACGATGAATTGGCACTTGATCTTTGATTTGCTGCAGGTTTCACATTCGGAGGCCCTTCGCCGAAGGTTTCTGGAGCCAGGAAGCTGGTTTTGGAGGCTGCCATAGCACCCTTCGGCAAAGTCTTCGCTTCATACGTTCGTGCTAGATCCATCACGCTGTTTTTGGTCTGGTCAAGTCCCACGCACCGGAGCCACTTCGTATCAAGGTTGCTTCGCGCCGGAGTCACAATCAAAATGCTACGCACCGAACTTCGTCGCACCAGCACTCCGCACCGGACTTCGTCACGCCTACGCTCTGCACTGGACATCGTCGCACCAGTGCTCCACGTTGGATTTTGTCAAGAGGCTTCGCGCCACATCGATTCGAACACCAAAAGCTACCTTCGGCGCACCTTTCGCACCAGACGTCGAAGTCCCCCTTTGGTGACCCATCGCACGGTATACTCCGAACCAATCTGGCTCCGTTAGGTTGATTGGATTATTTAATCTATAAATTTTGGCTAATTGGATTATTTTCTTATGATCTGATTACCTGACGACTCCACCCCCTTTGCCACTGTTAAGGTTAGTAGAAACGTGACGTCAGTGCCCTGCTACACTTAGGATCATCCCTACGTATCCATGCGCTTTTGGATCATCGAATTGACCCAAGTGCGGGGCATGTTTCTGTGTCAACACACTTTTTGGCGACTCTGCTGGGGAAGACTACGCCAACATGACAAGTACATCTACATCGGCTACAAGTTCTTCTACAATGACTACTACGTCTACGACACCGATGGATCCCATGAGGGGCATAGAAATCGACAACCGCAACATCATGACGCCCACCAGGGTGGAGATCGAGGCAAAGATGAAAGAGCTCCAAGATCTCATGCTCGGGAGCTACGTCAAGACACGTGCGGGCTTCATCAAGCGCGACGTCAACATCCTTGACCTCGCCGGGACTCAGGTAACACCAATTTGGCCTCCTTTATCTTCTTTAGAGATTGAGAAAAAGATAGCTGCATCTGTAGATCAAGCCGTTAGCGCTTCGCTAGCCAACCGTCTAGATTTAGCAGGTAGATCTCAGGTGGAGGCAATGTTTAGAAGGTTGGTCTTTACCGAGGCCATACCTCCAACTCTAATTGCTAGCGTACCCCTGATAAATCTAGTACTGGCAAAGCTATCACATCTCTGGCCTCAACATCTCTGGCCGAGACAGGTCACTACACTTATGGCCAAGCTAACCCTGCTTATTATGCACCGCCTCCACCTACGCCTGCGTCAGCTTTTCCCGCGCTGCCTGCGCCGCACGCTCCTACGCAGACGCATAGGCCCGAGCATGTTGTATACCCTTAACCAACACGGGAGATGGAACCCTACGGCCGACACGCCAACATACCTCCACGTGTTGCACCCTCGCATGAGAGACACGCACGGGTAGGAGGTCAGGACGACATTGAGGAGCGGATCCACGCTCTATTCAGAGAGTGTACTAGCTTCGCGCCTCGGGATCGGGCTAGGGTTTATCGAAAGTCGTACCCTGATCACTTCGACACCATACCCTACCCTCGTGGCTATAGAGTCCCTAAATTCACCAAATTGGACGGCGAGGGTAACAAGACCACACTAATGCATATCAACCAGTTGTTAGCATAGTGTGGAGAAGCTAGTGGGTCGGACACATTAAAACTTAGATTGTTTTCTCTTTCACTATCTGGCACCACCTTTACTTGGTTTTCGGCACTCCTGCCGAACTCCATCCAAACATGGGCCCAATTAGAACAAAAGTTCCATGACTATTTTTATACAGGCGAGATGGAACTTACTCTTTCGCACTTGACATCGGTCAGACAAAAACCGAGCGAGAGTGTCTCTAAGTACGTCAAGCTCTTTAGAGATACTAGAAACCGATGTTTTAGTCTCAATATTTAAAAAAGGGATTTGGCAGATTTGGCTTTTAACGGGTTGCATTCCGAGATTAAAGAAAGGCTAGATAACCAAAACTTTTTATAATTCAGCCAAGTCTTGCAGCAAGCTCTGGTCCAAGAAGGCCATGCCAAGGATAAAAATTCATTAAAATGTTTAACAAACCTAGGGTTGAAGTTCACATCATGGAACACTCCAAAGAAGAGTCGGAGGAAGAGAACGATTTGGCCGATATGTATGCGACCGAATGGGCTTGGAACACTAAGAGCAATCCCATCACTTGCTTTGAACTACGGCCGTCTCCCACTAAGAGTCAGCCCAGCGAAGTTAAATACTCTTTTGATTTGACTAAATGCGATAAAATATTTGATTTCCTCTTGAAGAGCCACCTTCTCAGGTTGCCTAGGGGCTAGGTTATCCCAACCATCGATGAACTAAAGAAGTGTCCCTACTTTAAGTGGCATGATTCGCATTCTCATTGTACTAATGACTGCAATGTTTTTCATTGGTGGGTTCAATCGGCCATAGAAGGACAATTGAAAGTAGATTCTAGTCCGAAGATGAAGCTAGACAAAGACCCCTTTTCCGTGAACACCGTAGACCTTGACGATAAGAAGGTGCTGATTCGGCCAGAATAGGTCGAGTCATCTAAGGAAAAAGCAGTTGTTATTGTAGAATAATGCACACGCACACTCATACCAAAGAACCCTGAAGTAGGAGTGTGGAAAAAGAACATCAACACATCTCCTTCGGCTAGAGCTCGCAAGAAGCCAAAGGTAACAAACTAGATGCTATTGAGTAAACACCAGAAGAAATCCGAGAAAATAGGCCCCGACCAAAAATGCTACGACAATTGAAGGGGGCAAGACAGCCAGGCCCTTCAGAGGGTGAGTTCGACCCCAAAAGCCGAACCCCCCGGAGGGTGAGTTTGGACCCCAATGGTCGAACCCTCCATACAACGAGTTCGGACCGCGATGGCTGAACACTCTGCATAATGAGTTTGGACCCCAATGGCCAAACCCTCCACTAGTATAGCTCAGATCCCTGTGGCCCAACCCACCTTTGCTTTGGGCGAGCCTCCAGGTGGGAGAGTTTGGCCCGCAATGGCCAGACATACCTTCAGCCTCGCAGGACCCTTCATTGATATGGTCCAAAATACGTTCGACGTGGCCAAACCCCCCTCTGGGCAATGGGTTCAGCTTGCAGTGGGTGAAGCTGCTAGAGCCACTGATGCCTCTGCCATACTACTGGGCAGGATCCATGTGGGCTCCGAACTATGCCTCATTGCCGGAGTACCCTTCGCAGTATAACATTGCCCCTTGTTTTCCTTCGTAATGTTATGATTGGTAGGGACAAGTAGACATGGGGAAGGGAAATGTTTTCCACAAGTTGTCTGTGGTATCTCCGAATCGACTCATGCAGGGCGAAGCCAAGGGAGATGAGCGCTAAGAGGTGAGTGAAAGGGAGTCCGAAGCCTTCACGGTCAAGGTAGGGTCTCAAGAGGTCCCAACTCCAAAGGCCCCTCACCGAAGCCCAACGAAGGTAAGTCCCCTAGTCCAGCCAAGGCCACCACCGAAGCACAGTCCGATTGGCCTAATGAGGCCAGTCCGTCTAACAGGGTACACAGAGAGGTTCTCACCAAGCGCAAAAGAATACAAGGTCGACCCGGGTAGTCCCCATTCGGCCAGAAATCACAGGGACAAGTTGGTGCCGCCCGGTACTAAGCCACAACCATCTTGGGAACCTCTAGGCAGGTCCAAATCAGAGAAGAGGCACCTACAACATCTACGATCACAGGAGAAGCGCGAGAAGAAGGTCGAGGATGAGCGAGACGCCATCTTTGAGGAAATCTGCTCTCGGACAGTCGTGAAGCAAATATGGAAGCCCAAGCCAGTTGAGGTGAACAACCCGGCTCCCGTTCTAAGTGACGACGATGACGAGATGCTCGACGATGACTACATGCCCATCTCTGAGGGGCCCGCACCTTAGGCAATGGACATCAACGTCGTCATGCTTCCCGTCGAGCTCGCACTACCACAAGATGAGGTCAAGGTCGCTCAGTTAAACCTCAGCCCATGAGATGCTATTTTCGAGAAGCCCGAGGATACGGCTCATCACCTAAAGCCCCTCTACGTCAAGGGGCACATTGGCTGGAAGCCGATCTCTAGGATGCTTGTTGATGGTGGCGCCACTTTCAACTTAATGTCATACTCTCTTTAGAAGAAGCTCAGTAGGGGCCAGGAGGACCTAAAGAAAACCAACCTAATGCTCAATGGCTTCAACGACGAGAGCTCCGAAGCAAAATGTGTACTCTTCCTAGAGTTGATAGTGGGCAACAAGACATTGCCGACGTCATTCTTCATCGTTGATGTGCAAGGTAACTACAACGTGCTACTTGGGAGTGATTGGATTCACGCAAATTGTTGTATTCCATCTACTTTGCACCAATGTCTAATGCAGTGGGACGGCGATGATGTGGAGGTCGTACCAGCAGATACTTCGGCCCAAGTAGTGTTGGCCGATGTGTCTATCGACGTCGTCCATGATAAAGTAGAGTGTTTATCAGGTAGAGACCTCTTAGATTACGACTTCGTTAGCATATCTGGAGGACGTTTTGTATCCGTGTCTGTAAAGCCAACTGGTGTAGCATGACTATTTCTAAACTAGTAGTCATGTCTAGTAAGAGCAATCTTGATTGGTTGAAATCTTGAGTGGAGCAATATCGGTTTTCTAAAGAAGGTATTGCTGAAGCCATTGAAGATTTTAGCGAAGTAGAAAAGTTAGGTCAAGGTTTCACGTGGGTCGATCCTTTAGAAGAGGTCGATATTGGCAAGTGGCGACATTCCAAGGCTGATTTTTATAAACAAAAATTTACAATCTAGCGAAAAGGTTGAGGTAATAGAGTTGCTTCGGTCATATGTTGATTGTTTCACATGGGAATATAGTGAGATGCCTAGACTGAGCCATGAACTCATAGAGCATCGGCTACCTATCAAACATGGGTTTAGGCCTTATAAACAGCCCGCTCGCCACATTAATTCGGCTGTGTTTGACCAAGTTAAAGAGGAGATAGAACGATTACTGTTGGGGGAAAATATCTCATCTTTGGGGTTATTGCCGAAGCAACATAAAGGCAGACCATGGATTCGAAGGTTCCCAGACGATCATCTTCGAAGATACCCGGAGCCAAGTTCGAAGTACGAAGATAGGCATTGGTTCGAAGTACATCTTCGAACTAAGACTTTTCAAGATCTTTTCTGCCAGCTAAGATGGAAGACTTATCTTCTTTCTCATTAGATTAGTCTTTTACCATTTTAGCCCTATTAAGGGAGCCGAATAGTTTCCACTATGTCGGTTGTAATAGAGGGGTAAATAGGTCTTTTCCTTAATGTTTGGGCCTATAAATACCCCCCATTTCACCCTGTAATAGGGACCGAATACAAGTTATTCAATACACACATTCGAACTATTCTAAGTTATTATCCTTTCGGAGGCTTAGAACAGTTCTCTTCGCAAACACTTTGTTTGTTAGTTTCTATTCTACAGAAACCTGTTAGCGTAATCTTTTACGCCAACAGTTGGCGCCGTCCGTGGGGAACCTAGTCCGAAAAACTTCGTTCTCTACCAACTTCTTACATCATGCCTCCTAAGCGGAGCGCACCCCGCAATCCCACTCGGAGGTCCTCTCGGATCTCCGGAGAGATACCCTTCGACACAGTTGAAGTCGGAGGGCCTTCGACATTCCCTCCACAAACTCCGGAAGGGGCTTCCATCCGTCGAACATACGAAGCTTCTCCGCCAACCCCTTCCATACTCCGACCGCCCGGAGTCCCTTCTCCACCCTCCATCCCGATTCGAACTGATCCGACCAGTTCTCAAGACCCGGAAGATCCTTCCGGAGGAGATGAAAATAATCTTGGAGATATGGCCACTCAAATGGCCAACCTTCAAGCTGAAGTGGCAAGGTGACGACAGGAAGCTGCGAGCAGGCTTCGCTCTCAAGCCACCCCAACCATCCCAGAAGTGCCCGAAGACGATGATCTCGATTATCCCGAAGCCCCGGAGAACGCCTCCTTCGATAATGAATCTCCACTGCATCCTGAGCTGCAGAAGGTTCGCTTTGATCCAAAGTTTAAAAATTCGAAGCTCTGTAAGTATGCCGGAGATCAAGATCCCGGAGAGTTCGTTCGTTCTTATGCCCTAGCAATTGAGGCTAGCGGAGGAGTTCGAGACACCATGGCGAAGTGCTTCCCTTTAGCTCTTCAAGGAGTGGCATTGAGATGGTTCTGGTCCTTGAAGCCAGGATCAATCAATTCATGGTCGCAGCTGAAGAAGAAGTTTATAAGCAACTTTCAGGGCACCTTCGTGCCTCCTATGTCAACAGGAAGCCTTTTCCAGGTGAAACAGCTCCCCGGAGAAACATTGAGGCAGTACTTTAAGCGCTTCGCTCATACGAAGTCGCAAATTCGGGGGCTGTCCGCATCTTCAGTGGTTGATGCAGCTCGGGAAGGCGTCAGTCATCAAGGCCTTCTAGATAAGCTTCATCAGAAAAGCATCTCCTCGGTCTCTCAGTTGATGTCATACTTCGAGGAGTATGCGAGGTCAGAAGAGGGTTGGCTTCGGAGGACTGCTGCTACTTCGTCCATATTGCAAGAAGTCAAAGTAGAAGTGAAAACTTCGGCACAGCCGCAGGAACCAGTCTTCGAAGTGCAACATGATCGGAGAAGAGGGCAAAAGCACCCTCGTTCTGAAGTCATGAATATTGCACCCCCACAGAAGTTTGCACCAAGAGCTCCACAGTCTATGGGGAACAAGGCCAGCGGCTGGAGGCCGCCAGGGAAAACGGCTGGCAAGGGCCAGACCCTTTTCTGCTGCATTCACGGAGAAAATCAAAGCCATGCAACTGATACTTGCAAGGCTATACTTACCCTAAGGGGAGAGTACTTAGAGAGAACTTCGGGTCGAGGCAGTACCGACCGAAGTCCAGCTGCAACGCGCCCAGAGCCGGTCCAGGCTGTGGTGCGGATAGAAAATTTTGATGCTGCAAGACACCCTCCGGTGGCCAATGTTATGCCACCTCTGAAGCAAGAGGAAGGGCAAGATAGAGGAAAAAGAGTAGTTCTCCCTATCTCCGGAGGAGGTACCCTCGGAAGCATGTCCAAGAGACAGCGAAGAGAGTACGTTCGGGAAGTAGGTCATATTGGAACTTCGTCATCTGCAGCTGCAATGCCGGAGTGGTCTCACGTTCCGATATCTTTTTCTTCGGAGGATGCAGCTGGTATTAAGTTCCCGCACGCAGATCCATTGGTTATCACTGCTGATATTGCGGGCACTGAAGTTCGAAGGGTGCTGATTGACGGAGGTAGTTCGGCAGATATCATTTTTGTTCAAGCCTTCGATCAATTGTGCATTTCCAGGAAGCATCTCCTTCCAGCGGCTCGTCCTCTGCAAGGCTTCACAGGACCCCCGCTTGATGCACTTGGCCAAATAGGCCTGGAAGTTACCTTCGGAGAAGGTTTATTGGCCCGGACTGAAGAAGTAATCTTCGATGTGATAGATGCCCCGTATGCTTACAACGTCATCTTCGGGAGGGGCATGCTAAACCAGTTTGGAGCTGTGGCGCATCACAATTACTTGTGCATGAAGATGCCTACACAAGCCAGAGTCCTTACAGTCTTCGGAGATCAAGCCATTGCTCGGAGGGCGGAATATGGTCATGGTCCCCCTCTTGATCCGAGGCAAGTAAACAGTGTGCAGGATAATGAAGAAATCTTTTCAGCCTCCTCCGAAGCTTCGAAGAAGTCCTTTCCGAGACCAAGTCCTGAAGGAGAGATTGCAACGAAGGTCATTGTTAAAGATGGTAAAGAGTATACTTTTCAATTTGGCAAAGATTTACCTCCTGAAGTTGCAACCTCCTTGGAAAAGGTGGTGGAAGAAAATTTGGATGTCTTCGCTTGGTCTGACGAAGATATCACCGGAGTCGATCGGGATATCATTGAACACAGTTTACTTGTAAACCTGAAGGCCCGGCCTGTTCGGCAAGGACTCCGGAAGATGTCCGCAGAAAGAGCTGCTCTAGCTAAGGACGAAGTTGAAAAATTGTTGAAGACTGGGATTATCAGAGAAGTGGCTCACACAGAATGGTTAGCCAACCCAGTCTTCGTCAGAAAGAAGTCTTCCGGGAAGTGGCGCATGTGCATTGATTTCACATCCCTGAATAAAGCATGCCCACGTGACCCCTACCCCATGCCCCGAATTGATCAACTGGTTGACTCCACCGCAGGTTCGGA
The DNA here is from genome assembly GCA_019279435.1 of Zizania palustris. Lineage (NCBI taxonomy): Eukaryota > Viridiplantae > Streptophyta > Magnoliopsida > Poales > Poaceae > Zizania > Zizania palustris. The sequence goes on from JAAALK010000284.1 coordinate 32,070,137, forward strand.
GTTATTAAGCTTCCTTGACGCGTATTCTGGTTATCATCAAATATGGTTGAAGCGCGAAGATGAAATCAAGACAAGCTTCGTAACTCCTTCAGGAGTCTTCTATTATGTAAGAATGCCCTTCGGTCTAAGAAATGCCGGGGCTACTTTTTCGAGATTAGTTGCTAAGGCTCTAGGTCATCAACTAGGTCGCAATGTGGAGGCCTATATGGATGATATTGTAATAAAGAGTGCTTTAAAGCACCAGCATAGCCTAGACTTAGCAGAAACATTCAATAGCCTTCGGGCATGTGGGATCCGTCTTAACCCCGAAAAATGTATATTCGGAGCTAAGGCTGGAAAATTGTTAGGGTATCTAGTTTCAAGCACGGGAATTGAAGCTAGCCCTACTCAAATAACTGCGCTGCAGAAGATGGCTCCTCCGGAAAATTTAAAGCAAGTGCAAAAGCTGACTGGGCGTCTGGCAGCACTTAGCAGGTTTTCATAATGGTCTGCGGAGAGGAGCTTGCCTATATTTAAAGCATTGAAAGGGTCCGAAGATTTTGCATGGACACCGGAGTGTCAGAAAAGCTTCGAAGATATTAAAGAGTATCTCAGTAATCTTGCTACACTCACGGTGCCTACTGCGGACGAAACCCTACTCCTGTACCTTGCAGCTACAGGTTCAGCTGTCAGCGCAGTCCTTGTCAGAGAAGTGGATTTCAATGGGAAGTTGGTCCAAAATCCTGTTTATTTTGTATCCGAAGCATTATCAGGAGCGAAGACAAGATACTCCGAACTTGAGAAGTTCGTTTATGCTCTGATAATGGCTTCGAGGAAGCTAAGACATTATTTTTTGGCTCATAATGTAATTGTACCAACTTCGTATCCTTTAGGAGATATGCTCCGAAGCAAAGATTCCACTGGAAGGATTGGAAAGTGGGCAGTTGAACTAGCACCCTTCGGCATATCTTTCTTGGCAAGGACAGCTATCAAATCCCAAGTCCTAGCAGACTTTGTAGCAGAGTGGACTCCACCTGCAAATTTGGCTCCGGAGAAGTCAAGTGACGGAGTTTGGACCGTTTACTCAGATGGGGCTTTCCAAGCATTCGGAGCCGGCATTGGGGCAGTGTTGATTTCACCGTCAGGGCAAAGAGCAATGTACTCCGCAAGACTCAACTTTAAGTCTACCAATAATATAGCGGAGTATGAAGGAATTTTATTGGGACTCCGGAAAGCACGTGCTCTAGGGGCTACAAGAATAATTATAAAGACAGATTCTCAGATAGTAGCAGGGCACGTAGACAAAAGTTTCCAAGTTTGGCATCCACAGCTTGCAAAGTACTTAGAAGAAATCCGTAAAATCGAAGCACACTTCAAGGGTATTTCCATTCGGAGTATACCAAGAGCAGAAAACGTGCAAGCGGACATCTTAGCGAAGGCTGCAGCCAGGAGCTGTGGATGTGCCTGAAGAAGCTTTCTACGAGGAACTCAATATACCTTCGGTGCCACAAATTCCCTCTGCGGAGATTCTTTGCATTCCTAGTGCAGATTGGAAAAATTCGATCATGGAACTTTTACAGGGAGGAACAAATTTGCCCGAAGAGCCCCAGCTGTCAAGATTAAAGCTCAGAGCCAAAAACTATCAAATAATCAACGGTATATTATACAAGGCCGGAGTATGTTCCCCTCTACTCCGATGTATATCTCAAGCCGAAGGCCAAGAAATTCTTCGAGAAATTCATGAAGGCCTTTGTGGAAGCCATGTAGCCCCTAGAGCTCTGGCAGGAAAAACACTTCGCCAGGGGCTTTATTGGCCCACAATAACAGCTGATGCGGAGAGCTTAGTCCGCACTTGTCAAGGATGCCAGTGGATGGGTCGACGGAGTCATCGCCCACCAACAGCTCTTCAAGTCATTGCTCCGGTATGGCCTATGGCCAGATGGGGTATGGATTTAATTGGCCCCTTTCCGGTAGCCAAGGGAAATCTGAAGTTCGCAGTGGTAGCTATTGAATATTTTTCTAAATGGGTGGAAGCAGAACCCTTAACAGCTATCACTTCGAACAATGTACAGAAATTCTTCTGGAAGAACATCATTTGCCGGTTCGGAGTGCCTAGATACCTCACAGTTGATAATGGAACACAATTTGACGCAGAACCCTTCAGGAAGTTTTGCGAAGATCTAGGCATTCAGCTATGTTTTGCTGCAGTGAGGCATCCTCAGTCTAATGGAGCCGTAGAGCGAGCCAATGGAAATATTTTATCAGGGTTAAATCGAAGAATAGTAGGATTAGCAAAGGGACTGTGGACCGAAGAGCTTCCGAAGATTCTGTGGTCCATTCGGACTACGCAAACAAGGTCCATAGGTTTTACTCCGTTCAGACTACTATTCGGAGATGAAGCTATGACTCCAACGGAGCTCAAAGGGGGATCATTTCGCAGCACCGAACTGGACATTGAAGAAGAAAGACAAGCTTCGTTAGATTTATCAGAAGAAACAAGACTTCGGGCTGTAGCTAATTTATCAAAGTATCATCAGCAGACGAAGGCTTGGTTTGACCCGAAGGTTAAGCTCAATGAACTAAGACCGGGTCATCTTGTTCTACGAAGCATTATAGCACCAGGGAAGTTAGGCAATAAATGGGAAGGTCCATACCTAATTGTCCGCTCAGGGCGCCCTGGTTCATTTAAATTAGCTAATTTAGAAGGTGAAGAGTTAGCACATACTTGGCATGCGGAGCACCTAAAGCGATACTTCGCATAAGGGCTCCTTGTAATTCGCTTGTAATCATCTTCTAAATCAATAAAGCATATGATCCTGATAGTGCCTTCCCCTCATAGACTTCCAGCTTCCAAGTGGACGCACTGGAACCGCGGGGTCGACCGAGAGGGAAGTGTCATGAAGCTGGGTTGTATTTTCGGACTTCGAACCCATAAAGTTCGAAGCTTCCGATGTGGGGGCTGGCATAATCCGGAGCCCAGGCCACCGGCTTGTAGGCATCCGTAAAAGAGCCCAAAACCACACCCTGACGGAGTCCAAGCCATTGACTGGTAGACTTCCGTAAAAAGAGCCGAAGGTGGCCAAAATCTGCGGAGTCCAAGCCATTGGCTGGTAGACTTCCGTAAAAAGAGCCGAAGGTGGCCAAAACCTGCGAAGTCCAAGCCATTGGCTGGTAGACTTCTGCAAAAAGAGCCGAAGGTGGCCAAAATATACGGAGTCCAAGCCATTGGCTGGTAGACATCCGTAAAAAGAGTCCAAAGAGACCATTGCAAACTCCGAACCATTGGTTCGACAGAGATCGCAAAAATAAGCCGAAGGTGGCTAAAGCAAAACAGCATTTGAGCCATGAGCTTCGAATGTCTGTTAACATAGTCCAAAGTGACAAATTTTTTAAGACACTAAAGTGTCCTGAAAGTTATCTCAAGTGATTTCTTTCATAAAACAAAGGTACTAAGTTGCCATTCTTCCGACTGCAAAAAGTCGAAGACATTTCATAAGATTTTAAAAGATCTTTAAATGACAAAGGGGCTCCGAACCCCCAAAAAATTGTACTCCGAAGTTTTTTCTTTGCGCATAACCATCTTTGAATACATTTCGAAGTTGCTTATACCCAAAGAGGGGCTAGTAAATATGGAGACAATTTTAAATCGGTATTCATTATTCAAATAAATGTGTTTACAGATTACACTATAAAAAATTGGTATCTATACCAAGAAGGAATCGGAGACCTCTTCGGTCCCTAGAGCTAGGGGTGGAACGACTAGTTCCAACATCAGAAGTTCTAATAACTTTACGTTTAACTCTCTTCCTCCCCCTCGAAGCTCTAAAATCCTTCTGCTCTTGTTGAAGCTCGGCCCAAGTTCGAAGCCGTTCGGGGCTTCTTTCCCAGCTTCTAAGATCTTCAGATCTTTTGTTTCGAGCTTCACCTTCGTCTTCAGACCAAATAGTGTCTTCAGAAGACGAGGTATTTACGTTAACCTCTTTCTCTTCCTCTTTAATATAATACATTACATCTTTGATTACTTCGGGCGCAATTACGCCGGAGTCATCCCGAGGAATTAGAAATCGAGGACGCTTGTAAGTCTTTAGAAGTTCGAAGGTATTCCATAATGAGCGAAGTTCGTCGTTAAGCTCTAACACTTCGATGTCTTCCATAAGAGGCAAAGCCTAAAAATATGACAAACAAGATTTTCATTGATAAATGTTTACAAGCATGAAGCTTTACATAGTCAAAAATCCTAAATGATTCCTAAACCTGCGGGTTTGGAGGAGGCTGACTGCTCGAAGCTTGGTTCCGAACTTGCTTATGGTGTTGGCCTTCATCGATCCAAGCCTTGATCGCGGAACGACCTTCGGCTCTCCATGAGGTTTGAAAGGCTCGCCAGGCAGCAGTCACGCCTTCGGAAGGAGTTAGAAGCCGCTCGTCGTCGAAGGTAATAGAGCCCTCTGCGCTCGGAGTGATTGTTCGGCCCAAGTCCTCGTAGTAACGAAGTAGTCCGAGGGCAGACACTTGTCCGGAGAGTTCTCCGTAACGAATGCCCGCCGTCTTCATTTGCTTCGCTGCTCCTTGGATCCTTTTTAACCAGCGCAGCAGAGTGACGTTGTCATCTGAAGGAAGTGATCCAGTAGTACCGAAGTACTCCAGAACACCTAGCATCTGTTCTATGACCTCCGTAGCTACCTTCTCGGACTTAAGCTTTTCTTCAATTAGTGCATCCTTGCTCGAAGTTGTTTCTGCTAGAACTCCGGAAATCCTAGCATTCTCCGTAGTTAAAATATTCTTCTGATTTAGGAGTTGGCTAGCTTCCTCTTGGAGCCTCACAAGTTCAGACCTAGCATTAGCATGCTCCAACCGCACCCTTTCGATTTCTGCCCGAAGCACGATTCTTTCTGCTTCGAGCTCTTTATTAGCAGCCTCCAAGCCCTGTCTGGCCCTACGCTCCGTCGAAATCACATTATCCATTTGAACCACTCTAGCTTCGGAGAAAGACAAGTTGCGTTTAAGAGCTTCATTTTCTTCCCGAAGCTGAGCAATTTCATTTTCGCTTGATAAAGTTGCAGCGCGGGCCAAGACCGCTTGCTAAGAAAAGAAAAAACTGAAGTAAGAAACTATTCATGTATAATTTGCTATTGGTTCGAAGGTGCTCTGTACCTGGTAGGCTGCTCGTTCCATAGCAACGTTAAGCTCCGAACTCTTCGCCCTGCTTAATTTTGCTACCAGTTATGTCTCCGCGACTTCGCGACTCACTCGACCCAAAGGTTTGAGCAAAGTCTGAAACCCGGGTCTTTGCTCCAAAAAGGAGTTAAAAGAGGGAGCATTGCCGAAGCCTCTTGGTCATCCCTGCTTGGCGAAGCTCCGGAGCGTTCTCCTGAGGTCCTTGGAACTTCGGTAGATGGCCCCCCCTCAGTTGATTCACTTTCATCTGTTGATTCAGACGAAGTTGATCCTTGAGTAGGGAGAGGCTCTATATGTCTTTTACCCCTTCCAGGCCCCTGTTGAGCGACCTCCGGGTGCGGCTCTGAAGTTGTCGAAGGCCTTTGAATTGTATCTTCGCGATGTACTTCTGCAGAAGGGGGCTCTGCAAAAACAAAGGTATTATACATTGTATAATTTTGCAGAAAATAATAAGAGAATAATGTGAAGTTTACCTTCGACATTCTGGGGAGGATCGAGCATCGGACTGCTCGGAGGATCAAAGGTGAGGTCTTCATCTGAATCCATAGTTAAAACTTCAACTGTCGGAGTATCTCCGTGAGCAGTCCTCCCTTCATCCACAACTGAAGTTGTAGTAACTTCAACTTCATCTTCGCCCACAGGGGCTTCGATTTGCTCTTCTTCTTGAGCATCCGGAGCTCTCACTTCTTCAATGTTAGCCTGAGACTCCGGCATACCTGCAGTATCTTCAATGTGAGATCTTTTTGAGCCGCATCTTCATCAATCAACCTCACTAATAGTTTACCTTCATCTTCTTTAGAACCGGAGGTTGAGGTTCTTGGGCTCGGAGATGCAGGTTTTCTAGGCTTCCGAGCCACCTTCTTCACCGGAGTCTTTGCGGAGCTCGAAGCTCCGGCTTCGGCTATCCTCTTCTTGGGTCCTTTTTCCGAAGGCACCCAGTCCATCAGAGGGGGCGAAGTCATCTCCAACATTCCCCATACTCTGTTAAACCTCTCCCAACTCCCAACCAATTTAACTCTCCATTCTTTTTCAGTCAGAGTTGGGGCACCCAAAATCTTCTCCGAAGCCCTTATAATTTGCTCTGAAGTAATAGGGGCTGAAGAAGCTAAAAAATAAATAATTCAAGTTAGTCTTTCTTCGAAGTAAATATGTATAATACATGTTGGTTTCGAAGTTACCTGCAGGGCTCGAAGTCAAGTTAATTTTGCGGAGACCGCCCTCCGAGTCATCCTCGAAGACGATAGGCCAGTTGGCCATCAGCGGAGAAATTTGCAGGCCGAGGAATTCTTCGGCTAAGTCTCGCATGCTTAATCTTCGGCTAATCTTTTGAAGCAGGTTAAGACGGGCTTCGAGTTGACCTTCGTTGGGCTGCACTAAAGCTTCCTTCCGGAATTGAATTTCTTTAAGGGGCCCGGCCAGAGGACTGCTTTCCCCAACTTCGGCATAGAACCATCTCAGAACCCAATCAGTATACCATCTGGCATTGATGGCCTTGGCAGGAAACTAAAGGGCATACTCATCTCGAAGCCTAAAGTTGATACTACCGAAGGATACTACTACTTTTTCACCGTCCGGGGCCTACGAAGGTCTTTGGTTGGCATGTAGCCCTATGTAATGCAGCGAAGATCTCTGCTCTTCCTTCACACCCTTCGGCTCTCAGGGCCCATTCGAAGATAGCCAGTCTAGCTACCGCATTCGGAGATAACTGAGGGAGGGTGACATGGAAAAGATCAAGTACATCCGCCAGGAAGTCTACTGCAGGAAGGCCCAAGCCAGCTTCGAAGAAGGCTTCGAATACAACTACTTCTCCGGGTCTTGGCGATGGAATCATTTCTTTGCCTGGCTTCCGGATCATAACTCCATTACTAATTTTCCCTCCCGCTGTGATTGCCAGTGACTCTCTCTTGCAGGTAGAAGGCCCCAACTGGAAAGATTGATCCAAGTATTTTGTTGATGGCGGGCACAGACCTTGGTCATCGACGATTTGGGGATTTCTCCCTCCTGCCGCCATGGATGTCACCGCCGGTATCGGAGGTGCCACCGCCAACGTTGCCGCCGCTGCTGCTGCAGCCGCCTGCTACCGAGCCAAGGCCGACGGAGGTGCAGATCCCTTAGTCTTCACCATTGCGGTCGCCGGATTGCTTTGAGGAAATGGAGGCTAGGGCTCAAAGAACTCAAAGGGCTAAAAAGTGTTTGATTGCGAGAATGCGGTGAAAAGGTAACCGGGTAAATTCTAGGCCTTCTATTTATAGCCTAGATTTCACTTTTTTACCGTTAGTCCTTGGATCCTTTTTAACCAGCGCAGCAGAGTGACGTTGTCATCTGAAGGAAGTGATCCAGTAGTACCGAAGTACTCCAGAACACCTAGCATCTGTTCTATGACCTCCGTAGCTACCTTCTCGGACTTAAGCTTTTCTTCAATTAGTGCATCCTTGCTCGAAGTTGTTTCTGCTAGAACTCCGGAAATCCTAGCATTCTCCGTAGTTAAAATATTCTTCTGATTTAGGAGTTGGCTAGCTTCCTCTTGGAGCCTCACAAGTTCAGACCTAGCATTAGCATGCTCCAACCGCACCCTTTCGATTTCTGCCCGAAGCACGATTCTTTCTACTTCGAGCTCTTTATTAGCAGCCTCCAAGCCCTGTCTGGCCCTACGCTCCGTCGAAATCACATTATCCATTTGAACCACTCTAGCTTCAGAGAAAGACAAGTTGCGTTTAAGAGCTTCATTTTCTTCCCGAAGCTGAGCAATTTCATTTTCGCTTGATAAAGTTGCAGCGCGGGCCAAGACCGCTTGCTAAGAAAAGAAAAAACTGAAGTAAGAAACTATTCATGTATAATTTGCTATTGGTTCGAAGGTGCTCCGTACCTGGTAGGCTGCTCGTTCCACAGCAACGTTAAGCTCCGAACTCTTCGCCCTGCTTAATTTTGCTACCAGCTATGTCTCCCCGACTTCGCGACTCACTAGACCCAAAGGTTTGAGCAAAGTCTGAAACCCGGGTCTTTGCTACAAAAAAGGAGTTAAAAGAGGGAGCATTGCCGAAGCCTCTTGGTCATCCCTGCTTGGCGAAGCTCCGGAGCGTTCTCCTGAGGTCCTTGGAACTTCGGTAGATGGCCCCCCCTCAGTTGATTCACTTTCATCTGTTGATTCAGACGAAGTTGATCCTTGAGTAGGGAGAGGCTCTATATGTCTTTTACCCCTTCCAGGCCCCTGTTGAGCGACCTCCGGGTGCGGCTCTGAAGTTGTCGAAGGCCTTTGAATTGTATCTTCGCGATGTACTTCTGCAGAAGGGGGCTCTGCAAAAACAAAGGTATTATACATTGTATAATTTTGCAGAAAATAATAAGAGAATAATGTGAAGTTTACCTTCAACATTCTGGGGACGATCGAGCACCGGACTGCTCGGAGGATCAAAGGTGAGGTCTTCATCTGAATCCAAAGTTAAAACTTCAACTGTCGGAGTATCTCCGTGAGCAGTCCTCCCTTCATCCACAACTGAAGTTGTAGTAACTTCAACTTCATCTTCGCCCACAGGGGCTTCGATTTGCTCTTCTTCTTGAGCATCCGGAGCTCTCACTTCTTCAATGTTAGCCTGAGACTCCGGCATACCTGCAGTATCTTCAATGTGAATATCTTTTTGAGCCGCATCTTCATCAATCAACCTCACTAATAGTTTACCTTCATCTTCTTTAGAACTGGAGGTTGAGGTTCTTGGGCTCGGAGATGCAGGTTTTCTAGGCTTCCGAGCCACCTTCTTCACCGGAGTCTTTGCGGAGCTCGAAGCTCCGGCTTCGGCTATCCTCTTCTTGGGTCCTTTTTCCGAAGGCACCCAGTCCATCAGAGGGGGCGAAGTCATCTCCAACATTCCCCATACTCTGTTAAACCTCTCCCAACTCCCAACCAATTTAACTCTCCATTCTTTTTCAGTCAGAGTTGGGGCACCCAAAATCTTCTCCGAAGCCCTTATAATTTGCTCTGAAGTAATAGGGGCTGAAGAAGCTAAAAAATAAATAATTCAAGTTAGTCTTTCTTCGAAGTAAATATGTATAATACATGTTGGTTTCGAAGTTACCTGCAGGGCTCGAAGTCAAGTTAATTTTGCGGAGACCGCCCTCCGAGTCATCCTCGAAGACGATAGGCCAGTTGGCCATCAGCGGAGAAATTTGCAGGCTGAGGAATTCTTCGGCTAAGTCTCGCATGCTTAATCTTCGGCTAATCTTTTGAAGCAGGTTAAGACGGGCTTCGAGTTGACCTTCGTTGGGCTGCACTAAAGCTTCCTTCCGGAATTGAATTTCTTTAAGGGGCCCGGCCAGAGGACTGCTTTCCCCAACTTCGGCATAGAACCATCTCAGAACCCAATCAGTATACCATCTGGCATTGATGGCCTTGGCAGGAAACTAAAGGGCATACTCATCTCGAAGCCTAAAGTTGATACTACCGAAGGATACTACTACTTTTTCACCTCCGGGGCCTACGAAGGTCTTTGGTTGGCATGTAGCCCTATGTAATGCAGCGAAGATCTCTGCTCTTCCTTCACACCCTTCGGCTCTCAGGGCCCATTCGAAGATAGCCAGTCTAGCTACCGCATTCGGAGATAACTGAGGGAGGGTGACATGGAAAAGATCAAGTACCTCCGCCAGGAAGTCTACTGCAGGAAGGCCCAAGCCAGCTTCGAAGAAGGCTTCGAATACAACTACTTCTCCGGGTCTTGGCGATGGAATCATTTCTTTGCCTGGCTTCCGGATCATAACTCCATTACTAATTTTCCCTCCCGCTGTGATTGCCAGTGACTCTCTCTTGCAGGTAGAAGGCCCCAACTGGAAAGATTGATCCAAGTATTTTGTTGATGGCGGGCACAGACCTTGGTCATCGACGATTTGGGGATTTCTCCCTCCTGCCGCCATGGATGTCACCGCCGGTATCGGAGGTGCCACCGCCAACGTTGCCGCCGCTGCTGCTGCAGCCGCCTGCTACCGAGCCAAGGCCGACGGAGGTGCAGATCCCTTAGTCTTCACCATTGCGGTCGCCGGATTTCTTTGAGGAAATGGAGGCTAGGGCTCAAAGAACTCAAAGGGCTAAAAAGTGTTTGATTGCGAGAATGCGGTGAAAAGGTAACCGGGTAAATTCCAGGCCTTCTATTTATAGCCTAGATTTCACTTTTTACCGTTAGTCTATGTCGTTTCGCATTCCTGCCGTTACTTTTCCCCGAGATTAGCGCTTACTACAGTTTCTGTTAGAAACAGAAACTTAACGTCTATTTTCTCTAAGTCTAAAAGACTTTCGAACTTCTTGAGTCGGTTCTAAGATAGTTCGAAAAGCAATTATCTTAAGACTGATTCGGAGTTTATATCTTCATGCATTTCGGAGATGAACTAAAAACCAATAACCCCTATGTTTGGTTATCTTTTCCTTCCGTATACTGCTCTCCTAACGTTACAGGTCAAATGGAGAAGAGTATTCGAGGGGCTACTGTTGGGGGAAAATATCTCATCTTTGGGGTTATTGCCGAAGCAACATAAAGGCAGACCGTGGATTCGAAGGTTCCCAGACGATCATCTTCGAAGATACCCGGAGCCAAGTTCGAAGTACGAAGATAGGCATTGGTTCGAAGTACATCTTCGAACTAAGACTTTTCAAGATCTTTTCTGCCAGCTAAGATGGAAGACTTATCTTCTTTCTCATTAGATTAGTCTTTTACCATTTTAGCCCTATTAAGGGAGCCGAATAGTTTTCACTATGTCGGTTGTAATAGAGGGGTAAATAGGTCTTTTCCTTAATGTTTGGGCCTATAAATACCCCCCATTTCACCCTGTAATAGGGACCGAATACAAGTTATTCAATACACACATTCAAACTATTCTAAGTTATTATCCTTTCGGAGGCTTAGAACAGTTCTCTTCGCAAACACTTTGTTTGTTAGTTTCTATTCTACAGAAACCTTTTAGCGTAATCTTTTACGCCAACAATTACTTGGCTGAATTTATAAGGCCATGCAGGTATGCCGAATGGGTCGCTAACATTGTTCCGGTAGAAAAGAAAGGGAGCGGCAAAATAAGAGTGTGTATTGATTTCAGGGATCCAAACAAGGCCACTCCGAAGGACAAGTATCCCATGCTGATAGCCGACATGTTGATCAACAATGCTTCAGGACACAAGGTACTAAGTTTTCTTGTTGGCAACGCTGGTTATAATCAAATTTTTTGGCCGAAGAGGACGTCTACAAGACAACCTTTTGATGCCCTGGTTTTGTCGGCTTGTTTGAGTGGGTCGTTATGACTTTTGGTTTAAAGAATGCTGGTGCTACATATCAACGTGATATGAACCTGATCTTTCATGACATGCTAGGAGTTATGCTAGAAGTCTACATAGATGACGTTGTAGTCAAATCGGATGCTATGGGAAACCATTTAGCCGATTTGAGGGACACTTTTGATAGAATGCGTCAATATGGCTTGAAAATCAACCCACTCAAATGTGCTTTTGGCGTGTTGGCAGGCAAGTTCTTAGGATTCATGATACATGAAAGAGGTATTTAAATTGATCCTAAGAGGCTTGAAAAGATTAGAAACTTTAAAGCGTCGACATGCAAGAGAGATGTGCAAAAGTTGCTAGGCGGGATGAATTATTTGCGTCACTTTATATCTAACTTGTCTAGCAATATCAATGCTTTTGTCCCCATACTCCAGCTAAAGAATGAGGCCGAGTTCATTTGGGGGGCAAATCAACAAAGCACCTTTGAGAAGATTAAAGAGTGCTTATTATCACCGCCCATGGTAAGTGCGCCAAAAGTCATGATTCCGTTTTGGCTGTACATTGCTCAGAATATAGCGTAATAGGAGTCGTGCTAACTCAAGAGGTGGAGGGAAAAGAGTACATCATCACATTCCTGAGCCACCGCTTACTGGACACCGAGACAAGGTACGTGTTTGTAGAGTGTTTGTGTTTATCACTTTATTATGCATGTACCAAGTTACATCACTATCTTCTCCCTAGCACATATATTGTTGCTTGTCATACTGATGTCGTAAAATACATGTTGCAAAAGCCGACTCTAAGTGGTAGAATCAGGAAGTGAGATTATGCTTTAATTGAATACAATTTGTCTTATGAACCTTTGAGAGCTATGAAAGGTGTTGATAGTAAAAAATGACATTAATGGTCAAGATTGTCAAAATATCAATTTTGGTAATTTGGGCCAAAAATAGACATGTCCTGGTTCACGCTGAAGCTTCGGCCCGATGAGTAGGCTTCGGTAGGCCTTGCTGAAGGCCCACTTCGAGCCAGCTTTGGTGATAGAGTTTGAGTCCGATTCTAGCTATTTTTATTCCTAAAACATGATTAGGTTGAATCCTATCATATTAGCCTTAGAGATAAGAAGAATAGCCCCTATAAATATAGGGGTGAGGCCAGTTCATTAGCCCCCCTGACACAATTCAACCACAACGCCCTAGCTTTGAACTGTATTTACTTTTTATTTACCTTCTGCACAACCTTCGTGGGTTTGCCTGGAAGCCCTCCGCCGGCCATGACGAAACCATGGTAATCCTTGTTACTTCGCTCGTGAAGTACCCATTAATCTACGTAACAGATTGCTATCAACTTGTTACTATGCCTGTGAAGTATTTGTTAATCTATGTAACAGATTGCTACCTTCGTTTCTCTAGTGCAACACTTAGCAGATTTGATTTCCAGGCCGAATTGG
>JAAALK010000284.1:32083990-32210868 GCA_019279435.1 Zizania palustris
AACCTCCGGGCAATGAGAGCAAGCTCATCATCAGCTAGAGTGTCCACCTGCTCCTTTGTGACGGAGACCAGGGAGGACAAAGCAAAACCATCTGCAAGAACACAAGTGCCTGATGTGCTTGGTTCTGCAGTGGTGCCACGGCTAGTGCTAGAAACCAATGCCAATGGCTGTGGCAAAGAGCTTCTGTGCACTGCAAGAGATGCCTTGGCAATCTCTGTGGACTTCAGCTTGCTAAAGAGTTCATCACAGGTTAGAGTGTCATAGCCTGTGGACTCCTCAATGCTGGATATCTTCACCTCCCATATGCTACGGTCAAGAGCATAGAGAAGCTTGATAGCCCTATCGTGATCACTGTAAGCAAGCGTCCCGTTGGATCGCAGGTTACTCACTATCGCGTCAAAACGAGAAAACATGGCATCTATAGATTCACCAGGTGCCTGCACAAACAGCTGATACTGTTGATTGTAGGTGCTTTGGCGCCTGGCCTTAATCTGAGCAGAGCCCTCATGAAAGACAGTGAGTGTTGTCCAAATTTCCCTAGCAGTCCTAAGGTGCTGCACCCTATCGAACTCACTCCGACTCAAACCAATGAACAGTATGTTCCTTGCCTTCGAGTTGGCAATATACTGATCTTTTTCGGTTTGAGTGGTGCGGGTATCAGGGATGGAGTATTGTGAGTCCACAATCTCCCAAATTGCATTTCCTTGGCTTAACAAGTAAGCCTCCATGCGCACCTTCCAGTATGCAAAGTCAGTCCCATCGAACAGAGGAATTTTACTGCCTCTATCCATGTCGCCTAAAGATCACAAAACCGGTTAAGGTCAACTGGTGATCTTAACCAGCTCTGATACCAATTGTTGGACCGGAAACGGCGACCAGAGGGGGGGTGAATGGGAGCTTTTAAAATTTCGGGCTAAAAACTTAGCCTTCGGTTCTGTTCTGTCTTCTGCGGAACAGGCTTCGAACACAGCCTTCGAAGGTCTGGTTCGGAGGTACTTCGACACCTTCGAACACAGGCTTCGGAGAGGCAAAAGTTCGAAGTCAAGAAGACTTCGCTCCACTTACAACCCCCGAAAACCAACTCTGCTAAGCCAGTGCAGGCTCCGCACACAGGGTGCTTTGAGCAAACTTCGCACTTCACCCTTCGCAAGAGTGGACAGCCCTCTGTGGACTTCGACCAAGTACTTGGCGACAGCAACGGGTGCTGGGCTTCGTACCCGAAGGTCTACACGCACACGCAAATGGACTACGCTAAGGACTTCGACACAAGAAGCACTACGGGAAAAGAACAGGGCTTCGCTAGTAAGCAACGAGGTCTTGCCTCGTGTTACACAGAGCAACAGCACACTGTAAAACACACTTCGCGATAAAAACACCCTTCGCCAAGACAGGCTTCGGTGAACTAAGAGCTAGCGAGGTATGCAATGCGAGCTCAAGCAAAAGCACGAAGAAGCAGGGCTTCGCTGCTTGAACAAGGAACACTGAATAAATGAACTCTGGATGAATACAGCGAGGTCTGTGTACAGGAGCTCAACAGTAAATGCTCAAAGTGTTAAATGTTACCTACCGAGCCCCCATATTTATAGCCCACGGCTTCATCCTAAGGAAGTGACTACTTTACCCCTAGGGTTTACAACAGATTTGTCTCTACAGAACTAAGGGGTACAAAAGGTAGTCCACCTTTATTTTGGAGGCTTCTCTGTCAGCTGCAGAGGGGACAGTGTCAGCCTTTTCAGAACAGACAGTGTCAGCCTTTACAGTGTTGACTTCTGGAACCTCCCTTCCCGCACCGGAGGGTGCGGAAGCTTCGGCGAGAAGCCTGCAGCCTGTTGGCCTTCGCTCCGCCGAAGAAGTCCTTCGATACAGTGACGGTTTTGAGCCGAAGCCGTCAAAGCCCTTGGGCCTTCGCACCACCACCTCCGAGTGGATCACCACGGCTTCGCAGCTACTCCGAGCTCGAACACCGTCCGTCCGTGTACCGAAGCCATGCATGGCCGAAGCACCTCAAGTCATCCTCACTCCGAAGCCTCACCTTCGGAGTACCACCCTTCGAAGTCCCTCCTTCGTCCAAGGCCTCCGCATGAAGCATTCCATGAGCACTTCGTCGCCGTGTCTCACTCCGAGCACACTCCTCGACGAGCCTCACCAGGACCATGCCTTCGATGCGCCTCGACTTCTGAGACCTTCGTCGGGTAACCTTCGAGTGTCTCCCTCCGGAGCACACTTCGAACACCTTGCCTCCGCAGAGGACTTGTTCCACCAACTCCGAAGTCACTCCATTCGGAGTACCTTCGAAGTGCCTCACCTCCGAGGACTTTGTCTCGGAGTACCTTCAGCCGAGCCACGCTCCGCACTCTCTGCCTTCACCTGGCACGCCTCGACCCGAGGACCGACCCGGACCACCTTCGCAGCCACCGTGACGGAGCTCCCTGCTCCCCTGGCATCAAGCCACCCGCTTGACCCAGGTTCACCTGGCTCGAACCCTGTTCGTCGCCTCCGAAGTCCCTGCGCACCACAGACAAGCAAACAAGTGTATCCAGTACTCCGGAGACCTCTCCGGGTTAGTAACCTCCGGTACACACTCCGGTGTACCGCCCAAAGTACCGAAGCCATCGGTACGAACCCAGTCAACGCGTATTGTCGGACCCCCTCCGACAAGCACACTCTGCTGCACAGCTGCAGCAAGCAAACACCGAACACACTCCGGTGACACACCTCCGAACACCCTTCGGAGGTACCCTTCGAACAGAGGGTAAATAATCCTGTCAATCACTCATCACATACACCGAAACCACCCTTGGTTTCTCACTTTTCAATAAAATAGTGTCAAATTGTTAGTCTAAAATTTTAGTGTCATAGTGTGTATTTTTCAGTGTATATTGGAATGTATATTCTGAAAATATATTAAAAAGGTGTCAAGTGTAATTTTCCTTTTTAGAATAGAGTATTTTCAAGTTCTAGTTTTCAGATTTGTAAATAGGATAATCCTAGGGGGCTGATCGAAAATTGGCTTTCTAGAACCTTGGAGTTGGTGGGATAAATACCCCCTCTGCATGGCCGGCTGTGCAAGCTTTTGGAACTAGAACCTTCTTTCAACAAGATTTTTTCCCCATCAGACTTTGAATCCAAATGAAGTTTTGCTTGCAATTGTGTTCTACCGAGTGTTGATTCCCCAGCGCCTGATAGCATACAGTGCAATTTTTCTTGCCGGAAACTCTACAGAAGTGCCGACAACTCGCTGGAACTGTTCATCATCACGGGATCAAATCGCAGCAAGCTTTCTTCCTCTACAAAAATCATCAGATCTTCAAGCGATATTCAGATGAGCTTTCACTTCATTTTGTTTGTGTTTGTTTGATGATTTAGATAGTCTGATTGGTGAATTGATATGCTTCTGTACTTCCTACTGCAATCCTTCATTAATACATCAGATTTGTTAGAGTTTTTGTATACAAATGGTGGTAAATTGATGTTTAGGCTCTGCTAGGTAAATAACCCTCTTGCTGTTCTGCTGATTATCTAGTTAGAAGGTTGAATGAGGATTACTATAATCTGAGCATTTCTGGTTGGTTGTTTTTAGCAATCTAATTCCTACATCTGTTCTGAAAATTTCGGAGAAACCAGTTTTGTACTGAATTGATTTTTGATATTAGGTTGAAGCAATCTCTTCATCCTATCTGTTGAAATTTTCTTGCACATGTTTATGAATAGTATGATTGATTGTGCCTAGTTTGCATTATAGCAATGCTGGTACTTTTGCCTATTCTTCTACAGTGTTGCCGAGACAAGTTTCTGTTCATCTTCTATTTGCCGATTCAAACTACTGTGTCTAATTTTCGTTTGAATCCTGTTGCATTCTGAAGGAGTTTTTATTCTGATCAAGAGTTCTTGTTTCCATTCTCTTCTATATAGTAGTTTGAACTCTTGCCTGTGATTTGTGTGGTGAATGTTAAAACAGAACTCTGAAGTACTTTCAGTCATTGATATAACGTTTGCTGTTAAGAACTGTTTTGTACATTTGCTTTGCTTTGGGGACTGTCAGATTAGGAACAGTGGTAACATTTAGAGATAATTTCAGGATCTCAGATCTTGTTTGTTCCGACATGAATATGCTGTTGAGTTAACTATGTGTTTGGTGTTCAGGTAGTTCTAATACATAATTGAATCTGGTCTGCCCTGTATTCAGTTTATCCTGTTTTGACAAACTTGTTACTGAAGTTACCTTGCTGGTTCTGTCTTGCCCAATTGAGTAAACAGCAGTTGTGATATCAGAGCTTTGCTAGAGTATCAAGTGCTGAATATATGTTGTGCTGTATTGAAATGAACAAGATGTTGAAATATGCAAACTGAATCAGTATACAAATTGTTTCTACTATACAATTCAGTGTTCATCCAGTCATTTCTGCTTGAATCATTTGAAAGTGAATCTGTTTTCAATTGCTGAAGGTTGTACAATTGATTCAAGTTTGGTTATAGTTTGTTTTCTGAACCTAAGTGAAATACTGAGTTGTATTGGCTGTGCCGGTTTATGAATAGTGTTGAAGTTGAGAGGTATTTTCAGAATCTCTGAATTAGCTTGATAACTTGTGTAAGTTTTCAGAATTCTTGATACAATTCAATTTCTGAAGTTAATTTGTTTGGGCTGAAATGAAATAGAGAAGGAATTGCAATCTGAAACTATAAAATTGTCAAGTTCTTTTATTGTTTTCGGTATTTACTATTCATTGTCTGAAACTTGACATTAGTTCTGAATTTTGATTTGAAATTGAGTAAACTGTCCACTTTCATTTGGTTTGCTTGTTTGAGTCTCTAATGAGAATGAACTAAGAAGTTTGGCTTGAGAAGTGTGAATTTAATGCTGTTTGTGTTTTGGCCTTTTGAGTAGATCATTCTGTGCACTGTTTTGAACTGAAATTAGAATTTGTGTTTTGAGAGGAGCGTTGGGTGATTTGGTTAGGCCATCACTTTGAAAGAAAGTGTCGAGGTGCCTATTCACCCCCCTTAGTCACCATTCTGATCCCACAATTGGTATCAGAGCCGGTTTGATCACGAGTTGACCTTTACCGGTTGTGATCCTTTTTGGCGACATGGAGCGAAACACAAAAATCTCAATGTTTGATGGTTATGATTTTTCAAATTGGAAGGTGCGCATGGAGGCTTACCTTCTAAGTCAAGGAAGTGTGATTTGGGATATCGTTGATTCCCAATATGAGATTCCTGAAACTCAAACCTTAGAGTCTGATAAATCAAAGTATGAGTGCAACAGTAAAGCGAGAAACCTACTTTTTGTCAGCCTGAGTCGCAAAGAGTTTGACAGGGTCCAACACCTAAGAACTGCCCGTGAAATTTGGACCACTTTGAAAACTTTTCATGAGGGCACTACCCAGATTAAGGCTAGGAGGCAAAGCACATATAATCAACAGTACCAAATGTTTGTGCAGGGCCCTAGTGAATCTGTAGATACCATGTTTGCTCGTTTTGATAGAATTGTGAGTAATTTGTGCGCCACTGGGACTTTGGCTTACTCTGACCACGATAGGGTGATCAAACTTCTCTATGCTCTTGATCGTAGCATATGAGAGGTGAAGATCTCTAGTATTGAAGAGTCGGCAAGCATTGACACTCTGACTTGCGACAAACTCTTTATTAAGCTTAAGTCCACCGAGATTGCCAAGGCGTCTCGACCAGGAGCTGGAAAATCTTTGTTGCCTTCGATTGCTTTGGTTTCTAGTCTTGGCAGTGACACCTCATCTAGAGGTAGTGTATCTGGAGTTTGCGCTTTATCTGAGGGTTTTGCCTTGTCTTCTTTTGTCTCTATCACAAAGGAACAAGTGGACACATTGGACGATGAAGAGCTTTCTCTTATAATCAAAAAGTTCACTAGGTTCTACAATGATAGAAGAGATTAGAGGAGAGGAGGCTCTCGAGGGTGTTTTGAGTGTGGTGATCTTAATCATATTAAAGCAAATTGCCAAAAACTGAACGAAAAGAATGAACATGAACTCAAACACTAGAAGAGAGACAAAAAATCCTTCTTCACAGGCAAAAGAGGAAAAGTGGCAAAAAGGATGGCTAGAGCTTTTGTGGCTGCATTCAGCGACATCGACAACACCTCGAGTGAAGAGCCAAGCTCTGATGAAGAAGAATTTTACAAGAGTGAAGAAAAGAAGGAAAATACAAAGGACTTCCACTACCTCTGCTTCATGACCAATGACAAGTACAACAGCGATGAGACTAACTCATCTGAGGTTAGTCTATCACATGACCAATTACTTGTTCAAAACGATGAATTACATGATTAAATTATTTCACAAGATAGACTGCTTAAACTTGCTGCTAAAGAACGAAAGGAACTAAAGCTTAAAATTAAATCTCTTTCTACTGAACTTGCTTTGTTGAAGTCTGAGTCTAAAATTGCTGAATGTGAGTCTTGTCTTATCGTTATGGATGAACTTGCTAAGTTGCGTCTGATTCATGCTCAAAACATTGAAAAACTTGAAAATGTTCAGAAGCAACCTTTGGTGGTGGAATCTAGTCCTTGTGCCATCGATGAATGCTTAAACTGCACTTTACAGATTGAAAGCATTAGTTTGAGAGATAAGCATATCGATGAGTTTAAGGCTAGATTGGAGAGTGCTGAGTGTTCTAAAGATGTGCAGCCAACATGTCCCATCTGCATCACCCTTAAGGACCAACTCAGCTTTGCTAGAGAGCAAGTAGAAAAACTTAAGTGTGAGAATGATTATCTGCTTTCCATGGTAGACAAATGCACTAAAGGGAAAGGGAAAATAGATTTGCTTTTGGACAAAACAAAAATGTGCGCTGACAGGGCAGGGTTAGCTCTTGGGTTAGGTTATGAGAGAACTTCCTCTAATACCCTAAGCCAAACTGTGTTCACTCTACCTACTACCCTTGAGAAAGAGAGAGCCCAGTTAGGCACACCTCAAAAAGCCAAAAATCCTACCCAACCCAAAAAGATAATCATTCCACCACTCAAGACAGACTCTAAGCAAAAACCTAGGAACACTTTAAGGTTTGCGCCAGAAATCTATAAACCTACACCCAAGAAAGTTTTTCACTGCGCTTATTGTCATCGTGTAGGTCATTTGATTGGTTTTTGCTATCGTCGCATGAAAGATGAACGTCGTGCTCTTGCTTTGAACTTTTATGATTATTCTTCACTTGATTTGCATGATTGTGGTTATCATTCTTGCTCTGATTTTAAGGCTCCCCATGGGTTTGTGAGTGAGTATGCCCCTCGTGGTGTACACCATTCTTCATATGGTGATAGACCACGTGTAAGAGGTTTTGATGCTCGATAGGTTGGTAGACCTCGTTGATTTCTAGGTTCATGTTTTGTAGGTAGACCACACAATGTTTTTCATGGTTCATATCCTATGTATGGTCAGTCTACTTCTTTGCCTGGTTCTCGAGTTTTGCGTTGCTGGATTCCAAAATAATTTGTATCTCACCCTCTCACTGAGCATCTGAGAGATACGAGCATGTTGTGAGGGGGAGTTGTGTACATATGCATATGCTTCTATAATATGATTAATTGCTTTTACATGTACATGACTTACTTGTGCACTTTACAATACTATCCTACTTTCACTGTTTGATTGTGCTTAGAATGAAATCATCTATGTATATGTGTTGAGCATGGCTTTTCATTTTGAAAAATTGAAAATGGTGACTACCAAGTCTGTTTCTAGCATGAATAGGCTAGAGTGCTTTTGCTATTCATTTCTTACTTGATAGCTTTGTCCTTGTCACTTGGATGCTCACATGCAACTTGATCATGTTTTCTATATATATAAAAAATGCCAAATTGAAAAATGAAAAAAATGAAAATGTGGAAAATGGATCAAAAGTGATTAAGTATTGATAAAAATGAAAAGATCCAGGTGGGTTTGCATTACTTTGTTCTGGACTACATTCCATTGCACTTTGGTTTGAACCGGGACATCGAGTGTATACCAAGATCAACGCCTTAAGCTTCTGATGGCTTATCCTAGGCTTGGCTTGATCGGCTAGCATAAGGTTGACTTGCAAATAACCCCTGGCATTAAAAAAATAATGAATGAATAAAATAAAAAGTTTACTTTTCTCGCATATCAAGTTTGTTGCAGCTCCTAGTAGTGGGATGTGCTTTTTGAGTCTGTTTGTGACTAGCTTTTGTACTTCTTACCTTGCCATGTCTAGTTCACCAGTCTGGTAGTGATGCTTTTGTTTGCTTAAACTTCAAACTCCTTGCTCATACTGATATTTAGATTATGATCATTCAAAACTTGCCATGCAGTTTAGTCAAGACAGGTTGTGAGTCACATGAAGCTTTTGTGATGTGATTGGACTTTTTCATATTCTGGAAGCATTGCATGGTCACTTTACTCTCTCAACTCATGGGGCTATCTTGATGTCTGCATTGCCAAAGGGGGAGAGAGTGCTTTGGTCTTGGAGGTTCTTGATGAATTAGTGATCTTTTTGGAGTGATCTTTTTGGAGCTTTGTGTTGCTTTATAATTTGGAAAGTGACATGTTTTCTCATTTTTGCTCTTTTTAGAGCTTTTCATGGTCACTTGTATGCTGAACATCTCTTTTACTTTGGTTTGGATCTTGTGTTGTCAATGCACTCATCAAGGGGGAGATTGAGGAACATAGTGAGATGTGTCACTATTGTTCAAAGGAATGATGAGTGATTGACAGGTTGGATTCACGAGTTGAGTCAGGATGTGTTGGAGTTGGGGTGTGTGTCTATGTTTGTGTCATGTGTGCAGGCTGGAGTTACTCGTCAACTGTCGATGGCACGGGATCAGGGTTAGACAGGGAGTCTAATGCCGGATGGTCAAGGGTGTCAGGCGAAGTTGAGAGTGTACTCAAGAGTACGGATGGAGGTCAAACAAGACATCGAGTTGGAGATTGATCGAGACGAAGCGTCGTTCGAGTTAGCGAAAGGGAAGCCAGTGCAAGTGACAAGGCGGCTCGAGAGATCGAGAGCGGGAGAGACTTGCTGGCGGTCGAGATCGTGGACTGACGACGAGCGTTGACGATCGGGAGAGGCTTTGTCGGTTTTCGCTAAAAATCGTTGAAACTTTTTTTCGTTTTTACTTTTCAATAAAATAGTGTCAAATTGTTAGTCTAAAATTTTAGTGTCATAGTGTGTATTTTTTAGTGTATTTTTGGAATGTATATTCTGAAAATATATTAAAAAGGTGTCAAGTGTAATTTTCCTTTTTAGAATAGAGTATTTTCAAGTTCTAGTTTTCTGATTTGTAAATAGGATAATCCTAGGAGGGCTGATTGAAAATTGGCTTTCTAGAACCTTGGAGTTGGTGGGATAAATACCCCCTCTCCATGGCCGGCTGTGCAAGCTTTTGGAACTAGAACCTTCTTTCAACAAGATTTTTTTCCGATCAGACTTTGAATCCAAATGAAGTTTTGCTTGCAATTGTGTTCTACCGAGTGTTGATTCCCCAGCGCCTGATAGCATACGGTGCGATTTTTCTTGCCGGAAACTCTACCGAAGTATCGACAACTCGCTGGAACTGTTCATCATCACGGGATCAAATCGCAGCAAGCTTTCTTCCTCTACAAAAAATCATCAGATCTTCAAGCGATATTCAGATGAGCTTTCACTTCATTTTGTTTGTGTTTGTTTGATGATTTAGATAGTCTGATTGGTGAATTGATATGCTTCTATACTTCCCACTGCAATCCTTCATTAATACATCAGATTTGGTAGAGTTTTTGTATACAAATGGTGGTAAATTGATGTTTAGGCTATGCTAGGTAAATAACCCTCTTGCTGTTCTGCTGATTATCTAGTTAGAAGGTTGAATGAGGATTACTATAATCTGAGCATTTCTGGTTGGTTGTATTTAGCAATCTAATTCCTACATCTGTTCTGAAAATTTCGGAGAAACCAGTTTTGTACTGAATTGATTTTTGTTATTAGGTTGAAGCAATCTGTTCATCCTATCTGTTGAAATTTTCTTGCACATGTTTATGAATAGTATGATTGATTGTGCCTAGTTTGCATTATAGCAATGCTGGTACTTTTGCCTATTCTTCTACAGTGTTGCCGAGACAAGTTTCTGTTCATCTTCTATTTGCCGATTAAAACTACTGTGTCTAATTTTCGTTTGAATCCTGTTGCATTCTGAAGGAGTTTTTATTCTGATCAAGAGTTCTTGTTTCCATTCTCTTCTGTATAGTAGTTTGAACTCATGCCTGTGATTTGTGTGGTGAATGTTAAAACAGAACTCTGATGTACTTTCAGTCATTGATATAACGTTTGCTGTTAAGAACTGTTTTGTACATTTGCTTTGCTTTGGGGTGCTGTCAGATTAGGAACAGTGGTGACATTTAGAGATAATTTCAGGATCTTAGATCTTGTTTGTTCCGACATGAATATGTTGTTGAGTTAACTATGTGTTTGGTGTTCAGGTAGTTCTAATACAGAATTGAATCTGGTCTGCCCTGTATTCAGTTTATCCTGTTTTGACAAACTTGTTACTGAAGTTACCTTGCTGGTTCTGTCTTGCCCAATTGAGTAAACAGCAGTTGTGATATCAGAGCTTTGCTAGAGTATCAAGTGCTGAATATATGTTGTGCTGTATTGAAATGAACAAGATGTTGAAATATGCAAACTGAATCAGTATACAAATTGTTTCTACTATACAATTCAGTGTTCATCCAGTCATTTCTGCTTGAATCATTTGAAAGTGAATCTGTTTTCAATTGCTGAAGGTTGTACAATTGATTCAAGTTTGGTTATAGTTTGTTTTCTGAACCTAAGTGAAATACTGAGTTGTATTGGCTGTGCCGGTTTATGAATAGTGTTGAAGTTGAGAGGTATTTTCAGAATCTCTGAATTAGCTTGATAACTTGTGTAAGTTTTCAGAATTCTAGATACAATTCAATTTCTGAAGTTAATTTGTTTGGGCTGAAATGAAATAGAGAAGGAATTGCAATCTGAAACTATAAAATTGTCAAGTTCTTTTATTGTTTTCGGTATTTACTATTCATTGTCTGAAACTTGACATTAGTTCTGAATTTTGATTTGAAATTGAGTAAACTGTCCACTTTCATTTGGTTTGCTTGTTTGAGTCTCTAATGAGAATGAACTAAGAAGTTTGGCTTGAGAAGTGTGAATTTAATGCTGTTTGTGTTTTGGCCTTTTGAGTAGATCATTCTGTGCACTGTTTTGAACTGAAATTAGAATTTGTGTTTTGAGAGGAGCATTGGGTTATTTGGTTAGGCCATCACTTTGAAAGAAAGTGTCGAGGTGCATATTCACCCCCCCTCTAGTCGCCATTCCGATCCCACAAGCAGGCTCTGGTCCAAGAAGGCGTCATTGATGCTTCTCCGGAAGGCGTCACCAACCCGGGTCTCCTCGATAAGCTCCACCGGAAGCCGATATCTTTGGTAGTCCAACTCATGACATATTTCGAGGAGTACGCTCGCTCCGAAGAGGGCCAGCTGCATCGTCAGGCGATGATCGCCCCCATTCGAGCCCCGAACACCAAGGTGTAACCCCTCTGCCCTACTCCGGACCTTCGCCAGTGAGATTCCCGGCATGGGCGGAAACACCTTCGAGGAGAGGTTCTCAGCATCACCCCAAGGGGTCCCTCCAAGCATCCACACACTACCGGTGGAGGGCGTCCTACCGGAGCTAAGACGTCCGCAAGAGCGCTTCCGGGGGGAGAAACCTTCTACTGCAGCGTTCATTGCGAGAACCGGAGCCACGACACCGACTCCTGCCGTTCCATCCTCGCCCTCCGGAACGACTACCTCGAGTGAAGCTCCGGCCGTGGCTCCTTTGACAACGCACCTCCAATGCCTCGCGCCGATGTTGTCCAGGTGGTTGGGCGCCGAGACGAGCCGGGAGCTTCGGGGCTTATTCTGGAGGCCGGCAGGTTCCCATTCCCCAAACTCAAAGATGGGGCGGGCGGACCGAGGGAAGCGGGTGGTCCTGCCTATCTCCAGGGGCGGGGCTTTAGGAGCTATGTGTAAGTGGCAGCGAAGGGAGTATGTCCGGGAAGTTGGGCATATTGGGACTTCCAGCTTCACCGCGCTTCCCGAGTGGTCCCATGTCACAATTTCCTTCACCGCTGACGATGCCACCGACGTCAAGTTCCCGCATGCTGATCATCTCGTCATCTCGGCGGATATTGCTGGCGTCGAGTTGCGTCGCATTTTAGTTGACGGAGGGAGTTCTATTGACATCATTTTCGTGCAGGCCTTCGATCAGCTATGCCTCTCTCGGAAGCATCTGTTGCCGGCCTCCCGGCCGCTTCAGGGCTTCGCAGGGCCACCCCTTGATTCCCTCGGACAGATTGGGCTAGAGGTGACCTTCGGAGAAGCCCCCCTACCCCACAGTGAAGAAATCATCTTCGACATCATCGACACCTCCGTACGCCTACAACGCCATTTTCGGGAGGGGGATGCTCAACCGCTTCGGGGCCATCGCTCACCACAATTATTTGTGCCTCAAGATGACAACTCCTGGAGGAGTGCTCTCGGTCCTAGGCGATTAGGCCGCGGCCTGGCGGGTGGAGTACGACCACTCAGCCCCTCTGGAGCCAAGGCAAGTCCACAGTGTTCACGGGAGCCCAGAAGGAGCTGAACTACCGGGCGTCGAAGACATTCCCTGCTCTGCGATGCTCCCCCGAAGGGGCCTGCTGCCAAGCCCCTTCTAGAGGGGGAGGTTATCACGAAGATCCTGATCCAAGATAGGAAAGAGTACCCAATCTGGTTCGGAGGGGGTCTGGAACCAGAGGTGCTGAAACAGCTCGAAGAAATCGTCCGGAGCAATTTGGACATCTTTGCATGGTCCGAAGAAGACATACCGGGCATCAACCGCTCCATCATCGAGCACTCCCTGACGGTCAACCCGAAGGCTCACCTAGTGCGCCAGGGGCTCCGCAAGTTATCCTCCGAACGAGCTGATCTTGCCAAGTCTGAGGTGGAGAAATTGTTGGGAGCAGGGGTCATTCGGGAAGTTAGTCATACGGAGTGGTTGTCAAACCCCGTGTTTGTCCAGAAGAAAATATCTGGCAAGTGGCGCATGTGTATCGATTTCACATCTCTGAATAAAGCTTGCCCCCATGACCCCTACCCCATGCTTCACATAGACCAGCTGGTTGATTCTACAGCGGGTTCTGAGCTCCTTAGCTTCCTTGATGCATATTCTGGGTACCATCAGATTTGGCTGAAGCAAGAAGATCAAGTCAAGACAAGCTTTGTTACACCCACAGGAGTATTCTGCTATGTTCGGATGCCTTTCGGTCTCCGTAACGCTGGGGCCACTTTTTCTAGGTTGATATCTAAGGCCCTGGGTTATCAGATCGGTCGTAATATCGAAGCTTATATGGATGACATCGTCATTAAAAGCGCGGATAAAAATTGCCATAGCAAGGATATAGCTGAAACATTTGACAGTATCCGGAAGTGCGCAATCCGTCTCAATCCAGAAAAGTGCGTCTTCGGAGCCCGGGCCGGGAAGTTGCTCGGTTATCTAGTTTCTAGTCGGGGCATTGAAGCCAGGCCAACTTAGGTCAGTGCGCTGCAGAACATGTCCCCTCCTCAGAACTTGAAGCAGGCCTAGAAGTTGGCTAGGTGCCTCGCTGCTCTTAGCCATTTTCTGGCAAGATCGGCTGAACGAAGTCTGCCCATTTTCAAGGCACTGGGAGGATCCAAGGACTTCGAATGGACCCACGAATGCCAAGACTGTTTCGATAGGATAAAGGAATACCTCGTCAATCTTATTACCCTCACAACACCCCGGAGTGGTGATCCTCTCCTCGTCTATCTCACTGCCACGGGCAGCGCGACGAGTGCGGCATTGATTCAAGAAGAAGAAACTGGTGGGAAGTTGATACAATGCCCGGTGCACTTTATGTCCGAAGCCCTCTCCGGAGCAAAGACCCGGTATACTGAGCTCGAGAAAGTAGCATATGCTCTAGTTATGGCCTCCCAGAAGCTTCGACACTACTTTTTGGCCCATGACATAGTCATTCCAACCGCTTATCCTCTGGGTGACATGTTCCGGAATAAGGATGCTACCGGGCGAATTGGCAAGTGGGCAGTAAACTCGCTCTGTTTGATATCACTTTCGTGGCTCGGACCGCCATCAAGTCTCAGATCCTTGCTAATTTTGTCGCCGAATGGACACCAGCGGCCGAGTAACACCCCAAATTTCCAAAAGAATAAAAATATTATTTAATTCAATTTCCTGGATTTTGAATTTCTGGAAATACCTTTAATACCCTTTTATACCCTCATTAAACTATAACATAGAGTTAATGACCAAACCAGGAGCTGAAAATTGTTGTATAAACTCCCAAGGCCAAGATATATTTTTGAGAATTTTCACAAATTTTTATCCACTCTGGAAATGCCCTAAACGATTTAATCTATTTTCTGCAATTATTTTAAATCGGAAAACCTTTGGAAACAGTATTGGGCCTCCCTCCTCCCTTCTCTCTCTCGGCCGGCCCAGCCCGTTACCCCACGCGCCTTAGGCTGACAGCCCAACCCCACCTGTCGACGCCGAATGCTTTCCCTCACGCGCGCGCCCGACGCCACGGCCCCACCCGTCAGCCTCCTCGCTCGCGCGCTCACGCTCGCTGGCTAGTGGCCCCCACCTGTCGGACCCGTCGTCCACCTCGCGCCAACCCCCCCTAACCTCGCTGGCCCCCGATCCCACCTCGGATCCGCCTCGCTGGCCCCTCCCTCGTTAATTCGTTGACGCCATTAACACCCTCACGACGCGCCGACCGTTTCCCCTCATTAACCCACGCGTTATCGCCTGTCGCTCGCATGCATGGTAAGAGCTCGTCGGCGTTATTCTCGGCCCTCCCCTGATTGCGCCCTCTCTGCCCCGCCGGTGACCCTATTTAAACCCCTCTGGTGCCCCGCATCCACCCCTCGCTCGCATTCGCACCAGAACCGAACCAAACGCCCGTGACACCCGTTTAAACACCTCAACGCCACCTTCGGTCCAGTCGCCGCTCGCCGTCGCCAGAGCCCTTCCCCATCCTCGCCATCAACGCCGTCGTGACCGCAAGGACAACCCCGCCGGAGCACCATCGCCGACGAGGAGCCCGAACAACTCCGTCGTCTACCCTCGCCGCCGACCGCGCTCCGTCGACCCCTCGCCCCGCCTAAGGTACCATTGTGACCGCCCTAGTTCCCTCTTTCCATTTCTAGACTTAGCTAGGGCCGCCGTCGCTCGCCGTGGCCCCTGGCCCGCTCGCCGTCGCCGGAGAAGACGACCGGCACGGGCTGATTACCCGTGCCATGTCGGATTCAATCCGCGCCGTGCGATCTGGATCTAACGGTACTGATTAAATCCCATGTGCGGTTTAATCTGCGTCGTTGGATCTGTGCGAAGTGGTACGTTTTAATCTCGTGCGTCCATTAGTATTTAAAACCCGCGCTCGATCTCGTGCGTCGATGTGGTACCCTTTCGCACGTTTTAATCCTAGCCGTCCGTTGTCACTTAAGCGCCCCGCCTCGCCCGCGCGCGTTGGATCTGGATCCAACGGTCCAGATCGATCCGGCGCACGCGCATAGTGCGTAGGTTCACCGTGGGCCTGGCTCACCGTGGACCCGAGGGGATTTAAATTTGAAAATAAATTCCAGAAAATGTTTAAAACTTGTAAAATTCATATCTGGCGCATTTGAACTCTAAAAATTGCCATTCCAATTTCAGAAAATTCATAATATTATTCTCTATCCTTTAGTTCAATAAAAACAATATGTTACCTTAGACTTTTTCATGTTTATTTAAATAGGTATTCAAATAGCCTTAGTGTAAAAATGTAAATTCCAGTATTTAAATTTCATTACAGTTTATATTTATTTTCTTTCTGCCTATATCTTGAATACCACTACATAGACCATGAACCTTTCATTTCAAATTGATTAGAATGTCTAAAATGAGATTACACACATTTAAAACCCTTTTTCAAAGAACAACACCTCACTTTAATTTCCTTTTAGAATTATTTGTAAAATGAATTTCAGAACCTTAACAACTTAATTTATTTTAATCAAACCAACTTTAACCTATGTGCTTATTATGTAATGCTATATTGTTTGATGGAATGTTGTGTTCATTTTATTTTACTTTATTATACTGGAAAGACTACGACGCCGTCGAGGAGCCGGAATACTTCCCGGAAGTTCCTCCCTCACCCTTCGCTAGACAAGGCAAGTCACCAAACCAATCTTTTGAGCATATTGAACCCATGTTTGATTAAACTATCGCTAAAACACATTGGTTATACATGCATTAGTCAAATGAACCCTTACAATATATTTATTTAGGATCCCACGACCTTGATGTGCAACCCAAGCCATGCTCTCTAGCCTAAACTCCTTGTCACCATATGATAAATGTTATTAGCTAGTGTCCAATGTATCGACACGATCGCTATAGGATAAAAATGAGTCGTAGTACATGGTTCTACTATATGATCCCCATTGTTTCTTATCTATGGAATTCTGTCGGTGTTGGAGTTGTGGTTATGAGTGAATGCATGGTGGGTTCCAGGTGCAAGCTAGGGCATTGGTCGGTAGCACCCGGGGCACTATAAGGACCGGTTTGAGGGATCTATTGCAATACACTTCCGTACTAACCACAAGTCTAGTGGGTAAGTCCTAACTAAGGTATGGAGTGTTCCAAACCGAGGCCACCATTTGGAGATGGGTCAAGCAGCACCTGCGGGGGGCTTGTACCAACGTGGCGCAAAAGGGGGTGCGACGTTAGCCGGGATGCGGCCCGACGCGCCGGCGAAACCTAGAGCGGGTGGTTATCGCTTAGAGCATTTCATGCTGAGGTTTTGGCATGAGTTCCCATGGTATGGGTCATCTCGTTTGGGATGAGTGCGTGCCTTGTGGGTACAATAGTACATCTCTGATCAGAGTCGTAAATCTTTTCGAAAAGACGAGCCCACGGTCAAGGGCGGGTTGCGTGACATCCCACAGTTAGATTACTTGAAAATATATGTGCATGATGGTTTGACATGTAAGGACTGTTGTGCGAGGAGGTAAAACGTACTCCTCGAGTTAGACGATGTTATTGATGTTCATGTTTATATTTCTGCATGATAAAATTTGATCACACTAAATGCAATAACTGAAAATGTACTTTTCCGCACTTTGAGCCATGATCCTTCCGTTGTTATTACCTTGCATTATTACTTGCATTTGTGGTGGCTTGTTGAGTACTTTTTGTACTCATACCCGTTGAACACCACAGAGGATGCCTACTATGAAGACGGTCTGGAGTAGCGACCCAGTCAAGCAAAGATCCTGAAGAAGGCGTTCGTCATGCAATTTACTTTTATTATTATTTTTATTTCAAATCTGATGTAATAAATATGGTCTACGTGCCATGAATACTGTCGTATGTACGGTTGTCGCATGATGAACCTCTTGTATTATTGTTTTTCTATGGAAATTCAATAAAGTCTCGATTTTGGTAAATCGGGGCGCCACACCTACCCACAAAGAAGGGGGAGAGGAGTCGATAGGAGAACAATTGGAATTCATAAGTGGCACAAGCAAGGCTTCATTAGACATGTAGAATGTAGATGACACCTATTACAAAGTCGAGCTGGAAAGTAAAACTATGAGAACTCGTCGTCTAAGCCAAGTAGGAATTGGAAGCCTTTTCAGTCTTGAAGGTTGCCCGGGCCCCTTGGGCTCCCTTTAGTTCGTGCCTTCGGAGCCGCGTGGCTGGACTCCTATCTCTTCTTCCGCTTCCTCTCTTCTTTCTTGTGAGCCTAAAAGGCCTTCTGATCCTCTTGGAGCTGGGCCCAGCTGCGCAAGCCTTGATCTCCAGGTCACGGTTCGTCAGACCCTGTCTCCAAGTCGGACCTATTCACTGGCTCGGTTGATGAGGACGAAGCTCGAATCTTCCCTTCCTCTTCCTTGATAAAACCCAAGACCTCATAGAGGACCTCGGAGACAACATGGTCGTTGTCATCCCGAGGGACGAGAAAGCGTGCAGGATGGTCGGCCCTGAGGGCCTCGAAGATGGCCCATTGATGCCGGAGGGCCACGCCCTCGTCGAGAATCTCAACATCGGAGTCACGGGTGTTGTGAATACCCTAGATGATTTCCAGAAAACAACCATCCTTTATTAATAAATTGTCAAATTCCTAACTATTACAGGAGCTGTGATATTAAGACCCTAAGAGAACTACACCTTTGGGTCTGGAAGGGGCGCGACAGCCGGAGGCTTCGAAGAAGATGAGGGAAGGCTCGATCGGAGGGCCTCATCTATCCAAGCCTTGACCGCATTCGAGCCCTCCACCTTCCAGGTCGCCTAGAGGGCTCTCTAGGATTGGGCGACCACCAGAGTTGGGGAAAGGAGATGGCTCTTCCCAAAAGCGACCGGAGGTGAACTCGAAGACGAAGGCAAGGAGCCCCCGGAATCTTCTAGCTAGAGAAGCATGCCAAGGGCAGCCACCCGGGCCGACACCTCCCCATACCTCGACACTGGTGGAACTTATCTGCCGGACGACGGCTTGAATGAACTTCAGTCGGTGGCTAAGGGGCTCCCGAGCAACGTCGAAGGCCACACATCTCGTGCCGAAGCGCTCTAGAACCCTTCGGAGGGACACCACGGTGTCAGCCACGGTCTTCTCCCCTTGGGCCAGCGCCTCGACCGCCGCTTCGTTCCGGGCCAGGAGGTCCGCGGCGTTCCACTCGAGTTTGAGCACCTAGAATTTTTGGACCTCCGCAGCAGCGATCTTCTCCCGGAGCTCCTCCATTTCGGAGACCTGGGCTTGGAGCATGAAGACCTTGGCCTCGAGCTTGTCCACTTCACCAGCCCAAGCTCGGAGCCTCTCCACTTCCGCGGCTTGGGCCCGGAAGGCGTTGACCTCCGCCTTGAGCTCATCCGCTTCGGCCACCCGGGTTCGGAGTCTGTCCAGCTCAGCAACTTGGGCCTTGAGGACACCGATCTCTGCGACCTGAGCCTGGAGCTCTTTAGCCCTAGCGGCCTAGATGCGGAGGCACCCGACCTCCGACTCCAGCATCTGGAGCCGGTCAGTCTCGGCAGCGCGCTCCTAGACCAATTTCTCGGTGGCCTCGGCGTGTCTGGCAAGCTCCGAAGCGTCGCGCTCATGGCGGCTCTGCTTGGAGAGAAGGGACAATAGTTAGCCCTGCGCCAGCGCGACTATCTGCGCATGGAGCAATAAGTGAATCAAAAGTGAGGAAGGTGCTAGGGGCTTGCCCGGGAGCATTCCGAAGACATACCTGGCTCGCGGCGCTCTCAATAGCTCGACCAAGGCCGACGCTGTCCACCTGGACGAGCTCTGCTATCAGCCCGGTCCCCCTCAGGCGTAGATAGGAGTCGTGGAGGGGAGCGGTCCTTGCTACGAAATCTTGGCTGCTCTCCAAGAAGGGAACTAGGAGGGGCACGCTGGAGCATGCATGCCTCAGGTCTGTAGGAGGACGGACCTCGGTCTCCCGAGTGGACTCCCCAGAGGCCCCCTCCGAGGTTTCCTCTGACTCTGCCTCGCCATCTAATCCTAGGGCCTCCGCCGCATCCGCAGGGGATTCGGTTCTCGTGATGGCGGCGTCTCCGGAGGGCGCTGGCGACGGGACCAGAGCCTGGACAGAAGTGCCTGCACGGGAGAAAATCAAGTCAGGAGCAGGGTGAGCTAAGATGCCCGGATAAGGGATCGGGGTGAGGCTACGTACCTTCATCCGTGGTCTCAGTCGGAGGATCCAAAGATCGGACTCCTATGGGAGTGCCGGGCCGATAGAACAGATCATCCATTGAGTTTATCGGGGAGCCCGCCCGCGGCGCGGCTATTTCAGCCTCCATGTTGGCGCTTCCCTCGACTGCCCCCAAGGGGTCGGCCAACCCCCCAAGGTCCAGGCTAACGGTTTCCCGACTTCCGCGGGAGCTAGCGGAGATCCCCAATGATGCCGGGCCACCCGGAGGGGTGGACCGAGGAGACACTGTTACTCCAATATTCGGTGCCTCTTGTCCGATCCCAGGGGCGGGCAGCTGTGGGCTCGACAAAGCCGACACCCCTCCATCAGTAGCACCGCTGGAGACCGGTTGCTCGGGACGGGGCTGGCCGGGGTTTGCCAGGGAATCGTCCGGCTCCGTTCCTGCCCCCTCGCTAGAGTTGCTGAATGGACACGAGATCCAAGAATACAACTTTGAGCTTAGCCTCTATAAATACTCCTCCTCCCCCTGTTGTAATGGACACGAGATCCAAGAATACAACTTTGAGCTTAGCCTCTCAATACACACACATTTCTCAAACCTGTTGGCTTAGTCCGCTGCTCCAACAAACGCAATCTTCAGAAGAGGGTTGCTGAATCAATTTGGAGCCGTGGCGCACCACAATTATTTGTGTCTCAAAATGCCCACGCAAGGTGGATTCCTTACAATCCCAGGAGACCAAGCTGCAGCTCGGAGAGCGGAATATGGCCACGGTCAACCCCTCGATCCTCGGCAGGTAAACAGTGTGCAAGAACACTCGAAAGAAGCTTCGAGGTCCCTGGACCCTCTGAAGGACCCTTCCCTCAAGCCAAGCCCCGAAGGTGATGTAGTCACGAGGATCATTATCAAAGAAGGCAAATAATACCCCATTCAGTTCGACAAGGGGCCGCCTTCGGAGATCACCACTTCGTTAGAAGAAGTGGTCCGAGAAAATCTAGACATCTTCGCCTGGTCAGATGAAGATATCCCTGGAGTTGACCGGAGCATTATCGAGCATAGCTTCCTCGTCAACCCTAAGGCTCGACCTATTCTCCAGGGGCTCCACAAGTTGTCAACTAAAAGAGGAGACCTCGCTAAAGCATGGGTAGAAAAGTTGCTAAGAGCTGGAATCATTGGGGAGGTGGCCCACATGGAGTGGTTCGCTAGCCCTATCTTCGTCAAGAAAAAGGGCTCCGGCAAATGGCACATGTGCATTGATTTCACATCTTTAAATAAAGCATGGCCACGAGACCCCTACCCCATGCCCCACATTGATCAACTTGTTGACTCTACGGCTGGTTCCGAGCTCCTAAGTTTCCTTGATGCATACTCCGGTTACCATCAAATCTGGCTGAAACACAAAGACGAAGCCAAGACAAGCTTTATAACCCCTTCCAGAGTATTTTGTTATGTTCGAATGCCCTTCGGCTTGATAAATGTTGGGACAACTTTTTCACGTCTCATTGCTAAAGCTCTAGGTCACCAAATAGGCCGAAATATCGAAGCCTATATGGATGCCATCATAATCAAAAGTGCTTTAAAGCACCATCATAGTCTAGATTTAGTAGAAACTTTTGAGAGCCTCTGAACATGTGGAGTTCGCCTCAATCCTGGAAAATGTATTTTCGGAGCTCAAGCAGGAAAATTGCTAGGGTACTTAGTTTTGAGCAGAGGAATTGAAGCTAGCCCGACGCAAATAAGTGCACTGCAAAGAATGGCTCCATCTGAAAATTTGAAGCAAGTCCAGAAGTTAGCCAGACACCTCGTAGCTCTCAGCAGATTCCTGGCCAGATCAGCAGAGCGAAGCCTTCCAATTTTCAAAGCCTTAAAAGGGTCCAAAAGTTTCAAGTGGACGTCGGAGTGCCAGAAAAGCTTCGACGAAATCAAAGACTATCTTGGAAATCTATCAATGCTTAATTGTGCCCCTTGTAGAGGAAACTCTCCTCCTTTATCTTGCAGCAACAAGCTCCACAATAAGTGTAATGCTGGTCAGAGAAATAGAGCTCAATGGAAAACTGGTGCAGAACCCAGTATACTTTGTTTCAGAAGCCTTGTCTAGAGAAAAAACACGGTACTCCAAGCTCGAGAAATTTGCATATGCTTTGGTAATGGCCTCGCAGAAGCTAAGGCATTACTTTTTAGCACACAATATAATTTTCCCTACATCGTATCCCCTTGGTGATATGCTCCCGAGCAAAGACTCCACGGGGAGAGTTAGAAAATGGGCTGTCGAGCTAGCCCCTTTCGGCATTTCCTTCACTACAAGAACAAAATCTCAAGTTGTGGCTGATTTTTTTGCAGAGTGGACTCTGTCCGCAATATGGGCTCCGGAAGAACCATGCGAAGGAGTATGAACAGTATACTCCAAAGCAACATTTCAAGCATTCGAAGCCAGTACCAGAGCCATGATAACTTCACCTTCAGGATAAAAAGCAATGTACTCGCCAAGGCTCAACTTTAAGTCCACTAACAATATTGCAGAGTACGAAGGAATCCTCCTTGGTCTCCATAAAGTGCGAGCGCTTGGAGCAACTCGAATTGTAATAAAAACAGATTCCCAAGTTATTGCAGGGCATGTTGACAAAAGCTTCCAAGCTCAACATCCACATCTTGCAATGTACTTAGAAGAGATCCGCAAGACGGAGACATTATTCAAAGGAATTTCCATCTGGAGCATCCCTAGGGCACATAATCGGCTTGCAGATATCCTAGCGAAAGCTGCAGCCAGAGAATTTGATGTCCCGGAAGGGGCTTTTATGAAGAGCTTGTCAACCCTTCGGTACCTCAGACTCCCTCCGCCGAAGTATTTTGTACACCAATCGCTGATTGGCGGAGCCCAATATTAGACCTTTTGCAAAACAATTCAAGTCCCATCGAAGGCCCAGAATTGCAAAGGCTACAGTCAAGGGTCCGAAATTATAAGCTTGTCCATGGAGTCCTGTATAAAGCTGGAGTCTATTCTCCTCTACTCCGATGCATCTCACAACCTGAAGGCCAAGATATACTTCGGAAAATCCATGAAGGCTTGTGATGTAGCCACTTAGCCCCTAAGGCTTTAGCAGGCAAAACACTTCGCCAGGGGCTTTATTGGCCAACAATTATAGCAGATGCAGAATCCTTGGTTCGAACCTGTCAATGGTGCCAATGGATGGGAAGATGAAGCCA
The DNA here is from genome assembly GCA_019279435.1 of Zizania palustris. Lineage (NCBI taxonomy): Eukaryota > Viridiplantae > Streptophyta > Magnoliopsida > Poales > Poaceae > Zizania > Zizania palustris. The sequence continues at coordinate 32,106,890 of JAAALK010000284.1, forward strand.
TCGTCCTCCAACACCCCTTCATGTTATTGCTTCGGTATGGTCGATGGCACGATGGGGAATGGATCTCATCGGCCCTTTGCTAATGGTGAAGGGCAGCTTGAATTTCATAGTGGTAGCAATCAAATACTTCTCTAAATGGGTCGAAGCCGAACCACTAACTGCTATCAATTCGAAAAATGTGTAGAAATTCTTTTGGCAAAATATTATTTGTAGGTTCGGAGTCCCTAGAGAGTTGACAATAGACAATGGCACCCAATTCGAAGCCGAACCTTTTAAAGAATTCTGCAATGGGCTGGGCATTAAAATGTGCTTCGCAGCCGTCCGTCATCCCCAATCCAACGAAGCCGTCGAATGGGCCAATGGAAATATTCTGTCCGGTTTAAATCGGAGGATTGTAGGGTTGACAAAGGGACTATGGATTGAAGAACTTCCTATAATTTTATGGTCCATTCGGACCACTCAAGCTATGTCTACAGTCTTTACCCCATTCAGGTTGTTTTTCGGAGATGAGGCCATGACTCCAATGGAGCTAAAAGGTGGGTCCCTCCACGCAACGGAGCCAGAAGATAAAGAAGAAAGAAGCACTTCGCTTGACTTCTCTGAAGAAACAAGACTTCGAGCTGTCGCCAATTTGAAAAAGTACCAAGACCAGACGAAGGCATGGTATGATCCAAAAGTAAAAGTTAATGAACTTAGACCGGGTCATTTGGTACTACGAAGTGTAATTGCTTCGGGGAAATTAGGAAACAAATGGGAAGGACATATATTATCCTACGCTCAGGGCGCCTCGAATCTTTTAAATTAGCAAATTTAGAAGGGGAAGAGTTAAAACATGCATTGTATGTGGAGAACCTTAAACATTATTATGCTTAGGGGCTCCTTGTAAAGAATTGTAAAGTACCTTTCTAAATGAATAAAAGCTTCTGTTCGAATTATGCTTACCCCTCAATACTCCCTACCCCTAGTGGACGCATCAGAGGAACGAAGATGATTGCGGAGGTAAGCATCTTTCATTAGAATCCAATAAATGGACTTCGAACCATTGGTTCGAACATTCCGTAAAAGAGCCGTAGGTGGCCAAATCCTACGGATTCCAAGCTTCGGCTTGATAGCATCTGTAGAAGAGTCTAAGGAGTACAAAATAATGAAGTTCAAACCTCCGGGTTCAGAGCATTCGTAAAAGAGACGTAGGTGGCCAAATTCTATGAATTCCTAGCTTTGGCTTGATAGCATTCGTAGAAGAGTCTAAAGACTTTAAAAGAACAGATTCTGATCCTCCGGGTTCGAAGCATATGTAAAAGAGTCGTAGGTGGCCAAAGCCTATGGATTCTGAGCTTCGGCTTGATAGCATCCATAGAAGAGTCTAAGGACTATAAAATAATGAAGTTCGAACCTCCGGGTTCAGAGCATTCGTAAAAGAGCCGTAGGTGGCCAATTCCTATGGATTCTAAGCTTCAGCTTTATAGCATCCATAGAAGAAACTAAGGACTTTAAAAGAATAGATTCTGATCCTATGTGTTTGAAGCATCTGTAAAAGAGCCGTAGGTGGCCAAAGCCTATGGATTCTGAGCTTCATCTTGATAGCATCCATAGAAGAGTCTAAGGACTATAAAATAATGAAGCACGAACCTTTGGGTTCAAAGCATTCGTAAAAGAGCTGTAGGTTGCCAAAGACTACGGATTCCGAGCTTCGGCTTGATAGCATACATAGAAGAGAATAAGGACTTTAAAAGGATAGATTCTGACCCTACGAGTTCAAAGCATCTGTAAAAGATTCGAAGGTGACCAAATTATAAGGTTTCAAGGTCCAAGCCAAATGAAACCCATTAAGAGTCCTAAGTGACCAATTTCAGAGCTTTAATTTATAAATTCGAAGCTCTTTTTAAAGTTTTTAGGCATCAAACCATTCGTTTGATGCATCAACTACTATACCTCTAATAGGTAAGATATCATAATACGAACATACACTTCGAAGAACTCTACGAAAAAGTCGAGTTCGTGGTTATCAAGTACTATTTGCGAAGCTTCGACTTTATTATACCAAGTGTTATGTGCACCGGCCCTATTGCATTGCATATGCCCCCCACCCACAAAGAGGGCAGGGGAATGAGGCACAATCAAATAATGCTTCTCAAACAAATTATATTGCTTGGTTAATCACATTACAACCATCGTAATCAGGAAAAATTATTATCTAAGCCTAAATAAAAACGGAGACCCTTCCGACCTCTAGAGCTACCTCCGACACCAGTTCGGTCTTTAGAGCCTAGAGCTCTCAAAACCTTTCTTTTGGTTCAATTACCCTTCTTTTTTGAAGCCCTCATGGTTTTCTGCTCTTCTTGAAGTTCGACCCAGGTCAAAAACCGTTTGGAGCTAGCCTCCGTCGGGTCTTCAACTTGATACTCTCAATCAGACCAATCTACATATTCTGAAGACGAAGATACTACTACTTTATCCTCTTCTTTAATATAAGAAAGGACTTCGCTACGAACATCAGGTGCTATTTCTCCATGCTCCCCTCGAGGGACAGAAAATTGCGAGCGCCTATAAGGCCTTAAGCTTTCGAGAATAGCCCATTGTTGGCGAAGCCCTTCATCAAGCTCTAATACTTGGAGATCAGGATCTGAAGCATGTGGCAAAACCTAAAAACAAACATCCAAGCGAAGACTGTTCATTCATTTGAAATAAAAAACATGACAAAGTCTTTTGTACATAATAAAATGCCCTAGAAGCTTGACGTTCGGGTCTGGAGGCATAGCGGTTGGCGGAGGTGGAGCTAGAGGCCTCGTTTGAGCTTGCCTTTGCCGACAGGCTTCATCAATCCATGTCTTGTCCGTAGCTTCATTGTGTGCTTTCCAAGTCGTCCGAAAGGCTTCCCAAGCCGAAGCCACATCCAATGATGGTCGGAGCAAGCCTTCATCAGTGAAGCTTACCGGCGTCAAACCCTTCACCAAAGCAATAGAGACCCTGACGGCTTCGAGGTGACAAAGAACTCCTATCCTGGCTACTTGCCTGGAGATTTCTCCATAGCGAGTGTCGGAGCCTTTCATCATCTTGGCCGCCGCTTGGATCATCTTAAGCTTTCAGTTGAGAGGCTCATCCATCGCAGCTGAAGAAGACGGGTACACTGTTTCGAAATATTCCAAGACACTCCGAAGAGTGTCCATTGTTTGATTAGTTGCTTCGTCGTACCTCGTCTCAGCCCATGTCTTCCTGGTAGCGATGGAGGAGAGTTCAGCTATCATTGACATTAAATAATTCTTCTGAGACAACACTTGCTGAAGCGCTCCTCAGAGCTGCATGAGTTCAGCTCCGGAAGACACCTCCGCTGCTCGAAGCTTGTCAACTTCAGCCCTTAGAACCATACACTCCGCTTGGAGCTCCTTTATCAAAGAAGCCAGGCCATCATGAGCTTGCTGCTCCGTTCGGAGCGCTTCTTCCGCGGTGGCCTTCGTCCTCTGCTCTTCAAGGATTTCTTCCTCTAGTCGCAGGGACTTGTCTTCGGAGCCCTTAAGGGCCCTTTGGATCATTGTAACATTCCTTTTGAGTCGATTAGTATCGAGCTCATTGGAAGTCGTCGCCGCTCTAGCAAGAACAAATTTCTGCAAAAAAAGTAAGTACGATGTAATTTTAATGAATTAAATGTAATCTATGTTTCTTGCATACCTGGAGGGTAGCCCTTTCGAGGGCTAGGTCTAGCTCCGATCCATTGGCCTCACTCAAGACGGAGACTAGCTCAGAGTTGCCAACCTCTTGGCTCTTTTCAGCCAAGGGCTGTACATGAGACTGGAGCCCTATCCGCTGCTCCAAGAACGGAACTAATAGCAGGAGCCAAGACAAGGCTCTTTGATCATCTTCGGCATGGTCTTCTTCCGAAGCATCCACCGAAGGGTCATTAGTTGATGGCGTCATCATCAAAGAGGGGAGAGGCCCAAGCCAAGTTTTGCCTTTACCTCTCCCAAGTGCAGGAGCCACCGTGGACACTTCTTCCATCGGAGTGGATCCCTCTACAAGAGCGACCCCCAGCTGAAGTAGCTCCAACAGAAGTAACCACCATAGCTGGAGCTACCTCTCCTGCCGGAGCCTCATCCCAAGCTGGACCCGAAGCTCTGTCTTGGGCCGGAGCAATATTGCTCCCCGAAGCATCTACAAACATAAGGTATTCATCAATTATCTAAAAGATATTGCCAATACAACGAAATTATTTTAGGTATATCAAGAAGTAAAGTTCAAAGGCTTACCTCCGTCTAGATTTTGAGGGATGATTACGGGGTCCCCTAGAAATTCGTACATTCTGAGGTATTCCTCGATGTCCTCCACTGAAGATTGGGCCGGAGTAGTAGACGTCGAGGCCCATACCTCCGTCACCACTTCTCCGATCATTGGTGAACTGGGAGCTTCTGGCTCCATTCCCTGAACCCCCATGGGGTTAGCACGGATCACCACCTCCTCTTTGGCCGTTAGCGTGGCTTCGACATCCACCCGAGGTGGATCCTCGGTCCCAACCCGAGAATCCCCTTCATCACCATCCAACAGTAGAGTTTCAAGTTTCCTTCCCATCCGGGCCTCCGAGGTCTCCTCCTCTTCCGACTCCTCTGAAGAGGAGCTTCGAATCTCGAGCAAAGATGGAGACGCCAGAGGTGAAGGGAATTTAGCTTTCCTTGCTGCCTTCTTCACCGAAGTCCTGACAGCCTTGGAGGTCCTAGCAGCAGCTTTTCTCTTTCGAGAGACCAGGCCCGCTGGGTCGAAGCTTGGAAGTGAAGGAGCTTCAATTTCCGAGGTTGCCCCACACTAGGTTGGAGCGTTCCCTGCTCACAACCACCTCAATCCTCCACTGTTTCTCTACTGCAGTAGGGGCCCTGAGTACCCTCTCTGCAGCCTGAGCTATTTGCTCTGGAGCCATCGCTAATGGAGCCGCTGAAATAAGATAACAATCTGTTAAGAAAACTACAGATACTCTATATGTCTAATCTGAATGCAGGAAATATTGAAGTATTACCTAGAGTTCGAAGCTCCCCCTCCGAAGCGCTCTGGAAAGCAATAGGCCAATTGGCCCCAAGCGGAGGTATCCAGAGGGCAATGAACTCCTCCGCCAAGTCTCGCATACTCATGTGCTTGGCCACTGAAGACAACAACCCAAGTCGCGTTGAGAGCAGACTTGGGTCCAGAGCCACCTCCACCTCCCTCTTGTACCATATCTCTTGCAGAGGCCCCGCTAGGCTAGAGTCTTCTCCAACCTCGGCATAGAACCACCGGAGTTTCAAGTCAGAATACCACCGGTCGTTGATCGCTTTTGCCGGAAAATTCTTTAGGTGCCCCTTCCGGAGCTGAAAATTGACGCTTCCGAAGGCTACTAGTAGCTTGGAATCTCTGGGCCTGTCGTGTGGTTTGGGTTGGCACGAAGCTTCATGGGTTGCCGCGAACACCTTGGACCTTCCTTCGCACCCTTTGTCTCGGAGGTCCCACTCGAAGATTGCCAGCCTAGCTATGGCATTCGAAGATAGCTGTGGCAGGGTGACATGGAACATCCCTAGAACTTCTGTCAATAAATCAATTGAAGGAAGTCCAAGTCCTGCTTCAAAGAAAGCTTCAAAGACAACTACTTCTCTGCTCCTCGGCGCTGGTATCAACTCTTCTCCAGGGATCCGAGTTCTCATTGCTGGTCCCAGTTTGCCGCTCACCGCTTCTTCGACGGACTCCGTCGTGCTGTTCGATCGCCCAATAAAAAATGTCTGCTTTAATGGATTCGTTGATGGCGGGTTGAGTTCTCACGGATCCTTGGGCTAGGAGCCCCATGGAGCTCCCGCCATTGTTGCCACTGCAGATGTGTCCCAAGTTTGTCGTTGTGCCAAGGTCACCACTGCCGTCGACACTTTTGCACTAGTTCTCACCATTGATGGCATGCTCGAGAGTTTCAGAGAGGAAAAGTGAAGATGAAAGTGTGGAAATGTTGAAGCACAGAAGCTCTGTAAAAACTTTTCACCGTTGATCACTTTCCTCTTTTATAACCACTCTGTTCTTGTTCGGCGTGATTTGTGCATGTTTTCACATTTGATCCAACCCACGTCAATGATAGGTGGGACCAAAAGGTGAAGTAATGTGAACCCGCAATAAAACTTTTGTGGTTGTTGCTTTCTCAAAAGGTCTAACGACTATTTGAGGGGTAATGGTACAAAAGTAACGGCTCTTTGTATTGCACTGCCATCATAACGATTCATTTTCTTTTGGAGCTATCGTACGGAGGTTCAAGTTCGTAGCCTGGATTCGATATACCTCCGATGCCAAAGATGCTTCGAACGGTTATAATACCTTGAATTTTTTCGAAGTTTCGGAGCATGAAAATATTTCTTGCGTATACTTCTCTCCTTGCTATAAAGGCTATTCGGAGAAGCGTATTCGATGGGCTACTGTTGGTGGAAAATACTTCATCCTAATGATCCTCCAAGATTCCAAGATAAATGCAAGTCTTAATTTCGGAGCCCAAGACTTGCCTCTGGATTGAAGGGCTCGAAGCCGAAGGGTCCGTCCAGGCTCTGGTTCAAAGAGACCTTCTGAAAGGCTTCTCCTTCGGAGTGGAAAACAACCAGAAGGATGGGACGTCTACCTTATCAACATGATGGGGGATTAGTCCCGATCTTCCGTTAGGTAAAGGATAACTTGGGTTGGTGGAGAATCTCGACGTTGGCGATCCAAGGCTCCGGTCCGGCGGATCAAAACCTTGCAATCGTTACACCACTGTCTCCATTGGTTATCAACCACGCAGGACGCGATTGACCTCGCCACGAAGGCTAATTCCTGCAAGCGAACCCAAGAACACAAGCAAGAACAGGAAGGATACAAGTCGAATGCCAAATCACAGACAAACGATGATAAGGTGAGGTTTCACAAACGTCAATGCAGCAGCCAATCGGTCCGGTGCAAGAGGCGGGATCTAAACACACAAGTGTAGATGCAAACAAAGCAAAACCTAACCCTAAAGACGGCTGGAGTGAGTTATATAGGGCGTGGGCAGCCTGTGGAAGGCGTACAGACTTGGGCTGTGGGCTAGAAGATGTATAGACTCGGACTATGGGCCAACATGGCTCAGTTCTGTCACGCAGGACTGTTTTAAATACACAGGTCGACTCGAGACTCCAAATGAGACGAAACCAATGGCAAAAGATCCGTCTTCTCCTTAGCTTTCCAAAAAGTGCAAGAACGCGCCAATCGGACTTCGCATGAGGAAGTTATGCCCATTTTTGTGCATGGTGGTCGATGTAGTCCGAACCAGCGAATTCTTGACTTCAAGTCATCCGTGCGACTCCGTCTTCAACTCCAACTCTTCTATTCCATCTCCCATGTTCCTAAGCAACAAAATATCACTTGTATTCAGTAGTATCCCGTCCAAACAAATATTAACATAGTTGCTAAGGAAAGAATTAACCTCATGGTTCAAGCGACGGGCACGGGCGCGTGTGATTGGTCCTTGTAATTGAATTGTAGGTGGAGGCTCCATGTGTGTATCATGTGAAGTGATGTCCTCATCATCCTCCCCTTCTTGAATTGGAGTCGTCCTCGACTCAAGGTCATCGTCATCTCCCAAATAGGGCTTTAAATCTGAAATGTTAAATGTGGGACTAACCCCAAAAGCTGCAGGCAACTCAAGTTTATATGCATTATCATTTATCTTCTCAAGCACACGGAAAGGACCATCAGCACGGGGCATCAATTTAGACTTTCTCAAATCAGGGAAACGATCCTTGCGCAAGTGCAACCAAACAAGATCACCCGGTTCAAATGTTATCTCTTTTCTACCCTTACTACCATAAGCATGATATTTCTCATTCATTTTCTCTATGTTTGCTTTAGTGGTTTCATGCATCTTAAGTAATAATTCAGCACGTGTAGTAGCATCAAAATTCAAGTTTTCAGATGGTGGTAATGGTAGCAAATCAATAGGAGCACGCGGATTAAAGCCATAGACCACTTGAAACGAACTTACCTTAGTAGTGGAGTGTACTGACCTATTATATGCAAACTCAATATGAGGTAGACACCCTTCCCAAAGCTTCAAGTTGGTCTTCAAAACAGCCCTCAACATGGTGGACAATGTACGGTTGACGACCTCTGTTTGCCCATCCGTTTGGGGGTGACAAGTAGTAGAAAATAGCAGCTTAGTCCCCAACTTATGCCACAACGTCCTCCAAAAATGATTTAAAAATTTAGCATCACGATCTGAAACGATGGTATTGGGAACTCCATGCAAGCGTACGACCTCTCTGAAAAACAAATCAGCAACATTTGTAGCGTCGTCGCTCTTGTGACAAGGTATAAAATGCGCCATTTTAGAGAAACAATCTACCACCACAAAAATACTATCTCTCCCCCTCCTAGTTCTAGGTAATCCTAACACAAAATCCATAGAAATATCCTCCCAAGGTACACTAGGAACGGGCAGAGGCATATAAAGGCCATGTGGGTTTAGACGGGACTTAGCTTTATTGCAAGTAGTGCATCGTGCCACATAGCGCTCAACATCGCGTCTCATCCTAGGCCAATAGAAGTGTGTGGACAGAACATCTTCGGTTTTCTTTGATCCAAAATGACCCATCAAACCACCACCATGTGCTTCCTGCAATAACAACAAGCGAAGAGAGCTAGCCGGCACACATAACTTGTTAGCACGAAAAAGATATCCATTATTCAGCACATATTTGTTCCAAGCACGGTCATATGTACAATTTGCAAAAGCATCTTTGAAGTCCAAATTAGTAGTATACATGTCCTTCAATGTTTCTAAACCAAAGATCTTATAATCAAGTTGAGAAAGCAAAGTATAACGTCTAGATAAAGCATCAGCAATCACATTATCTTTCCCTTTCTTATGCTTAATGATATATGGAAAAGTCTCAATAAATTCTACCCATTTAGCATGTTGTTTATTCAGATTTGCTTGACTACGTATATGCTTCAATGCTTCATGATCCGAATGAATAATAAACTCCTTAGGCAAAAGGTAATGTTGCCAAGTTTCAAGCACACGCACTAAGGCATATAATTCTTTATCATAGGTAGAATAATTCAACTATGGACCATGTAATTTTTCACTAAAATAGGCCACGGGTTTACCTCCTTGTAGCAGCACACCTCCTAATCCAAACCCACTAGCATCACATTCTAACTCAAAAGGCTTACTGAAGTCGGGTAGCTGAAGTAGAGGTGCATGTGTAAGACGATCTTTGAGTGTGGCAAAAGCTTGTTCATGTGCTGGCTCCCAAGTAAAAGTAACTCCCTTCTTGGTCAACTCATGCAAAGGACCGGCTATGGTGCTGAAATTTTTCACAAAACGCCGGTAGAAACCTGCAAGACCAAGAAAACTACGTACCTGTGTGATAGTTTGGGGTTGCGGCCAGCTGTTGATTGCTTCTACCTTCACCGCGTCAACCTCAATACCCTGTGAAGTGACAACATATCCGAGAAACACAACTCGATCCGTGCAAAACGTGCACTTCTCAAGGTTACCAAACATTCTAGCCTCACGGAGGACAGAAAAAACAGCACGTAGGTGTTCAACATGTTCAGTGAGAGATTTGCTATAAACCAAGATATCATCAAAGTATACAACCACAAAGCGTCCTATAAAGTGCCGTAGGACTTCATTCATCAAGCGCATGAAGGTACTAGGTGCATTAGTAAGTCCAAAAGGCATGACAAGCCACTCATATAATCCAAACTTTGTTTTAAAAGCAGTTTTCCATTCATCACCTAGTTTCATGCGAATTTGGTGGTAGCCACTACGGAGATCGATCTTAGTAAAGATAATGGCACCACTAAGCTCATCAAGCATGTCATCCAATCTAGGAATAGGGTGTCGATATCGAATGGTGATATTATTAATGGCACGACAATCAACACACATGCGCCAACTACCATCTTTCTTAGGTACCAATAGAACGGGTACTGCACAAGGACTAAGGCTTTCACGGACGTACCCACGATCAAGAAGGTCCTGTACTTGGCACTCAATTTCTTTTGTCTCATCTGGATTGGTACGGTACGCTGCACGATTGGGAAGAGACGCTCCCGAGACCAAATCAATTTGGTGCTCAATGCCGCGTATCGGTGGTAGTCCGTGTGGTATCTCAACAGGAAAAACATCATTAAACTCCTGCAAAAGGTCAGTGACTGCAACAGGAACAGAGCTAGGAACTGTTCGCAAGTGAAAACAACACGTTTGTGCAAATCAAGCCATATAGCAAGGGAGTATCATCACAAATTTCAGCAAGGTCAGTTTTAGTTGCAAGCATGACACGTCCTTTCAGATTAATAACTTGTGATGAAGAGGGAGAAGCAATTTTATCTTTCTGTTGCCTCAAAAGCGTCTTAGCTACTTGCTGATTTTCAGAAGGTTGTTTGCTCTTTTGTACGTCCCTAGCATGTTTTTCTTGTTCAAATTTCACAATTTCAACAGGAGTCATAGGAAGCAATGTAACTTTCTTTCCTTTATACATAAATGTGTACTTATTGCTCCTACCATGGTGTGTAGCATCAGTATCATACTCCCAAGGTCTACCAAGTAACAGAGAACATGCTTGCATTGGTACTACATCAAAATCAGCAACTCCGAAGTATGTACGAATGGAAAATTTGATGTGAGCAGTTTGTGTTACCTTGACCTTACCGCTATTGTTGAACCATTGCACATGGTAAGGGTGTGGATGCGCACGTGTGGGAAGTTGAAGCTTCGTTACCATGTCGTGGCTCACCAAATTGTTGCAACTACCGCTGTCGATGATGACACGTACACGACGGTCATTGACGACGAAGAAGGTCTGAAACAGATTATTCTGTTGTGCCCGATCGTCCTTGCTCCATGTGAGTGCTCAAGACGCGTTGTACAATAAGTGCTTCAAGGTCGGCAGAGGCATCCGACGCAAAAACAGCGTCATCGTCGAATGTATCGTCATCTCCTGCAATGTTAGCAGCAAGCACATATTCATCTTCAACATCACTAGCACTTACGTAGCCACCGTCTTCCGTAGGAATATAAGCCCGCTGACTAGGGCAGTCCTTCATAACATGGCCAAGTCCTTTGCATCTGTGACACTGGATCGCTGCAGAACGTGCAGTAGAGGCCGCCGAGGAGGTGGGCTTGGCTGGCGCCTTGGATGCTGCAGCCTTGGAGCTCTCAGCCTGGGCTGTAGATGTAGAAGGTGCTGATGTAGCCATCGGTTGAGAAGGTGGTGGTGGTGGTCGTTGCTGCTGCCCACTTGAGCGTGAAGTAGCACCACCAATGTTGGTCCTCATGCTGCGTTGTGGTTGTTGGCGACCCTGCAATTCTTTTTCTGCAAGAATAACAAGGTGGAAGAGACGAGTGATAGTATTTATTTCTTTATAATCAATGATATCCTGAATTTCACGTCTTAAACCACCATAAAAACGGGCCATTTATCCTCATTGTCCTCCTCAATTTCAGCACGCATGCAACCTATTTGCAACTCCTGATAATACTCCTCTACCGATTTATTTCCTTGGTTTAGGCGCTGCAATTTTTTTCTCAAATCACGTTTATATGAAGGAGGAACCCATCTACCACGCATTTGCCGTTTTAACATATCCCAATTTTGTGGTTCATTGCCAACCTGAACTATTTCAGTCCACCAAAGAAGAGCATATGCAGTGAAGTCACTAGTAGCTAAGCGCACGCGGTGGATAGCAGGAACCATGTGAGCATTAAATTTTTGTTCGACTGACATCTCCCAATCTAAATATGCATCTGGATCATAGGTGCCAGCAAAAGGAGGTACTGAAAATTTTACCTTGGAGTAGGGATCATCGTTCCTGCGGTTGTCATTGTTACCTCGTGGATGGCGGTTGCGGTGGCCGCCCATACCTTGATGATTGAACTGAAGGGGATGACGTGCAGCCTCGTCAGGGTCAATGCCATTGTTCCCGGCATAGGATAGGTCGTCTTCCTCTTCAATATGGTCTTCGTTGGCTCTTCCAGCAGGCAAGCGTGTTTCCAAAGCAGTCATTCGGTCCACTAGGTCAGCCACAGTACGCGCGAGACGTTCGATGGAATGTTGGGTCTGCCGCTGAGACTCTAGTAGAGCACGACGTGAGACACAATCATTAAAATCAGATGGAGGGGTACCGCTGTTATCTGCCATGTTAGTGAAAGATAAAACAACAAAGAATAATCCTGATGGAAAACAGCTAGGTGGGGTGGTGGGTGTGTGGTGGAAGCAATCCGTCAAGCACCTTACCCACGCTTGCAAGTGTTCTTACCACGCCGTAGTGAGGTCACCGGCCTACAAGTGATGAACCAAGTGGAGGGTGGTGTGCAATTGCAAGAAATGATCCTGTCCTGACCAAGAGAAAGGTGTAGCTTGGAAGGCAAGTGAGTAGCAAGGATTAGCGATAATAATAACAGTTAAACCAAGTTCAATAAGTATTCCCTAGTACTCGTCAAAGTTGCTGGCCTTAGTGCTCCCAATGTGAAAATTCAAGCAATAGAGGGAACTATGTGCCCAAAACTCAAATGGAAACAATAACAGGATCTGTTACCGCCGCTGATACTTTTGTTACTACCGCTGACCGGACAAGAGTTCGGACAAGAGATCGGACAAGCAGAATCTGTTACTGCCGCCGATAACTCTGTTACTACCGCTGACCGGACAAGAGTTCGGACAAGAGATCGGACAAGCAGAATCTGTTACTGCCGCTGAGAAGCTGTTACTGCCGAATCTGTTACTGCCGCTGAGAATTCTGTTACTACCGCTTCTTCTTTTTTTTTCTTCTTTTTTTCTCTCTTTTTTTTCACTCTATTTTTTTTGAACAAGGATGACAAGAGCTGCAACCACAAAAATTGGCACCTACAACTGAGGTGGGATGTGGCTCACAAAAATTCAACAAGTTCGCTGACCGGCGAGCAAAAACTTTGACCAATTTTTTTCTTTATCTTCCTGATTTTTTTGGCGATTTTGGTGAGGGCTAACAGGGGAACCATGTTAGGGTACCCACCCAAATTGGGTCAGGAACACGCTCAAAAAATTTCAGATTTTTCTGCCAAACGAGCGAAAAGTTATGCCTGTTTTACTGAAGGGGGGTCACAAAGACTCAATGGGGAAAAACGAATAGGGTTGCGGAAGGGGGGTTTTTTGGTGGGGAATTTTTTTTGAGAAACAAAACCAACTACTACTCAAAACGACACAGAGGGATGACTAAACCAGCAACAAGACTCGACCAAGAACACGAACTCAACAAAGTTAAAACTGGAATTAAAATCGCAAGGCACAAAGGGGTTCTCGGTGGGGAATTTTTTTTGGTGCGGTTTTCTGGACTCTAGGTAAAAACAAAAGTAGATCGAGATTACCTAACGGGAAACCTGAGCTCAGATACCAACTGATGGGGGATTGGTCCCGATCTTCCATTAGGTAAAGGATAACTTGGGTTGGTGGAGAATCTCGACGTTGGCGATCCAAGGCTCCGGTCCGGCGGATCAAAACCTTGCAATCGTTACACCACTGTCTCCGTTGGTTATCAACCACGCAGGACGCGATTGACCTCGCCACGAAGGCTAATTCCTGCAAGCGAACCCAAGAACACAAGCAAGAACACGAAGGATACAAGTCGAATGCCAAATCACAGACAAACGATGATAAGGTGAGGTTTCACAAACGCCAATGCAGCAGCCAATCGGTCCGGTGCAAGAGGCGGGATCTAAACACACAAGTGTAGATGCAAACAAAGCAAAACCTAACCCTAAAGGCGGCTGGAGTGAGTTATATAGGGCGTGGGCAGCCTGTGGAAGGCGTACAGACTTGGGCTGTGGGCTAGAAGATGTACAGACTCGGACTATGGGCCAACACGGCCCAGTTCTGTTACGCAGGACTGTTTTAAATACACAGGTCGACTAGAGACTCCAAATGAGACGAAACCAACGGCAAAAGATCCGTCTTCTCCTTAGCTTTCCAAAAAGTCCAAGAACGTGCCAATCGGACTTCGTATGAGGAAGTTATGCCCATTTTTGTGCATGGTGGTCGATGTAGTCCGAACCAGCGAATTCTTGACTTCAAGTCATCCGTGCGACTCCGTCTTCAACTCCAACTCTTCTATTCCATCTCCCATGTTCCTAAGCAACAAAATATCACTTGTATTCAGTAGTATCCCATCCAAACAAATATTAACATAGTTGCTGTGGAAAGAATTAACCTCATGGTTCAAGCGACGGGCACGGGCGCGTGTGATTGGTCCTTGTAATTGAATTGTAGGTGGAGGCTCCATGTGTGTATCATGTGAAGTGATGTCCTCATCACAACATCCTCCGAGCATGTTTTACCATATTAACCCTATAAGGAATACCGAAATAGTATCCACTATGTCAGTTGTAATTGAGGTGTAAAAAGGTCTTTTCTCGAGAGAGTTTTACCTATAAATACCCCCTTCTTGCCATGTAAGAGGCATCAAATATTCTGATATTCAATTTACACTTTGAACTATTCTGAGCTATTATTCTTTTCGGAGGCTTAAGATAGTCCGCATTCACAAGGAATGGATTCATCAAAAGAAAACTCACATGTCTCGACAAGTTTCTGGGAGTTGAGGTTCCAGTCTCGGAAACCTCAAGACTACAAAGCGTAACCAAGATAGATTCCATCCTAGCAATGAGACACAAACTTGTCCAAATGCCCTCCCTTCTTGAGCACAAAGCACTTGCAGCCAAACGCTCGCAAGTGGCTAACCTTGGGTTGTTTGCCAAATCGCAACTCATATGTAGTCTTACCTAAGTAAGCTCTAAGAAAAATGTGGTTGGCCAGATAGCAAGCTCTGTTCATAAATTCAGCCCAAAAGCACCTAGGAGTCCTATGCTCATCGAGCATCATCTTGGCCATCTCGACTAGTGTGTGGTTCTTTCGTTCCACAACACCGTTCTGTGGGGGAGTATAAGGAGTATAAAACTGGTGCTCAAGACCCTGATTACTACAGAAACTGATGAACTGATAATTATTGAACTCAGAACCATTGTCAGAGTTAATTGCTCACATCCGACCATTGTTCTCATTCTTCAGCTTCAGGATTAGGTCATCAACAACATGAAAATCCTCATCCTTATACTCCAAAAAGAAAACCCACGAGAATCAAGAAAAGTCATCAACACTCACAAACGCGTACCACCTACCACCAATTGAATGTACCCGAGCTAGACCAACAGTATCCATGTGTGATAGTTCTCCTGGATACGAAGTCATCACCTGAGTCACAGGTGCGTGAGAAGCGGCAACCATCTTCCCATGACGACAGGGATGGCAAACCAGATCCTTCTCCATCTTAAGCTTGGGCAATCCTCGGATGTGGTCCATAGAACTCAATCTGACTAGCAAATCAAAGCTTAAATGACCTAACCTCCTATGCCACCTCTAGAGCTCAGAGGAGGATCCAACGATCAAACAGCAAGATGGGCCAAAAGAACTAGAGAAATCAATCCGAAAAACCTTACCGAAGGGTAAGATCTGGCAAACCAAAGATCCTCTAGAATCAACAATAGAAGACATGCCTTTCTTAAAACGGACATCTAAGCCCTCCTCAAGAACTTGCGAAATACAAACCAAATTGAAACCCAAATTTCCATCCAAAGCAACATTCTGCAATGAGAAATGCTTATAAATCTGAATCGAGCCTAAACCGTTTACCTTCCCTTGACCATTGTTCCTGAAGGTGATGTATTCCTTGGAGCTCGGGGAAGTGAGGCTGGAGAACCATCTGCGATGTCCTGTCATGTGGCGAGAGCATCCTGAATCCATGAACCATATGTCCTCTAGGCCTCGATCCTACAAAATCAATGGTCATAAGGAGGAGCAAAAGGTCCGACACCAGGTTTAGAAAAAGAGCTAAACTAGTGTCTTGCCATCTGCTCAAAGGTAGGAAAGCAGAAAGAATCATAATAGTCTGGACCAAAGCGCGGTCCTCTGTTCTGCCTAAAGTAATGGCAACGAGGTCCAAAGATGTATTCAGAACGACCTGTAGCTTTACCAGAGCGAAAACCACCCTCTAGAGCACGGGCTCGAAAGTCGTCTCCTCTACCACCACCTACACGATGCGCCCTGGACTCTAGCCTCTCTCCACATCAAGGGACTCTCAGTCTACCACCCTTCTGGTAGAACTTCTCCTTCCATCTTAGAGCTCTCTCTACTCTCAACTCGCTTCCTCCTGAAGCAAAACTCCACAAGATGCCCTGCTCTCTGATAGAACTCACAATGATAGGTAGGCTTCTTGGGATGTAGTTGAGGCTTGGGGTTCTTGGGCTTAGTGGTGTTGGGTGTTGACTCTTTGGTACGAGATGGTCCAAGTAGAGAGTCAAGGGAAGTGTGTATATGCTTGGGCTTTGGGATCTAGATAGGCTTCTTGGGTGGAGCTTTAGGTTGTTCTTGAAACACTCCATCCTTGGGTTGACTATCCTGAAAAGACTCAGTGGAGTGAATCTTGGGATATCTCTGCTTTGGAGTTATCTTACTCCACTCCACCTCACGGCTCAGGGCACTCTCGAAGTCAGCCTTGGTGTAGGTGTAACCTACACAAAAACCATCCTGCCTCTTGAACTACTGGATCATCATGCTGAGTTGACGCTCTCTAGAACTCACCCAACTCATGATCTGACGGAGGTAAGAGTTCTCGTTCTGAGCATAAACTAGCTCCTCTCTCAAGGAAACTAGCACCTCCACCTGAGACAAGCAGATCTCACACTCTCCATCAACTTGAACAGACTTCTCAGCTTTTAGCTTGATCAGCTCCAACCTCATAGATAAGTAGTTTCTCCCGATATTTCAACTCCTTATGGTTCTCTTTAAGTAATTCAATGACTTCACGTTAATAGGAAGATACCTTCTCATCGTCGGCATTGTTGGAGTTGTCGGAAGAGCCCGTATCTTCTTTATCCCCAAGAGCCATTGAGCAGATGCTCTTGTGTGATCTTCGACTGTTGTGCGAGTGAGTCTTCGGCTTGTACCCGAAATCCATGAAGTAGAGGCACGAGGATCATCCTTTCCCTTCCCCTTCTTGATCACGATATGCTCATCACTAATGCATTTATGACCTATGGATTTTAGCGATATTTTAAGAAAACTAGGTTCAATATGCTCAAAAATCGTGGTGGTGACTTTCCTTGCTTGGCAAAGGGTGATGGTGGAACCTCAGGGTAGTACTTCGGTTCTTCGATGGCATCATAGTCTTGGCGGCACACAAAACGAGAAAAACAAACAATGTAAAAACAATAAAATAAACAGTACAACCATTTCAATTAAATTGGCTAATGTTGTAGAAAAATAAAAGAGAAGCTTTCTGAAATTGAAAAGGTGAGATTTGGAGTTGAAATGGGGCAAACATGAATTTTTAAAGTTCAAAACAATACTTTTGGTTTTATCTTGGATAACAAACAGTACAAACATGTCAAGTAAATTGGCTAAGAATGTAGAGAATAAAAAGAGGAATTTTATAAAATTTGAATGGTAAAATTTGGAGTTAATTTGAAGAAGTTATGAATTTTTGAAGTTCAAATCAATTTATTGAATTTATTTTAAATCCTAAAACAGTCTCCAGTCCACGGTGAGTCAAGTCTACCATGAAACCGTGCACTGTGCGCGTGGACCGGATCTAGATCAGCCGTCGGATCAAGATCTGGCGGCCACAAAATGCGCGGGCGGATTAAATGAAAACTAATGGCTGAGATTAAAACAATCGAACAGGTACGGATCTACGGCCTAGATTTAATGAAGATTCAATGGCTGAGAGCGCATGGTACCGCTTTGATCAGATGAGCGGTCTAGATCGAACCCGAGTGGGTTTTAATCTCGACCGCTCAAATCAGATCGAGCTGTTGCGATTGAATCTGACACGGCACAGGTACTCACCCGTGTCGGTCGTCTTATCCAACGATGGCCGAGGGATGGCGGCGGGCTAACGGTGATGTCGATGGTCGGCGGTCCTAACCGAACGCAGAAATGGAAACATGATGGCTAGGGAGTACGACGATACCGATGCAGGGGCTTGAAGTCATCAGGTCATGGCCGGCGACGTGCGGGTGCGATGGGGAGGCCTCGGGTCGATGGCGGGACGGCGCTCCGGTGGGCTACGATGGCGATGGAGAGGTGGCTGGCGTCGGTGGTAATCTGAGGTACATGGTGGGGTCGACGGTGTGGAGGATGGAGGGCTCCGCCGATGGCGAGCGGTGGCTGGATGGGGAGTAGAGGGGCGGCGCTAAAAAGGGAAGCGTGGACATTCTGTTCGTGCAGGACACAATTTCTCGTGAGTGCCGAATGAGGGGGGTGCGGACTTCTTATAGCGGCATTGAGCAGTAAATATGGCAGGCCAATACATGGAAACCCTAGGATAAGCTTTCCATACTCCGGCAAGCTCTTTCCTTGCATGCGCATGATGATCCTGGGGTTACGCGTCGGTGTTAAGGGGGAATCGGTCAGTGAATCACAGGGAAATAAATGTTGCCATTAATTTCATGGAAGGGAGCCAACGACGAGGAGATTGTGGAGCTAGGGTTTCGGCCGGAGGGATTTGGGGGCGGTGGTGACGTAGGGAAGACGATGCTGATAGTGGGGGCCACTATCAGCGGGTGCGTGCGGATGCGGGCGTGGCAATGGTCGACACTGACCGGTGGGGGCACCATGTCTGTGGGTGTGTGCGGCTGAGAGTGTTGGAGCCGATAGGTGGGGCCTAGCTCTGGCGCGCCCGCTTAGAGAGGGAGGAGACTGACAGGTGGGCCCCACCTGTTAGAGAGGGGTGCGGGGCTTAAGCATGTTGGGCCAGCCTATGGAGGGAGAAAGGGAGGAAGCGGCCCAACACTGTTTAAAATACATTTCTGAATTAAAATAATTGCTAAAATTAGTTTAAAATTTATGGGCTCCTTGCATAGGTCCTAAAAATTTGCAAAAATTCTCAAAAATATATCTTGGTCTTTAGATCATAATATAATTTTCTCAGGCCTAGGTTTGGATTATTTCCCTAGATTTTTTCATTTGAACATTTTCACCTTTATAGAAAATCAAAAATAATCCTTTTTTCAGAAAAGTATAATTATAAATTTTATTTTTACTTGTGAAAATTTGGGTTGTTACAAACCTATCCCCCTTACAGAGAATCTCTTCTTCGATATTTGGAAAGCTCCTCGAATAACTCAAGGTATTGGGTTTTTAGCTCTTCCTCTTTTTCCCATGTGGCTTCCTTGATGGGGTGGTTGCTCCACTAGACTTTACAGAAGCGGACGACTCGGCTCCTGGCTACCCTTTCTTTGATCTCTACGATTTGAACTGACTTCTCGATGTAGGTCAGGTTTTCTTGGATATTTAGTTGCTGGAGGTCTGCCTGTTCAGTGGGTACTTGAAGGCATTTCTTTAGCTGAGAGATGTCAAACACATCATGGACACCTACCAAAGATGGTGGTAACTCCAACTGATATGCCACTTCTCCTTGCCGATGAATGATCTAGAAGGGTCCAACATAGCGGGGAGCTAACTTTCCTCTCATGATAAATCTCTGGGTACCTCGGAGAGGAGTGAGTAGGACATAGACATAATCACATTCCTCAAAAGCTAAGTCTCTCCATCGGTTATCGGCATAACTCTTCTATCGAGATTGAGCTATCTTTAGTCTATCTCTGATGACCTTAACTTTCTCTTCGGCCTCTCGCAGAAGATCTGTCCCGAATAGTTGAGATTCACCGGTCTGATCCCAGAGTTGCGGCATTCTGCACTTACGTCCATATAATGCCTCGAACGGTGATATCTGTAGGCCGACCTGATAGCTGTTGTTGTAGGAGAACTCTGCATAGGGTAGACTCTTGTCCCACATTCCACCAAAGTCTATGGCGCAGGCTCTAAGCATATCCTCCATTACTTGGTTCACCCTTTCTATCTCACCATCGGTTTGGGGATGATAAGCCGTGCTAAAGTTCAGCCCGGTGCCGAGCTCTTCCTGAAGATTCTTCCAAAACTTAGAGGTGAACTGAGTACCTCTGTCAGACAAAATCTTCTTTGGAACCCCGTGTAAACACATAATCCGGGTGATGTATAGCTCTGCTAGCTTTGATCCATTGTACGTCATCTTCATGGGAATGAAATGAGCCACCTTGGTGAGTCGATCGATGATCACCCAGATGGAGTCATATCTGGCTTGGGTCCTGGGCAGTCCTATGATGAAGTCCATTCCTACTTCTTCCCACTTCCATTTGGGAACCTTAAGGGGCCGCAACAATCTAGCATGTCTCTGGTGCTCTGCCTTGACTCGCTGACAAGTGTCGCACCTAGCCACATATTCAGCTATCTCTCTCTTCATGATGACCCACCAATATCTCTCTTTCAGTTCCTAGTACATCTTGGTACTTTTGGGATGTATGGAGTACAAGGTCTCATGGGCTTCCTTGAGAATGAGAGCCTACAGCTCGGGCTTGTTGAGCACACATATCCTGTTTCCAAACCATACGGTGCCATTCTCATCTTTGGAGAACCCTAGCGCTTTATCCCTCCTCATATTCTTCTCGATCTCTAAAATGTCAGGGTCTTCCTTCTGTGTCTCACGGATCTGATCCATCAAGATGGGCCTTGCTTCTAGTGCAGCGAGGTACTCCCTGGTGGTGATCCCTAAGTTCAACCTTTCCATCTCCTTATATAACAGAGGGGCCTGATCTTGTACCATGATGGCGTTACAGTATCCCTTCCGACTTAGAGCATCTGCCACTATATTCGCCTTGCTAGGATGGTAATGGATGCCTAAGTCATAATCCTTGATCAGTTCCAACCATCTTCTCTGCTTGAGGTTCATATCTGGTTGGGTGAATATGTACTTGAGACACTTGTGGTCGATGAAGACTTCACACCTGTTACCCATAAGGTAATGCCTCCATATCTTCAACGCATGAACCACTACTACTAACTTCAAGTCATGAGTCGGGTAGCTTAGCTCATGGGGCCTCAGTTGCCAAGAGGCGTAAGATATCACCTTCCCGTCTTGCATCAAAACGCACCCTAATCCTTAACGAGAGGCATCACAGTAGATGTGGAAGTCCTTTCTTATATCTAGCAAGGTCAGAATCGGGGCTAACACAAGCTTCTTCTTGAGGGTCTGCAATCATTCCTCACAATTTGGAATCCATTCAAACTTCACTTCTTTCTGCAACAATCTGGTCATGGGCTTGGCTATCTTATAAAAGTTCTCAATGAATCTGTGGTAATATCCATCTAGTCCCAGAAAACTCCGGATATCGGACACATTTGTCGGCTGCAACCAATTGGTCACTGCTTCCACAGTGGTCGGGTCCACTGCTATTCCTTCGGCAGATATGACATGGCCAAGAAATTTCACCTCAGATGACCAAAACTCACACTTGCTGTACTTGGCATACAACTATTGCTCCCTTAACTTTCCCAAGGTCAAACGGATGTGGGCTTCATGTTCTTCCTTGGTCTTGGAATAGACGAGTATATCGTCGATGAACACCACAATGAACTTGTCCAAGAACTCCATGAAGACATTGTTCATCATGTTCATGAACAATGTGGGGGCATTCGTGAGTCCGAAAGACATCACAGTATACTCGTATAATCCAAAATGAGACGTGAAGGTAGTATTGGGGATGTCATCTTCTCTGATTCTTAGCTGGTGGTAGCATGACCGGAGATCGATCTTGGAGAACACCGAGGATCCTTTCAACTGATCAAACAGGTCATCGATTCGGGGCAGTGGGTATTTATTCTTGATGGTCACCTCATTCAAGGAAAAAATGACCGGTGGACCTAGGGTGAGGTGCTCGGTCGGATGTATCCCTTCTACTCAAGCTCCTCAATATTTATCTTCACTTCAGTTAGCTCATTTGCGGCCATACGATACGGGCGCTTGGAGATGGGCGTGGTTCTGGGTACAAGTTCAATCCTGAACTCGATGTCCCTCTTAGGTGGCATCCCTGGCAGATCCTCTAGGAAGATGCCTGGGTATTCTCGGGCCATACGCACCTCTTCCAACGTGATCTGGTGAAGTGACACTCCTCTCGGGCCGCGGGTAGCAATCTTGAAGGTGACATAGCCTCCTTTATTGCTGGTCACGGTGATGGACTTGATGGCGTAGTCTATCATCCCCTTGTGTTTCATCAACCAATCCAGACCTAGGATGAGGTCTAGGCCCTTACAATCTATTAGGACTAGGTCAGCCCAAAATAACACCCCTTGGATTTCTATCCTTATCCTTGGGCTGAATAGATTGGCTAGGGTTTCCTTGCCGGGGTGCCGATCATCATGGGTGTGGAGAGAGAAAATACTTCTAGGCCATTTACTTTCACAAAATCATCGGATATGAAAGAATGTGTTGCCCCATAGTCAAACAATACTACTACGGGTATGCCATTTGCTGTGAACATACCGAGCATGACTTCGGGGGTCTCCTAGGCTTCTTCAGCACTGATATGGTTGACGCGGGCACGAACTGCCTGGTTTGGTGCAGCGCCTTGGGGTTGCTTGGGTGAGGGCACTAATGAGAGTAGTGCCCCTTCTTCCGGCAGTTGAAGCAAATGACCGGTTTGCCATTTCGGTCTCTCAGCATGGTGGTCTTCATGGCCGGTGCTGGTGGCACAGATGGAGCTGGTGGAGCGGGGAGAAGATTCCCGACACTTGAGCCACTGGCAGAGTACGGTGTCATTTAAGCGGGACGAGGGTGGTAGGTGGGTGCTTGAGGTGGAGGGACAAAGCGGGGCCTCTGGACATTCCCCTGGTGATGCTTGAAGGCGATCATCTTTCTCTTCTTGAGATCCAACTTTTTCTGTTCGGTCTTGATATGAGGATGCACCCAACCTTCACGGCGAAGAATCAAAGATACTCGTGAAACCTGACGAGTCTTGTGCAGCCAACCGTTGCATGTGCAACAACCTGCAGCATGGAGTTCGCCCAACCTCACGTTGTCCACTGATCAAACAAGTAAAGCGGATTACAATCCTCGTTGCAATCACATAGGGCTTGCAAGAACAATGGGAAGGAATGCACAATTCTTAGAGATGATTCAGCTAGTAGCTAGAACACTCAAGAACATGCATAAAGCATCGTTGTTTCATTCTTAAAATTATGTTCCCTCAACACATTGAGAAAGATCCTATTATATAGAAGGGATTGAGAGGGAGATGGAGAGGTGTTCAAGATGTTTTACATGGCATTAAGCCAATATTGGTGCGCAGCACCCTAATTAAAGCAAATGAAACGTTTGACAGTTTCTAGTCTCCACATTAAGTCGACGATAACTCTCTGTTCTTGTAGAATTATTGGATGAGGGCAGATCTGTTGGAAAGCTTATGAGGTAAGCATTCCAAGCTGTGGTCGAATACATTTATTAGATTTAATATGCGGTTTCTATGAGCATTTTAGTTCATACTGGTCACTTGAATCCGAAATAGCCTTCATTGCATTCATTGCTTGATTGATGGCTGTTGATGAAGTGCTTCTCCTCTGGCCACTCTTCAACGTTGTCATACATAAGAACAATTAAATTACGGGAATTAGGTATCAACTGATTTTCATATGTAATGCTATTCATATTTAGGAGCGAGTTCACCTGTTGATTTATTTGCTTTGCACGAACGTGACTTATTGCTCCTTCAAAATGATTTGGAATATCTTGATCATTGGGGAAAGGAAATGTTGTTGATGCTACGTTGTCCATATCATCCTCCCCTTGTTGAAAAGGAGTCGTCCTCGACTCTATTTTTTCTGGTCCATAGAATGGTGACAAATCAGCAACATTGAAAGTAGTACTCACATTATAGTTATCTTCAGGAAGCTCAATCTTGTATGCATTGTCATTTATCTTCTCTTCCACTTTGAATGGACCATCAACACGTTGCATAAGTTTGGGCTTGCGCTTCTCTGGAAAATGCTCTTTGCGTAAATGCACCCAAACCAAATCTCCTGGTTTGAAAAGCATCTTCTTCCTTCCTTTGTTTGCCTTTTGAGCAAAATAGCGTGCCTTCTCTATAACTTCCTTGGTCTTCAGATGCATAGCTTTCACAAACTCTGCATGCTTTGTTGCCTCCATGTTTGCTTTCTCTTTAAAAGGAAGTGGCAGCAAATCAAGTGGTGTGATTGGCTTAAAACCATACACCACTTCAAACAGGCACAATTGTGTTGTTGAGTGAACATCTATATTGTATGCAAATTCAACATGTGGAAGGCAGTCCTCCAATTCTTTCAAGTTCTTCTTAATCATTTTTCGCAGCAACATGGAGAGTGTACGGTTTACCACCTCTATTTGACCATCAGTTTGCGAGCGACAAGTTGTTTAAAATAGCAATTTTGTGCCAAGCTTGGCCCACAATGTCTTCCAAAACTAACTCATAAACTTCACATCATGATCTGAAACAATGGTTCTAGGCATCCCATGCAATCTCACAATTTCCCTAAAAAATAAATCAGCAATATGTGAAGCATCGTCGGTCTTGTGATAGGGAATAAAGTGTGCCATTTTAGAAAACCTATCCACGGTTACAAATATGGAATCTCTCCCCCTCTTTATCCTAGGCAATCCCACAATAAAGTCCATGCTAATATCTTCCCAAGGTGCACTAGGAACAAGAAGTGGAGTATACAAACAATATGGGTTAAGTTTGGACTTAGCTTTATGGCATGTGGCACAACGCTGCACAAATCGTTCAACATCTCTCCGCATCTTTGGCCAATAAAAATTATTTGACAGTATGGCCAAAGTCTTTTCTCTCCCAAAATGTCTCATTAAACTACCGCCATGTGATTCCTGCAACAATAGCAAACGTACGGACGAATCAGGAACACATAGCTAGTTAGCATGGAACAAGAACCCGTCATAAACATGGAATTTTTTCTAGCCTTTCCCATCATTACATTTAGTGTACGGTTCAACAAATTCTTTATCTACAACATACAAATCTTTCAAACTTTTCAAACCTGGAACGTTAATATCAAGTTGAGATAAAAGAACAATCCTACGAGACAACGCATCAGCAACCACATTTTATTGCCGTTCTTGTATTTCACAATGTATTGGAAAGATTCAATAAATTGAACCCATTTAGCATGTCTACGGTTCAGTTTAGCTTGCCCTATCAAATATTTTAGTGCTTCATGATCAGAATGTATGATGAATTCTTTGGGCAATAGATAATGTTGCCAAGTGTCTACAACACAGACCAAAGCATACAACTCTTTTCATAAACAGGATAATTTAATTGAGCGCCACCGAGTTTCTCACTAAAGTATGCTACTGGTTTTCCTTCTTGTATCAAAACACCACCAATACCCAAACTACTAGCATCACGTTCAATTTCAAATGGGTTTTCAAAATCAGGCAAAACAAGCAAAGGTGCTTCGGTGAGGCATTTCTTAAGTTCTTGAAATGCTTTTTCTTGTGACTTACCCCAAACAAACTCAACACCTTTCTTCGTGAGCTCATTTAAAGGTGCAATGATGGTTTTGAAATTCTTCACAAAACATCGATAGAACCCAGCAAGACCATGAAAGCTTCTCACTTGACTGACATTGGCACGTGTTGGCCAATTCTTGATTGCTTCAACTTTAGATTCATCCACTTCTACTCTCTGTGCAGAAACAACAAAACCAAAAAAGACAACCTTGCTTGTGCAAAATGTGCACTTCTCCTTATTAGCATACAACTTTTCAGATCGAAGTACTTGAATCACTTGTACAATATGGTCAACATGCTCTTCTTTGCTACGACTATATATCAGAATGTCATCAAAATAAACCACAACAAATTTTCCAATGAATGCTCTCAGAACATGATTCATTAGTCTCATGAATGTACTAGGTGCGTTAGTTAAACCGAAAGGCATCACTAGCCACTCATACAAACCAAATTTTGTTTTGAATGCAGTTTTCCACTCATCGCCCTCTTTCATTCTTATTTGATGATACCCACTACGTAAATCGATTTATGAGAAAATACTAGCACCACTTAATTCATAAAACATATCGTCTAACCTAGGAATAGGATGTCGATATCTAATCGTGATGTTGTTAATCGCTCTACAATCTACACACATGCGCCATGTACCATCTTTCTTAGGAACTAGAATAACAGGAACTGCACAAGGACTCAGGCTTCCACGAACATACCCTTTTTCAAGAAGTGCTTGTACTTGTTGCTGTATTTCTTTCGTGTCCTCTGGATTGTCTTGGTACGAAGGTCTATTTGGAAGAGACGCCCCTGGTATAAGGTCGATTTGATGTTCAATACCTCAAAGTGGGGGAAGACCAACTGGTATTTCTTCAGGAAAAACATCACCAAACTCCTTCAAACAATACATCTTTGTATACTAGCACAAAATGTAGACAATTTGAGCTTTTATTTATTTCTCTTAGTTCTTATTTAGTGGCTAGCATAACTAACTTTTGTTTCTCACCTATTTTATTCCCATTCTCATTTGATTTGTAACTCTCATTTCCAAAATTGGGTTTCTCAGTTTTATTTTTCTCTTGCTCCTTAATACTTCCAACATTTACCTCATTATTTTGCATTGTATCAGCATAAATTTGAGTAAGAGACATTGGTCGAAGGACAAAATCTTTGTTGTTCCACTTAAATGAATACTGATTGGTGCGACCATAATGTAGAATGCCACGATCAAATTGCCATGTCGACCTAGCAGCAAATGACAAACTGTGATAGGAACAACATCACATTCGACCATATCATTATACTCACCAATTTTGAAAGGCACCTTCACCATATGTTGAATCTTCACTTCTCCACAATCATTCAACCAGTGTACAAGGTATGGATGCGGGTTTCGTAACTGCTTCAATCCAAGTTTTTCACACATTTCTTTGCTAGCTAAATTATGACAACTTCCACCATCTATGATTACCTTACATACACGACCATTTACCGTGGCTTTTGTGTGAAAAAGATTGCAGTGTTGTTCATGATCTTGTTTTGGTTGCACACTTAACACTATCTTTGTAACAATGAGAGATTGTCCACTCTCAAAATCACAGTAAGTCATCTTGTCCTCTTCTTCTCCCATTTCAGCAGTTGGGTCATCATCATCTTCACTTGGAGATTCATACTCACCTCTCTCCGTTATTAGCATTGTGTGGTTGTTTGGACACTCCCTTGAGATATGTCCTCGACCCAAACACTTAAAACATTGAATAGCACTACTCTTCGCTGTAGAACCCATGGAAGAAGCACTTGCTACTGTACCTTGCTTCACATTTGGGGTAGATTGCTCTTTTCCACTTCGAGTTGCATGGGGAATGGAAGAAACACTTGCACCAGAATTGTTAGCTCGAAAAGAATTAAACTGAGAGGGGGATTTACCTACTATAGATACCAGATTGTTTTGAGTTGATCGGAAGGCAAAATAATTCTTTGTTACCTTTGATTCTTGTTGTACTTGTCATTCAACTTTGATTGCTTGATGCACTAATTCAACCACATTTTCATATGGCTGAAACTCAACGATGTGCTTGATAGGATGGTTCAAACCAGCCAGAAAGCGTGACATGGTTTGCTCTGCATGTTCATATACGTTGGCACGGATCATGGTCATTTCCATATCCATGTAATATTCATCCACGATGTGACCTTCTTGCCTATGCCCCTACAATTTATCAAATAGATCATGCTTGTAATGATGAGAGACAAACATTGCTCTCATCTCAACCTTCATTTTATCCATGATGCTACAGGAGGTTCGTCATGATCCTCTCTTTGATTCTGAATTTGTTCCCACCAAATCAGCACATAATCTTCAAATTCAAGTGATGCCATTGCAAGCTTCTTTTCTTCTGTGTAGTTGTGCATCCGAAAGATTTTGTCGACTTTTAGTTCCCATGTTAAGTATTCTTCAGGATTATTGATACCTGCAAATTTAGGCATAGAAAATTTAAGTGTTCATCATGATGATTGTTGTCGTTGTGATGATGGTGTTGATTTGCTTGATTGCGTGGGGGTATGTTAATATGTATTCGTTCATATGCATCTCTTCCACGACCCACGCCACGACCACGCTCCCTTCCTGCATTATTATTATTTTCATCACCAACCCTTATATTTGTAACAGGTTGAGGGTTTATATTAACAGCACGAGCCCTTTGAGCAGTGGCTTCCTCATCGGTCTCATTTATTAAAGGTTCTTGTTCAGCTTGTGGTTGTAGTTGCCATACAATGTCAGCAACTATGTTAGTGTGGAATACGTTAAGTTGTTGATTTACTTCAATTTGAAGATCTTCTATGGAGTTATTCACTTCTTCTCTCAGCTGTTTATTTCCAACAGTGATCTCTCGTCGTAGTGTGTCTCTCAATGCTCAATATTCACTCCAGTTAACTATGACATCTAGAGCACGTCCACTGTTCCCTAAATTTTCACCTTGACCTGACATGGTTAGTTGGGCAAACAGCAAACGAAAAAAAATTATATGTGTGGATAGTACTCTCAACCTCACTTATCCTTAACACCAAAGTTCTTACTTACCCTCTGCTAATTGATAAAGGAGTTCACACATGAATGGAGAAGAAGAACAATATGAGCTTTAGCGAACTCACAGCTGAGATCAAAGCCTACAACGATTTCTTTGTGGAGCTTGGTAGGGGAAATTTTGTCCTACACAATCTGAATTCTCGATATAGGTTTACTAAGTAGTTATCCACATGAGAACGCACAATCTAGTTTCTGAACACAAGGTTAGGAAGATAAACAAAAGCATCTCTCACACAAAGATAATGGAACCAAATGCAATCAAAGGGGTGAGCCAACAGTATATATGAGTGCCAAAAAATGGCTCAATTGCAAAGGTTATGGAAAGACGCTAGCTGATTAAACTGATTTAAAAAATAGGGTACAAGATTGCACCAACACAACTGTTCTCCAAATAATGCAAAAAAACAATAGCCCCTCTCTTCTTTTTTTTCACGTAGTAGGCTGTCTTTCTTTTTTTAGCATGCAAAACAGTAACTTCAATTTTTTTATACTCTTGTCATCTGTATTGTGATTTTCAACACTGATTCATATCTTTCTTTTCTATTAAAATTGTGAAAACAAATCACCAAGTGCAGCCCTATGAAACAGATCAGCTAGTCTTTGTAGGATCAAAGTATTCGCAAATGGCAGAATGGCTATCAAAAAGAATTCAGGCTTTTCTTTTCAGTAGTAAGAAGCCAATAATTTGACAACTTAGTAAGATTTTTTTTGATTTTCCAACAGAGATAGGTAAACAATAATCTGAGTTTGCTTGTGGGAATTACTACTGATATATTAAACTGATCAATGGGAAATAAAAATAAGAAACACGAAGGACAATGAACCGTTCAGCAACAAAAACACAATCTCTTGGATTAAAACTTAGCAGAACACATAAGAACAACAGATCGTAAACTATGTTTCAATATTTTTGTGAGGCCATTTTCAGATAGGACGAAAATAAAACTACAACTAGGGATAAAGATTCTACCATGACAACTGAGGCTCTGTTACCAAATGATATGAGGATGCGCCCAACCTTCACGGCGTAGAATCGAAGATACTCGTGAAACCGGACGAGTCTTGTGCAGCCAACTGTTGCATGTGCAATAACCTGCAGCACGGAGTTCGCCCAACCTCACGTTGTCCACTCAAGTAAGTCAAGCAGATTACAATCCTTGTTGCAATCACAAAGGGCTTGCAAGAACAACGGGAAGGAATGCACAATTCTCTAAGATGATTTAGCTAGTAGCTAGAACACTCAAGAACATGCATAAAGCATAGTTGTTTCATTCTGAAAATTATGTTCCCTCAACACATTGAGAAAGATCCTATTATATAGAAGGGATTGAGAGGGATATGGAGAGGTGTTCAGGACGTTTTACATGGCATTAAGCTTATATTGGTGTGCAACACCCTAATTAAAGCAAATGAAACGTTTGACAGTTTCTGGTCTCCACATTATATTAAGTCAATGATAATTCTCTGTTCTGGTAGAATTATTGGATGAGGCTAGATCCATTGGAAATCTTAAGAGGTAAGTTGTAGCGTCCCGATTTAACAAATCGAGACATTATTGAATTTCATGAGAAAAACAATAATACAAGAGGTTCATCATGCGACAACGTACATACGACAACATCCATGGTACGCAGACCATATTTATTACAGCATTGTTTTAATAAAAACGGTATTAATGAAGGTAAACAACGGCATGACGAACTTCTTCTTCAGGACTTTTCTTCTTGACTGGGTCGCTACTCCAGACCGTCCTCAAGATAAGCATCCTCTGTGGGGTCCAACGGGTATGAGTACAAAAAGTACTCAACAAGCCACCGCAAATGCAAATAATAATGCAGGATAATAAACAAGGAAGGATAAAGGC
The DNA here is from genome assembly GCA_019279435.1 of Zizania palustris. Taxonomy (NCBI): domain Eukaryota; kingdom Viridiplantae; phylum Streptophyta; class Magnoliopsida; order Poales; family Poaceae; genus Zizania; species Zizania palustris. The sequence goes on from JAAALK010000284.1 coordinate 32,137,249, forward strand.
TAACAATGCGGAATAAAGCAATTGCAGTTATGGCATTTAGTGTAATCATATTTTAATCATGCGGAAAGTAAATATGAGCATCATCAACATCAACTAACTCGAGGAGTACGTTTTACCTCCTCGCACAACGGTCCTTACATGTCAATCCATCATGCACAATCATATTCATAGCAACTAACTGGGGGATGTCACGCAACCCGCCCTTGACCGTGGGCTCGGCTTTTCGAAAAGATTTAAGACTCTGATCAGAGATGTACTACTGTACCCACAAGGCACGCACTCATCTCAACGAGATGACCCATTTCACGGGAACTCGTGCCAAAACCTCAATATGAGATGTTCCAAGCGATAACCACCCGCTCTAGGTTTCGCCGGCGCGCCGGGCCGCATCCCGGCTAACGTCGCACCCCCTTTTGCGCCACATTGGCACAAGTCACCCGCAGGTGCAACTTGACCCATCTCCAAGTGGTGGCCTCGGTTTGGAACAACCCATACCTTAGTTAGGACTTACCCACTAGACTTGTGGTTAGTACGTAAGTGTATTGCAACGGATCCCTCAGACCGGTCCTTATAGTGCCCCGGGTGCGACTGACCAATGCCCTAGCTTGCACCCGGAACCCACCATGCATACACTCACAACCATGACTCATCACCAACAGAATTTCCAAAGATAAGAAGTAACGGGATCATATAACAGAACCATTTCACTACGACTCATTTTTATCCTATAGCGGCCGTGCCAATACATTGGACACTAGCTAATATCATTGATCATATGGTGACAAGGAGGTTAGGCGAGATAGCATGGCTTGGGTTGCACATCAAGGTCGGGGGATCCTAAATAAATATAATGTAAGGGTTCATTTGACTAATGCATATACATAACCTATGTGTTTTAGCGATAATCAATTCAAACATGGGTTCAATATGTTCAAGAGATTGGTTTGGTGACTTGCCTTGTTCAGCAAAGGGAGAGGGAGGGACTTCGGGGAAGTACTCCGGCTCCTCGGCGACGTCGTAGTCTTTTTAATATAAAGTAAAATAAAAGAACATAACATCTAATCAAACAGTATAACATTACATTATAAACACATAAGTTAAAGTTGGTTTGATTATAAATAAAATAAACTCAGATATTAAAGTTCTGAAATTTATTCCTCCATTAATTTAAAGTGAATCTAAATGAATCATTGTTTTTCATAAAAGGGTTTTTAAGTGGGTATAATACTACATTAAGTTTTCTAATCAATTTAATTTAAATGATTTAAAGAAAACCCAGTGGTTTTAGTGTTTTAAACAGTAAGGGACAATTATATAAATTTTCTGGAATTTAAAGATTTAAATTTACATTTAAATCCTAAGGGCATTTGAATACTTATTTAAATAAACATGAAAATGTCCAAATAAACCTACTGTTTTTATTGCATAAACATGTAGAGAATAATTTTATGAATTTTCTAAAATTGGAATGGCAATTTTTAGAGTTCAAATGCATTAGATATGAATTTTACAAGTTTAAAAGCATTTCTGGAATTTATTTTCAAATTTTAAACCTCTCGGGTCCACGGTGAGCCAGGCCCACGGTGAACCCGCGCACTGTGCGCGTGCGCCGGGTCGATCTGGACCGTCGGATCCAGATCCGACGCGCGAGGGCGAGGCGGGACGCGCAAGTGGCTACGGACGGCCAGGATTAAAACGTGCGAACCGGTACCACGTGGACGTACGAGATTAAACGCGGGGTTTTAAAACAAACGGACGCACGGGATTAAAACGTACCCCTTCGCACAGATCCAACGGCGCCGATTAAACCACACGAGGGATTAAATCAGTACCGTTAGATCCAGATCGCACGGCGCGGATCAAATCCGACACGGCACGGGTACTCGACCCGTGCCGGTCGTCTTCTCCGACGACGGCGAGCGGGCCAGGGGCCACGGCGAGCGATGGCGGTCGAAGCTAAGGCCTAAAATGGAAAGAGGGCGCTACGGGGATCACGAGGGTACCCTTGCGGCAAAGAAAGGTCGACGGAGCGAGGCCGGCGACGAGCGGAGGCGGCGAAGGTGTTCGGGTCCTCGGCGGCGACGGTGGTCCGGCGAGGTTCGTTGACGGCGGAGTGGTGGCCGAGGTCGGTGAGGTCCGTGCGGTCGCAGAGATGCGGTCGGCGAGGACGGAGGGGGACTCCGGCGACGGCGATCGAAGGCTGGAGGTCGGGCGGCGGTGGTGCGCTAAAATGCGGAATGCAAGGGCTCTGTTGGATCTCGCAGCGTGTGAGCGTGGGGGCGCGTTGCGGACGGCCAGAGGGTTTATATAGAACCATCGGCGGGGGCAGAGAGGGCGTAGTCTGCGGTGGCCGGGATTAAAACGCATTTAAGCGCCGGCGAGCTCGGGTTGAGCTCGATTCATCGAACCTGGACGCGAATCGGTCGAGTTTAATGGGGGGAAACGGTCAGCGCGACGCGGGGGTTTGATTGCCGGGCTTAATTCGAGGGGAGGGGGTCGGGGGCAAGGGATCCGAGGCGAGTAATGGCGTCGGCCGGTGAGGGGGGGGGGATTTGGGGGCGGATCCCGCGGGGAAGACGGGTCCGACAGGTGGGCCAAGGTGGTAAGCGGGTGCGAGTGCGCGGGTGAGGGGGCTGACGGGTGGGGCCGGGTTGTCAGGCGCGCGCGCGAGGGAAGGGGATCGGCGCCGACATGTGGGGTCGGCTTGTCAGCCAGGGGCGCGCGGGGTAACGGGCTGGGCCGGCCGGGAGAGAGGGAAGGGAGGGGAGGAGCCCATTACTGTTCTAATACTTTTCTGAATAAAAATAATTCCAGAAAATGGATTAAAATATTAGGGCTACTTCCAAGGCTGGTAAAAATTTATAAAAATTCTCAAAATTATATTTTGGTCTTAGGATCATATACAAAAAGTTTCACCTCCTAATTTGGTCATCTACTCTATGTTGTAGTTTAAAAGGGTATAAAAGGGATTTAAAAGTATTTTCTGAAATAATAATTCCAATAAATTGAATTTGATAATATTTTTATTGTTTTGAAAATTTGGGGTGTTACAAACCTATCCCCCTTACAAGAATCTCGTATGGTTTAATGTTCGTACTCGAACTTTAATAATTGGATCTGTTATTCATGTATGGTTGTATCAAATGTAGGGATGTCCTCATCATCCTCCCCTTCTTGATTTGGAGTATTTCTGACAATACAATAGTTCCATATACATGCATCTCTTCTATTGATCCAAGAAAGTATTTCTGATATTGAAAATGAACGCATCTTATGCTATAGCACATGAGGTTCAAATATATAAAAATTAAATCTAACATAGAAAGCATGCACCTTAACTTGTTTCCTAACAATCATGATCCTATCTCAAATGGTGATGTTCTCATCATTCTCCCCCTCTTAAAATAGAGTCGTCCTCGACTCATACTCATCTTTTGCTCCCATGGTTTGTTTTAATTATGCAATGTCAAATGTGGAACTATCCCAAAACTTGGGAGGGGAGATAAGTTTATAGTTATGTAACTCAACAGAAGATAAAAACTCGGGAAGCATATCAAATTTACACTTATGTAGCTCAATGTGATATAAATACTTAGTGATAACAGGGGGCAAAATATAAACTATATTAGTAAGAGAATAATAAGCTATTTCACAAATCACAACATAGCACACATCTTGACTATGAATTTTAGTTTAATCAGTTTTATGTACAAGGATAGAAGAATCTTTTAATTTGATTTCATGCTGAATTTCAGATCTAATATCAAGTTGTTTGCTCTCATTAGTTGCCGTCTCGATATCATCTTTAACAATTTCATCAAAAGTTGAAAGTAACAAAGTAGATTTCACATCCTCTTGCACAACCGTATAGTTATTAGTCCTATCATGGTGAAATGCATCATTATCAAATTGCAAAGGGTGTTCTATTATTTCAACTGATGAAGCAACCTCAATGGGTACCTGTAATGACTTTTTACTTGACACCTCAACTCGTGTAGAGATGGAAGGCCATATGCTTGCTGATGTTTGTGCTGGTACATGTGCAGGTGCATGACGAATACTTGAAGAAGAGGAAGGCTTGGTTAATGTCGGTGTGCTCGTCACTCATGGTGGATAGGAGTCTCTTGCCTTGTATTGTCGTTCCTGCAATTCTTTCTCTGCAATGATGGCAAGATGGAACAAATGACTAAGAGTATTAAATTCTTTATAATAAACGATATCTTGAATCTCATGCCTCAATCTATCATAGAAGCGCCACATCGTGTCCTCTGAGTGCTCCACAATGGGTCATGCTCTCTCGAAGCTCAACATAATACTCTCTCACAGAAATGTTACCTTGAACTAAGCATTGTAGTTTCATACACAATTCAGGATGATAAGGAGAGACAAATTTACTACACATAGCTCTTTTTAAATGACCCCATGTATAAGGTTGTAATTGAAGTTCACTTATATCTTCCCACCAAATTAAAGCATGATTTTTAAACATACCAGTTGCTTGTTTAACTCTATGTTGTTTAGGAACTAGATATAAGTTAAATTTATGATCTATGGTCATCTCCCAATCTAGGTATTCTTTAGCATCATATTCACCATAAAAAGATAGGATGGTAAACTTACTTTTGATAGAAGAAACATTGTTACCATGATTATGATTTGTCGTACCTCCCATACCTGCCATGGTTAGTAGAAAAGGAAAAACGCTGAGAAAAAATATTAGCCCTATCAACTATTAGGTAGTGGATGGTGCTCTCGCTCACACTCAAGCGTCTTACCAAAATCTTGGTCGTGGCAGAATTCTTGACTAGATGGTGACTTCCAAAGAGAGTGGTGTTGGCGTAAAAGATTACGCTAATAGGTTCTCTAAGATTAAGAACTAACAAACAGTTAATTTGTGTTGAGAACTATCTCAAGCCTCTGAATTGGATAACAGCTTAAGTAGTCCGAAATTGTGTATTGAATAGCTGAGTATTCGATACCTATTACAGGGTAAGAATGGGGGTATTTATAGGCAAAAGTATAAGGAAAAGGCCTATTTACCCCTCAATTACAACCGACATAGTGAAAACTATTTGGTACCCTGAACAGGGTTAAAATGGTAAAATCTACCCGGAGTAAGCAGATAAGCCAAACATCTTATCAGACTTGCAGTTTTGTACCGAAGTTCATAGCCTGCGGAGGGTACCTTCGGATTGTAAGTCGAAGCACTCTTCGGCTTAATAATTCCACCATCTTCGGGCATAAGCCCGGAGCTTCGAAGCCGATAAGTTATCTTGACTATCAATCTCTAAGTCCTGAGGGTGAAGTATTTTCCCCCAACAGTAGCCCCTCGAATACGCTTCTCTGATTTTAACCTGTATAGTAGGAAAGCAGTATACGCAAGGAATATTTTCATATTCAGATACTTAGAGAAATTTGAAGGCGTTACAATTATTCGAAGGGCCTCTGACCCCGAAGCACCCGGGAAATGGCCTCGAACCAGAACTGCTGTGTGAACGCTTCGTGAGAAAGAGAACCGTTGTGGAGTTTAAACGTCGTGAGGAGCCGTTAATCTGGATTCGTTACTCTACAAGTAGCCATTATGCTCTTGAAAAGGTAACGATCGAAATTTAGTGCGGACTCACACCGTTTCACTTCCTGGGCGCACTTGCCAGCTGTTGGGGGAAAATATCTCATCTTCGGGGTTATTGCCGAAGCAGCATAAAGACAGTCAACCAGTTCGAAGATTGTCCAAAGACCATCTTCGAAGATGCTCAGAACCTGATTCGAAGCCCGAAGACAGACACTGGTTCGAAGTATGTCTTCGAATCAAAGCCCTTCAGGATCTTTTCTGCCAGCTAAGATGGAAGACTTATCTTCTATCCTATTAGATTAGTCTTTTACCATTTTAGCCCTATTAAGGAAACCGAATAGTTTCCTTAATGTCGGTTGTAATAGAGGGGTAAATAGGTCTTTTCCTTAAATGTTTAGGCCTATAAATACCCCCCATTTCACCCTCTAATAGGGACCGATTACAAGTGAATCAATACACACTTTCGAACTATTCTAAGCTATTATCCTTTCGGAGGCTTAGAACAGTTTGCTTCGCAAACACTTCGTTTGTTAGTTTCTTTTCTACAGAAACCTGTTAGCGTAATCTTTTACGCCAACAGTTGGCGCCGTCCGTGGGGAACCTAGTCCAAAAAACTTCGTTCTCTACCAACCTTTTGCATCATGCCTCCTAAGCGGAGCGCACCTCGCAATCCTACTCGGAGGTCTTCTCGGATCTCCGGAGAGATACCTTTCGACACAGTCGAAGTCGGAGGGTCTTCGACTATCCCTCCACCTCAAACTCCGCAAGGGGCTTCTATCCCTCGAGGATACGAAACCTCTCCACCAACCCCTTCTACACTCCGACCGCCCGGAGCCACTCTGCCACCCTCCATTCCGATTCGAACTGATCATACCAGTTCTCAAGACCCGGAAGGTCCTTCCGGAGGAGATGAAGATAGCCTTGGAGATATGGCCACTCAAATGGCCAATCTTCAAGCCGAGGTAGCGAGGTGGCGGCAAGAGGCTGCGAACAGGCTTCGTCCTCAAGTCACCCCAGTTATCCCCGAAGTGCACGAAGACGACGATCTTGACTATCCCGAAGCCCCGGAGAATGCCTCTTACGACAATGAATCTCCGTTGCATCCCGAGCTTCAGAAGGTTCGCTTCGATCCGAGGTTCAAAGCTTCGAAGCTTAGCAAGTATGCCGGAGACGAAGATCCCAGTGAGTTTGCGTGTTCTTATGCCCTAGCAATCGAGGCTAGTGGCGGAGACAGAGAAACTATGGCGAAGTGCTTCCTGTTAGCCCTTCAAGGAGTGGCGTTGAGATGGTTCTGGTCTTTAAAACCAGGATCAATCACTTCATGGTCACAGTTGAAGAAGAAGTTCATAAGTAACTTTCAGGGCACTTTCGTGCCCCCCATGTCGACAGGAAGCCTTTTCCAAGTGAAACAGCTCCCCGGAGAAACATTGAGGCAGTACTTCAAGCGCTTCGCTCACACGAAGTCGCAAATTCGGGGGCTGTCCACATCTTCAGTGGTTGATGCGGCTCGGGAAGGCGTCAGTCATAAAGGCCTTCTGGATAAATTGCATCGGAAGAGCATCACCACAGTATCACAGTTGATGTCGTACTTCGAGGAGTACTCGAAGTCGGAAGAAGGTTGGCTTCGGAGGACTACTGCTACTTCGACTAGTGTTGACAGAAGTTAAAGCAGAGGTGAAGACTTCGGCTCAGCCGCAAGAACCAGTCTCCGAAGTGCAACATGATAGAAGAAGAGGGCAAAAGCACCCTCGCTCTGAAGTCTTAAACATTGCACCCCCGCAGAAGTTTGCACCAAGAGCTCCACAGTCTGCGGGGAACAAGTCCAGCGGCTGGAGGCCGCCAGGGAAAACGGCTGGCAAGGGCCAGACCCTTTTTTGCTGTATTCATGGAGAGAATCGAAGCCATGCAACTGACACCTGCAAGGCTATTCTTACCCTTCGGGGAGAATACTTGGAGAGAACTTCGGGTCGAGGTAGTACCGACCGAAGTCCAGCAGCAGCAGTGCGCTCGGAGCCGGTCCAGGCTGTGGCGCGGCATAGAAAATTTTGATGCTGCAAGGCATCCTCCGGTGGCCAATGTTATGCCACCTCCGAAGCAAGAAGAAGGGCAAGATAGAGGGAAGAGAGTAGTTCTCCCTATCTCCGGAGGAGGTACCCTCGGAAGCATGTCCAAGAGACAGCGAAGAGAGTACGTTCGAGAAGTAGGCCACATTGGGACTTCGTCATCTGCAGCTGCAATGCCAGAGTGGTCTCATGTTCCAATATCTTTCTCTGCGGAGGATGCAGCTGGTATCAAGTTCCCGCATGCAGATCCATTGGTTATTACTGCTGATATTGCAGGGACAGAAGTCCGAAGGGTGCTAATTGATGGAGGTAGCTCGGCAGATATCATATTTGTACAAGCCTTCGACCAGTTATGCATTTCCCGGAAGCATCTCCTCCCAGCGGCTCGTCCTCTGCAAGGCTTCGCAGGACCTCCGCTAGATGCACTTGGCCAGATAGGCCTGGAAGTAACCTTCGGAGAAGGTTTACTAGCCCGAACTGAAGAAGTTATCTTTGATGTGGTGGATGCCCCGTATGCTTATAATGTTATCTTCGGGCGAGGCATGTTGAATCAGTTCGGAGCTGTGGCGCATCACAACTACTTGTGCATGAAGATGCCCACACAATCAGGAGTTCTGACAATCTTCGGAGATCAAGCCATAGCTCGGAGGGCACAATATGGTCATGGTCCTCCTCTTGATCCGAGGCAAGTAAACAGTGTCCAAGATAATGGAGAAATTTTTTCAGCCTCCTCCGAAGCTTCGAAGAAGTCATTTCCAAGGCCAAGTCCTGAAGGAGAGATTGCAACGAAGGTCATTGTTAAAGATGGTAAAGAATACACTTTTCAATTTGGTAAAGATCTACCTCCCGAAGTTGCAACTTCCTTGGAAAAGGTCGTAAAAGAAAATTTGGATGTCTTCGCTTGGTCTGACGAAGATATCACCGGAGTCGATCGGGATATTATTGAGCACAGCTTGCTTGTAAACCCGAAGGCCCGGCCTGTTCGACAAGGACTCCGGAAGATGTCCGCAGAGAGAGCTGCTCTAGCTAAGGACGAAGTTGAAAAACTGTTGAAGGCTGGAATTATCAGAGAAGTGGCCCATACAGAATGGTTAGCCAACCCAGTCCTTCGTCAGGAAGAAGTCCTCCGGAAAGTGGCGCATGTGCATTGATTTCACATCTTTGAATAAAGCGTGCCCACGTGACCCCTACCCCATGCCCCGAATTGATCAACTAGTTGACTCCACTGCAGGTTCGGAGTTACTAAGCTTCCTCGACGCGTATTCCGGTTATCATCAAATATGGTTGAAGCGCGAAGATGAAATTAAGACGAGCTTTGTAACTCCTTCGGGAGTCTTCTGCTATGTAAGAATGCCCTTCGGCCTAAGAAATGCCGGGGCTACTTTTTCAAGATTAGTTGCTAAGGCTCTAGGTCATCAATTAGGCCGCAATGTGGAGGCCTATATGGATGATATTGTAATAAAGAGTGCTTTAAAGCACCAACATAGCCTAGACTTAGCAGAAACATTCAATAGCCTTCGGGCATGTGGGATTCGCCTTAACCCCGAAAAATGTATATTCGGAGCTAAGGCTGGAAAGTTGTTAGGGTACTTAGTTTCAAGCAGGGGAATTGAAGCTAGCCCTACTCAGATAAATGCGCTGCAGAAGATGGCTCCTCCAGAGAATTTAAAGCAAGTGCAAAAGCTGACTGGACGTCTGGCCGCACTTAGCAGGTTTTTATCAAGGTCTGCAGAGAGGAGCTTGCCAATCTTTAAAGCTTTGAAAGGGTCCGAAGATTTTGCATGGACACCGGAGTGTCAGAAAAGCTTCGAAGATATTAAAGATTATCTCAGCAATCTTGCTACACTTACGGTGCCTGTTGCGGACGAAACCCTACTTCTGTATCTTGCAGCCACAGGCTCAGCTGTCAGCGCAGTCCTTGTCAGAGAAGCTGATATCAATGGGAAGTTGGTCCAAAATCCTGTCTATTTTGTATCCGAAGCATTGTCAGGAGCGAAGACAAGATACTCCGAACTTGAGAAGTTCGTTTATGCTCTGATAATGGCTTCGAGGAAGCTAAGACATTATTTTTTGGCTCACAATGTAATTGTACCAACTTCGTATCCTTTAGGAGATATGCTCCGAAGCAAAGATTCCACTGGAAGGATTGGAAAGTGGGCAGTAGAGCTAGCACCCTTCGGCATATCTTTCCTGGCAAGGACAGCTATCAAATCTCAAGTCCTAGCAGACTTCGTAGCAGAGTGGACTCCACCTGTGAAATTGACTCCGGAGAAATCAGATGACGGAGTTTGGACTATTTACTCCGATGGGGCTTTCCAAGCATCCGGAGCAGGCATTGGGGCAGTATTGATTTCACCGTCAGGGCAAAGAGCAATGTACTCCGCAAGACTCAACTTTAAGTCTACCAATAATATAGTGGAGTACGAAGGAATTTTATTGGGACTCCGGAAAGCACGTGCTCTAGGGGCTACAAGGATAATTATAAAAACAGATTCTCAGATAGTAGCAGGGCACGTAGACAAAAGTTTTCAAGTTCGACATCCACAGCTTGCAAAGTACTTGGAAGAAATTCGCAAGATCGAAGCACATTTCAAGGGTATTTCCATTCGGAGTATACCAAGAGCTGAAAACATGCAAGCAGATATTTTAGCGAAGGCTGCTGCCGGAGCTGTGGATGTGCCCGACGAAGCTTTCTATGAGGAGCTCAATATACCTTCGGTGCCACAAGTTGCTTCTGCAGAGATTCTCTGTATTCCTAGTGCAGATTGGAAAGATTCAATCATAGAACTCTTGCAAGGAGGGACAAATTTGCCCGAAGAACCCCAATTGTCAAGATTAAAGCTCAGAGCAAGAAACTATCAGTTAATCAACGGTATATTATACAAGGCCGGAGTATGTTCCCCTCTACTCCGATGTATATCTCAAGCTGAAGGCCAAGAAATTCTTCGAGAAATTCACGAAGGCCTTTGTGGAAGTCACTTAGCCCCTAGAGCTCTGGCAGGAAAAACACTTCGCCAGGGGCTTTATTGGCCCACAATAACAGCTGATGCGGAGAGCTTGGTCCGCACTTGTCAAGGATGCCAGTGGATGGGTCGACGGAGTCATCGCCCACCAACAGCTCTTCAAGTCATTGCTCCGGTATGGCCTATGGCCAGATGGGGTATGGATTTAATTGGCCCCTTTCCGTTAGCAAAGGGAAATCTGAAGTTCGCAGTGGTAGCCATTGAATATTTTTCTAAGTGGGTAGAAGCAGAGCCCTTAACAGCTATCACTTCGAATAATGTACAAAAATTCTTCTGGAAGAATATTATTTGCCGGTTCGGAGTGCCTAGATATCTCACAGTTGATAATGGAACACAGTTCGACGCAGAACCCTTCAGGAAGTTTTGCGAAGACCTAGGCATTCAACTATGTTTTGCTGCAGTGAGACATCCTCAGTCGAATGGAGCCGTTGAGCGAGCCAATGGAAATATCTTATCAGGGCTAAATCGAAGAATAGTAGGACTATCAAAGGGACTGTGGACCGAAGAGCTTCCGAAGATTCTGTGGTCCATTCGGACTACGCAAACAAGGTCCACAGGTTTTACTCCGTTCAGACTGCTATTCGGAGATGAAGCTATGACTCCAACGGAGCTCAAAGGGGGATCATTTCGCAGCACCGAACCAGACATCGAAGAAGAAAGACAAGCTTCGTTAGATTTGTCAGAAGAGACAAGGCTTCGAGCTGTAGCCAATTTATCAAAGTATCATCAGCAGACGAAGACTTGGTATGACCCGAAGGTTAAGCTCAGCGAGTTAAGGCCGGGTCATCTTGTTCTACGAAGCATTATAGCACCAGGGAAGTTAGGCAATAAATGGGAAGGTCCATATCTAATCGTCCGCTCGGGGCGCCCTGGTTCATTTAAATTAGCTAATTTAGAAGGTGAAGAGTTAGCACATACTTGGCATGCGGAGCACCTAAAGCGATACTTCGCATAAGGGCTCCTTGTAATTCGCTTGTAATCACCTCTAAATTAATAAAGCATACACCCTGATAGTTGCCTTCCCCTTGACACTCCTAGTTTCCTGAGCGGACGCGCTGGGACGGAAGTCGATCGAGAGGGAAGTGTCATTAAGCTGGGTTGTATTTCCGGACTTCGTACCTATAAAGTCGAAGCCTCCGGTGTGGTGGCTGAAATCCATCCGGAGCCCAAGCTGATACCTTGTAGGCATCCGTAAAAGAGCCAATACCACATTCTACGGAGTCCAAGCTTCGGCTGGTAGACTTCCGTAAAAAGAGCCGAAGGTGGCCAAAATCTGCGGAGTCCAAGCTGCAGCTTGCAGACATCCGTAAAAAAGAGCCGAAGGTGGCCAAATTCTGCGAAGTCCAAGCTCCGGCTGGTAGACTTCTGCAAAAAAGAGCCCAAGTTGGCCAAATTCTGCGAAGTCCAAGCTCCGGCTGGTAGACTTCTGCAAAAAAGAGCCCAAGTTGGCCAAATTCTGCGAAGTCCAAGCTCCGGCTGGTAGACTTCTGCAAAAAATAGCAGAAGGTGGCTACAATTTCTGCAAAATCCAAGCTCCGGCTGGTAGATTTCTGCAAAAAACAGCCGAAGGTGGCTAAAGCAAAACAGCATTTAAGTCATGAGCTTCGAATGTCTGTTCATATAAGTCCAAAGCGACAAATTTCTTAAGACACTAAAATGTCCTGGAAGTTATCTCAATTGATTTCTTTCGTAAAGCAAACAAAGGTACCAAGTTACCATTCTTCTGACTACAAATAGTCGAAGACATTTCATAAGATTTAAAAGATCTTTAAAATGAAAGAGGGGCTCCGAACCCCCCAAAACAAAATTGTACTCCGAAGTTTTTTCTTTGCGCATAACCATCTTTGAATACAGTTCGAAGTTGCTTATACCCAAAGAGGGGCTAGTAAATATGGAGACAATTTTAAATCGGCATTCATTATTAAAACAAATGTGTTTACAGTTTACATTATGAAAAATTGGTATCTATACCAAGAAGGAATCGGAGACCTCTTCGGTCCCGAGAGCTAGGGGTGGAACGACTAGTTCCAACATCGGAAGTTCTAAGAACTTTACGTTTAACTCTCTTCCTCCCCTTCGAAGCTCTAAAATCCTTTTGTTCTTGCTGAAGCTCGGCCCAAGTTCGAAGCCGCTCGGGGCTTCTTTCCCAGCTTCTAAGATCTTCAGATCTTTTATTTTGGGCTTCACCTTCGTCTTCGGACCAATTAGTGTCTTCAGAAGACGAGGTGTTTGCGTCAATCTCTTTATCTTCCTCTTTGATATAAGACAATATGTCTTTGATTACTTCGGGCGCAATAACGCCGGAGTCATCTCGAGGGATAAGGAATCGAGGACATTTATAACTCTTTAGAAGTTCGAAGGTGTTCCACAGTGAGCGAAGTTCGCTGTTAAGCTCTAACACTTCGATATCTTCCATAAGAGGCAAAGCCTAAAAATATGACAAACAAGATTTTCATTGATAAATATTTACAAGCATCAGCTTTACATAATCAAAAAAATCCTAAATAATCCTAAACCTGCGGGTTCGACGGAGGTTGACTGCTCGAAGCTTGGCTCCGAACTTGCTTCTGGCGTTGGCCTTCATCAATCCAAGCCTTGATCGCAGATCGACCTTCGGCTCTCCACGAAGTTTGAAAGGCTCGCCAAGCAGTAGCTACGCCTTCGGAAGGGGTCAGAAGTCTTGCGTCGTCGAAGATGATGGAGCCCTCTGCGCTCGGAGTGATTGTTCGGCCCAAATCCTCGTAGTAGCGAAGTATTCCAAGGGCAGACACTTGTCCGGAGAGTTCTCCATAACGTATGCCTGCCGTCTTCATTTGCTTCGCTGCTCCTTGGATCCTCTTTAGCCGGCGCAGCAGAGTTACATTGTCAAATCCAGTAGTACCGAAGTACTCCAAGACACCTAACATTTGTTCGATGACCTCCGAAGCCACCTTCTCGGACTTAAGCTTTTCTTCAGTAAGTACATCCTTGGCCGAAGTCGTTTCAGCTAAAACTCCGGAGATTCTAGCGTTCTCCGTAGTCAAAGCATTCTTTTGAGTCCGGAGTTGGCCAGCCTCTTCTTGTAGCCTTACAAGTGCGGAGCCTTTCGCAGCATCCTCCGTCCGCAGTCTTTCAATCTCCGCTCGAAGCACAATTCTTTCTGCTTCGAGCTCTTTCTTTGCAGCCTCCAAGCTTTGCCTAGCCCTTCGCTCTGCTAATATTACATTGTCCATCTGAGCTACTCGACCTTCGGAGAAGTTAAAATTTCTTTGAAGAGTTTCGTTCTCTTCCCGAAGTTGAGCAATTTCGTTTTCGCTCGATAAAGCTGCAGCGCGGGCTAAGACTGCTTGCTAAGAAAAAAGAAAAACTGGAATAAGAAATTATTCATATATAATTCATTATTTGGTTCGAAGATGCTTTATACCTGATAAGCTGCTCTTTCCACAGCAACATTGAGCTCTGAACCCTTCGCTCTGCTTAAAAGGGCTACTAGCTCTGTTTCCCCGACTTTGCGACTGGCTTCACCCAAAGGTTTAACCAAAGTCCCAAGTCCGGTTTTCTCCTCCAAAAATGGAGTTATGAGAGGAAGCAGTGCTAAAGCCTTCTGATCAGCTCTGCTTAGCGAAGGTCCGGTGGGTTCTTCCGAGGCCCTTGGAACTTCTGAAGATGGTCCCCCCTCAGTTGATTCGCTTTCATCTGTTGACTCAGATGAAGTCGATCCTTGAGCTGGGAGAGGCTCTATGTGTCTTTTTCCTCTTCTAGGTCCCGGTAGAGTAACCCCCGGTTGTGGCTCCGAAGTTGTCGAAGGTCTTTGAATTGTATCTTCGAGGGATACTTCGACAACAGGAGGCTCTGAAAAAACAAAAATATTACACATTGTATAATTTTGCAAAAATTGATAAGAATTAAGCAAAATTTACCTTCGACATTCTCTTGAATATCAAGCACCGGACTGATCGGAGGATCAAAAGTGTAGTCCTCATCCGAATCAGCCGCTAAATCTTGGACTGCAGGAGCATCGTCCTGAAAAGTCCTCGTTACTTCTTCGAGAATCGAAGCCATAGTGACTTCGACTCCACTTTCATCCACAGGAACTCCAGCCTGAGTGGTATCTTCTTGAACTACCGAAGTCATTGGTTGATCAGCATTATCTCCAGACTCCGGTATGTTCGCAGGCACTTCGGCCTCATCTACACCCATAGGGGCTTCGAATTGTCCTTCCTGGGTATCCGGAGCTCTTACTTCTTCGATGTTGGCTTGAGGCTCCGGAATACCTGCAGTATCTTCAATGTGAATACTTCGTTGAGTTGCATCTTCATCAATTAATTTTACTAATAAAATACCTTCGTCCTCTTTAGAACCAGAAAGTGAGGTTCTTGAGCTTGAAGGAGCAGGATCCAAAGGTGCGAGATTCTTAGGTTTTCGAGCCACCTTCTTCACCGGAGTCTTTGCTGAACCTGAAGCTCCGGCTTCAGCTACTCTTTTCTTGGGGCCTTTCTCCTGAGGCACCCAATCCGTCAGAGGGGGTGGAGTCAACTCCAGCATTCCCCATACTCTGTTAAAACGCTCCCAACTTCCGACTAATTTGATTCGCCATTCTTTTTCTGACGGAGTTGGAGCACCCAAAATCTTCTCCGAAGCCCTTACAATTTGCTCTGAAGTAATAGGGGCTGAAGAAGCTAAAAAATAATTCGAGTTAATCTTTCTTCGAAGTAAATATGTACTATGCATGTTGGTTTCGAAGTTACCTGCAGGGCTCGAAGTATAGCTTATCTTGCGAAGACCGCCTTCCGAGTCATCCTCGAAGGCGATAGGCCAGTTGGCCATCAATGGAGGAATTTGAAGTCCGAGGAACTCTTCGGCTAAGTCCCGCATGCTCAACCTTCTACTGATTTTCTGAAGCAAGTTGAGGCGAGCTTCGAGTTGGCCTTCGTCGGGTTGCACTAAGGCTTCCTTCCGGAACTGGATTTCCTTGAGGGGACCGGCCAGAGGACTACTCACTCCAACTTCGGCATAAAACCACCTCAGAACCCAATCGGTGTACCATCTAGCATTGATGGCCTTGGCAGGGAATTGCAGGGCATATTCATCACGAAGCCTAAAATTGATGCTTCCGAAGGAAACTACTACCTTCTCACCTCCGGAGCCTACGAAGGTCTTTGGCTGGCAAGTTGCTCTATGCAACGCAGCGAAGATTTCAGCCCTCCCCTCACAACCTTCGGCTCTCAGTGCCCACTCGAAGATAGCTAATCTGGCTACAGCATTCGGAGACAGTTGGGGGAGGGTTACGTGAAATAAGTCAAGTACTTCGGCTAAGAAATCCACAGCCGAGAGGCCCAAGCCCGCTTCGAAAAAAGCTTCGAACACTACAACTTCTCCGGGTCTCGGTGATGGAATTGATTCTTTGCCCGGCTTCCTAATCATAACCCCATCACTAATATTTCCCCCCGCTGTGATTGCCAAAGACTCTTTCTTGCAGGTAGACGGCCCCAACTCAAAAGATTGATCCAAGTACTTGGTTGAGGGCGGGCACAGACCTTGGACATCGGGGATTTGGGGATTTTTTCCCCTTGCCGCCATGGAAGTTGTCGCCTGCATCGAAGGCGTCACCGCCACTGTTGCCGCTGCCGCCGCCGCAGCCGCTTGTTGACGAGCCAAGGTCGAAGGAGGTGCAGAGCCTTTGGTCTTCGCCATCGCAACTGCCGGATCGATTTGAGAGAGTGGAGACTAGGGCTCAAGAACTCAAAAGCTAGGGCTCAAGAACTCAAAGGGCTAAAAAAGCTTTTGACTGAGAAGAAGCAGTGAAAAAGTAATCGGGTAAGTTTTGAGGCTCTTTATTTATAGCCTAATCTTTCCGTTTGTTACCGTTTGGGCTCTGCCTTTTCGCATTCCCGCCTGTTATTTTCCTCCGAAAATAACGCCTCCTATAGCTGCCGTTAGGAACAGAAACTAACGGCTATTTTTTCTAAGTCTAAAAAGACTTTCGAACTTCCTGAGTCAGTTCTAAGATAGTTCGAAAGGTAATTACCTTATGACTGATTCGAAGTTCTTATCTCCATGCATTTCGGAGATAAAACAAAAATCAATAACCCCTATGATTGGTTATCTTTTCTTTCCGTATACTGCTCTCCTAACGTTACAGGTCGAACGGAGAAGCGTATTCGAGGGGCTACTGTTGGGGGAAAATATCTCATCTTCGGGGTTATTGCCGAAGCAGCATAAAGACAGTCAACCAGTTCGAAGATTGTCCAAAGACCATCTTCGAAGATGCTCAGAACCTGATTCGAAGCCCGAAGACAGACACTGGTTCGAAGTATGTCTTCGAATCAAAGCCCTTCAGGATCTTTTCTGCCAGCTAAGATGGAAGACTTATCTTCTATCCTATTAGATTAGTCTTTTACCATTTTAGCCCTATTAAGGAAACCGAATAGTTTCCTTAATGTCGGTTGTAATAGAGGGGTAAATAGGTCTTTTCCTTAAATGTTTAGGCCTATAAATACCCCCCATTTCACCCTCTAATAGGGACCGATTACAAGTGAATCAATACACACTTTCGAACTATTCTAAGCTATTATCCTTTCGGAGGCTTAGAACAGTTTGCTTCGCAAACACTTCGTTTGTTAGTTTCTTTTCTACAGAAACCTGTTAGCGTAATCTTTTACGCCAACACCAGCGACGGAAGTCAAACCTGCAATGTGAATGTAATCGAAGCGCAACAACTATCGGGAGGCTATAAAGGGAAATCGGAATTCGCCAAGAACTTTTACCGTGCTTGACATCCAAAACTTACTCTCTTCAACCTCCAAATCTCTTAACTTACCGAGTGATCGAGCCATGGCGAGGACCAGCCACACCGTGCCAGCGGTAGCGGGTACTTTGGCGCAGAGGCAGGCTTGGGCGGCTTCAGTGGTAGTGTCAATGGTGGGGGCTCTGGGAGATGTTTGTCCCAAGAACCCTCGAGAGCTCCGCCCTCCATCCAAGAAGAAAATCCCCCAAAGCTTCCTCATCGACCAGTCTACAAGCACCACAGAGTCCATAGAAGAAGCCGTGGACGGGAAGCTAGGGCCCGGAATGAGGACTCGGGTCCCCGAAATAGAGTCGACCCCGAGGCCACGAAGCGGAGAAGTTGTAGTCTTCGAAGCATTCTTCGAAGCGGGTCTGTGGCTCCCTGCCATCAACTTTTTATCAGAGGTACTAGAAATGTTTCATATTACCTTGCCTCAACTGTCTCCCAACGCCATCGCACGGCTGGCCATCTTCGAATGGGCGCTTTGAGCTGAAGGGTGCGAAGGACGATCGGAGGTCTTCACCGCCACTCACGAGGCTATTTGCCAGCCGAAGCCACAAGATGGCCCCGGAGACACCAATGTGGTAACAGCCTTCGGAAGTGTTAACTTCCAGCTATGGAGGGAGCACACTCAGCACTTTCCAGCGAAGGCCATCAACGACCGATGGTACACCAACTGGATCCTCCGGTGGTTCTACGCCGAGGTCGGAGAAGATTCCCCCTTCGCCGGACCTCTTAAAGAAATCTGGTTTCGAAAGGAGGCGGAAGTCACTCGAACCCTAGCCTACTCTCAACGTGGCTAGGGCTATTAACTTCAATTGCCAGCCGCATGAGCATGCGGGACCTGGCCGAAGAATTCATCGCTCTACGAATTCCACCTCTTGGGGCTGACTGGCCGATAGCATTCCAAAACTCTTCGGAGGGTGAGCTTAGAAGTCTAGGTAAGCCTTCGATTTTCCTACAATATGCTACCTTTTTCCAGCGGCTCCATTGGCGTTAGCCCCGGAGTAGATAACGAGAACCACCGAACGGGTGCTTGGAGCCCCTAAGGTGGCCAAAAGGCAAAAAAGAATAGAGCTCGTGGGAAGCTGGGAACGCTCCAACAGAGTATGGGGAGCCCTCAGAATGGTGCCTCCTCCTCTGCCAGACTTCAACACGACCGGAGCGGCCCCCCGGAAAAGGAAAGCCGTCGCCGAGCCCTCGAAGAAAGACGGCAAGAACCCCATTAAGAAAGGGAAAAAGGTAGTCAAAATTCCTTCTCAGCTGACCCCGACATCCTCTGGATCATCCCTAGGCATTTGGAGCTCAGCATCGGATGACTCCGGGAACAAAGGCTTCGAAAGCAAGGGCTCCGATGCCCAAATGGCAAAAGACTTCGAAAACTATCTTCTTGATTACAACGAAGACGAAGCAGTGGCCACAACCGGAACTTCTGCCCGAGAGGTTGCGGAGGCAGACACGGCACACACTCCTACACCCGTTGCTATGAGTACGGAGTTGGAAACAACTATCCCCAACTCACCCGTGGCTGGGGTGATAACAATGGAGGTCAAGCCACTGACAACAACTACACCGGAGAGGACTTCGGGGGACGACCTCAATGAGATTCTCCGGATGTACAAAGTCTTGGAGGACCCTACAATTTTACCTCAAGGCGCCTCCGAAGGTAGACTTCGAAACTTTTGCCTTTGTCAATTCCTGCAATAGTTATTACCCGCAAATGTTCATCAAGTATCTCAATGTTGTAGGTGCGTCGAAGGGTAACGTAGCCCCGGATGCAGACGAGGCTCCAGCTTCTCCCGGAGTTGCGGCTCTGATGGACACCACGGCTCCAATGGACACCCTGGCTCTGGCAGTGGGAGCCATCTCCGTCGAGGCGGTTCCAGCCAAAGCGACACCAGTCGAAGGAGGATCTACCTCCACCGAAATCGCTCCTCCAGCCTTCGTACCACGAAGAGGAAAAAGCATGACAAGTCTTGGACTCCCTCCTACCCCGATGACAACGCCGTCTTCCAACGAGCCTTCGGCGAGTAACTCAGAAGAAGAGGTGACTGCAGATGACCGCCAGGCTTTGTCCTAGCTCCCTTTGTTGGCTCCCTTCTTGGAGCAACGAACGGGCCTCCGGGCGCTTCTAGAGCCCTTGGCGGAGAAAGGCTAAGAAGTTGTAAACTCCGTCTTGGTCTCCGTCTTGAGCGAAGCCAGAGCCCCGGAGCTTAATCTAGCCCTCGAAAGGGCTGCCCTTCAGGTATACAAAGTACCACAAATATCTTTAATTGACAAATGTAACTACTTGGTACTTACTTGCTCTTCTTGCAGCAATTTGTTCTTGCTAGAGTGGCAGCGACTTCCAACGAAGTTGAAACCAACCGGCTCAAGATGAAGGTTACCACCCTCCAATCCGCACTCAGAGACTCTGAAGACAAAACACTTCGGTTGGAGGAAGAGCTCCTTGAAGAACAGAGGGCTAGGGTCACCACCAACGAAGCCCTCCGGCTCAAATAGCAGAGCAGCGGCACGCTCCAAACTTCGGCCCAAGAAGCCGAAGTCGATCTGATGATCCGCACAACACTTAGTAATCATATGTTACTTTTTCGTAGAGTTCTTCGAACTATACGTTCGTATTATGATGTTTGTAGGTTTTGGAGCTGAATTTATACTTGTAAGCTCCCATACTAGTCGCTTAGGACTTTAAAAGTGTCTCATTGGCTGGAGCCTTAAAACCTTATTGCTTGGTCACCTTCGACTCTTTTACAGATGCTTCGAACCCGGAGGCCGGAAATATGTTCCTTTAAAGTCCTTAGACTCTTCTACAGATCCTAACAAGTCCGAGCCTAGAATCCGCAGACTGGCCACCTTCGGCTCTTTTATAGATGCTTCGAACCCGGAGGCCGGAAATCTGTTCTTTTAAAGTCCTCAGACTCTTCTACGGATCCTAACAAGGCAGAGCCTGGAATCTGCAGGCTGGCCACCTTCGGCTCTTTTACAGATACTTTGAACTCGGAGGCCGGAAATCTGTTCTTTTAAAGTCCTTAGACTCTTCTATGGATCCTAACAAGCCAGAGCCTGGAATCCGCAGGCTGGCCACCTTCAGCTCTTTTACAGATGCTTCGAACCCGGAGGCCGAAAATCTGTTCTTTTAAAGTCCTTAGACTCTTCTACGGATCCTAACAAGCCAGAGCCTGGAATCCACAGGCTGGCAACAGAGTCCTTGAACCAATGGTTCGAAGGTCGTTGCCCAGGTTCTTACAAAGATGCTTGACTCCGCAAGCATCTCCGTTCTCCTGATGCGTCCACCAAGAGTAAGGGATATTCGAAGAGCAAACAAGATTCGAACCTCCACTTTTATTTAGAAAGGAACTTTTACAATTGATTACAAGGAGCCACTAAGCGTCATAACGCTTAAGGTGCTCCGCATGCCATGCATGCTTCAACTCTTCCCCTTCTAAATTAGCTAATTTAAACGATCCAGGGCACCCTGAGCGTAGGATAATATATGGTCCTTCCCATTTATTTCATAGCTTCCCCGGGGCTATTACACTTCGCAAAACTAAATGACCTGGCCTAAGCTCGTTCAGCTTTATCTTCGGGTCATACCATGTTTTTGTTTTGTCTTGGTACTTCATCATATTGGCGACATCTTTAAGCCTTGTTTCTTCTGACAAGTCTAGCGAAGTGTCTCTAGGTTCTACTACACAAAAGGATCCACCTCTGAGCTCCGTAGGAGTCATGGCCTCATCTCTGAATAGCATCCTGAATGGGGTAAAGCCTGTAGACCTGGCTTGAGTGGTCCAAATGGACCATAAAATCTTAGGGAGCTCTTCGGCCCATAGCCCCTTGGCCAACCCGACAATCCTTCGATTATGACCAGAGAGAATATTCCCGTTGGCTCGCTCGACGGCTCCATTGGATTGTGGGTGGCGAACTGCTGCGAAGCATAACTTAATGCCCAGTTCTTCACAAAATTCTTTAAATGTCTCAGCTTCGAACTGGGTTCCATTATCCACAGTCAGCTCCCTTGGTACTCCGAACCTGCATATAATATTTTGCCAGAAAATTTTTTGCACATTTCTTGAAGTGATAGCAGTAAGGGGTTCTGCTTCGACCCACTTACAAAAATATTCATTTGCTACCACTGCAAACTTCAAGCTGCCTTTTGCCATTGGAAAAGGGCCGATGAGATCCATTCCCCATCGTGCCATTGCCCATACTAGGGCAAGATCTTGAAGTGGTACTGGTGGATGGTGGCTTCGTCTTCCCATCCACTGGCATCCTTGGCAGGTTCGAACCAACTCCTCCACATCTCTTACAATTGTCGGTCAGTAGAGCCCCTGCCGAAGTGTCTTTCCTGCTAGAGCATGGGGGGCTAGGTGGCTTCCACATAAACCTTTGTGAATGTCCCAAAGTATATCTTGGCCTTCAGGTTGTGAGATGCACCGGAGTAAAGGAGAACAAAGTCCGTCTTTGTATAACACTCCATTGACAAGCTTATAATTTTGAGCCCTTGCTTGCAACCTTCGGAAATCCGGACCTTCTGACGAATCTGAGCTATTTTGCAAGACATCCATTATCGGAGCCGGCCAATCTGTAGCTGGGATGCAAAGGAATTCTACGGAGGGTAATTTATTTACTGTAGGCTTGACTAGTTCTTCATAGAAAGCCCCCTCCGGGAGGTCCAATGGTCCAGCTGCAGCCTTCGCTAGAATGTCTGCAAGTTGATTATCTGCTCGAGGAATACTTCAAACAGAAAATCCTTTGAATACTGCTTCTGTTTTGTGGATTTCTTCTAGATATTTTGCCAGATGTGGGTTCCTTGCTTGAAAGCTTTTGTCAACATGCCCTGCGACGACATGGGAATCTGTTTTAATTATTATCCTTGCTGCTCCAAGTGTCTTTGCCTTTCGGAGGCCTAGCAGGATTCCTTCGTACTCTGCGATATTATTGGTGTTCTTAAAGTTGAGCTATTATTACAGCTCTAGCTCCGGCACCAGATGGCTGATAAGCTCCATCAGAAAAAAATTGTCCATAAACCTTCGGAGGGATCTTCCGAAGCCCAAACTGCAGATGGAGTCCACTCTGCTACGAAGTCAGCTATGATCTAGGATTTGATAGTTGTTCTCGCCGTGAAGGAAATTCCGAAGGGGGCTAGCTCGACAGCCCATTTTCCGATCCTACCCGTAGAATCTTTGCTCCGAAGCATGTCACCAAGAGGATACGAGGTAGGAACGATTAGGTTATGTGCTATAAAGTAATGCCTTAGCTTCCGCGAGACTATTACTAAAGCATAAGCAAAATTCTCGAGCTCGGAGTATCTTGTCTTTGCTCCGGACAAAGCTTCTGAGATGAAATAAACTGGGTTTTGCACCAGCTTTCCCTTAAGCTCAACTTCTCTAACCAGTATTGCACTTATTGCGGAGCCTGTTGCTGCAAAATAAAGATGGAGAGTTTCTTCCGAGAGGGGCACAGTAAGTGTCGACAGGCTTCCGAGGTACTCTTTGATATCATCGAAGCTCTTCTGGCACTCCGGCGTCCACTTGAAACTTTTGAACCCCTTTAGAGCTTTGAAAAATGGAAGGCTTCGTTTGGCTGACCTGGCCAGGAATCTGCTGAGAGCTGCGAGCCGTCCTGTTAGCTTCTGGACTTGCTTCATATTTTCTGGTGGAGCCATTCTTTGCAGTGCACTTATCTGCATTGGGCTAGCTTCGATTCCCCTTCTCGAAACTAAGTACCCTAGCAGTTTTCCTGCTTGCGCCCCGAATATACATTTTTCAGGGTTGAGGCGGACTCCACATGCTCAGAGGCTCTCAAATGTTTCAGCTAAGTCTAGACTATGCTGGTGCTTTACAACACTCTTTATTACAATGTCATCCATATAGGCTTCGACATTTCAGCCTATTTGGTGACCTAGAGCCTTAGCTATCAAATGTGAGAATGTGGATCCGGCATTCCGCAAGCCAAAAGGCATTCTTACATAACAAAATACTCCGGATGGGGTGATGAAACTTGTCTTGGCTTCGTCTTCACGCTTTAGCCAGACTTGATGATAACTGGAGTAAGCATCGAGGAAACTCAGCAATTCGGAGACAGCTGTAGAATCCACCAGCTGGTCTATTCGGGGCATAGGGTAGGGGTCTCGCGGGCATGCTTTATTTAATGATGTAAAATCGATGCACATGCGCCATTTGCCGGAGCCCTTTTTCCTAACAAAAACGGGGTTAGCCAACCACTCTGTGTGGGGTACTTCCCTGATGATGCCAGCCCTTAACAAATTTTCCACTTCGATCTTGGCGAGGTCTACCCTCTCTGCAGACAGCTTACGGAGCCCCTGGTGTACTGGCCTAGCCTTCGGGTTGACAAGCAAGCTATGCTCAATGATACTCCGATCAACCCCGGTAATGTATTCGTCAGTCTAGGCAAAGATGTCCAAATTTTGCTTGACTACTTCTTCCAACGAGGCAGCTATCTCTGAAGATAGCCCCTTGTCGAACTGTATTGGGTACTCTTTGCCATCCTTCAGAATTATTTTCATGACGACATCACTTTCCGGGCTTGGCTTGAGGGAAAGGCCCTTCGAAGACTTCGAAGACTCTGGAACCTCCTTGGTATGCTCCGTCACGCTGTGTACTTGCCAAGGGTCCAACGGCTAGCTGCGACCATACTCCGTTCTTCGGGCTACAGCTTGGTCTCCTAAAATAGTGAGAACTCCACCTTGCGTGGGCATCTTGAGACATAGATAGTTGTGATGTGCTATAGCCCCAAACTGGTTCAGCATCCCCCATCCGAAAATTGCGTTGTAGGCATATGGGGTGTCGACGACATCGAAGATCACCTCTTCCACCCTGTCCAAGGGCCCCTCTCCAAAGGCAACCTCGAGGCCTATTTGGCCGAGGGCATCGAGTGGCGGACCTGCGAAACCTTGAAGTGGTCGGGCCACTGGAAGTAAATGCCTCGGAGGTATGCACATCTAATCGAAGGCCTGGACAAAAAGTATGTCTGCGGAGCTCCCGCCGTCCACCAGGATCCTTCAAACTTCCACCCCAGCTATATATTCTGAAATGACCAAGGGGTCAGCATGGGGGAACTTCACCCCCGCAGCATGACTAGCAGTAAAGGAAATAGGTACATGAGACCATTCGGGCATTCCCTCCATGGAATTTAAGGTCCCAATGTGTCCTACTTCGTAGACGTATTCTCGCCGCTGCCTCTTGGACATGTTACCGAGGGTCCCCCCTCCGGAGATGGGTAGGACCATTCGCTTGCCGCGGTCTTAGGGGTCTTCCTGCTTCGGTGTTGCCATAATGTTGGCCATCGGTAGCTGCATGGGGGCTTCGGGGGCACCGGCTCAGGCCACGATTTGCACAGGCTCCGATTGTTCCGCTGGAGGGGTTCAGTCCGAAGTACCTCGCTCTGTACTTCGTCCTAGGTATTCACCCCGAAGGGTTAATACCGCCTTGCAATCCTTCGTGTCGTGGCTTCTATTGTCGCCATGCACGCAGTAGAAAAAAGCTCTAGCATCTGCCAGGTATTCTTTCTTGGGGTTTCGGTGCTCTAGCCTTGAAGCCTTGCACCTGCTGAAAGTTGGCAGGTGCCTTCGGAACAGAGGGTGCAATGTTCAACACCTCCAAGCGGAAGTTCTTCTTTCCCCATCTGTGATCGCTGAAGCGATTGTCGTGAAGGGGTTGCAGAGAAGTTGAGGCTTCGGGCTCCGTCTTCACTTCCCGAAGGGCTGGTGCAGGTGTTGTGGCTCGTTGGAGACAACCTTCCTCCACCTTGGCATACTGTTCGAAGTATGCCATCAGCTGTGCCATGGATGACACTAGTTTTCGATGAAGCTTGCTGAGGAGATCTAGGTTAAACACCCCTTCGCGGGCGGCGTTGACTACCGAAGAGGTAGACAAGCCCTTGATCTGTGATTTGGTGTGGGCGAAGCGCGTGAAGTATTCCCGAAGCGTCTCCCCTGCTCGCTGCTTCACCTGAAATAAGCTCCCCATTGACATCGGAGCCACAAAGGTACCTTGGAAGTTGCTTACAAACTTTCTCTTCAACTGCTCCCAGGATTTGATCGATCCTGGCCTCAAAGACCAGAACCATCGAAGAGCCACACCCTTGAGAGTGAGGGGAAAACACTTCACCATAGTGTTATGCACCCCTCCGCTTGCTTCTATCGCCAGGGCATATGAACGAGCGAATTCTCCAGGGTCAGACCCACCAGAATACTTGTGCAGCTTCGAGGCTTTGAACCTAGGATCGAAGGGCACCTTTTGCAAGTCCGAATGCAGCGGAGACTCGTCGTCGAAGGATGCATTCTCAGCCTCCTCCGGGACTTGAATAGCTTCAGGAAGGTTGCGAGCACCACCGTCTTGAGGCTCTTTTGGAGCTTGGGTGGAGGCTTGGGAGCGGAGGCGATCAGTAGCCTCTTGCCTCCACCTAGCCACTTCCTCCTGAAGTCGCGCTACCTGAGTAGCCTCTTCCTCAGGAAGGTCTTCGTCTCCTTCAGACGGGAGCTCCGGGTCTCGGGAACTGGCATAATCAGTTTGGAGCACCGTAGGAGCAGCCCGAGGGCTTCTGGGTACTCGATGTTAGGAGGGCGGTGATCAGCTGGTTCTAATTAGCCATCATCTCTGCCAGAGTAGGATGATTTGCGGTCGTCAACCCTGATTGGCGCTGACCCGTTGCACCTTAGTTGGGTACAACACTCCTAAGCAAACCGTTAGTAGCTCCCTCATTGTTGTCGGAACCCGAGTTCTAGTTGTCAGCCATTTCTGAAGACAATAACATTCCCAGGTATAAGAAAAAGGACTTAGAAGATTTTTCCCAAAATAACTCATGGTTTATTAGAAGTGGTACTAGATTATTCATTACATTGGAGCTCTTATTTTTATCCCTTCTAAAGCACAAATCGCTATAGAGGGTACCACAATCATCAAACAAACATAAAACAATCAACGAGAACTATTGCCTGATGGAATCTACTCGTTGCCCGAGGCAGTCTCAGTGCTTTGGGAACCATGGGTGTCCTATGGGACGCTAGGCTCGGTGAAGTTCTCGATCAGAGGGTCGGGGACGATGGCAGGTCTCAGAGCAACGGAGCTGGAGCTGGATGGTCCTGCGGGTGCTAGCGGCGGAGTAACCCTCTTAGTCCGAGGGGTGGGCTCTCGGATGGGCTTCTTCTGCCTCGGAGCGAGGGGAAGTGTCTCCGCGATGTCCTTCTGTAGCTAGATGATCTTGCGCTGTAGCTCGTCGTTCTGCTGGATCAAGCTCTATGTCTCATGACAAAAGAACTCGATCGCCTCATGGTTCTCCTCGGCATCGAGCATGGCCTCGGTGTGAAGATCGTCCATGGCCTAGAGGAGACGGGTGTGACTAGCCATGACCGGGTCACGATCGGAGAGGAAGATGATGTAGATGCTGCAGTGGGCTCCTGAGGTATGCATCAGCACAAGGCGGAAGGAAGAGTCCCAAAGACAATCATCATAGATAATCCTCAGCTCCGTGAGGGCCTGGAAGGCGGCGTGCTGACAAGCAACGTCAAAGGTCAGGCCTCCGATTGCCACCGTGATGAAGGGGAGGTGCTCTCCAAAAGCATGGATTGTGACGGAGAGGTCACAAGGGTCTGCGAACTCCTCCATGTACACCCCATGGAACTCAGGCTCAAAAGTGAACCCGAGGAAGGTGACCATCATCCGGTGCACCCGGATGAATCCCTCATGGTCCAGGCATAAGCTGTGGACATGGTGGACATGCATCTACAAATAAAACAAGTTTAAAGAGTAAGGTAGAGGGAAAAAATTATGAAGTAGGTTTTTTTATGAAATAAATTTTGTAAAGCTAAGTGTTAGGCTGATCCGTTTGGCTTCCTACAGTCAAGTCGGCTCTGATACCATCTTGTAGGTGCCCAGATTTAATAAAATCTAGACATTATTGAATTTTCACATAAAAACAATAATAACAAGATGTTCATCACGCGACAACATACATACGGCAATAATCCGTGGCTCGCAGGCCACATTATTACACAAGTGTAAAATTAAAAGAAACTATAAAAACAAAACTAGGCGATGAACATCTCTGCTAGTCTCGCATCCTTGACAGGGTTGCTACTCCAGACCATCCTCCTCGTAGTACATAGTCTCTGAAGTGTTTTCCAATGGGTATGAGTACAAAAGGACTCAACAAGCCACAAAGAATGCAATAGTAATGTAGGATAATAACAAGGGAATGATAAGGGTTTAATGTGTGGAAAAGTATATTTTTAAGTTGTAGCATTTAATGTAGTAAAGTTTAATTGTACAGAATGATAAACATAAATAATGCAACATCTTCTAACTCAAGGAATACAGTCAGCCCTCCTCGCTCAATGGTCCTTACATGTCATATCATCGTGCAACACTCATAAATGTAAACTAACTGCGAGATGTCACACAACCCGCCCTTGACAGTGGGCTCGACTTTTCGAAAATATGTAAACTCTGATCAGAGATGTACTAATGTACTCACAAGGCACACACTCATCCCTCACACTAAAGTGTAACGAGATGACCCATACCACAGGAACTCATGCCAAAACCTTTAGCATGGGACGCTCCAATTCGATAACACCCACTCTAGGTTTTGCTGGCGCGCCAGCGCACTAGACAACATCGCACCCCCTTTTGCGCGTCGTCAGTACAAGTCACCAGTAGGTGCTACTTGACCCATCTCCAAATGGTGCTTTAAGTTGGAACATCCTATACCTCCAGTTAGGACTTACCCATTAGACTTGTGGTTAGTACGGAAGTGCTTTGCAACGGATCCCACAGACTGGTCCTTATAGTGCCCCGGGTGTGACTAACCAATGCCCTCTCTTGCACCTAAAACCCACCATGCTAACATACTAAACCATAACTCCATATCCAATAGAACTCCAGGGGTGAGAGAAATCATGGGGATCATATAATAGAATCCAAAATCTCTATGACTCGTTTTTAACCTATTGCAATTATGTCAATACATTGGACACTATCTAATAATACTATTATTATGGTGACAAGGAGTTTAGGCTCAATAGCATGGCTTGGGTTTGCACTTGATGGTCGAGGATCTAAATAAATATAATGTAACGCTTTTAATTTGACTAATACATTTATGACCTATGGATTTTAGCGATATTTTAAGGAAACTAGGTTCAATATGCTCAAAAATTGTGGTGGTGACTTGCCTTGCTCGGCAAAGGGTGATGGTAGAACCTCTGGGTAGTACTTCGGTTCTTTGACGGTGTCGTAGTCTTCACGGCACACAAAACGAGAACAACAAACAATGTAAACACAATAAAATAAATAGTACAACCATTTCAATTAAATTGGCTAATGTTGTAGAAAAGTAAAAGAGAAGCTTTCTGAAATTGAAAAGGTGAAATTTGGAGTTGAAATGGGGCAAACATGAATTTTTAAAGTTCAAAACAATACTTTTGGTTTTATCTTGGATAACAAATAGTAAAAACATGTCAAGTAAATTGGCTAAGAATGTAGAGAATAAAAAGATAAATTTTCTAAAATTTGAATGGTAAAATTTGGAGTTATTTTGAAGAAGTTATGAATTGTTGAAGTTCAAATCAATTTCTGGAATTTATTTTAAATCTTAAATAGTCTCTGGTCCACGGTGAGCCATGTCCACCATGAAACCATGAACTGTGCGTGTGGGCCGGAGACAGATCAGCCGTCGAATAAAGATCTAGTGGCCACAGAACGTGCGGGCGGATTAAATGAAAACCAACGGCTGAGATTAAAACAATCGTATAGGTACGGATCTACGACCTAGATTTAATGAAGATCCAATGGCTGAGAGCGTGTAGTACCACTTCGATCAACTAAGCGTGGGTTTTAATCTCGACCGCTTGGATCAGATCGAGTGGTTGCGATCGAATCCGACATGGCATGGGTAATTAACCATGTTGGTCATCTTCTCCAGTGATGGCCGAGGGATGGCGGTGGGCTAACAGCGATGGCGATGGCAGGTGGTCCTAACCGAGCGCAGAAATGGGTACGTGACGGCGAGGGGAGTACGACAGTACCGATGCGGGGGCTTGAAGTCGTCGGTTCATGGCCGGCGATGTGTGGGTGTGACGGGGAGGCCTCGGGTCGACGGCGGGACGGTGCTACGGTGGGCTTCGACGGCAACGGAGAGGTGGCCGGGGTCGAGGGTGATCTGAGGAACACGGTGGGGTCAATGTCGTTGAGGATGGAGGGCTCCGGTGACGGCGAGCGACGGCTGGACGGGGAGCAGAGGGGCGATGCTAAAAAGTGGAGAGTCGGCGTTCTGTTCGTGCGGGACACAATTTCTCAAGAGGGCCAAACACGGAGGGGTGCGGGGCTTCTTATAGCGGTGTTGAGCAGTAAATACGGCAGGCCAATACATGGAAACCCGAGGATAAGCTTTCCATACTCCGGTGAGCTCTTTCCTTGCATGCGCACGGCAATCCCAGGGCAATTACACATCGGCGTTTAGAGGGAAACGGTCAGCGAATCATGGGGAAATAAATGCTGGCGTTAATTTTATGGAAGGGGGCCAGTGATGAGGAGAATATGCAACTTGGACATCTAGATGCTTGAACATGGAAAATATGCTATAAAATGATAAAATCATAAAATAAAAAATTCATGTCTTTTATGTTTAAATGAAAAGATCTAGTTGGGTTTGCCGTGTCACATTGCATTGTTGTAGACTGCTTCCCATAGCACTTTAGTATGAACTAGGACATTGTAATGTATGCAAAGACCAATGTCTTAAGCTTCTAATGGTCTTGTTCTGGCCTAGGCTTGACTTGGTCGGTTAGAATAAGGTTGACATGCGAATAACCCCTGGCACAAATGAAAAAGGAAAGAAAAAGTCTGAATATTAAAAAGATAACAAGTTTGCTGAAGCTCTGAGTTTGTGGATTATGTCTATCTTGGTAGATACTAGCTAGCTTCTATACTTCATGCTTTACCTTGCCTGTCAACTAGAAAAAATGGTGATGCTTTTATTTGCAAAAAATCTGAAAATGAGTGCTAATGACTTTCTTTGGATATTCTTTGTTGCACTGATCATGCCATGTGTCTTACACAATATTTTGTGGTATACTTGCTAGATTTTGTATTTGCAGTTAATCATATCTGAGAAGCATGCTTTTTACACTCCACTTGTACCCTAGTTGTATTCATTGCATATTTATAGGGGGAACTGCATTTCAGGAGGGGTTTGAGTTGTGTCTCTTTCGAGTGCATTTTGTCTCACTTGATGAGTCCAGTTGTCAACAAGGGGGAGAAATTTTGAGTTACTTAATCTTTTATAAGAGTTTAGCAAGAGTTTTGGCTTTCTCTAGGATTTGTTTCAAGGGGAGTTTTATCTCTTTTGCCTTTACTCTTTGGATATCCTTGTTGATAATTCAGAGATTGCATTCGTTTGAGTTGTGTTTTTGAAATTTTTTGTTGATATCTTTTATGTTTAACCATAATGACTGTTTTCTGACTTTTGTTTGGCTTTTGGTCATTAAGGTTAAATCTTTTATTTTATTTACCTCTTTCCATTCTCTTGTGTTTTGTTTTCATGTTTCCACGTGTTTTGCAGGTTCGGAAGTATTTATTAAGAGGGTGTTGACAATGCGCTTATCAAGGGGGAGATTAAGGAGCCATGTTGAAGATCATGGGCCTCATGGCTCTAGAAGTGATGAGTGATTGTCAACGAAAGTCAATACAGAGAGAGATGAGGAGAATAGACCTATCGTGTCTTGGGCCGTGTGTGACACAGGTACACGGGCGGTGAGCAGCTGCCGAGCAGAGGAAGCCACGAAGTCGGGCCAACCCAATCCGGGTACATGGGCTAGGAACGACAGGGGATCCGCTGGTCTATTAACCGGGTTTGACTCAGTTAACGGGCGGCGAGACATTGCCGGGCTATGGGAGCAGTAGAATCAGGCCTGTCCAATCCTGGTACCCGGTGCGAAGACATATGACGCTTTGTCGGTTTCGACGCAAAACTGACGCCCCAATCCATACCGTCGATCGGAGATTCGATTGTCCTAAAGCGAAGCTGTAGCTTCTACGAAAGCTCTGCGTCGGGACAAGCTATCTGTAGATATGATTTTACTATTTTGCCCGTTGGGGCCACGATTTTATTTTTGCGTCAGTGTGTATTTTACCCTAAGAGCAATTTGGTCTTTTCTATTTTTTTGAACTGCGTATAAAAGGGCATGTGTACCCTATGGTTTCACCAACTCACCTAATTTAAAAATCTGAGTTCTTTTTTATCTAGAGAATTTTCTCTGTCCACTGTTCACATTTTCTGCCACCGCTGGTGATTTTGTTCTGCTGTTCGGTTCCTTCGCCAGTCGTCATTCGAACTGCAGCACGCGCAGGAGTGTGGAGCTTCTGGGGTAAACCGATTCCCATGCGAATCCCTTCGCTCGGTCAGTCATTTACTTCGACATATATGCTCCTGTCATTTTTGTTTCTTCTCGATAAGGGTGCGCAAGGATTGCCTTGCCTGCATGATACTCCTGTTGAGCTTATTCCACCAGGATTAATTCTGTTTTGGCTTCGAATCTCCTAGGTACACGTGGAAAATCACTTATTTACCTTGCAGAATTTTTCTGTACGTTTCTATGCTTAATTAAGGCTTTTTTTCCTTGAATACTAAGTATTTTATTTTATTTCAGTGCCTATGAGATTCAAATTTCCATACACTTGCTTAATTAAATTATGAGGAATTGTTAAGTTGGTTAGGTTTATTTGCTGCATGATTAATATTTGATTAAAATCTCTGTGAATTGTGAATGTTTCCCAAGTGCTTGATGAAATGGTTATGATTTGGTAGATGTTTGTCAATCTACCATTTGATTTGTGAATAAACTTAATCTACTTTTAAGCATTGTGGTGGTTGCTTTTCCATTAGGACACCAGTTGTTTTTTAGGCTAGATTATTTTTAGTGCTTGTGATCTCTCAGACTGTCTAATCACACCATATCTGACAGGAGAGTGATAGCATTGGTTTTGGTCTGTTTCTACTGGTTGTGTTTTGAGGAGCGTTGGGTGTTAAGGGTAGGCCATCGATTCAAAAGAATTTTGTTTAGGCGCTCATTCACCCCTACCGGCCTCTAGTCGCTACTCTTGGTCCTACAGGTATCCTAGCTTCTTTATGAGGGCTTGGAAGTACATTTCGTATGCAATACTTCTCAAGTTCTTAATTCTTCTAGTGCTTTGATTTGGGAGATTTCAAGAGTTGGGAGGGTCTTTGGAGCTGATTTTTCTGAGTCTTTTGGTTCTTCTCATTGCTTAATTTCTAAACATTATTCTGAGCTCTGGATGTGGCATTGGAGACTAGGGCATATGAGCTTTGACTTGCTCGCTCGTCTGAGTGCCCTAGGTTTGATCCGAGGAATGCCCAAGCTCAAGTTTGAGAAGAATCATGTTTTTGCTCCTTGTTGACATGGTGTTTACAGCAAAAAATAGCATCAAATGGTTAAGATTGTCAACATATCAATTTTGGTAATTTGGGCCAAAAATACACATGTCCTTGATCGGGCCGTAGCCCTACAGGGCCGAAGGCCCATTGAAGCTATGGGCTTCAGAAGCTTCCAGCAGGCCTGCTAGCTTCGGCCCGAAGGCCTTCGGAGGCCTGCCTCGTTGAAGCTTCAGACCGAGGAGCAGGCTTCGGTGGGCCTGGCCGAAGGCCCACATCGGGCTGAATTCCAGAGATAGAGTTTGAGTCTGATTCTGGCTAATTTTATCCCTACGCATGATTAGGCCGAATCTTAACAGATTAATCTTACAGATTAGAAGACTAGCCCCTATAAATATAGGGGTGAGGCCGGTTCATTAACCCCCCCAACACAAATCAAACATAAAGCCCTAGCTTTGAACCATACCTTTACTTTTCTGCAACCTTCATGGGTTTGCCTGGAAGCCCTCTGCCGGCCACTTCGGAATAGTGGTAATCCTTGTTACTTCACCTGTGAAGTACCCGTTAATCTACGTAAGAGATTGCTATTGCCTTGTTACTTCGCCTATGAAGTACCCGTTAATCTACGTAACAGATTGCTACCTTCGTTTCTCTAGTGCAACACTTAGCAGAATTCGGTGCTCGGGCCAAATTAGCGCTTGATCTCTGTTCTGTTGTAGGTTTTCACGCTCGGATCCACTTCGCCGGTGGTGTTTGGAGCCAGGAGATTGGTTTCAGAGGCTGCCAGAACACCCTTCGGTGGAAATACTGCTTCGACTACCCGTGCCGGACCATCATGCTGTTGTCGGTTTGATCGATTCCTGTGCGCCAGCAGGCTTTGCAGCAGGCTTCGTCACGTCAGGCTTCACCACGTTCGTACCCCATGTCAGACAAAGTCACGACAGTGTTTTGCATTCGAGTTATTTTATCGAGTCAGAGACTTCGCGCCGAACCCCTTTGTTCGGAGGTGATTGTCGCGTCGAGATCTGTTCACAGCCCACCTTCAATTAGATTAGTCTGAACACCGAAGGCACCCTTTGGCGGGACCCTTCGCATCAGACGCCGAAGGTACCCTTCGGCGATACCCTTCGCACAGTACCCTTCAGATCAGTCAGGCTCCGTTCAGCTTGTTGGTTTATTTTATCTAATATATTTTTTCAGCTAGTTGGATTATTTCTGTGTGATCTGATTACCTGGCGACTCCACCCCCCTTACCACTGTTAAGGGTAGTCAAAATGCGACGTCAGTGTTATGTTACGCTTAGTCTTGTCCCTAAGTATCTGCCCACTTTTGGATCGTTGAATTGACCCAAGTGTAGGGGCACATTTTCGTGTCAACACACTTTTTGGTGACTCCGTTAGGGAAGAGCTATGCCAACATGACGGGTACATCTACATCAGCCGCTTGTACGTCTACAACGACTACTACGTCTACATTGCCGATGGATCCCATGGGAGGCACAGATATCGATAACCGCAACATCATGATACCTACCCTTGAAGATATTCCCGCAGAAGACCGAGCAGAGATTGAGGCAATGATGAAGGCACTCCAGGACCTCATGTTGGGGGTCTACGTCAAGACACGCGCAGGCTTCATCAAGCGTGACATCAACGTCCCTGATCTCACTCGGATCCAGGTAACACCGGTATCACCTCGTTTATCTTCTCTAGAGATTGAGCAAAAAATAGCCGCATCAGTAGACCAAGCTGTTAGCGCCTCGCTAGCCAACCGTTTATCTTCGGCAGTTAGCTCTCAAGTAGAGGTGATGCTTAGAAGGTTTGGCTTTAGTGAGGCCGTACCTCCAGCTCCGATTGCTAGCGTACCAGCAAAGCCATCGCATCTCCGGCTTCGATAACCATGGCCGAGACCAGTCACCATGCTTACGGCAAAACTAACACTGCCTACCATGCGCCAGGTCCACCTACATTGGTGCCAGTTTGGCCCACGCTGCCTGCGCCGCATGCACAAGCGCATAGGCCCAAACACACCATACGTCCTAACACACCAACATACCGCCACGTGTCGTGCCCCCGCATGAGAGACGTGTGCAGGCAGCAGGCTAGGATGACATCAAGGAGTGGATCCACTCACTATTTAGAGAGTGCACTGGCTTCATACCTAGGGGTCAGGCTAGGGTTTACCGGAAGCCTTACCCTGATCATTTCGACATGATACCTTACCCTCGTTGCTATAGAGTCCCTGAATTCACCAAGTTCGATGGTGAGGGTAACAAAAACACACTAGAGCACATCAGTCAGTTTTTAGCATAGTGTGGAGAAGCTAGTTGGTCGGACGCTTTAAAACTTAGACTATTTTCTCTCTCACTATCAGGCACCACTTTCACCTGGTTTTCGGTGCTCCCGCCGAACTCCATACAAACGTGGGCTGAATTACAGCAAAAATTCCACGACTACTTTTACATAGGTGAAACAGAACATAGGCTTTCATACTTGACATCGGTTAGACGGAAATCTAACAAGAGCGTCTCTAGAGTATATCAAGCACTTTCGAGATACCATGAATCGGTGTTTTAGTCTTAATATTTCGGAAAGGGATTTGGCTCATCTAGCTTTTAGCAGGTTCCGTTCTGAAATTAAAGAGAGACTAGACAACCATCACTTTTTATAAATTAGTCCAAGTCTTACAACAGGCTCTGGTTCAGGAAGGTCGAGCTAAAGAAAAAAAGTTCATTAAGACCTTTAACAAGCCTAGGGCTGAAGTCCACGTAATGGAGCACTCCGACGAGGAAGAATCGGAGGAAGAAGAAAATTCAGTCGACATGTATGCGGTCGAATGGGTTTGGAACACTAAGAGCAAGCCTGTTACTTGCTCCGAGTAACGGTCGTCTCCCACCAAGAATTGGTTTAGCGAGGTCAAATACTTGTTTGATATAACTAAGTGTGATAAAATATTTGATTTCCTCTTGAATAACCAGCTTCTCAGGTTGCCTAAAGACCAAGTCATTCCATCTGCCGACGAACTAAAGAAACACCTCTACTGTAAGTGGCATGATTCGCATTCACACTATACTAACGATTGCAATGTTTTTCATCGATAGGTTCAATCG
This sequence comes from Zizania palustris, assembly GCA_019279435.1. NCBI lineage: Eukaryota > Viridiplantae > Streptophyta > Magnoliopsida > Poales > Poaceae > Zizania > Zizania palustris. The sequence goes on from JAAALK010000284.1 coordinate 32,173,193, forward strand.
GCCATAGAGGAAGGACGATTGAAGATAGACCCCAGTTCAAAGATGAAGCTAGACAAAGACCCCTTTCCCGTGAACACCGTCAAACTTGACAAAAAGAAAGTGCTGATTCGACCGGAGTAGGCCGAGTCAACTAAAGGGAAAGCAGTCGTTATTGGAGAATCACGTACACGCACACTCGTACCTAAGAACCCTGAAGTAGGGGTGTGGAAATAGAATGTTAGCATGCCTCCTTCGGCTAGGGCTCGCAAGAAGCCAAAGGTGACATATCAGATGCTGTTAAACAAACATCAAAGAAAAGCTAAGGAAAGATGCTCCCGTGCAAAAAGGTTAAGTCAACCGAAGGGGCCAAAGTAGTCGGAGGGTGGCTTCGGACCACAGTGGCCGAACCCTCCGCATGGTGGCCTCGGACCACAGTGGCTGAACCTTCCGCATGGTGTCTTCGGACCACAGTGGTCGAACCCTCCGCATGATGACTTCAGGCCACAGTGGCCTAACACCCCTACGGTGGCTTCGAACGCCAATGGCCGAACCCTCCATACAGTGGCCTCGAACCCTAGTGGTCGAGCTCCACACATAACTAGTTCGGACCCCAATGGTCGAACCCAGCTCCGCTCTGGACGAACCTTCCAGCGGGAGGCTTTGGCCCGCAATGGCCGAACGTACCTCTGTCCTAGCAGGACCTCGTGCTAATATGGTCTGAGATACCATCGACCTGGCCGATCCCCTCTCCGGGTTTGGGTTCGGCTCACAATGGACGAAGCCACTGGAGCCACCGATGCCTCCGCCATACAATTGGGCGGGGACCCCTTGGGCTCCGTACATATCGCAATCAGAGCACCCTCCTCAACATAACATTGTCCCTTGTTTTCCTTTAGAGTATTATAGCAAAAAATGGCATTAAATGCTTAAGATTGTCAAAATATCAATTTTGGTAATTTGGGCCAAAAATACACATGTCCTGGATCGGGCCGAAACCCTACAGGGCTGAAAGACCATTCAAGCTATGGGCTTCGGAAGCTTCCAGCAGGCCTGCTGTAGGACCGAGAGTAGCGACCAGAGGGGGGGGGGTGAATGGGCACCTCAAAAATTCTTTCAAATCTATGGCCTTCTCCCAACACCCAACGCACCTCAAGAACTAACTAAAAACTCAGATCAAAAACACAGATGGAATTAATGCTATCACTCTCCTGTCAAATACGATGTGATATGACAGTCTCAAAGATCACAAGCACTAAAAATAATCTAGCCTAAAAACGACAAATGTCCTAATCAAAAAGACACCACCAAATTGCTTAAAGGCAGATTAAAACTTCTCACGGTTCAAATCAATAGTTTACTGACATTTTATCATGCACATGATAAACTATCCACTATTCACAAGCATTTAACAAAAATGACATGCACAAATAAATTTTAAATCAAAACAGCATATCAACAAGTACTATTCATGCATAAATGAGTCACAAATATTTCGTCCTTCATCAATTAAGTTCCAGAAAAAATTGTTTTAAAGAATTTTGATTTTACTTACGCAGGACAAATGACCTGATTAAAGTATTGAATGAGTTAAAACAAAAGTTTATCATAACTAATTCAATACAGCTTTCTAGTCCATTCATGCAAAACTACATGTAACAGCAACAAGCAAAGTAGCAGTCTATGGCTAGAAAAAATGTAGCTTACATAGGAAACAATTAGCACATAAAAAATGGTCATGTTCGTGCACGTGAAATGAGGAGGAACAAAGTGCTGCCGGTTGAAAAATAAATCTCTATGCTAATACGATGGCAACTGTAGCTACAATAACAAAATTACTTCTCTCTGACTTCTCATGCAGCATCCACATCAATCAAAAAGAGTATTAAATTGCAGATCTCTCACGCACCTATACTGTTCATCCACATCAAGAAACTTCCATGTGCTGCCAGCTCTTCACTGTGTGGGACCCGCCAAGAACTGTACGCAACAGCACGCAGCTATGGCTGAAGCTTCGGCTGCAACACCAATCGTTTGGTTCTTCGAGCGCCTTCCGCCGCCTGCACTGATTCACGACGCACGCCTCCCAGGATGACAAGTGTTGTAGTACACTGCTGCTGCCTACAGACACTGTCCGGACACCGCCAGCGCCGCTAAGGTAGCATTTGGTTCATGAGTTAGGTAGAAGCGAGCAGCTCCGTTTCATTCTTCATGTGTTTAGCTTAGAATTAGGTGGAACTGAATGGTTCCAAAAAGAGAATATTCTTCCCAGATGCAGAACCATTCGTTTCCCCAAAAACAAGCGAACCGAGCGGCTCGCTCCTTTCTCGTCCGCAGCCCCGCACTCCTCCCTCCCGAAGAAATCAGGTGAGTCTTCTCCTCCTCCTCCGGTGCTCCTCTTCCTCCCGCAGCCCCGCAGCACCGGCCGGCGCCCGCGCGTGGCCGACTGCGCCCGCCGCCCGCGCGTAGCCTGCTGCGCCGTCCCGCCGCCCGCGCGTGGCTAGCTGCGCCCGCGCGTGGCCGCCCGCGTGTGGCCGGCTGCGCCCTGCTGCGCCCGCGGCTTGCCGGCTGCGCATGGTCTGGCCGGCTGCTGTGCCTTGCCGGATTTCAGATCTGGAGAATGTTTGTTGAATATTTTTGAATGTTTCAGATCTGGAGAGGAGCATAAAAAGGAGAATTTAAAGAACTGGACTATTTGCCTCAAGGTAATGAATTATTGATGTGTAATGCACTGAAAATACTTGATTTGTAATGCAAAATGGTAATATTATCTTTGTTGTATCATATAGATGGATGAGATCAACCAACTCGTAGTAGTGTATGTGGCCGCTGCTCATTTGTTGCTTTCTATGATGGCAGCGGTGGCAACCATTGAGTCTTGAAAAAGAAAGCGTCATGCTAATGCGTCTATAGGATGAAATTAGTTATGGCCCAATTGAAGATAGAGATAAGAGTAGAATTGACTATCTTAATAATAAGATTTGGAAAAATGATATCATTTGTGTTAATATGCTTAGACTTACTAAAGGCTCATTCTTTCATTTTTGTGGTTTTATTCGGGAACGTGGTCTATTGGAAGACACCGTTCACAGGTGTGTTGAACAACAAGTTGCAATGTTTTTACATACCATAGGTCACAATGTAAAGAATAGAGTAGTGGGCACTAATTTTAGTAGGTCTGGTGAAACCGTTAGTCGATATTTTAATAAAGTACTTCACGCAATTGGAGAGCTACGCAATGACTTCATTAGACCTCCATCATCGACAACACCGGCTAAAATCTTAGGGAACACACGATGGGATCCTTATTTTAAGGTAGTATCACAATTTTTTGACAATGTTGATTCAAATGGTAGTGTTTGCATTAGGGCTCATCTATTGTCATTGTCAACTAGGATTGTATTGGAGCTATTGACGGCACACATGTTTGAGCCTCTGTTCCTAAGGAAATGGAGGCTCCGTTCCGTGGTAGGAAGAGCTATCCTACTCAAAATGTAATGGTTGCCGTTGATTTTGATCTACGATTCACATTTGTGGTGGCCGGTTGGGAGGGGACAGCTCACGATGCTCTAATTTTACAAGATGCTCTAGAACGACCTAATGGTCTTCGTGTCTCAGAAGGTAAATAAAAATTTGCATAGCTCATCCCTTTAGATATGATATACAATAGCTCACATACATCTCCTTATATGATAGGCAAGTTCTACCAAGTTGATGCCGGATACGGAGCCAAACAAGGGATAGAGCCATTCAGTTCTATCAGATTCCAGAACCAAACAAAAAACAGAGTGGCTTCGTTCTTGCTTCCAAACGCAGAACAGAACCATTCCATTCTCAGAATCTGCAACAGAGTCATTCCGTTCTATCAGACTCTTGAACCAAAGGACACCTAAGTGTGTGGTGCTCAGCGCGCCACTTCTCACATAGAATCCTACAGCATCATAAAGCCATGCGGTTCGGCGAGTAAAACCGGAGATCCTGAAGAAAAACACATGAGCCAAGAGAAATACAGTGCCGCACAAATCCAGAGAGAACAGGGAAGAACCAATGAAGAATAGTGATTTCTAGAATATTTGGTAAAGTGAACTCTGATTTCAAAAGTGGTTGAGTTAAGAAACCCTAGGGGATTGGGGGCCCTATTTATAGCCAGCCCAATAAATCAGGAAAATCCCAATATACCCTTAGGGTTTTTTATAGACATCGAAATAAACTAGAAAAGACCAAAATGCCCTTAGGATTTTTATAGACTCGACTAACACAGACTGTGGGCCTAAAAGGAAAAATAGTAAAATCCGATCTAAAGGTAACTTGTCCTGATGCGGAGCTTTCGTAGCAGCTACGACTTCGCTTTAGGACTATTGGATCCCCGATGGGCGGTCTTGGATGGTTGCGTCGGTTTTACACCGAAACCGACAAAGCGTCCGCTGTCTTCGCACCAGGTACCTGGATTGGGCCGACCCGATTCCGTGGCTCCCTCAGCCCAACAATCACTCGCCGCCCATTTACCTAGGTCAAGCCCGGTCAACAGACCAGCAGGTCCCCTGTCATTCCTAGCCTATGTACCTGGATTGGGCCGGCCGGACTCCGCGGCCCATCTGCCCAGCAGTCGCTAGCCGCCCATGTAACCGAGTCACACGCGGCCCAAGAACCGACAGGTCTCTTCTCCTCTTCACATCTCTCTGTTGACTTTCGTTGACAATCACTCATCACTTCTGGAGCCATGAGGCCCATGATCTTCAACATGGCTCCTCAATCTCCCCCTTGATGAGTGCAGTATCAACACACTCTTCATCATCACTTTAGAACCTGCAAAACTTGTGGAAACACGAAAACAAAACACAAGAAGACAGAAATAAGAAAATAAAATAAAATAAAATGTTTAAACCTAATGACCTAAAACCAAACAAAAACCATAAAACGGTCATTATGGTTAAACAAAAATAAAAACTCAAACGAGTGCAATCTCAGAATTATCAACAAGGATATCCAAAGAGTAAAGGCAAAAGAGATTAAAAACTCCCCTTGAAACAAATCCCAGAGAAATCAAAAAACTCCCCTAAACTCTTCTAAAAGATCAAGTAACCAAAAAATTCTACCGGTTGTTGACAATTGGACTCATCAAGTGAGACTAAATGCACTCAAAAGAGACACAAACTCAATCTCCCCTGGAATGCAACTCCCCATCAAAATATGCAATGAATGCAATTGTGGTGCAAGTGGAGTGTAAAAAGCATGCTTCTCAGATATGATTGACTGCAATTACAACATTTAGCAAATATAGCACAAAATATTGTCTAAGACACATGGCATGGTCAGTGCAATAGATGAAATCCAAAGAAAGTCATTAGCACGCATTTTTAGATTTTTGCAAATAAAAACATCACCACATTTTCTAGTCGACAAGCAAGGTAAAACATGAGATGTAAAGGCTAGCTGATATCTACCAAGATAAGCATTGTCTAGAAGAAAGAGCTTCAGCAAAGTTGTTATCTTTTTAATTTTCAGGCTTTTTCTTTTCCTTTTTCATTTTTGCCCGGGGTTATTTGCATGTCAACCTTATGCTAACCGACCAAGTCAAGCCTAGGCCAGAACAGGACCATCAAAAGCTTAAGACATTGGTCTTGGCATACATGACAATGTCCTAGTTCATACCAAAGTGCTATGGTAAGTAGTCCAGAACAATGCAATGTGACACAGCAAACCCGACCTAGATCTTCTCAATTAAGCATAAAAGGCATGGATTTTTCATTTTTCTGATTTTTATCATTTTATAGTATATTTTCCATGTTAAAGCATATAGATGTCCAAGTTGCATATCTGCATCTAAGTAATGAACTAACTACCACGCATGTAAGAGATAGCAAAAGCATTCAACCTACACATGCTAGTTACTAGAAGCAATGGTGATCATTTTTCAATTTTACAGCATTAAAGCCATGCATATGATAGATATCAGATACATCATGTGAACGGAAGCAAAGCATGATCATCGACAAATATTCAAAAATATATACTAGCTAGAATAAGTAAAGAAATTCAATAATATAACAGAAGCAAGCTCAAGGTGTGATATGTGAATATGCATGATATGAACTCACACGAAAGCACTCAATAAAAGAAGAAAGAATAAAGAAAAAGACTCAAAAATATCCTAAAAAGGATACACAACTCCTAAATCCCCTTGCAAACGCTCAAATATAGACTGATCTAGGGGTTTGGTGAGAATGTCAACCAACTGATGATGGGTATCAACATGAACAAGGTCAATGACACCTTTCTCATATTGATCCCTCAGAAAGTGAAAGTGCACATCAATATGTTTGGTTTTCGAATGAAGACATGGGTTTTTCCCTACAATAATCGCGTAGGTGCTATCACAAAACAAAGGCACTCTAGCAGGGAAAGACAACCCAAGATCTTTCAAAGTGGAAATAATCCAAACTAACTGTGAGCAGCAGCTATGTACTCAGCCTTAGTAGTGGAAAGCGCAACTCTAGATTGCTTACGCGAAGACTAAGAAACAAGCGAAGAACCAAGAAACTGGCAAGTACCGGAAGTCAACTTGCGATCCAGCCGAAACCCACCAAAATTAGCGTCGAAAAAGCTAGATAACTCAAGAGATGATGATGCTTAATAGTAAATACCAAGATCATGCACATAGGTAAGGTACTTGAAAATGCGCTTGACAGCTTACCGATGAGGTGCGCGTGGTGAAGACTAGAAGCGCACGCGCAGTCCCACAGCGAACTGAATATCTAGTCTCATCGCAGTCAAGTACAGGAGCGATCCAATCATCCCTCGATACTCTCTCTCGTTGACCTTGACACCGCTCTGGTCCTTGTACAAGCCCCTAGATGTACCCATGGAGGTCATCTGAGGCTTCAGCTCTCCACCGAAGTTGAACTTCTTCAGCATGTCCTGTGTGTACTTGCTTTGGTGGATGAAGATGTCGTCCTTGGTCTACTTGATCTGGAGCCCTAAGAAGTACTTGAGCTCACCCATTAGGGTCATCTCAAACTCACTGTGCATCTGCTCAGAAAACTTGGACATAAGCTCATTAGTAGAACCACCAAAAATAATGTCATCCACGTAAATCTGAGCAACGAAGAAATCAGTGCCAACTCGGAGCGAGAAAAGAGTTTTGTCCACATAACCCATCACAAAGTCATTCCCAACAAAAACTTCTTTAAACAATCATAACAAGCCCTATGGGCTTGCCTCAAACCATATAAAGCTTTCTGCAACTTGAAAACATGTCAAGGAAACTTAGGGTTTTCAAAACCAGGGGGCTGCCTAACATAGACCTCCTCCTCTATGTACCCATTCAGAAAAGCACTCTTGACATCCATTTGAAAAACTTAAAAACTTTAGAAGCAGCGAATGCCAAAAGTATGAGAATGGACTCAAGACGGGCAACAGGGGCAAAAGTCTCCTCAAAATCAATACCCTCTTTATGGCAAAATCAATACCCACTTGGTGCTTATGGGGTTGCATCTAGGTGGCAGCTCAACTAGTGTCCAAACTCGATTGCGAACAAAATTTTCAAGCTCTTATTGCATGGCATTTATCCAATTTGCATCAGATAAAGCATGAGCAACATCTCTAGGCTCAAAGGTGGCAACAAAAGTAGACTTAGCAAACACAGCGAGTGAACCAGCATGAGAAAGAAAAGATCTCGTGGTGAGATCGCCGACGATGAGCTCTGAGGGGTGATCACGCTGAACTTCTCGGGATCCTAGGTGATAAGATGTCACCTCACTGGAGTCAGCAGCTGGCACCTCTGGACTCGACTGAGGGGGCTCGATCGAAGTGGAAAAAGTAATCAGACGTCTACCCTTGTCCTCAGTCAAAGTCTCAAAAGCTGTGGGGTCTGCAGGTTGTGCAGAAGGCCCACCCTCATCAACAGCAGGAGTTTCTAAGGAACAATGTTGAAGAGCATGGGCCGTATGGCTCCAGATGTGATGAGTGATTGTCAACGAAAGTCAAAGAGGAGACGTGAAGATAAGATGAGACTTGTCGTGTCTGGGGTGCGTGTGACTCAGGTACACGGGCAGCGAGCGACAGCCGGACAAAGGAGCCGCGGAGTCGGGCTAGCCCAATTCGAGTACATGGGCTAGGAGCGGCAGAGGTTACACTGGTCTATTGACCGGGATTGACTCAGGTACATGGGCGGCGAGCGATTTCTGGGCTAAGGAAGCTGCGGAATCGGGTCGGCCCAATCCGGGTACCCGGTGCGAAGACGGTGGACGCTTTGTCAGTTTCGGCGCAAAACTGACAACCGATGATTATTTTATTTAGGATTTTAATATTTAGCCATTAGGTCCACAATCTTTGTTATATATTCGAGTCAGTTAAATATTCTGAGGGCATTTTAGTAATTTCCAATTTTTTAGAGTCAGTGTAATTTACCCTAGGGGTAAATTAGTCTTTTCCCTTTATTAGTGGGGTTCCTATAAATAGGCCCCAACCCTCTAGGGTTAGGGTTGACTGTCTTTCGAAATTAATCTACAGTCCAAGTTTATTTTCCACTGCTGCTCTTCCTTCTGTTTTTCATCCTCCACCACCGCAGCATATTTTCTACGAAAGCAAGCCATGTCTTCTCCTGCGGAGGGCTCAAGGCAGCCCGGCGTATAGGCAGCAGCTTTTCACCAGTGTTGTTTCCAGACATGAAGATCAAGGCGTGCAACAACGTTTTCCAGCGTGTGTGGCAGGATTCGCCAGCGGCTACGCATTGGCTCCTATCATCTAGCGGCAGGCAGCTAGCAGTTGAGTGCTGTAGCACACTGTGATGCCCTGATTTACCGAATTAGAACATTATTGAATTTCCATAGAAAAACAATAATAAGAAGAGGTTCATCATGCGACAACGTACATACGGCAATCATTCGTGGTTCGCAGACCACATTATTACACAAGTGTAAAAGTAAAAGAAACAATGAAAACAAACGGCATGACGAACGTCTTCTTCAGGATCTTCTTCTTGACTGGGTCGCTACTTCAGACCATATTCCTCATAGTAAGCAGCCTCTGAAGTATTTGTCCAACGAGAATGAGTACAAAAGTGCTCAACAAGCCACCGCAAATGCAATAATAATGCAGAGTAATAACAAAGGAATGGTAATGGCTCAAAGTGCGGAAAAGTACATTTTTCAGTTATTGCATTTAGTGTAGTCAAATTTAACCATGCGGAATATTAAACATGAACATCATAATATCATCTAACTCGAGGAGTACATTTTCCCTCCTCGCTCAACAGTCCTTACATGCCAAGTCATCATGCACATTCATCAAAAGTAAACTAACTGTGGGATGTCACGCAACCCGCCCTTGACCATGGGCTCGGCTTTTCGAAAAGATTTAATGACTCTAATCAGAGATGTACCACTGTACCCACAAGGCACACACTCATCCCAAACACCAAAGTGTAACGAGATGACCCGTACCACGGGAACTCGTGCCAAAACCTCAGCATGAAATGTTCCAAGCAATAATCACCCACTCTAGGTTTCGCTGGTGCGACGGGCCGCATCCCGGCTAACGTCGCACCCCCTTTTGCGCCACGTCAGTACAAGCCACCCGCAGGTGCTGCTTGACCCATCTCCAAGTGGTGCCTCAGATTGGAACACTCCATACCTTAGATTGGACTTACCCACTAGACTTGTGGTTAGTACGGAAATGTATTGCAACGGATCCCGCAGACCGGTCCTTATAGTGCCCTGGGTGCTACCGACCAATGCCCTAGCTTGAACCCGGAACCCACCATGCATACACTTAACCATAACTCTATCACCGACAGAATTTCCAGAGATGGGAATAACAGGGATCATATAGTAGATTTCAAATCGCTACCACTCATTTTTAACCTATAGCAATTGTGTCGATACATCGGACACTATCTACTAGTACTAATTATATGGTGACAAGGAGTTTAGGCTAGATAGGATGGCTTGGGTTGCACATCAAGGTTGGGGATCTAAATAAATATAATGTAGGGCTTTCATTTGACTAATGCATGTATAACCTATGTGTTTTAGCGATAGTTTGACAAAACTGGGTTCAATATGCTCAAAAGATTAGTTTGGTGACTTGCCTTGTTCAGCGAAAGGAGAGTGAGGAACTTCCAGGAAGTATTCCGTCTCCTCGACGGCGTCATAGTCTTCTCGATAAAAAGTAATAAACATAGCATTCAGTTAAACAATCCAAAACCACACAACAAATATATAGGTTTTGATTAGGTTAAATTAAGGAAAATAAGTCATTAAGCTACATGGAGTTTATTATATGAATTTTCAAAATAAACTTTGATGGAGTTAGGGATTTTTCTAAAAAGGAATAAAGATGTAATCTCATGTATTTAAACTTCCAATTAGTTTAAAATAAAAAGTTCAGAATAAACATATTGTTTCTATTACACCAATATGAAGAGGATAAAGGATAAATTTTCCTAAAGTTGAAATGGACAAATTTTGAGTTTATCCTAAAGTGCATTTGAATACTCTATAAACATAAAATACTCAAAATAAACCCACTGTTTTTATTGTACAAACATGTAGAGAATAAAATTATAAATTTTCTGGAATTGAAATGGTTAAATTCGGAGTTAAAATGAGCAAGTTATGAATTTTCAAAGTTTAAATCAATTTCTTGATTTTTATTTAAACTAGAAACGGTCTCGGGTCCACAGTGAACCGGATCCACCATGAACCTGCATACTATGCACGTGGTCTAGCCCATCTTGGACCGTTGGATCCAGATCTAACGCTCGGAAGCGAGGCGGGGGCGTTAAGTGGCGATGAACGGCCCACAGCGCTCGATACCCCTTTGACCAGATGGACGCTCGGGATTAAACCCCTTAGAGACTTAATCCCTGCCATCCGATCGCGATCGTGTGGCCAGAAATGAATCTGGCACGGTACGCGTCGGGAGGGGTAAAGTACCCTTCTTCCCCGACTCCGGTGGTGCGTCGGTGAGTAATTCCAGCGACAGCGAGAGCTACCCGGCCTAGCTAGTGATAAAAACGGGAAGAGGGGGCTACCGGGAACACGAGGGTACCGGCGGTGTTGGTGACGGTGAGTTGATGACGACCGGCGATGTAGAGGGGCGATGAAGCACCTCGGGTCCTCGTCGGCGGTGGGGTTCCGGTGGGGTTCATCGATGATGGAGTGGTGGCCGAGGTCAGGGCCACGTCTGTGGTCACGATGGTGTGGTCGCCGAGGACATGTGAGGACTCCGGCCATGGCGAGCGATGGCTAGATCGAGGGCGGCAGTGTGGAGGTAAAGGAGGTGTCACGGGCGCTCTACTCAGTCTAAGTACAAATGGACGTGTGGGCTGGAAGCGGTGGAGGTGTAGGATTTAAATATAGGCACCGGCGGGGGCAGAGGGGGCGCAATCGGGGGAGGCCGAGAGTAAACTCTATCATCAATGCCGGTGAGCTCCTTCCATGCATGCGCGCGCTCGATCCGGGATGATGATGTGTGGAATAAAGGGGGGAAACATCTGGCGGGGTGCGGGGGACAACTTAAAGGTGCCAATTGAATGAGGGAGGGGCTGGCGAGGCAGATTCAGGGGAGTTAGGGCATCGGCCGGTGAGGGGGGATTTGGGTGGTGGATCTCATGGAGATGATGGATCCGACAGGTGGGCCATGGTGGTCAGCGAGCGTGGGGACGAGGGCATGGCAACAGTCGGGTCTGTCCGGTGGGGTCGGGCTCGACCGATAGGGGGAGTCGGCGCCGACAGGTGGGGTCAGGCCGTCGAGTGCACGCGTGCGGGAGGGGGAGTCGCTGACGAGCGGGGTCCACCTGTCAGTGATGGGTGCGGGAAGGGAGTGGGCTGGGCCGGCTGGTTGGGGGAGAGTGTGGGAGGGAGGCCTGTTACTGTTCAAATACTTTTCTGAATAAATTTAATTGTTGAAATTGGTTTAAAATATTTGGGTTGCTTCCAAGGGTGATAAAAATTTGTAAAAATTCTCAAAAATATATCTTGGCCTTGGGATCATATACAAAATTCTCTAGCCTCTGTTTTGGATATTTCACCTAGGTTCTAGTTCATTTGGGGCACAAAGGTTATTAAAGGAATTTCAAAAATAATCTTTTCCAAAAATATAATAAAAGGTATTTTTATTTCATGGAAAATTTGGGGTGTTACAAACCTATCCCCCTTACAAAGAATCTCGTCCTCGAGATTCGGAAAGTTACTCGAATAGCTCGGGGTATTGGGCTTTTAACTCGTCTTCTTTTTCCCATGTGGCTTCCTCGACAGGGTGGTTGTCCCATTGAACCTTGCAGAAATGAACCACACGGCTTCTGGTTACCCTTTCCTTAACTTCTAGAATCCGGACGGGTTTCTCAATGTAGGTCAAGTCTTCTTGGACATTGAGCTATTGGAGGTAACCCTGTTTGGTGGGCACACGGAGACACTTCTTAAGCTAAGAGACGTGGAACACATCATGGACTCATGCCAAGGATGGAGGTAGTTCTAGCTGATATGCCACTTCTCCTTGCCGTCGGAGGATCTGAAAGGGTCCGACAGTAGCGGGGTGCTAACTTGCCCCTCATGTTGAACCTTTGGGTGCCACGGAGGGGAGTGACTCGGAGGTAGACATAGTCGCCCTCCTCAAAGGTTAGTTCTCTCCGTCGGTTATCGGCATAGCTCTTTTGTCAGGACTGGGCTATCTTCAATCTGTCCCTATGATCTTGACTTTCTCTTCGGCTTCTCTCAATATATATGTCCCGAATAGCTGCGATTCTCCGGTCTGATCCTAGAGTAGCAGCGTTCTGCACTTGCGCCCGTAAAGTGCTTCAAACGAGGACATCTGTAGGCTGACTTGGTAGTTGTTGTTGTTGTAGGAGAACTCCGCATATGGCAAGTTCTTATCCCACATTCCGCCAAAGTCTATAGCGCAAACTCTAAGCATATCCTCCAATACCTGGTTTACCCTTTTGGTTTGACCATCGGTCTGTGGATGATAGGCCTTGCTAAAGTTTAGCCGAGTGCCGAGTTCTTCTTGAAGATTCTTCCAAAACTTGGAGGTAAACTGACTCACTCGGTCAGATACGATCTTCTTTGGAACTCCATGCAGGCACATGATCCGGGTCATGTACAACTCAGCCAATCTAGCGAAAGTGTAAGTTGTCTTGACGGGGATGAAATGAGCCACCTTGGTGAGTCGATCAACGATCACCCAAATAGAGTCATGACCGGCTTGGGTCCTGGGCAGTCCTGTGATGAAGTCCATCCCTATCTCTTCCCACTTCCATTCGGGGACCTTGAGGGGTTGCAATAATCTGGCAGATCTTTGGTGCTCTGCCTTGACTCGTCGGCATGTGTCGCACTTGGCCACATACTCAGCTATTTCCCTCTTATTGCTGACCCACCAATATTTCTCCTTTAGTTCTTGGTATGTCTTTGTACTCCCAGGATGTATGGAGTATAGAGTCTCATGGCCCTCTTGAAGGATAATGGCCTTCAACTCTATTTTGTCGGGCACACATATCCGGTTTCCGAACCAGATGGTACCGTTCTCGTCCTCGGAGAATCCTAGGGCTTTACCTTTCCTCATGTTCTGCTGGATCTCTAAGATGTCTGGGTCTTCCTTTTGTGTCTCACGAATCTGGTCCACCAAGACAGGTCTGGTCTCTAGGGCAGTGAGATATGCCCTGGTGGTGATCCCTAGATTCAACCGTTCCATCTCCTTATATAATAATGGGGTCTGGTCTTGCACCATGATGGCATTGTAGTACCCTTTTCGACTTAGGGCGTCTGCCACCATGTTTGCCTTGCCTGGATGATAGTGGATGCCCAAGTCATAATCTTTGATCAACTCCAACCACCTTCTCTGTCTGAGGTTCATGTTCGGTTGGGTGAATATGTACTTGATGATCTTGTGATCGATGAAGACCTCACACCGATTCCCCACAAGGTAATGTCTCCATATCTTCAAGGCATGAACCACGTCTGCCAATTCCAGATCATGGGTCGGGTAATTTAGCTCATGTGGCCTTAGCTGGTGAGAGGCGTAAGATATCACCTTCCCCTCTTGCATTAAGACACACCCTAACCCTTGGCGAGAGGCATCACAGTAGACATGGAAGTCCTTCCGGATGTCTGGCAGGGTTAGAATTTGGGCTGACACGAGCTTTTTCTTAAGGGTATGGAAGCATTCTTCATAGTTCGGAGTTGAGGAGCCATGCTGAATAGCGTGGGCCTCATGGCTCCAGAAGTGATGAGTCATTGTCAACGATAGTCAAAGAGGACTGAGGAAGAGAAGAGATCTGCTGTTTCATGGGCCGCGTGTGACTCAGGTACACGGGCAGCGAGCGACTGTCGGGCAGAGGAGGCTGCGAAGTCGGGCTGGCCCAATCCGGGTGCATGGGCCAGAAGCAGTAGAAGACCCACTGGGCTGTTGACCAGGACTGACTCAGGTACACGGGCGGTGAGCGATTGCTGGGCTGAGAGAGCTGCGGAGTCGGGCCGGCCCAATCCGGGTACCTGGTGCAAAGCTGGTGGAGGCTTTGTCAGTTTCGGCGCAAAACTGAAAACCGTTGATTCTGTATCTGACTGTCCAGAAGAGAAGCCGTAGTCGCTACGAAAACTTAGCTTTCGGATATGTCATCTGTAACTCTAGGCCCACAGTCAGTCAGTTGTGTCTGTAAAAATTCCTAAGGGCAGTAGAGTCTTTTCTTTTATTTTTGAGTCTGTAAAAACCCTAAGGGGCTGGTAGAATATTCCTAGTGTTGGGCTGCCTATAAATAGGACCCCAATCCCTAGGGTTCGGACTACCCCTTTTGCTGAAATTTAATACTACTCCTTTGGGTCATTCTGCCTCTCTCTCTTCTCCTGTTCCCTGCTTGCACCGCCAGGAAGTTTTTCCTGTGTGTTTAATGCCTTGCGTTTATTGTTGCAGTAAATGCTCTATTTCTTTGTGTGCTGCATCTGCAAAGTTTTAATGGCTCGTTTTCATCTTCAAAGCAAGTTTTTCCTGTGATTTTTTTTGAGGCTTTGGAGGCTTCGGCTGGGTGTGTTCTTCACGGAAGTAGTACTAGTTCTTGCTGTTGCAAGTAGTACTGCTTTACTGTAGCTACAGTGTTCTGTAGCAGCTTTTCACCTTCTATTGCGCAGCTTTTAGATCGAAGCTGACAGTCTTATTCTCCTTTTTCTGGGTGTGTCTGGCGAAGCACGTTTTTGTGCGAAGCCCTTCAACTCCGTCACCAACCTCCGAAGCAGACCTCGGCGTGCGAAGGGGGCTTCGCCAAGTTCCGAACAGGAGACAAATTTGGACAGTAACTTCTCTTTTCATCTTACACATACTTAGATCATTTCATTGAGAAGTTTAGGCCTGTTACAACTTGTTTATCTGCCTAGTTGCACCACTTTAATTTTACACTATTTATCATCAGATGCTTCTAGGTTAGAAACCTTTAGACTTAGGCCTTCTGTTTATTTTCTGCTGCGTAGTATTTTTGAGGTGCGTTGGGTATTGGGAACAGGCCATTGATTCGAAAGAATTTTCAAGGCGCCCATTCACCCCCCCCCCTCTGGTCGCTACTTTCGCTCCTACAAGTGGTATCAGAGCCTGGTTAGGGTTTTTCCATACCTTAACCGGTTCTAAACCCCAGTAGTGACTACGACGTCTCCTGGCAAGGTCCCGTCCTTGGAAGCCTATGGCTATAATTATTGGAAGACTCGCATGCGAGCCTATCTCATGAGCCAGGGTTCGGACATATGGGACATTTGCGTTCACACCACGTTTGTCATTCTGCCAGTTACTGAGCAAGGTACTGCTGGTATCATTGCTCAGCATCTGAGCAACAGTAAGGCTGTGAACATTTTATTTTCTGGTTTAGGTCCCACTGAATTTGAGCGAGTGAGTCATCTCTCCACTGCGAGAGAGATCCGGGCTACCCTCAAGGCACACCATGAGGGAACAGCACAGGTCAAGGCTCGGCTCTATCAGACCTACCGGCGTGAATATGAGAATTTCACACAGAAGCCGGGTGAATCTGTTGAGGCTTTGTTTGGTCGCTTTCAGTCGATCATTAACAAGCTTCGGGATAACAAGGCTGAGGGTGCTCAGTTAGTCTCAGATCACGAGCAGGCGCTCAAGGTTCTTCATACCTTGGACCCAAAGATCTGGGAGATCAAGGTGTCATCTATCGTTGAGAGTACTTCATACGATACCTTGACCATTTCTGAGTTATTTAGCAAGCTGAAGGCCACTGAGGTAGATATCCAGTTGAGATCAAATCTCACTGGCTCTGGATCAAAATCCCTGGCCCTTGCTACACCTTCTGTTGATCCCTCTGCTGTGAGCTGTGCTGGGTTCTCCTTGATGTCTATCACTGAGGACCAGCTTGAGTTGTTGGGAGATGATGATTTGTGTCTCTTTAACAACCGGGTGCGTCATGTATATGATAAAAGAATGTTCAAAAGACACGGCACAAAATCCGGATGCTTTGAATGTGGTGATCCAGGACACTTCATCGCCGACTGCCCCAAGCGCAGTGGATACAAGAAGGGCACCGGCAGCAGCTTCCACGACTCCGGCAAGCATGAGAGCCCCTCCTTCAACAAGGGCAAGCCGAAGACTCGTTTCTTCAAGAAAGCCCTGAAGGACTACCGGCGAGAGAACAAGAAGCGCGACAAGGCCTTCTTCGCCGAGATGGAAAAGAGCTATTCCAAGAGATCCACGACTTCTTCCTCTTCATCGAGCTCAAGCGATGAGGAGATCGCCATCAGGAAGGGGAAGGACAAGGATGATCCGGCGGGCCTCTGCTTCATGGCTTTCGGAGACAAGCCGAAGAGCCGCTCTCACCAGCGCCGAAGATCCCGTAAGAGCTTCTGCTCCATGGCTCTTGGGGATAGAGAAGAAAAGAGCTCCTCCGATGACTCCGACGACGACGATAGAAAGGTATCATCTTATGAGCGTGAAATTGTTGATTTACTTGAAAGCAATCGTCAGGAGTTAAAATATCGGGAGAAACTGCTTAGGGGGGCTAAGAAAAGGATAGACGAGTTAGAGAGTGAGCTTGCCGTGGCCAACGGTAGAATAGAAAGTCTATCTTCTTCCCCTTGCTTGGGTGATAGCAGCGAGTGCCCGAAGTGTGAGGTGCTTCTGTGTGACCTGTCGACTCTGAAGTCCAGGTACACAGAAAGGGTTGATGAGAGGGACGCTTTGGCCACTGAGCTTGAAAGCGCTCAGCAGGAGCTGAAAAATGCTCAAGCCACTGTCGTCGCACCCTGTGTTGATTGCCCATCTCATCTAGCTACCTTAGCTGAGCTGAAATCCAAGGGCGATGAACATTTGGGTGATTTAGAGAGGTTGAGAGCTGAGCTTGCGCAGACTAGGCTAGAGCTCGAGACACTGTCAGTTCCACCCACTGTTTGTGAGAACTGCCTGTCTCTTAGAATGGAACTAATTAAGCTGAAAGCCGAGAAGTCTGTCCAAGTAGAGAGTGAGTGTGAGACCTGCTTGTCTCAGGTGGAGGTTCTAGCTTCCTTGAGAGAGGAGCTAGCAGATTCTCAGAATGAGAACTTTTACCTCCGTTCTATCCTGAGTTGGATCAGTGCCAGAGAGCCACAACTTGGCATGATGATCCAGCAGTTCAAGAGGCAGGATGGGTTTGGGGTAGGTTACACCTACACCAAGGCTTACTTTGAGAGTGCCATCAGCCGGGCAGTGGAGTGGGGTAAAATGACTCCAGAGCAGAGATATCCCAAGACTCACTCCACTGAGTCTTCCCAGGCTTGTCAGCCCAAGGATGGAGTGATCCATGAACCACCTAAAGCTCCACCCAAGAAACCTATCTGGGTTCCAAAACCCAAAAATCTCCACACTTCTCTAGACTCTCTTCCTGGACCCTCTCAGCCCAAGAAGACCACACCAAACACTACCAAGCCCAAGAATCCCAAGCCTCAACCACATCCCAAGAAGCCTACCTATCATTGTGAGTATTGTCAGAGAGACGGGCATCTTGCGGAGTTTTGCTTCAGGAGGAAGCGGGTTGAGAGAGCAGAGAGGGCTCGTAGTGATCAGGAGCAGTTCTACCAGCAGGCTGGTAGACTGCGTGTTCCTCGGCGCGGGGAGAGGCTGGAGGCCAGGCCGCGTCATGTAGGTGGTGGTAGAGGAGACGGTTTACGTGCCCGTGCTCCAGGTGGTGGTGTTCGTTCCGGCAGAGTTCCAGACCATGTTGGCTACGGTTCTGGACCTCGTGGCCGCATTGTTAGGAAGAACCGAGGACCGCGCTTTGAGCCGCGTTTTGGTCCAAACTCTTTTGATGGTTTTCGCTTTCCATCTTTTGAGCAGATGGCTCGACACTGGTTTAGCTCTTTTGCTAAACCTGGTGCCGGACCATTTGCTCCCACTTACAGACACTGATTGTGCAGGACCGGGGACTGGAGGATGTTTGGATCATGGACTCAGGATGTTCTCGCCACATGATGGGACATCGCAGATGGTTCTCCAGTCTCACTCCCCCGAGCTCCAAAGAGTACATCACGTTCGGGAACAGCGGTCAAGGGAAAGTAAGTGGCATAGGCTCAATCAGCATTTCAGACCATTTCTCTTTAAAGAATGTTGCTTTGGTTAAAAATCTGAACTTTAATTTAATCTCTGTTTCGCAACTTCTTGAGGATGGCTTGGAAGTGCGTTTTAAGAAGGGCAATTCTTCTGTGGTTGATTCTAGAGGGTCTTTGGTTTGTCAGATTTTACCCTTCGGTAAAGTTTTTCGAATTGACTTCTCTAGTTCTTTTGGCCCTTCTCGCTGTTTGATTGCTAGATCTTCTTCTGAGCTCTGGAAGTGGCATAGGAGGTTAGGTCATTTGAGTTTTGATCTGCTAGTCAGGTTAAGCTCTATGGACCTCATCCGAGGATTGCCCAAGCTTAAGATGGAGAAGGATCTAGTTTGTCATCCCTGTCGTCATAGGGAAAATGGTTGCCGCTTCTCACTCACCTGTGACTCAGGTGATGACTTCGTATCCAGGCGAGCTTTTACATTTGGACACTGTAGGTCCAGCTCGGGTACGCTCAGTCGGTGGGAAGTGGTATGCACTTGTGATTGTTGACGACTTTTCTCGTTTCTCGTGGGTTTTCTTTTTGGAGTCTAAGGATGAAACCTTTCAATTTGTCCATGACCTGATTTTGAAGCTGAAGAATGAGAACAATGGCCGGATGCGAGCAATTCGCTCCGACAACGGCTCTGAGTTCAAGAACTCTCAGTTCGTCAGCTTCTGTGGTGATCAGGGTCTGGACCATCAGTTTTCTTCTCCTTACACTCCCCCACAGAACGACGTTGTGGAACGAAAGAACCGCACGCTAGTTGAGATGGCCAGGACGATGCTCGATGAGCACAGGACTCCTAGGCGTTTTTGGGCTGAAGCCATGAACACGGCTTGCTATCTGGCCAACCGCATTTTTCTTCGAGCTTACATTGGTAAGACATCATATGAGTTGCGGTTTGGCAAACAGCCCAAGGTGAGCCACTTGCGAGCGTTTGGCTGCAAGTGCTTTGTGCTCAAGAAGGGAGGGCATTTGGACAAATTTGAGTCTCGTTGCTGGGATGGTGTTTTTCTTGGTTATGCATTGCATTCTCGAGGCTTCCGTGTTTGGAATCTCGAATCCCAGCTGCTTGTCGAGACGTGTGAGGTGTCATTTGATGAGTCCTTGCCTTCGTTGACTCCTTCTTTTGAGCTTTCTGGTGATGATGAGCTCGGAGAGTCCATCTTCGAGGAAGATGAGGATACTCTAGCTGCTATTGAGGGCGGGCCTTCTGCATCCCCTGCAGAGCTCACACCTACTGTGACTTCGACTGATGATGAGGGCGGACCTCTGATCACTTCTTCCACTTCGATCGAGCCCCCTCAGTCGAGTCCAGAGGTGCCAGCTGCTGACTCCGGTGAGGTGACTTCAGATCACCAGGGAACCCGAGCAGTTCAGCGTGACCACCCCTCAGAGCTCATCATTGGTGATTTGACTGAGAGGACTTTGCGTTCTTATGCCTCTCTTGCTGTGTTTGCTGAATCTGCGTTTGTTGCATCTTTTGAGCCCAGAGACATTTCTCATGCTCTTTCTGATTCTAATTGGATTAATGCTATGCAAGAAGAGCTTGAGAATTTTGTCCGCAATCGGGTTTGGACACTAGTTGAGCCGCCATCAGGATGCAACCCCATAGGCACCAAGTGGGTATTCAAGAACAAACAAGGTGAAGATGAGGTTGTGGTGCGCAACAAGGCTCGACTAGTTGCCCATGGTTATTGCCAGAAGGAAGGTATTGACTTTGAAGAAACCTTCGCTCCTGTGGCCCGTCTTGAGTCCATTCGTATTCTTCTAGCTTTTGCCGTTTCAAAGGGTTTTAAGCTTTTTCAAATGGACGTTAAGAGTGCTTTTCTGAACGGGTTCATCGAGGAGGAGGTATATGTTAGGCAACCCCCCGGTTTTGAGAACCCTAAGTTTCCTCGACATGTTTTTAAGTTGCACAAAGCTTTATACGGGTTGAAGCAATCCCCCAGGGCTTGGTATGATCGGTTAAAGCAATTTTTGTTGGGGAAGGGCTTTGTGATGGGTTCTGTGGACAAAACTCTTTTCTTGCTCAGAGATGCTTCAGATTTTTTAGTTGCTCAGATTTACGTGGACGATATTATCTTTGGCGGTACTACTGATTCTCTTGTGTCCAAGTTTTCTGAGCAGATGCACAGTGAATTTGAGATGAGCCTCATGGGTGAGCTTAAGTACTTTTTAGGGCTCCAGATCAAGCAGACCAAGGACGACACCTTCATCCACCAAGGTAAGTATACTCGAGACATGCTTAAGAAATTTGACTTTGGTGGTGAATTGAAGCCGCAGATGACTCCGATGGGTACTTCTGGGGGTCTGGACAAGGATGAGAGCGGTGTCAAGGTCAATGAAAGGGAGTTTCGAGGGATGATTGGTTCGCTGTTGTACTTGACGGCAACAAGACCGGACATACAGTTCGCCGTGGGACTTTGCGCGCGTTTTCAGTCTTCACCACGCGCGTCTCACCGGCAGGCTGTCAAGCGCATTTTCAGGTATCTCACCTATGCGCCTGATCTTGGTCTTTATTATTCAGCATCATCATCTCTTGATTTATCTGGCTTTTCGGACGCTGACTTTGGTGGGTGCCGGTTGGATCGCAAGTCGACTTCCGGTACTTGCCAGTTTCTTGGCTCTTCCCTTGTATCTTGGTCTTCTCGAAAGCAATCTGGAGTTGCTCTTTCGACCACAGAGGCTGAGAATGTAGCTGCCGCCAGCTGCTGCTCACAGATGGTTTGGATGATTTCCACTCTACGAGACTTTGGGTTGCTCTTTCCTACCAGGATTCCATTGTTTTGCGACAGCACGAGTGCTATTAGTGTAGGGAAAAACCCGTGTCTCCATTCAAAAACCAAACATATTGATGTGCGCTTTCACTTCTTGCGGGATCAATATGAGAAAGGTGTCATTGACCTTATTCATGTTGATACCCATCATCAGTTGGCTGACATTTTCACCAAGCCCCTAGATCAGTCTACATTTGAACGTTTAAGAGGGGATTTGGGTGTTGTGTATCCTTTCTAGGATATTTTGCGTCAGTTTTCTTTCTTATTTACTCTTTTCTTGAGTCTTTTTGTGTGTGTTCATATCTTGCATATTCACATATCACACTTTAGAGATGCTTCTGTTATATGATTGAACGGCTTTACTTATCCTAGCGGGTACATGCTTTTGATTACATGTCGATGATCATGCCTTGATTCAGTTCACTTGATATACCTGATATCTGTCATATGCATGGTTTTTACGCTTTCAACTTGAAAAATGATCACCATTGCTTCTGGTAACTAGCATGTGTAGGCTGAGTGCTTCTGCTATCTGTTACATGCCTTGTAGCTAGTTCATCACATAGATGCAGATATGCAACTTGGACATCTTTATGCTTTAACATGGAAAATGTGCTATAAAAATGATAAAAATCAAAAATGAATGAAAATTCCATTCCTTTTTATGCTTTAGTCGAAAAGATCCAAGTGGGTTTGCTTTGTCGCATTATATTGTTCTGGACTGCTTACCATAGCACCTTGGTATGAACTAGGACAGTATAGTGTATGCCGAGACCAATGTCTTAAGCTTCTAATGGCTCAGTTCTGGCCTAGGCTTGACTTGGTCGGTTAGCATAAGGTTTGACATGCAAATAACCCTTGGCACAAATGACAAAGGAAAATGAAAAAGCCTAAACTTTAAAAGGATAACAAGTTTGCTGAAGCACTTTGTTTTGAACAATGCTTATCTTGGTAGATATCAGTTAGCTTCTGCATCTCATGCTTTACCTTGCTTGTTTACTAGAAAATGTGGTGATGCTTTTGTTTGCAAAAACTGAAAAATGTGTGCTAAATGACTTTCTTTAGATATCATCTCTTGCACTGATCATGCCATGTGTCCTAGACAGTATTTCTTTTGCTATACCTGTTAGACACTGTATTTGCAGTCAATCATATCTGAGAAGCATGCTTTTCTTCACTCCACCTGCTCCCCAATTGCATTCACTGCATATTTTGAGGGGAAGTTGCTTTTCAGGGGGAGTCTGTGTCTCTTTTTTAGTGCTTGATGAGTTCACTTGTCAACAAGGGGGAGAAAATTTGGGATCAGAGTTTAAGGGGGAGTTCTTACTCTGTTGATACCCTTGTTATTCTGCAATCGCACTCATTTTGAGCTTTTGTGTTTTGGTTAACCATAATGACCATTTCTTGCTTTTGTTTGGCTTTTGGTCATTAGGGTTAAACTTTTACCTTATTTTTCTTCTTCTTTGTTTCCTTTTGTGTTGTTTTCGTATTTCCACATTTGTTCGCAGGTGCTGAAGAGCTGAGAATTGAGGAGTGTTGACAATGTACTCATCAAGGGGGAGATTGAGGAGCCATGCTGAATAGCGTGGGCCTCATGGCTCCAGAAGTGATGAGTCATTGTCAACGATAGTCAAAGAGGACTGAGGAAGAGAAGAGATCTGCTGTTTCATGGGCCGCGTGTGACTCAGGTACACGGGCAGCGAGCGACTGTCGGGCAGAGGAGGCTGCGAAGTCGGGCTGGCCCAATCCGGGTGCATGGGCCAGAAGCAGTAGAAGACCCACTGGGCTGTTGACCAGGACTGACTCAGGTACACGGGCGGTGAGCGATTGCCGGGCTGAGAGAGCTACGGAGTCGGGCCGGCCCAATCCGGGTACCTGGTGCAAAGCTGGTGGAGGCTTTGTCAGTTTCGGCGCAAAACTGAAAATCGTTGATTCTGTATCCGACTGTCCAGAAGAGAAGCCGTAGTCGCTACGAAAACTTAGCTTCCGGATATGTCATCTGTAACTCTAGGCCCACAGTCAGTCAGTTGTGTCTGTAAAAATTCCTAAGGGCAGTAGAGTCTTTTCTTTTATTTTTGAGTCTGTAAAAACCCTAAGGGGCTGGTAGAATATTCCTAGTGTTGGGCTGCCTATAAATAGGACCCCAATCCCTAGGGTTCGGACTACGCCTTTTGCTGAAATTTAATACTACTCCTTTGGGTCATTCTGCCTCTCTCTCTTCTCCTGTTCCCTGCTTGCGCCGCCAGGAAGTTCTTCCTGTGTGTTTAATGCCTTGCGTTTATTGTTGCAGTAAATGCTCTATTTCTTTGTGTGCTGCATCTGCAAAGTTTTAATAGCTCGTTTTCATCTTCAAAGCAAGTTTTTCCTGTGATTTTTTTTGAGGCTTTGGAGGCTTCGGCTGGGTGTGTTCTTCACGGAAGTAGTACTAGTTCTTGCTGTTGCAAGTAGTACTGCTTTACTGTAGCTACAGTGTTCTGTAGCAGCTTTTCACCTTCTATTGCGCAGCTTTTAGATCGAAGCTGACAGTCTTATTCTCCTTTTTCTGGGTGTGTCTGGCGAAGCACGTTTCTGTGCGAAGCCCTTCAACTCCGTCACCAACCTCCGAAGCAGACCTCGGCGTGCGAAGGGGGCTTCGCCAAGTTCCGAACAGGAGACAAATTTGGACAGTAACTTCTCTTTTCATCTTACACATACTTAGATCATTTCATTGAGAAGTTTAGGCCTGTTACAACTTTTTTATCTGCCTAGTTGCACCACTTTAATTTTACACTATTTATCATCAGATGCTTCTAGGTTAGAAACCTTTAGACTTAGGCCTTCTGTTTATTTTCTGCTGCGTAGTATTTTTGAGGTGCGTTGGGTATTGGGAACAGGCCATTGATTCGAAAGAATTTTCAAGGCGCCCATTCACCCCCCCCCTCTGGTCGCTACTTTCGGTCCTACAGGAGTCCATTCGAACTTTACTTCCTTCTGTAGCAGTCTGGTCATGGGCTTGGCTATCTTTGAGAAGTTCTCGATGAACCGGTGGTAGTATCTGGCCAATCTAAGAAAACTTTGGATCTCAGTCATGTTCATGGGTTGTAGCCAATTGGTCACTACTTCTACGGTGGTTGGGTCCACTGCTATTCCTCCGGCGGATATGACATGGCCGAGAACTTCACTTCGGATGACCAAAACTCGCACTTTTTGTATTTGGCATATAATTGCTGCTCCCTTAGCTTTCCGAGGGTCAGTCAGAGGTGATTCTCGTGCTCTTCCTTGGTCTTGGAGTAGACGAGGATATCGTCGATGAATACCTGCACGATGAACTTATCCAAGAACTCCATGAATACATTGTTCATCATGTTCATGAAGAAGGCTAGGGCATTCGTGAGTCCGAACGACATCACTGTATACTCGTAAAGTCTGTAGCGAGACGTGAAGGTGGTCTTGGGGATGTCTTCTTCCCTAATCCTTAGTTGGTGATAACCTGACCTAAGATCGATCTTGGAGAACACCGAGGATCCCTTCAGTTGATCGAATAGGTCGTCGATCCGAGGCAGCGGGTACTTGTTATTGATGGTCACGTCATTCAAGGCTCTATAGTCTACGCACATTCTCTTGGTCTTGTCCCTTTTCATGGCGAAGATAACCGGTGCACCCCAGGGTGAGGTACTCGGTCGGATGTACCCTTTTTGTTCCATGTCTTCAATATTGCTCTTAACATAGGCTAGTTCATTGGTGGCCATCCGGTATGGGCACTTGGAGATTGGGGTGGTCCTGGGGACAAGTTCAATTTTGAATTCGATGTCCCACTTGGGAGGCATTCTAGGCAGGTCTTCCGGGAAGACGTCCATGTATTCTTTGACCACAGGCACTTCCTCTAGGGTTAGCGAGTGAAGGGATACCCTGCTAGATCCAGAGTTGGTCATCTGAAAAGTGATGGCTTCGCCTTCGGGGTTGGTCACAGTGATAGACTTGTTGGCGCAGTCAATTACACCTTTGTGCTTCATCAACCAGTCCATCCCTAGGATGAGGTCGAGTCCGGTGCACTCGATGAGAACCGGCTCGGCCTAGAATAGTACCCCTTGGATCTCTATCCTTACCTTCGGGCTGAACATGTTAGCTAGGGTTCTCTTGCCGGGGGTGGCAATCATCATGGTGGCGGGTAGAGCGAGTACTTCCAAGTCATTTGTTTTCACAAAGTCTTTGGATATGAAGGAATGTGTTGCCCTAGAGTCAAATAGTACTATTGCAGGTATGGAATTTGCGGTGAACATACCGAGTACGACTTCGGGAGCCTCCTGAGCTTCCTCTGCGCTGATGTGGTTGACGCGGGCATGAACTGCTTGGTTGGGTGCCGGTCCTTGGGCTACTTAGGGTGAGGACACTGGTGCGAGTAGTGCCCTTCTTTCCGACAGTTGAAGCAGACGACCGACTTTCCGTTGTGGTCCCTCATGATCGGGGCCTTGGAGGCGGGCGTCGGCTGAGCGGCCCGTGCTAGTGGAGCGGGGCAAGGATGCCTGGCGTTGGAGCCATTGGCTGCATGTGGCGGCCTGTAGACGGGCCGAGGATGGTAGGCAGGTGTCGGCAGCGGAGGGACGAAGCAGGGCCTCTTAGGGTTCTCCTGATAATGCTTGAACGCGATCATCTTCCTCTTCTTGAGGTCCAGCTTGTTTTGCTCAGTCTCTTGGATGAGCACTTTCTTCACCAACCGTTGGAAGTCGGCGTAGTCAGTGGTGACGAGCTGAATGGAGAGCTCATCTTTAAGTCCCCAGAGGAACATAGCCTGGCGGAGGGTGTCGGTCCGCACTTCTTCCGACGCGTAGCGGGCCAGGTGGTTGAACTCATGGAGGTACTCCATGACGGTCCGGCTCCCTTGCTGCAGGTCCCAAAACTCCTGCTGCTTAACCACGATGACTACGGCGGGGACGTGGGTGGCACGGAAGGTGATGGTGAACTCCGCCCAAGTCACCTCGTGGTCCTCTAGCTGGGACTCATGGTAGTTGTCCCACCACTCCATGGCGGGACCCTAGAGTTGGTGAGTGGCAAACGCCACTCTCTCCTGGTCGGTGCTGGGGACGATGTCCAACTTCTTCCAAATGGTACGGAGCCAATCTCCGGCCTCCATGGGGTTTGTTGTGTTGGAGAAAATAGGGGGTCACACGCGCAAAAACTCCAAGAGTTGAGGCGTGGGTGCAGGGGCTAGTGCACGTGGGACGGGCTCCACGTTCTGTCGTTGCAGCCAGTCCAACTATGCCTGTTGGTGCTGTATTTGAGTGAGGAGGGCCGTGATCAACTGGTTTTGATTCACCATCATCTCCGCCAAGGTGGGATGGTTGGCGGATGATGGCCCAGTCTAACGTTAGCCTGTTGCGCCCCAGTTGGGCACAACACTTCCGGGAAGACCGTTGCTTGCCCCTTCTCCATTGTTGGACCCCGTGTTTTGGTTATCGGTCATCTTCTGAGCACACAAAATTTTTAGTCATAAGAGAAAAGCTTTAAAACAAATTTTAACCAAAAACAGCCCAGAGGGGCTCATATATTTATATAAGTGGTAAAGAGTGTTCATTACATCAATGTTTTTATTTTAATCCACCCACAACACAAGCCGTTGCAGGTGGTACCACAATCACAAAATTTATTCAAATTGATCATCGAAAACTATCGCCTACTTGCCATCTGGGGCGGTATCCGTGCTCTCAGAACCACGAGGGTCCTGAGGGACAGTGAGCTCGAGAAATTTCTCGATGATGGGGTCAGCGACGATGGTGGGGCGCGAGGCAGGGGCGCTGGATCTGGATGGTCCGGCAGGCGTGGGGTGTGGCGGGATCCTCTTGGGGCGAGGGGCAGGCTCACGGATGGGCTTCTTCATCCTCGGAACGAGGGGAATCTTCTCCGCAATGTCCTTCTGCAGCTCTATAATCTTACGCTGCAGCTCGCCATTTTGTTGGATCAAGCTCTTTGTCTCCTGACGAAGAAACTCGACCACCTCGTGGTGCTCCTCGGCGTCAAGCACGACCTCAGTATGGAGGTCGTCCATGGCCTGAAGAAGGCGCGTCTGCCGAGCCATGACCGGATCGTGATCAGAGTGGACTCCGATGTAGATGCTATGGTGGGCACCGGGAGTGCGCTTCGGCAATAGTCGGAAGGACGATTTCTGAAGACGATCGTCGTAGATCATCCTCAGCTCCATGAGGGCTTGGAGGGCGATGCGTTGGCACGCGACGTCGAAGGTCGAGCCTCCAAGGGCTGCCGTGAAGAATGGCAGGTGATCACTGGATCCATGGATGGTGAGGTAGACGTCACATGGTCCCACGAACTCTTCCATGTAAACACCATGGAACTCGGGCTCGGAGAGGAACCCAAGGAAGGTCACCATCATCCGAAGCTCCCGGACGAAGCCCTCGAAGTGGCGGCAGAAACTATGGACTTGGTAGACTGGCATCTACAAAAACAACAAGTTGAAGAGAAGTAAGGGAAGTAACAAAGTTATAAATTAGGTTTTCGTGAAATAGATTTTATCAAATCTAAATACTAGGCTGGTCTGTTTGGCTTCCTACAGTCAAGTCGGCTCTAATACCATCTTGTGACGCCCTGTTTTACCGAATCGAAACATTATTGAATTTCCATAGAAAAACAATAATAACAAGAGGTTCATCAAGCGACAACGTACATACGGCAATCACTCGTGGTTCGCAAACCACATTATTACACAAGTGTAAAAGTAAAAGAAACAATGAAAACAAATGGCATGACGAACATCTTCTTTAGGATCTTCTTCTTGACTGGTCGCTACTCCAGACCATCCTCCTCATAGTAAGCAGCCTCTGAAGTGTTTGTCCAATAGGAATGAGTACAAAAGTGCTCAACAAGCCACCGCAAATGCAACAATAATGCAGAGTAATAACAAAGGAATGGTAATGGCTCAAAGTGCGGAAAAGTACATTTTTCAGTTATTGCATTTAGTGTAGTCAAATTTAACCATGCGGAATATTAAACATGAACATCATAATATCATCTAACTCGAGGAGTACGTTTTCCCTCCTCGCTCAATGGTCCTTACATGCCAAGTCATCATGCACATTCATCAAAAGTAAACTAACCGTGGGATGTCACGCAACCTGCCCTTGACCATGGGCTCGGCTTTTCGAAAAGATTTAATGAGCCTTATCAGAGATGTACCACTGTACCCACAAGGCACGCACTCATCCCAAACAGCAAAGTGTAACGAGATGACCCATATCACGGGAACTCATGCCAAAACCTCAGCATGAAATGTTCCAAGCGATAATCACCCGCTCTAGGTTTCGCCGGCGTGCCGGGCCGCATCCTGGCTAACGTCGCACCCCCTTTTGCGCCACGTCGGTACAAGCCACCCATACGTGCTTCTTGACCCATCTCCAAGTGGTGCCTCATATTGGAACACTACATACCTTAGTTAGGACTTACCCACTAGACTTGTGGTTAGTACGGAAATGTATTGCAACGGATCCCGCAGACCGGTCCTTATAGTGCCTCGGGTGCTACCGACCAATGCCCTAGCTTGCACCCGGAACCCACCATGCATACACTTAACCATAACTCTATCACCAACAGAATTCCAGAGATGAGAATAACGGGGATCATATAGTAGATTTCAAATCGCTACGACTCATTTTTAACTTATAGCAATTGTGTCGATACTTCGGACACTATCTACTAGTACTATGGCTTGGGTTGCACATCAAGGTCGGGGATCTAAATAAATATAATGTAGGGATTTCATTTGACTAATGCATGTATAACCTATGTGTTTTAGCAATAGTTTGAAAAACTGGGTTCAATATGCTCAAAAGATTAGTTTGGTGACTTGCCTTGTTCAGTGAATGGAGAGGGAGGAACTTCCGGGAAGTATTCCGTCTCCTCGACGGCGTCGTAGTCTTCTCGATAAAAAGTAATAAACATAGCGTTCAATTAAACAATCCAAAACCACACAACAAACATATAGGTTTTGATTAGGTTAAATTGAGGAAAATAAGTCATTAATCTACATGGAGTTTATTATATGAATTTTCAAAAATAAACTTTGATGGAGTTAGGGATTTTTCTAAAAAGGAATAAAGATGTAATCTCATGTATTTTAAACTTCCAATTAGTTTAAAATAAAAAGTTCAGAATAAATCTATAGTTTCTATTACACCAATATGAAGAGGATAAAGGATAAATTTTCCTAAAGTTGAAATGGACAAATTTTGAGTTTATCCTAAAGTGCATTTGAATACTCTATAAACGTAAAATACTCAAAATAAACCTACTTTTTTTATTGTACAAACATGTAGAGAATAAAATTATAAATTTTCTGGAATTGAAGTGGTTAAATTCGGAGTTAAAATCAGCAAGTTATGAATTTTCAAAGTTTAAATCAATTTCTAGATTTTTATTTAAACTAAAAATAGTCTCGGGTCCACGGTGAACCGGATCCACCGTGAACCCGCGCACTGTGCACGTGGTCTGGCCCATCCTAGACCGTTGGATCCAGATCTGACGCTCGGAAGTGAGGCGGGGGCGTTAAGTGGCGATCAACGACCCACAGCGCTCGATACCCCTTTGAACAGATGGACGCTCGGGATTAAACCCCTCAGAGACTTAATTCCTGCCATCCGATCACGATCGTGCGACCAGAAATGAATCCGGCATGGCACACGTTGGGAGGGGTAAAGTACCCTTCTTCCCCGACTCCGACGGTGTGTCGGCGAGTGATTTCAGCGACGGCGAGGGCTACCCAACCTAGCTAGGGCTAAAAACGGGAAGAGGGGGCTATGGGGAACACGAGGGTACCGGCAGTGGTGGTGACGGCGAGTTGACGACGACCGGCAACGTAGAGGGGCGATGAAGAACCTCGGGTCCTTATCGGCGGTGGGGTTCCGGTGGGGTTCCGGTGGGGTTCGTCGACGATGGAGTGGTGGCCGAGGTCAGGGCCACGTCTGCGGTCACGATGGTGTGGTCGCCAAGGACGGGGGAGGACTCCGGCGACGGCGAGTGATGGCTGGAGTGAGGGCGGCTGTGTGGAGTTAAAGGAGGTGTCGCGGGCGCTCTGTTTTGTCTAATTATGAATGGACGTGCGGGCTGGACGTGGTGGAGGCATAGGGTTTAAATAGAGGCACCGGCGGGGGCAGAGGGGGCGCAATCGGGGGAGGCCGAGAGTAAACGGTCTCATCAACACCGGCGAGCTCCTTCCATGCATGCGCGCGCTCGATCCGAGACGATGACGCGTGGAATAAAGGGGGGAAACGGCCGGCGGGGCACGGGGGACAGCTTAAAGGGGCCAATTGAATGGAGGAGGGGCCGGCGAGGCAGATTCGGGGGAGTTAGGGCATCGGCGGGTGAGGGGGGGATTTGGGCCATGGCGCTCAGCGAGCGTGGGTACACGGGCGTGGCAAAGGTCAGGTCTATCTGGTGGGGTCAGGCTCGGCCGAGAGGGGAGTTGGCGCCGACAGGTGGGGTCAGGCCGTTGGGTGCGCGCACGCAGGAGGGGGAGTCGCTAACGAGCGGGGTCCACCTGTCAGTGATGGGCGCGGGGAGGGAGTGGGCTGGGCCGGCTGGTTGTGGGACATTGGGGGAGGGAGGCCCGTTACTGTTCAAATACTTTTCTGAATAAATTTAATTGCTGAAATTGGTTTAAAATATTTGGATTGCTTCCAAGGGTGATAAAAATTTGTAAAAATTCTCAAAAATATATCTTGGCCTTGGGATCATATACAAAATTTTCTAGCCTCTGTTTTGGATATTTGACCTAGGTTATTTTCATTTGGGGCACAAATGTTATTAAAGGATTTTCAAAAATAATCTTTTCCAAAAATATAATAAAAGGTATTTGGCTCTATGGACAAAACTCTTTTCTTTTTCAGAGTTGGCTCAGATTTATTGGTTGCTCAGATTTACGTGGATGATATTATTTTCGGTGGTTCTACTAATGAGCTTGTCTCCATGTTTTCTGAGCAGATGCACAACGAGTTTGAGATGAGTCTCATGGGTGAGCTCAAGTACTTCTTAGGGCTCCAGATCAAGCAGGCCAAGGAAGGAATCTTCATCCACCAGGGAAAGTACACATGGGACATGTTAAAGAAGTTTTACTTTGGTGGAGAGCTGAAGCCTCAGTTGACCCCAATGGGTACATTTGGAGGCCTGGACAAGGACGAGAATGGCGTCAAGGTCAACGAGAGAGAGTATCAAGGGATGATCGGATCGCTGCTGTACTTGACTGCAACGAGACCGGACATTCAGTTCACCGTGGGTTTGTGCACGTGTTTTCAGTCTTCACCACGCGCATCTCACCAGCAGGCTATAAAGCGTATTTTCAGGTACCTTACTTATGCTCCTAATCTAGGTATTTACTATTCAGCATCATCGTCTCTTGATTTATCTAGCTTTTTCGATGCTGATTTCGGTGGGTGCCGGCTGGATCGCAAGTCGACTTCCGGTACTTTCCAGTTTCTCAGTTCTTCCCTTGTTTCTTGGTCTTCTCGAACACAATCTGGAGTTGCGCTTTCTACTAAAGAGGATGAGTATGTAGCTGCTGCTAGCTGCTGCTCATAGTTTGTTTGGATGATCTCTACTTTGCGGGATTTTGGGTTTTTCTTCCCTGCCAGAGTTCCTTTGTTTTGTGATAGCACTAGTGCAATTACTGTAGGGAAAAACCCATGTATTCATTCAAAAACCAAACATATTGATGTGCGTTTTCACTTTTTGAGGGATCAATATGAGAAAGGGGTCATTGATCTTGATCATGTTGATACCCATCATCGGTTGGCTGATATTTTCACCAAACCCCTAGATCAGTCTACTTCCGAGTGTTTGCGAGGGGATTTGGGAGTTGTGTATCCTTTTTAGGATATTTTGAGTCAGTTTTTTTCTTTCTTCTTTACTCTTTTCTTGAGTCTTTTCGTGTGAGTTCATATCATGCATATTCACATATCACACTTTGAGCTTGCTTTTGTTATATGATTGATTTTCTTTACTTGCTCTAGCTGGTACATTCTTTTGATTAACTGTCGATGATCATGCTTTGCTTCAGTTCACTTGATATGTCTGATATTTTTCATGTGCATGGCTTTTATGTTTTAAAATTAAAAAAAGATCACCATTGCTTCTGGTAACTAGCATGTCTAGGCTGAATGCTTTTGCTATCTTTTACATGACTGGTAGCTAGTTCCTCACTTAGATGCAGATATGCAACTTGAACATATATATGCTTTAACATGGAAAATGTGCTATAAAAATGATAAAAAATTAAAAAAATGAAAAATCAATTTTTTATGCTTAAATTGAAAAGATCCAGGTGGGTTTGCTTTGTCGCATTGCATTCTTCTGGACTGCTTACCTCAGCACTTTGGTATGAACTAGGACAGTGTAATGTATGCCAAGACCAATGTCTTAAGCTTCTGATGGTCAAGTTCTGGCCTAGGCTTGACTTGGTCGGTTAGCATAAGGTTGACATGCAAATAACTCCTGGCAAAAATGAAAAAAGGAAAAGAAGAAGCCCGAAATTTAAAAAGATGACAAGTTTGCTGAAGCACTTTGTTCTGGATAATGCTTATCTTGGTAGATATGAGTTAGCTTTTGCATCTCATGCTTTACTTTGCTTGTCAACTAGAAAATTTGGTGATGCTTTTGTTTGCAAAAATCGAAAAATGCGTTCTAATGACTCTCTTTAGATATCATATGTTGCACTGATCATGTCATGTATCTTAGACAATATGTCTTTTGTTATACCTGTTAGATGTTGTAATTGCAGTCAATCATATCTGAGAAGCATGCCTTTTTACACTTCACTTGAACCCCATTTGCATTCATGGCATATTTTTAGGGGGAGCTGCATGTCAGGGGGAGTTTGTGTTTGTGTCTCTTTAGAGTGCTTTTAGTCTCACTTGATGAGTTCAATTGTCAACAAGGGGGAGAAATTTCGGGTTACTCAATCTTTTAAAAGAGTTTAGGGGGAGTTTTGGCTTTCTCTGGAATTTATGTTAGGGTGAGTTTTTAGTCTCTTTTGTCTTTACTCTTTACATATCCTTGTTGATAGTTCTGAGATTGCACTTGTTTTGAGTATTTATTTTTGGTTAACCATAATGACCGTTTTTTTTGCTTCTATTTGGCTTTTGGTCATTAGGGTTAAACTTTTTTTTTCTTCTATCTATTTTCTTTTGTTTTTGTTTTCGTGTTTCCACATGTTTT
Source organism: Zizania palustris (assembly GCA_019279435.1). Classification (NCBI taxonomy): domain Eukaryota; kingdom Viridiplantae; phylum Streptophyta; class Magnoliopsida; order Poales; family Poaceae; genus Zizania; species Zizania palustris. Next base: position 32,206,693 of record JAAALK010000284.1, read on the forward strand.
GCAGGTTCTGAAGAATTGCTGAAGAGGGTGTTGACAATGCACTCATCAAGGGGAAGATTGAGGAACCATGTTGAAGAGCATGAGCCTTATGGCTCCAGATGTGATGAGTGATTGTCAACGGAAGTCAAAGAGGAGACGTGAAGATATATGAGACCTACCGTGTCCGAGGCGCGTGTGACTTAGGTATATGGGCAACGAGCGACAGTCGGGCAGAGGAGTCGCGGAGTCGAGATGACCCAATCCGAGGACATGGGCTAGGAGCGGCAGAGGTTCCACTGGTCTATTGACCAGGATTGACTCAGGTACATGGGCGGTGAGCGATTGCCGGGCTGAGGAAGCTGCGGAATCGGGTCGGCCCAATCCGGGTACCCGGTGCGAAGACGGTGGACGCTTTGTCAGTTTCGGCGCAAAATTGACAACCGATGATTATTTTTATTTAGGATTTTAATATTTAGCCTTTAGGTCCACAATCTTTGTTATTCCAATTTTTTTAGAGTCAGTGTAATTTACCCTAGGGGTAAATTAGTATTTTCCCTTTATTAGTGGGCTGCCTATAAATAGGCCCTAACCCCTAGGGTTATGGTTGACTGTCTTTCGAATTAATCTACAGTCCATGTTTATTTTCCACCACCGCTCTTCCTTCTGTTTTTCATCCTCCAACGCCGCAGCGTATTTTCTGTGAAAGCAAGCCATGCCTTCTACTACGAAGGGCTCAAGGCAGCCCGCCGTATAGGTGACAGCTTTTCGCCAGTGTTGTTTCCAGACACAAAGATCGAGGCATGCAGCAACATTTTCCAGTGCGTGTGGCAGTATTCACCAGCAGCTACACATTGGCTCCTAGCATCTAGCAGCAGGCAGCTAGCAGTTGCGTGCTGCAGCACACCAACAGCGCAGCGAGCGCGTTGATCAAGCAACCGGTGTGCCGATCGAGCAAGGACGTCAGCACACCAGCAGTCGGCTACACGGACAAGATGTCATGGCAACCGTGGTGTGGGCAGAGAAGCCAAGGCGCAGCAGCGGCGCGATTTGTTTTGTTGTTGCGGAATTTTTTTTGTCATGCGATCAGGAAGGAATTCGACAGCAAGGCATCATGCGGCAGCATAAAACACAAGTAATCCTTTTGATCTAATCTCCTATTTTTCAGCTAGGTTAAATAATTAGCATGTGAACCTGATTAGTGATTTCATGATTAATTTTTGGCTGCTAAAACCTTATTAGTGCTCGCATATTATTTATTTAAGTGTTTTTTAATCTGTTCGTATAAAAAGAAAAAAATAGACATAGTAATATTTTTCATTCTCGATTTACATGCAATACACCAAGTTTTATTTCTGAATTTATTTCTGAATGAGCCATGTTTTATTCACTTGATTAGTATTTTATTGTCAGATTGCAATACGAATATTTATTGATATATCTAGGTGTTTTCCTGTGCACATCAAGTATTTATTAAATAGTTTGAGAACACATTTTTATTTACTGCAGTTATTTTTGTTTAGTTTAATTTATTTTAATATCTTCGTTGATATCATTTTAATTAGGACACCGGGTTTTTTTAGCCTAGTCAACTTTTGTACCTGTGATCTACTTTGCTACTGTTGTTTGTTTATCGAGGTGTGTTGGGTGTTGGGATTTGATGGGGGAGTGGTCCCGATCTTCCGCTAGGTAAGGGATAAACTTGGGTTGGTGGAGAATCTCGACGTTGGCGATCCAAGGCTCCGGTCCGGCGGATCAAAACCTTGCAATCGTTACACCACTGTCTCCGTTGGTTATCAACCACGCAGGACGCGATTGACCTCGCCACGAAGGCTAATTCCTGCAAGCGAACCCAAGAACACAAGCAAGAACAAGAAGGATACAAATCGAATGCCAAATCACAGACAAACGAAGATAAGGTGAGGTTTCACAAACGCCAATGCAGCAGCCAATCGGGTCCGGTGCAAGAGGCGGGATCTAAACACAACAGTGTAGATGCAACAAAGAAAAACCTAACCCTAAGGTGGCTGGCGTGAGAATATATAGGGCGGCAGCCTGTGGAAGGCGAACAGACACGGGCTGTGGGCTAGAAGACGTACAGACTCAGACTATGGGCCAACATGGCCCAGTTCTATCATGCAGGACTGTTTAAATCACACAGAACGACTCGAGACTCCAAATGAGGTGAAACCAACGGCAAACGATCCGTCTTCTCCTCAGCTTTCCAAAAAGTCAAATAACGCGCCAATCGGACTTTGTATGAGTAAGTTATGCCCATTTTGGTGCAGGGTGGTTGATGTAGTCCGAACCAGCGAAATCTTGACTTCAAAACATCCGTGCGACTCCGTCTTCAGCTCCAACTCTTCTATTCCATCTCCCATGTTCCTAAGCAACAAAATATCACTAGTATTCAGTAGCATCCTGTCCAAACAAATATTGACATAGTTGCTAAGGAAAGAATTAACCTCATGGTTCAAGCGACGGGCACGGGCGCGTGTGATTCGTCCTAGTAACTGAATTGTAGGTGGAGGCTCCATGTGTGTATCATGTGAAGTGATGTCCTCATCATCCTCCCCCTCTTGAATTGGAGTCGTCCTCGACTCAAGCTCATCGTCAGCTCCCAAATAGGGTTTTACATCATCAGCACGGGGCATCAATTTAAACTTTCTCAAATCAGGAAAACGATCCTTGCGCAAGTATAACCAAACAAGATCTCCTGGTTTGAAAAACATCTTCTTTCTTCCTTTATTTGTCCTTTGAGCAAAATAGCGTGCTTTCTTTTCTATAACTTCCTTGGTCTTCAGATGCATAGCTTTCACAAACTCTGCACGCTTAGTTGCTTCCATGTTTGCTCTCTCTTGAAAAGGAAGTGGCAGCAAATCAAGTGGTGTGATTGGCTTAAAACCATACACCACTTCAAACGGGCACAATTGTGTTGTTGAGTGAACAGCTCTATTGTATGTAAATTCAACATGTGGAAGGCAGTCCTCCCATTCCTTCAAGTTCTTCTTAATCATTGTTCGCAGCAACATGGAGAGTGTACGGTTTACCACCTCTGTTGGACCATCAGTTTGCGGGTGACAAGTTGTTGAAAATAGCAATTTTGTGCCAAGATTGACCCACATTGTCTTCCAAGAGTAACTCATAAACTTCACATCACGATCTGAAACAATGGCTCTAGGCATCCCGTGCAATCTCACAATTTCCCTAAAAATAAATCAGCAATATGTGAAGCATCGTTGGTCTTGTGACAGGGAATAAAGTGTGCCATTTTAGAAACCCTATCCACTCTTACAAATATGGATTCTCTCCCCCTCTTTGTCCTAGGCAATTCCACAATAAAGTCCATGCTAATATCTTCCCAAGGTGCACTAGAAACAGGAAGTGGAGTGTACAAACCATATGGGTTAAGTTTGGACTTAGCTTTATGGTATGTGGCACAACGCTGCACAAATCGTTCAACATCTCTCCGCATCTTTAGCCAATAAAATTATTGGACAGCAGGGCCAAAGTCTTTTCTCTCCCAAAGTGTTCCATTAAACCACCGCCATGTGATTCCTGCAACAACAGCAAACGTACGGACGAATCGGGAACACATAGCTTGTTAGCATGGAACAAGAAGCCGTCATAAACATGAAATGTTTTCCAGTCTTTCCATCATTACATTTAGTGAATGGTTCAGAAAATTCTTTATCTACAACATACAAATCTTTCAAACTTTCCAAATCTGGAACGTGATATCAAGTTGAGATAAAAGAACAATCCTACGAGACAATGCATCAGCAACCACATTTTCTTTGCCATTCTTGTATTTCACAATGTATGGGAAAGATTCAATAAATTCAACCCATTTAACATGTCTACGATTCAGTTTAGCTTGCCCTCTCAAATATTTTAGTGCGTCATGATCAGAATGTATAATAAGCTCCTTAGGCAAAAGGTAATGTTGCCAAGTTTCAAGCACACGCACTAAGGCATATAATTCCTTATCATAGGTAGAATAATTCAACTGTGGACCATGCAATTTTTCACTAAAATGGGTCACGGGTTTACCTCCTTGTAGCAGCACACCTCCTATTCCAACACCACTAGCATCACATTCTAACTCAACAGGCTTACTGAAGTCGGGTAGCTGAAGTAGAGGTGCACGTGTAAGGCGATCCTTGAGTGTGGCCAAAGCTTGTTCTTGTGCTGGCTCCC
>JAAALK010000284.1:32210968-32236921 GCA_019279435.1 Zizania palustris
AGCTGTTAGGGGCTCTATTTCGACCAACTTTGAATAGTATTCGATTGCTACCACTGTGAACTTCAAATTTCCTTTTGCTACTAGGAAGGGGCCAATAAGATCCATGCCCCATCTGGCCATGGGCCATACTGGAGCAATGACTTGGAGAGTTGTTGGTGGGCGATGACTTCTTCGTCCCATCCACTGACATCCTTGGCAAGTGCGGACTAAGCTCTCCGCATCAGCTACTATTGTAGGCCAATAAAGCCCCTGGCGAAGTGTCTTTCCTGCCAAAGCTCGAGGGGCTAAATGGCTACCGCAGAGTCCTTCATGAATTTCTCGAAGAATTTCTTGACCTTCGGCTTGAGATATACATCGAAGCAAAGGGGAACATACTCCGGCCTTGTACAAAATACCATTGATTATATGATAACTCCGAATTCTGAGTTTCAACCTCGAAAGTTGTGGCCCTTCAGACTTACTTGCTTCTCCTTGCAACAATTCCATAATTGAACTTCGCCAATCTGTACTTGGAATGCAAAGGACTTCCGTAGCAGGGATTTGTGGAACCGAAGGTGTACTGAGTTCTTCATAAAAAGCTTCTTTTGGTATATCCATAGCTCCTGCTGCAGCTTTTGCTAAGATGTCAGCTTGCACATTTTCTGCTCTAGGTATATTCCGAACGGAAATCCCTTTAAATGCCGCTTCAATCTTACGAATTTCTTCCAAGTATTTTGCAAGCTTTGGATGCCGGACTTGAAAGCTCTTGTCTACGTGCCCTGCTACAATCTGAGAATCTGTCTTAATAACAACTCTTGTAGCCCCTAGAGCGCGTGCCTTTCGAAGTCCCAATAAAATTCCCTCATACTCCGCTGTATTATTTGTAGACTTAAAGTTGAGTCTTGCAGAGTACATTTCCTTTTGCCCTGAAGGCGAAATTATCACGGCTCCGACAGCTGCTCCAGATGCTTGGAAAGCTCCATCAGAGTAAATAGTCCAAATCCCTTCACTTGGCTTCTCCGGAGCCCATGCTGCAGGGTTAGTCCATTCTGCCACGAAGTCCACCAACACTTGTGACTTAATTGTTGTTCTTGTCACAAAGGATATGCCGAAGGGTGCTAACTCAACGGCCCACTTTCCAATTCTTCCTGTAGAATCCTTACTTCGGAGCATATCTCCCAAAGGATATGAAGTTGGTACAATTACATTATGTGCCAAGAAATAATGCCTTAGCTTCCTCGAAGCCATTATTAGAGCATAAGTGAATTTATCAAGCTCGGAATATCTTGTTTTTGCTCCAGACAATGCTTCGGACACAAAATAAACTGGATTCTGTACCAACTTCCTGTTGAAATCAACCTCTCTGATGAGGACTGCACTGACAGCAGAGCCAGTAGCTGCAAGGTAGAGGAGTAGGGTTTCGTCCACAATAGGCACCGTGAGTGTAGCGAGGTTACTGAGATAATTCTTAATATCTTCGAAGCTCTTTTGACACTCCGGTGTCCATGCAAAATCTTCGAACCCTTTCAATGCTTTGAAGATGGGCAAACTTCTCTCCGCAGACCTTGCCAAAAACCTGCTATGTGCTGCAAGATGACCAGTCAGCTTGTGTACTTGCCTTAAATTCTCTAGGGGAGCCATCCTTTGCAACGCAATTATTTGAGTGGGGCTAGCTTCAATCCCTCTGCTTGAAACTAGATACCCTAACAATTTTCCAGCCTGCGCCCCGAAGATACATTTTTCAGGGTTAAGACGGATCCCACATGCCCGAAGGCTATTGAATGTTTCTGCTAAGTCTAGACTATGTTGATGCTTTAAAGCACTCTTTATTACAATATCATCCATATAGGCCTCTACATTGTGACCTAATTGATGACCTAGGACCTTAGCAATTAACCTCGAAAAAGTAGCCCCGGCATTTCTTAAGCCAAAGGGCATTCTTACATAACAGAAGACTCCTGAAGGAGTTACAAAGCTTGTCTTGATTTCATCTTCGCGTTTTAGCCAGATTTGATGATAGCCGGAGTACGCGTCGAGGAAGCTTAATAACTCCGAACTGGCAGTAGAGTCAACCAATTGATCAATTCGGGGCATGGGGTAGGGGTCACGGGGGCATGCTTTATTCAGAGATGTAAAATCAATACACATGCGCCACTTCCCGGAAGATTTCTTCCTAACGAAGACTGGGTTGGCTAACCACTCCGTATGAGCGACTTCTCTAATAATCTCAGCCTTCAGCATTTTTTCCACTTCATCTTTGGCAAGGATAGCTCTCTCTATGGACAACTTCCGGAGTCCTTGTCGAACAGGCTGAGCCTTTGGATTCACAAGTAAATTGTGTTCAATAATATCCTGACTGACTCCGATGATGTCTTTGTCAGACCAAGCAAAGACATCTAAATTCTCCTCAACTACTTTCTCTAATGAAGTAGCGACTTTTGGAGGCAAGTCTTTGCCAAATTGAAATGAATATTCCTTGCCATCTTTGACAATAACATTCGTTGCAATCTCTCCTTCGGGGCTTGGCCTTGGCAAGGATTTCTTCGAAGATTCGTTAGGAGCAGAGAAATTCTTCGGGTTATCTGGCACGCTGTTCACCTGTCTCGGGTCAAGAGGAGGGCCATGACCATACTCCGCTCTTCGCGCAGTGGCCTAATCTCTGAAAACAGTGAGCACTCCCGCTTGTGTGGGCATCTTCATACACAGGTAATTATGATGTGCCACAGCTCCGAATTGATTCAGCATGCCCCTTCCGAAGATGACATTGTATGCATATGGAGCATCCACAACATCGAAAATCACTTCCTCCGTCCTGGCCAGTAGCCCCTCTCCAAAAGTAACTTCTAGGCCAATTTGGTCGAGGGCATCGAGAGGGGGTCCTGCGAAGCCTTGTAAAGGATGGGCTGCTGGGAGAAGGTGTTTCCTGGAGATGCAGAGTTGATCAAAAGCTTGAACAAAGATAATATCTGCCAAACTCCCTCCGTCGATTAGTACTCTCCGGACTTTAGTCCCTGCTATGTCGGCAGTGATGACGAGTGGATCTACATGTGGAAAATTTATACCAGGTGCATCATCTGCAGAAAAAGATATCGGCACATGGGACCATTTGGGCATAGCAGCTGCAGACGAAGAGGTTCCAATATGGCCCACCTCTCTAACATATTCTCTTCTCTGTCTCTTCGACATACTTCTGAGGGTCCCTCCTCCGGAGATGGGGTGGACTACTCTTTTCCCTCGATCCTGTCCCTCTTCTTGCTTCGGAGGTGGCATAAGATTGACCACCGGAGGCCGTATTGCAGGGTAAAAGTTCTCTATTCATGCCACAGCCTGGACAGGCTCCGGATGCACTTCAGTCGGAACTCGGTCAACAGTGTCTCGACCCGAAGTTCTTTCCAAATACTCTCCTCTTAAAGCAAGTATAGATTTGCACGCATCAGTTGCGTGACTCCGATTTTCACCATAGACACAGCAGAAAAAGGCCTGGGCTTTGCCAGCCGGTTTCCCTGGCGGCCTCGAGCCGCTGGTCTTGTTTCCTGAAGGCTGGGGAGCCCTTGGGGCAAATTTCTGCGGGGGTGCAATGTTCAAAACTTATGAAAGAGGATGCTTTTGCCCCCGACGCCTGTCTTGCTGAGCTTCGAAGCTAGGCCCTTGTGGCTGTGTTGTAGTCTTCACTTCCAACTTAACTTCTTGCAGTATTGACGGAGTTGCAGCAGTTCTCCGAAGTCACCCCTCTTCTGACCTTCCATATTCTTCAAAATAAGACATCAACTGAGCAACAAAAGATATCTTTTTCTTGTGAAGTTTATCAAGGAGGCCCGCATGAATAACTCCCTCTCGAGCTGCGTCAACTACAGAAGACGTAGTTAACCCTTGAATTTGCGACTTCGTATGAGCGAAGCGCTTGAAATACTGTCTTAAAGTCTCTCCGGGGAGCTGCTTCACCTGGAAAGGCTTCCTGTTGACATTGGGGGTATGAAGGTACCCTGAAAGTTGCTCACAAACTTCTTCCTCAACTCCCCCCATGATCTGATTGATCCTGGCTTCAGAGACCAGAACCACCGTAGTGCCACTCCTTCGAGAGCTAGGGGAAAACATTTGGCCATAGTGTCTCGCACTCCCCCGCTGGCTTCAATTGCTAATGCATAAGAACGGGCGAACTCTCCAGGATCTTCATCTCCGGAATATTTGCAAAGCTTCAAAGTTTTGAACTTAGTGTCGAAGCGCACTTTCTGCAACTCAGGATGCAGCGGAGATTCAGTGTCGAAGGAAACGTTCTTCGGGGCTTCGGGATAAGGAAGTTCTTCGTCTTCGGGCACTTCGGGGATGATTGGGGTGGCCTGGGAACGAAGCCTATCTGCGGCTTCTTGCCGCCACCTTGCTACTTCAGCTTGGAGACTAGCCATTTGAGTGGCCATATCACCAAGACCATCTTCATCTCCTCCGGAAGGACCTTCCGGGTCTTGAGAACTTTACGCATCAGTTCGAAGTGGAACTTGAGGTGGAAGAGGGACTCCGGCTGGCCGAAGTATAGATGGAGTTGAGGGAGGAATTCCGTATGCTCGAGGAAGGGAAATCCCTTACGGAGTTTGAGGTGGAGGAAACGTCGAAGGCCCTCCGACCTCAACTGTGTTTGAAGATCTTGCTCCGGAGGTCCGAGGAGACCTCCGAATAGGACTACCACCTGCACTCCGCATGGGAGGCATGGTTTGAGAACTTGGTGGAGAACGAAGTTTTTTGGACTAGGTTCCCCACGGACAGCGCCAACTGTTGGCATAAAAGATTATGCTAACAGGTTTCTGAAAGTTAGAAACTAACAAACGAAGTGTTTGTGAAGTAAACTATTTCAAGCCTCTGAAAGGATAATAGCTCAAAATAGTTTGAAGATGTATATTGAATATCTTGTATTCGGTCCCAATTACAGGGTAAAACGGGGGGTATTTATAGGCCCAAACATTAAGGAAAAGACCCTTTTACCCCTCTATTACAACCGACATAGTGAAAACTATTCGGTACCCTTAATAAGGCTAAAATGGTAAAAGACTAATCTAATGAGAAAGAAGATAAGTCTTCCATCCTAGCTGGCAGGGAAGCCCTCGGAAGAGTCCTAGTTCGAAGATATACTTCGAACTAGAGTTCGCCTCCATAGTTCGAACTTGATCCACGGTGATTCCGGAGTTATATGCTGGAAACCTTTGATTCAAACACATGCCTTTGTTCTCCTACCACAATGGCTCTGAGGATGAAATATTTTCCCCCAACAGTAGGATATTATACCCCTAAGTTGGTTGAACCATTTGATGGGCTTTAGAGACAAATATTCCAATGAAAATTGCTGAGAAAACTTGAATTTGAAGCAGCTTTTGACGAGGAACAGTGCTCTGCAGGAATTTTCGGATCTGAAAGCGCAGATTCCATTTTGTGGATGAATTCGTTTTTGTGCTGCGTTTTCTGGTGAATCTAGTGCAAAAGTTGATATTGATGTTTATACATATTTTGTTGTGCATGATTTGAGTGATCCATTTTTGAAATTTGCAACAAGTTTCTGAGATTCCTTCCTAATTCTTTTGCTGCTCAAACAAGGGACCTCAGCACTGAAAAAAAATTCTCTGAAAATTGTTTCAGGTTTTGACATAGCACTTTACATGTTTGATGAAATGTTACGTCAAGTGTTCATCAGTATTTTGGCTGCTTATTGAAGTGTTTCTTGAGTGATTACTTGGTAGAAGGTTGAACAAACATTATGCAATACCAGGAATTATTCTATCACTCTTATTGTCATGTTTGATTAAAACTGAACTATTCATGTTCATGTTTGTGTTCAAATTGAGTTATGTGATATCTTCTGAATGGTCAATAGTTTTGTTCTGATTTTGAGATGATTGTTAACAGAAAACTGAATCAATACTTGTGATTACTGTGTGAGCAAGTTTCTGAATGTTGGAATCAGTTTACTGAATCATCCATTTTAAAGTGTGTTCTAGCTGTTGATCTTCATATTGCAGTCATAATTTCAGTTGAGTTCAAGGTTCATTTGCTGTTAATGAACAGACTTTTGAAATCATATTTGTCTTGATTTGCTGTTCAGTATTCAGATTGTTTCAGTCTCTAGTGAAGTGATTTCCTAATTTGTGGACTGTTTTGTTCTGTTTCTGATTAAAGTGTGTACAAAATGAGTTTACAATTGCTAGTTTGCTGTTTTGAATTATATTCTGTTACAGCGTTGTGTGGTCTGAATTCAAACAACAATTACTATTCATTTTCAGGAATCTGAGACATAAATTTTGAGTCTGAAATCATTTTGTTGCAGTCTGTTTTCAGAATTGGTACAGGAACTACTGTGTCTACTTTTCAGTTGCTGTTTTTACAGAATACTGTTGGAATCTTGGTCATGAATATCAATTGAAAATATACTGTTTGTACTGTTCATAATCTAGTTTGTTTCAGAAGCTTTTAGAAATTGTTCCAATTCTGTATTCTGATTTGAAGTGAACTGATTCAGAGTAGTGTTTTCAGTTGTGAACATATTTAATTCAGTCCAGCTAACTCTGAAAAACTAGTATTGAACTGAGTTTATTCCAGAATACTTTGGTGGTTAAATTGAAATGTTTTCAGAACTTGAATCTGAATTGTAGCTATTTGAATCACAAATTCAGCACTCAATTTAAGGTTCTGAAATTTTCTGAAACTATTTGATTAAGTGCAGCTTAGTCTGAATCTCAGTTTTTAGATTTATTTTACTTTTGTTTGTGCTGTTTTGAATTCAGTACTTGGATCTGAAACTTTTGTTCCTATGGTTTTTAATTACTGTTGGTACTTGTGTAATATTGGTCAGAACAGAATCAAAGTGAAGAGTTGATGTGCTAAATAGTTTTCTGAATTTCTGAACCTATCGGAGTTCCATTAATCGACAACGTGTTGTCGGCATTTCATGTGTCGAAATAGAGGTTGTATTTCGGAGACTCAAACTCTAACAAGTTCAGATCGACTGTTCAAGTGACGATTTAGACAAAAAAAAATATTTAAAGTTGTTTTGTGTTTTGAATGTATCCTATGATCTTCAAATTGATTGTGTGATCTTTTGGAGGAGCGTTGGGTGATTTGATTAGGCCATCACATTCACGAGAATTTGTCGAGGCGCCTATTCACCCCCCTCTAGTCGTCATTCCGATCCCACAATCACAAGGGCATACCACTCCCACTGACTGAATGTACCCGAGCTAGACCAACAATATCCATGTGTAAAAGCTCTCCCAGGTATGAAGTCATCACCTAAGTCACAGGTGTGTGAGAAGCGGCAACCATCTTCCCATGACGACAAGGATGGCGAACTAGATCCTTCTCCATCTTAAGCTTGGGCAATCCTCGGATGAGGTCCATAGAGCTCAATCTGACTAGCAAATCAAAGCTCAAATGACCTAACCTCCTATGCCACCTCCAGAGCTCAGAAGAGGATCCAACGATTAAACAGTGAGAAGGGCCAACAGAACTAGAGAAATCTCTCCGAAAAACCTTACCGAAGGGTAAGATCTGGCAAACCAAGGATCCTTTAGAGTCAACAACAGAAGACATGCCCTTCTTAAAATGAACCTCTAAACTATCCTCAAGAAGTTGCGAAACAGAGACCAAATTAAAACTCAAGATTCCAACCAAAGCAACATTCTTTAAAGAGAAATGCTCAAAGATTCGAATTGAACCAATGCCATGTACCTTCCCTTGACCATTGTTCCCGAAAGTGATGTACTCCTTGGAGCTCGGGGAAGTGAGGCTTGAGAACCATCTGTGATGTCCCATCATGTGGAGAGAGCATCTTGAATCCATGATCCATATCTCCTTTAGGCCTCGATACTACAAAATCAATGGTCATAAGGGGGAGATAACAGTCCGACACTATGTTTAGCAAAAGAGCTAAACCAGTGTCGAGCCATCTACTCAAAAGAAGGAAAGCAGAAAGAATCATAAGAGTCTGGACCAAAGCACGGCTCAAAGAGCGGTCCTCTGTTCTGCCTAAAGTCACGGTCACGAGGTCCAAAGCCGTATCCAGAACGACCTAGAGCTCTACCGGAGAAAAAACCACCCTACGGAGCACGGGCACGAAAACTGTCTCCTCTACCACCACCTACATGACGCGCCCTATCCTCTAGCCTCTCTCCGCATCGAGGGACTCTCTGTATACCACCCTGCTCGTAGAACTACTCCTGCCTACCTAGAGCTCTCCCTACTCTCTCAACCTGCTTCCTCCTGAAGCAGAACTTCGTAAGAAGCCCATCTCTCTAACAAAACTCACAGTGATAGGTAGGCTTCTTGGGATGTGGTTGAGGCTTGGGTTTCATGGGCTTGGTGGTGTTGGGTGTTGACTCTTTGGTGTGAGAGGGTCTTGGTAGACAGTCAAGAGAAGTGTGGAGATTCTTGGGCTTCGGGATCCATATAGGCTTCTTGGGTGGAGCTTTAGGTTGTTCTTGGAACACCCCATCCTTGGGCTGACAGACCTAAAAAGACTCAGTGGAGTGAGTCTTAGGATATCTCTGCTTTGGAGTGATATTACTCCACTCTACTGCATGACTCAGGGCACTCTCAAAGTCAGCCTTGGTGTAAGTGTAACCTACTCCAAACCTATCCTACCTCTTAAACTGTTGTATCATCATGCCGAGCTATGGCTCTCTGGCACTCACCCAACTTAGGATCTGACGGAGGTAAGAATTCTCGTTCTGAGCATCAGCTAGCTCCTCTCTCAAGGAAGCTAGCACATCCACCTGAGACAAGCAGATCTCACACTCTCCATCAACTTGGACAGACTTCTCAGCTTTCAGCTTGATTAGTTCCAATCTCAGGGACAAGCAGTTCTCACAAACAGTGGGTGGAATTGACAATGTCTCAAGGTCAAGCTTAGTCTGCTCCAGCTTAGCTCTGACTATCTCTAACTCACTCAACTGCTCATCACTCTTGGCTCTCAGCTCAGCTAAAACAGCTAAATGGGATGAGCAGTATCTACAGGGCACGACGACAGTGGCATGAGCATCTTTCAGCTCCAACTGAGCGCTTTCAAGATCAGTGGCCAAAGCGTCTCTCTCATCAACCCTCTCTGTGTACCTGGACTTAAGAGTCATCAGGTCACACAACAACACCTCGCAGTTAGGGCACTCACTGCTCTCACCCAAGCAAGGGAAAGAAGATAGACTCTCAATCTTGCCATTGGCCATGGCAAGCTCACTCTCAAGCTCATCTATCCTTTTCTTAGCCCCTCTAAGCAGTTTCTCCCGATATTTTAACTCCTGACAGTTCTCTTTAAGTAATTCAACGACTTCTTATTCATAGGAAGATACCTTCTCATCGTCGTCGTCATCGTCAGAGTTGTTGGGGGAACCCTTGTCTTCCTTATCCCCAAGAGCCATTGAATAGACGCTCTTGCGGGATCTTCGGTTGTGGTGCGAGCTGCTCTTCGGCTTGTCCCCGAAGGCCATGAAGCAGAGGCCCACTGGATCATCCTTGTCATTCCCCTTCTTGATCATGATCTTCTCATCGCTTGAGCTTGTTGAAGAGGAAGAAGGTGATGATCTCTTGGAGTAGCTTCTCTCCATCTCGGCGAAGAAGGCCTTTTCTCACTTCTTGTTCTCACGCCGGTAGTGTTGACACGAAAACGTGCCCCCGCACTTGGGTCAGTTCGATGATCCAAAAGTGTGCGGATACTTAGGGACGAGCCTAAGTGTAACACAGCACCGACGTCGCGTTCTGACTACCCTTAGCCGTGGTAAGGGGGTGGAGTCGCCAGGTAATCAGATCACACAGAAATAATCCAATTAGCTGAAAGAAATATATTAAACAGAATAAATCAACAAACCGGTCGGAGCCTGTCTACTTCGAAGTATGGTGCGAAGGGGGTCGCCGAAGTATACCCTCGGCGTCTGGTGCGAAGTGTCCCGCCGAAGGGTACCTTCGGCATTCGTATTGATCTGGCCGAAGATGAACTCCAAACGGATCTGGACGCGACAATCACCTCCGAACAGCGGGGTTCGGTGTGAAGTCTCTAATACAGTAAGATACAAAATAAGGACTCAAGTGCAACGCGTGAGCGTGACTTCGTACGGAGTGGAGTACGAGCGTGGCGAAGCCTATCATGACGAAGTCTGCTAACGGTGCGTGTGGTCGAAGCTGCAGTCTCACTGAAGGGTGTTCTGGCAACCTCCAAAACCGATCTCTCAGCTTCGGACACCTCCGACGAAGTATCTCTGAACGTGGAAACCTGCAACAGAGTAGATTCGAAGTACCAATTCGGCCTGAGGACTGAATTCTACTAAGTGTTGCACTAGTTGCAAAGGTAGCAATCTGTTACGTAGTTTAGCGGAAACTTCATAGGCGAAGTAACAAGGCGATAGCAATCTATTACGTAGATTAACGGATACTTCACAAGCGAAGTAACAAGAATTATCACTATTCCGAAGTGGCTGTCGGAGGGCTTCCAGGCAAAGCCACGAAGAGTACATAAAAGTAAAGATAAAGTAAATGCGATTCAAAGCTAGGCTTTGTGGTTGATTTGTGTTTGGGGAGGGCCTCTGAACTAGCTTCGCCTCTATATTTATAGGGGTAGACCTCCAATCTAATCTGCTATAATTCGGCTGAATAGAGATAAACACTTAGCCGGAATCGGGTCCAACTCTATCTCTGCCCGAAGTGGGCCTTCGGCCAGGCCGGCTGAAGCCTGCTCCTTGGGCCGAAGCTTCGGCGAGGTTGGCCTCCGAAGGCTTCCTGGCCGAAGGCCGTGGGCTGGCTAGAAGCTTCTGGAGCCCATAGCCCAATGGTCCTTCGGCCCTGTAGGGCTTCAGCCTGACCCGGGACATGTGTATTTTTGGCCAAATTACCAAAATTGATATTTCGACAATCTTAACCATTGATGCCATTTTTTGCTATCAACACATGCCCCCTGCCTTTTAATGAACTAAGTGAACTAAAAGCACAACGAGCTAAAGACGATACCTTCCATATCGGCCTTTCGACACCTTTTATGATGTTTGCCACATACTCTGGAAATACCTTTTCAAGTATCTACCATTCAAAGCTCTTCTAAACCGCTCTCCTTGTAGAGATTCTAACACATATGCATTGTCAGGAGCAATTTCAGCTATTTGAAAGGGCCTTCCCAACATCGGTAGTGAGACCAAACATCGGCTTCTCCCATACAGAAAATTTTCATCTCCTGACTTGGTAACCATATGCTTGCTGAGCCAAATCATTTGCAACTAAATTGGCCTCTCTTGACACATGAGAAATCTTGAAGTCATCAAAAGTAGCAACTATTTCCAAGCACTTATCCAAGTAGCTGTTTAGCAAGCCGTTAAAACACTGAGCACTCTTAGCCACTTGTTGCACTACTAACAGGGAATCACCATGTGCCTGAACATGTTTAACACCCATGGATTCTAACAATTCAAGCCCTAGCAGTAAAGCCTCGTATTCAGCTTGGTTGCTAGTAGAGGGAAATTTTAAACGAGCTGAGGTTTCAAAGTGCGCTCCGCTAGGTGATATGAGAACCACTCCAATACCCTGGCCATTCTTGCAAGCCGAACCATCAAAGTAAAGTTTCCACGACATTACCTCAATCAAAGCAACATTATCACTCCAACTGACGTCTATGTGGTGATCAACTATAAAGTTGGCTACGATTTAGACTTTCATACCTCTTAGGGGTTCATAGGACAAATCATATTCCAATCAAAGCGTAAGCCCACTTTCCGATTCTTCCACTTAGAATCAGATTTTGCAACATGTGTTATATAACATCGGTTTGGTAAACGACAACACATGTAGTAGGGAGAAGGTAGTGGCACAACTTGGTACACGCATAGTAAAGTGATAAACACAAACGTTCCACAAACATGTCCTGGTTTCGGCGTCCAGCAGGCGGCGGCTCAAGAATGTGATGATGTCCTCTTTTCCTTCTACCTCCTGGGTTAGCACGGCCTCGATCACGCTATCTTCAGCAACGATGTACAGCCGAAACGGAATCCCGGCTTTCGGTGCTCTCACCATGGGAGGCGATGACAAGCACTCCTTGATTTTCTCAAAGGCGCTTTGCTGGCTTGCCCCCAAGTGAACTCGGCCTCGTTTTTTAGCTGGAGTATGGGGACAAAGGCATCAATCTTGCCAGACAAGTTAGATATAAAGCGACGCAAATAATTCATCTTGCCTAGCAACTTTTGTACATCTTTTTTGCATGTCGATGCCATTATGTTTCTAATTTTCTCAAGCCTCTTAGGAGAAATCTCTATGCCTCTCTCTTGAATCATGAAACCTAAGAACTTACCCGCCGACACGCCAAAAGCACATTTGAGAGGTTTCATTTTTAAACCATACTGTCGCATCATAACAAAAGCAACTTTCAAATTGGCTAAATGGTTTCCCATAGCGTCCGATTTGACTACGACATCATCAATGTAAACTTCTAACATAACTCCTAGCAAGTCCTGAAAAATCAAGTTCATAGCACGCTGATACGCGGCGCCAACATTTTTCAAACCAAAAGTTATAACGACCCACTCGAATAAACCGACAAAACTAGGGAATCAAAAGACTGTCTTGTAGACATCCTCTTCGGCCATAAAGATTTGATTATAACCAGCATTGCCATCAAGAAAACTTAGTACCTTGTGTCCTGAAGCATCATTGATTAGCATGTCGGCTATCAGCATTAGATACTCTTCCTTCGGACTGGCCTTGTTCAGATCCCTGAAATCAATACATACTCGTATCTTGCTGCTCCCTTTCTTCTCTACAAGCACAATGTTAGCGACCCAGTCTGCGTACCTGCATGGCCTAATAAATTCAGCTTTGAGTAGTCGCTCTACTTCTTCTTTAACTCGGTCATAGACGGTCGAGTTAAAGAGATGAGGAGACTATTTATAAGGCCTAAATCCGGACTTGATAGGTAGCCGATGCTCTACGAGCTTACAGCTTAGTCCCGGCATCTCTCTATACTCCCATGAGAAACAATCGACATACGACCGAAGCAACTTTATTACTTCATCCTTTTCATTAGGTTGTAAATGTTGGTTTACAAAAGTCGGCCTCGGGATGCTACCATCACCTATGTCAACTTCTTATAAGGGATCGGCCGATGCAAAACCTTGTCCTAATTTCTCTACTTCGCTAAAGTCCTCGATGGCTTCGGCGATACCGTCTTTAGTAGACTGATACTGCTCTACATGAGACTTTAGCCAATCCAGATTACTCTTGCTAGACATGACTACTAATATAAAAACAGTCGTGCGACACCAGTCGGCTTAACAGACACTGGTACAAAACTTCCTCCGAACACACTGACAAAATCATAGTCCGAAAGATCTCTACCTGATAGACACTCTACCTTGTTGTGAACGGTGTCAACTGACACATCGGCCAATGTCACTTGGGCTGAAGTGTCTGCGGGTATGACTTCTACTTCATCGCTGTCCCACTAAATTAGGCACTGGTGCAGAGTAGAAGGAATGCAGCAATTTGCGTGAATCCAGTCGCACCCAAGCAGCACGTTGTAGTTACCTTGTACATCGACGATGAAGAATGTTGTTGGCAACGTCTTGTTGCCTACTGTCAACTCCATGGAGAGCACGCCCTTGGCCTCGGAACTCTCTCCGTTGAAACCGTTGAGCATCAAGTTGGTCTTCTTCAGACCATCCTCGTCCCTTCCAAGTTTCATCAACAGCGAGTAGGGCATAAGGTTAACAGTGGCGCCACCGTCAACAAGCATCCGGGAAATCGGCTTTTCATCAATGTGACCCCTGACATAGAGAGGCTTCAGATGGAGAGCCAAGACCTTGGGCTTCTCGAAGATAGCATTGCGCGGGCTGAGGCTCAACTGAGCGACCTCGGCCTCATCTTGTGGTAGGGCAAATTCGGTGGGCAGCATGATGACGTTGATGTCCATCGCCTGAGGTGCAGGCCCCTCGGAGACATGCGAGTAGTCGTTGTCGAGCATGTCTTCCTCATCACCACTCAGACTAGGAGTCGGACTGGTTATCTCAATCGGCTTAACTCTCCATATCTATCTCGCAGTTGGTCGAGGGCAGATTTCTTCAAAAATAGCGTCGCGTTCAACCTCGGCCTTCTTCTCGCGCATCTCATGTGCCCGTAGTCATTGTAGATGCCTCTTTTGTGATTTGGACATGCCTGGAGGTGCCCAAGATGGTTGTGGCTTGGTGCCAGGTGCCACTTCCTGGTTCCTATCAACTCTAGCCGAAGTGGTACTACCCACCTCGGCCTCGTGCACTCTGTATTCGGAGGAGCCTTCGCTACGGACCCCGGCAATCGGATCGGCCTCGTTCGGCCGATTAGACCAGGCTCCGACGCGGGTTTCAGTAGAAGCAGGGGACTTAACTCCTGTCAGACATCAGTGATGGGGCCTTCGGGATTGGGACCTCCTGAGACCCTACTCTGACTGTGATAGCTTTGGACTCCTTGTCCTTTTCCCCTTCGCTCTCGTACCCTTTGACTTCGCTGAGCCGGCTCGAACGTACTACGGACAGCCTGTGGATGATGCCTCCCTCCTCTGCGTCTGTTTGTCCCTGCCATTCATATTACTCCGAAGGAAAACAAGGCATAGCGTTAAGTTGTGGAGGGTACTCCAGCTGTGATACATGTGGAGCCCACGGAGTCCCTACCCAGTTGTACGGTGGAGGCATCGGCAGCTCCAGTGGCTTCGCCAAATGTGGGCCGAACTCGTTACCTGGAGGGGCATTCGGCAGAGTCGACGGTGTCTCGGACCATATCAGTGAGGGGTCCTGCCAGGCCAGAGGTACGTTCGGCCAGTGTGGGCCGAAGCCTCCTGTCGAAGGGTTCGTCCAGAGTGGTGCGGGGTTCGGCCATTGGGGTCCGAACTCGCTCTGCATGGGGTTCGGCCACTGGGGTCCGAAGTTACTATACGGGGGTTCGACCACTAAGGTCCGAAGCGACTATACGGAGCATTAGGCCACTGTGGCCGGAAGTCACCGTGCGGAGGGTTCGACCATTACGGTCCAAAGCCATCATGAGGAGGGCTCGACCAGTTCAATCCGAAGCTACTCTCCGGATGCCTTGGGCCCTTCGGCTGACTTAGTTTCTTAGCGTGGGAGCCTATTTCCTTGGCTTTTCTTTGGTGCGTGTTTAACACATCTTATACGTTACCTTTGGCTTCTTCTGAGCCTTAGCCGAAGGAATGCTAATATTTTGCTTCCACACTCCCACCTCGGGGTTCTTAGGTATGAGTGTGCGTGTGCGCACCTCTCCAACAATTACCGCCTTCCCTTTAGCCGACTCATCCTGTTCTGGCCGAATCAACACCTTCTTCTCGCCGAGGTCGATGGCGTTGATGGGGAAGGGATCTTTGTCCAGCTTCATCTTTGGATTTTGGTCTATTTTCAATCGTCCTTCTATGGCCGATTGAACTTGCCGTCAAAAAACATTGCAGTCGTTAGTATTATGTGAATGTGAGTCATGCCACTTATAGTATGGATGTTTCTTCAACTCATTGGCAGATGGAATGACTTGGCCTTTAGGCAACCTGAGAAGCTAGTTCTTTAAGAGAAAATCAAATATTTTATCACACTTAGTTATGTCAAATGAGTACTTGACCTCACTAGGCTGATTCTTCGTGGTAGATGGTCGTAACTCGGAGCAAGTGATAGGTTTACTCTTATCGTTCCAAACCCATTCGGCCGCGTACATGTCGGCTGAATCCTCCTCTTCTGATTCCTCCTCATCGGAGTGTTCCATGACGTGTATTTCAGCCCTAGGCTTGTTAAACGTCTTAATGATCTTTTTATCTTTGGCTCGGCCTTCCTGGACCAGAGCCTGCTGCAAGACTTGGCTAACCTCTATGAATTCTAGATTGTCTAGCCTCTCTTTAATCTCAGAACGCAAACCGCTAAAAGCTAGATCCGCTAAATCTCTTTCTGAAATATTAAGACTAAAACATCGGTTTATAGTGTCCCTAAAACGCTTGATATACTAAGAGACGTCCTCATTAGACTTCTGCCTAACCGATGTCAAGTGTGAGAGCCTAAGTTCTGTCTCACCCATATAGAAGTAGTCATGGAATTTTTGTTCTAGCTCGTCCCATGTTTGGACGGAGTTCGGCGGGAGCGCCGAAAACCAAGTGAAAGTGGTGCCGGATAGCGAGAGAGAAAATAGTCTAAGTTTCAGAGCGTCTGACCCGCTAGCTTCTCCACACTGTGCTAAAAATTGACTAACATGATCTAGTGTGGTTTTGTTACCCTCGCCGTCGAACTTAGTAAACTCAGGGATTCTATAGCTGTGGGGGTAGGGTATTGTATCGAAATGACTGGGATATGGCTTCTTGTAAACCCTAGCCCAACCCCTAGGCACGAAACTGGCGCATTCCCTAAATAGTGCACGGATTCGCTCCTCTAGGTCATCCTGGCCTGCTGCCTGCGCACGTCTCTCGTGCGGGGCCGTGACATGCGGTGGGATATCAGCGTGTCAGCCATGGGCCTCTTGCCTATGCGCTAGCTGTACGACACGCTTGGGCCCAGGCGCCTGTGCATGTGGTGCAGGCAGCGCAGGCAGGGCTGGTACCGGCGCAGGTAGTGGTGCGTGGTATGCGGTGCTAGCTTGGCTGTAAGCATAATGACTAGTCTCGGCAACGGGTGTTGAGGCCGAAGATGTAACGGTCTTCCAAGTGCTACCGTCAGTTCTGCTGTGCACATGATTTACCAGAGGTATACTAGCAATAGAGGCTGATGGTATGGCCTCTGTAAAGCCAAACCTTCTAAGTGTCGCCTCTACTTGGGAGCTAACTGCCGAATCTAAATGGTTGACTAGCGAAGCGCTAATGGCCTGATCTACCGATGCAACTATTTTTTTCTCACTCTCTAAAGAAGATAAACAAGGCGATACGGGTGTTACTTGGATCCAAGCAAGGTTAGGTGCGATGATGTCACGCTTGATGAAGCTCACGCGTGTCTTGACGTAGATCCCAAGCATCATGTCTTGGAGCGCCTTCAACTTTGCCTCGATCTCTGCTTGGTCTTCTGTGGGAATATCTTCAAGAGTAGGTGTCAGGATGTTGCAGTTGTCGATATATGCGCCTCCTACGGTGTCCATCGGTGGTGTAGACGTTGTAGTCGTTGTAGATGTAATAGTGGCCAATGTAGACGTACCCATCATTTTGGTGTAGCTTCTCCCCAGCGGAGTCGCCAAAAAGTGTGTTTACACAAAAATGTGCCCCCGCACTTGGGTCAATTCGACGATCCAAAAGTGTGCGGATACTTAGGGACTAGCCTAAGCATAACACAACACCGACGTCGTGTTCCGACTACCCTTAGCCGTGGTAAGGGGGGGAGTCTACAGGAAATCAGATCACACAAAATAATCTAATTAGCCAAAAGAAATATATTAAACAGAACAAATCAGCAAACCGAGCGGAGCGTGGCTGATTTGAAGTATAGTGCGAAGGGTGTCACCGAAGGGTACCTTCGGCGTTTGGACTGATCTGGTCGAAGATGAACTCTGAAAGGATTGGACGCGACGATCACCTCCGAACAGTGGGGTTCGTCGTGAAGTCTCCGACACAGCAGGACACAGAGTGATGACTCAAGCGCAACGCGCGAGCGCGACTTCGTCTCGAGCGGAGTACGAGCATGGCGAAGCCTATCGTGATGAAGTGTGCTAGCGAAGCATGTTGGCGTGTGGTCAAAGCAGGGATTTTGCCGAAGGGTGTTCTGGCAACCTCCGAAACCAATCTCTCAGCTCCGGACACCTCCGACGAAGTAGCTCCGAACGTAGAAACCTACAACGGAGTAGAGTCGAAGTACCAATTTGGCCTGAGGACTGAATTCTACTAGGTGTTGCACTAGGAGCGAAGGTAGCAATTTGTTACGCATATTAGCGGATACTTCACCGACGAAGTAACAAGGCGATAGCAATCTATTACGTAGATTAACGGATACTTCACAAGCAAAGTAACAAGGCGATAGCAATCTATTACGTAGATTAACGGATACTTCACAAGTGAAGTAACAAGGATTACCAGTGTTCCGAAGTGGCCATCAGAGGGCATCCAGGCAAACCCATGAAGAGTACAGAAAAGTAAAGATAAAGTAAATACGATTCAAAGCTAGGGCTTTGTGGTTGATTTTTGTTGGAGGCGTCCTCTGAACCGGCCTAACCCCTATATTTATAGGGGCTAGACTTCTAATCTCTAAGTCTAATCTGTTATGACTCGGCTGAATTATGCATAGAGATAAACACTTAGCCAGAATCGGATCTAACTCTATCTCTGCCCGAATTGGGCCTTCGGCTAGGCCCGTCGAAGCCTGCTCCTCGGGCCGAAGCTTTGGCAGAGTGGGCCTCCGAAGGCCTCCTGGCCAAAGGTTGTGGGCTGGATGGAAGCTTCCGGAGCCCGTAGCCCAGTGGGCCTTCGGCCCTATAGGGCTTTGGCCTAACCCGGGACATGTGCATTTTTGGCCCAAATTACAAAAATTGATATTTTGACAATCTTAATTAGTGATGCCATTTTTTGCTATCAACGTGCTTTCATCTCCGGTGATTTATTTTGGCTAGTTTATTTTTTTATAGCCGCCAAGGCCTCGGTTTCTCCACCATTTGTGTTTCACAAATTGAGATTGTGATGTTGTATTCAGTTTTTCTTACTATAGTTGTCGTGCACGGATTTTCAACTCTCCGGATTTTTTGATTCGCAAAATTTACTTTTGTTCGGCCTGATCTTGTTATTCATGCCTGAAGTTCGCATGTAGCCGCTCACCGGCTCGACCATTGCTTGCATTCGATTCGTTTCCTGGAGTCGCGTGTGGGCAATCCTAGCCAAGCAGTGATTTTTTACTTATAAGTGTTGGGGAATAGGGGAGCTACGCTAGCCGGCAAATTCAAAATTTATGCCCTTAGCCCACGACTCATGCATGTACGAGATCATGGATCGGTACCTTCTTGCACGAGACGCTCTAGGTGCAGCGGAAGAAGATGTCGGAGTAGCGCTTCAAACCTATCCTCGCTTCGTCCTTGCCGTCCTTCACCGATCCGATCGATGAAGACTACATAGTCGTTCACATGTAGATATCCACGAGCGTCTCTATTGGAGCAATGCCTCCACAGAGTCCACACGTACAGGGATGGAGAACCTCCCACAGCAGCATGCTAGCACCGCACATGAGAGATTGGGATCCTTGATCTCAACGATTGAGATCAAGAAAGGGAGGAGAGCTCTTTGGTGACTAGGTCTAATCTAGGCTTATTCCTTGGTTCCAAGACATCCTCCTCCTCTCCTTTTATAGGGCTGAGAGCCCCCTGGTCATGCTCATCTTGAAACCCTCAAAACCGTAACAGATCCAATTTGTTTGTCCACATTGGAACTTCTGATCCTGGATTGGAACTTTTGACAAGGTATTTTAGGTCTCCCGATACAGAACGACACGCAACAGATCCAATATGTTATCGCCCACCTCGGAACTTCTGATACCATATCGGAACTTCTGGCTCGTCGGAAATTCCGATTCCATATCGGAACTTCCGAAGTAACATTTGCTCTCTGTATCTGAGAAACCAAGGGTTGGTTTCGGTGTTTGTGATGAGTGATTGACAGGCTTTTACCCTCGGGTCCGAAGGGGTACCTCCGAAGGGGGTTCGGAGGGTTGACCTCCGAAGGGTGTTCGATGGTTTGGTTGATGCAGCTGTTGCAGCGGAGTGTACGTGTCGGAGGGGTCTGATAGTACACGATGACTGGGTTTGTACCGAAGGCTTCGGTACTTTGGGCGGTACACCGGAGTGTGTGCCGGAGGTTGCTAATCCGGAGAGGTCTCCGGAGTACTGGAAACACTTGTCTGTTTGTCGGTGGTGCGCAGGGACTTCGGAGGCGACGGACAGGTTCACGGCAGGTGAACCTGGGTCAAGCGGGAGGCTTGATGCCAGGGGAGCGGGGAGCTCCGTCACGGTGGCTGCGAAGGGGTCCGGGTCGGTCCTCGGGTCGAGGTGCGCCAGGTGAAGGCAGAGAGTGCGGAGCATGGCTCCGGGTGAAGGTACTCCGAGACAAAGTCCTCGGAGTTGAGGCACTTCGAAGGTACTCCGAATGGAGTGACTTCGGAGTTGGATGGATCAAGTCCTCTGCGGAGGCAAGGAGTTCGAAGTGTGCTCCAGAGGGAGACATTCGAAGGTACCTGACGAAGGTCTCAGAAGTCGAGGCGCATCGAAGGCATGGTCCGGGTGAGGCTCGTCGAGGAGTGTGCTCGGGGAGAGGCACTGCGACGAAGGGCTCATGGAATGCTTCGTGCGGAGGCCTTGGACGAAGGAGGGACTTCGAAGGGTGGTACTCCGAAGGTGGGGCTTCGGAGTGAGGAAGGCTTCGGAGCAAGGCTAGCTCCGGAGTGTGGTTGTCTTGTGGTACTTCGGCCTGCATGGCTTCGGTACACGGACTGACGGAGTTCGAGCTGGGCGCAGCTGCGAAGCCGTGGTGGTCCACTCCGGAGGTGTTGGTGCGAAGGCCCAAGGGCTTTGACGGCTTCAGCTCAAAACCGTCACTGTATCGTAGGCTGACTTCGGTGAAGCGGAGGCCATCTGGCTAAAGGCTTCTCACCAAAGCTACCGCACCCCTCGCGTGCGAAGGGGGGCTTCAGAAAGGTCAAAGGCTGCAAGTCTGACAGTGTCTGCTCTGCAAAAAGCTGGCGCTGTCCCCTCTGCAAAGGCTGACAAAGAAGCCTCCAATAAAGTTGACTACCTTTTGTATCCCTTAGTTCTGTAGAGACAAAACCAATGTAAACCCTAGGGGTAAAGTAGTCAATTCCTTTGGGTGAACTGTGGGCTATAAATATGGGGGCTCGGTAGGTAACATTTAACACTTTGAGCATTTACTGCTGAGCTCCTGTAACCACACACTTCGTTGTATTCATCCAGAGTTCAATTTTTCTGTGTTCCTTGTTCAAGCGGCGAAGCCCTGCTTCTGTGTGCTTTTTGCTTGAGCTCGCGTTACATACCTCACTAGTTGTAGTGCGCCGAAGCCTGTCTAGGCGAAGGGTGTCTTTGTGCGAAGTGTGTTTTTCAGTGTGCTCTCGCTCTGTGTAACTTGAGGCTAGACCTCTCTGCTTACTAGCGAAGCCCTGATCGAAGTCCGTTTTGCTTCTTGTGACGAACCCCCTAGCGAAGTCTATTAGTGTGCGTTTAGACCTTCGTGTACGAAGCCCAGCACCAGTTGCTGCTGCCAAGTACTTGGTCGAAGTCCTCAGTGAGGTGTCCACTCTTGCGAAGGGTGAAGTGCGAAGCCTGCTCGAAGCACCCTGTGTGCGGAGCCTGCACTGACTTAGCAGAGTAGATTTTCGAGGGTTGTTAGTGGAGCGAAGTCTTCTTGGCTTCGAACTTTTGCTCCTGCGAAGCCTGCGTTCGGAGCTGTCAAAGCACCTCCGAACCAGACCTCCGAAGGTTGTGTTCGAAGCCTGTTCCGCAGAAGACAGAACTAAAACCGAAGGCTAGCGTTTAGCCCGAAATTTTAAAAGCTCCCATTCACCCCCCTCTGGTCGCCGTTTCTGGTCCAACAATTGGTATCAGAGCGGGTTAAGATCACCAGTTGACCTTAACCGGTTTTGTGATCTGTTGGCAACATGGATAGAGGCAGTAAAATTCCTCTGTTCGATGGGACTGATTTCGCATACTGGAAGGTGCGCATGGACGCTTACTTGTTAAGCCAAGGAAATGCAATTTGGGAGATTGTGGACTCACAATACTCCATCCCTGATACTCGCACTACTCAAACAGAAAAAGATCAGTATAATGCCAACTCCAAGGCTAGGAATATACTGTTCATTGGTTTGAGTCGGAGTGAGTTTGATGGGGTGCAGCACCTTAGGACTGCTAGGGAGATTTGGACAACACTCACTATTTTTCATGAGGGCTCTACTCAGATCAAGGCCACGCGCCAAAGCACATACAACCAACAGTATCAGCTGTTTGTGCAGGCACCTGGTGAATCCATAGATGCCATGTTTTCACGTTTTGATTCTATAGTGAGTAACTTGCGATCCAACGAGACGCTTGCTTACAATGATCACGATAGGGCTATCAAGCTTCTCTATGCTCTTGACCGTAGCATATGGGAAGTGAAGATATCCAGCATTGAGGAGTCTGCAGGTTATGACACATTGACCTGTGATGAGCTCTTCAGCAAGCTGAAGTCCACAGAGATTGCCAAGGCATCTCTTGCAGTGCACAGAAGCTCTTTGCCACAACCATTGGCATTGGTTTCTAGCACTAGCCGTGGAACCGCTGCAGAACCAAGCACATCTGGTACTTGTGTTCTTGCAGATGGTTTTGCTTTGTCCTCCCTGGTCTCCGTCACAAAGGAACAGGTGGACACTCTGGATGATGATGAGCTTGCCCTCATTGCCAGGAGGTTCACCTGTTTTTATCATGAGAGACGGGATCAGAGGAGAAGTGGTTTTAGTGGTTGCTTTGAATGTGGCGACACCTCTCACATTAAGGCCAATTGTCCTAATCTCAAGAAGAGAGATGAGAGTGAGCGCCCCAAATACCACAAGAAGGAGAGGAAACCCTTTGTGAAGGGCAAGCGCGGCAAGATGGCTAAGAAAGTAGCCAAGGCCGCTTCCAGAGCATTTGTTGCTGCTCTCAGCGACATCGACACGTCCTCAACTGAGGAGTCGAGCTCTGAGGAGGAAGAGTCCCCAAGGAAGGAGGACAAGAAGGATAAAAAGGGACGAGACTTCACCGGCCTTTGCTTCATGGCCGACAGCGATCACAGCGGCGATGAGCTTTACTCATCTGAGGTACCACTATCATCTGACCAGCTATTAATTAAATTAGATGAGCTGAATGAAGTAGTTCTTGGTCAGGATAGATTACTTGTGCAAGCCGCTAGAGAAAGAAAAGACCTTAGACTTAGGCTAGAAACTGTTTCTACTGAGTATGCCATGCATAAGTCTAAGTTTAATGATGCTAAATGTGAATCTTGTTCTGTTGTCATGAGTGAGCTTGCTCAGTTGCGTTCTGTTCATGCTCAAACTCTATCTGAGCTAGAGACTGCACAGAAGCAGCTTTTGGAGATGGATTCTAGACCTCATGATGTTATTGATTGCATGAACTGTTCTTTATTGCGCGAGAGCATTAATTTACGTGATAAACATGTTCATGATTTAGAAGCTAGATTGGAGAGGGCCGGTAGTTCTAAGGATGTGCAGCCTGTGTGTGACACTTGCATCACCCTTAAGGACCAGCTAGGCACTGTTAGAGAGCGAGCTGAAAACCTCATGTCTGAAAATGAATACCTTCTTTCTGTGGTTAATAAATGCACTGAGGGAAAGGGTAGGATGGATTTGCTCTTAGCCAAGACCAAGTTGTGTGCTGACAAAGCAGGGGTAGCTCTAGGTTTGGGTTTTGAGAGGATTCCTTCAGACAGTAAGACCAAAACTGTTTTTACCTCTCCCACTACCTTAGAGAAAGAGAGAGCTCTATTAGACACCCCTTCAGCCAAAAAGCCTACCCAACTACCAAAGAAAACCACACCTCCTGCCAAGAAAAATCCTCCCAAGAAAACCACTCAGAAGAAGCCCAAGGAGCCTGTGAGAGTTGCTCCTGTGACCCATGAGAGTGCCCCGAGGAGAGTGTTTCATTGTTCCTATTGTCAGTGGGCGGGTCATTTGGTTGGCTTCTGTTTTCGTCGCATCAAGGATGAGCGACGCGCTCAGGAGATGAGTTACCAGGACATGCATTACCCATCTTTAGGTATGCATGAGTCTGAGTTTTACTATCGTCCTGCTTTTGAGGCTCCTCGTGCTTCTCGGAGAGGTTTTGCTCCTCGAGGTGTTCACCATGTTCCATATGGTGGTAGACCTCGGGCGAGTAGCTTTGTACCTCGTCAGAGTAGGAGACCTCGTCATGCTTTTCGATCACTGCATGTAGGTAGACCTCACACTTTGCATCATTCGGACTATCATGTGCGTAGACCGTCTACTTTTACTGCGCCTACTACTCGTGTCACTCAGTGCTGGATGCCTCGTCATTTTTTCACTCACCCTAGCACTGAGCGATCGAGATATTCTTATCATGTGTAGGCGATAGATCGAGGCTTGGAGGGCACGTGGATCATGGACTCCGGTTGTTCGCGCCACATGACCGGAGATGGAGCTTGGTTCTCCAGCCTCACCACAACCAAGCAAAGGGAACATATCACCTTCGGAAACAATCGAAGGAGTAGAGTGAAAGGTAAAGGTGTGGTAAGAATTAACTCGAATTTCACTCTCAAAGATGTTGCTTTGGTTGAGAACCTGGGATACAATTTGCTGTCTGTATCTCAGTTGCTTGATGAGGGCTTCGAAGTGCGATTCCATCGCGATACTTCGCAAGTACTCAATTCTGATGGCGTTGTGGTGTGTAAGATCTTCAGAGTTGGGAGAGTTTTTGGAGCTGATTTTTCTGAGTCATCTGGATCTTCTCATTGTCTAGTTGCACATTCGACTTCTGAGCTTTGGAAGTGGCATAGGAGACTATGGCATATGAGCTTTGAGTTGCTCGCTCGTCTGAGCGCCCTAGGTCTGATCCGAGGATTGCCCAAGCTCAAGTTTGAGAAAAATTTAGTTTGCGCTCCTTGTCGACATGGAAAAATGATTGCTGCTTCGCATTCGCCAGTCACCACAGTGATGACTGAACAACCCGGAGAACTTCTCCACATGGACACTGTAGGCCCTTCTCGGGTTAGTTCTTTAGGCGGCAAGTGGTATGTATTAGTTGTTGTCGACGATTTCTCTCGCTACTCTTGGGTCTTCTTTCTTCCCAGCAAGGATGAAGTGTTTTCACACTTTCGGAGCTTGGCTTTGAGAGTTTTTACTGAACTCCCAGGTGCATTGAAATTCATTCGAAGCGATAATGGCACTGAGTTCAAAAATAGTCTCTTTGTTGACTTTTGCATGGAGCATGGCATAGAACATCAATTCTCTGCTCCGCGGGTTCCTCAACAGAACGGTGTTGTTGAGAGGAAAAACCGCACTTTGGTTGAGATGGCTAGGACGATGCTTGATGAGCATAGGACTCCTAGAAAATTCTGGGCTGAGGCCATGAACACTGCATGTTACATCTCAAACCGAATCTTCTTGCGCTCAATTTTGAACTTGACATCCTATGAGCTGCGTTTGGGAGACAGCCCAAGGTTACTCATCTTCGAGTTTTCGGTTGTCGTTGCTTTATCCTAAAACGTGGTAATTTGGATAAATTTGAGTCGCGTTCTTCTGACGGGATCTTTTTGGGTTACACTACTCACGGTCATTCTTATCGTGTTTATAACTTGGAGACTAACACTGTCATCGAGTCATGTGATGTGACTTTTGATGAATCAACCCCCTCTGTTAGTTCTGCTTTTGAACAGGCAAATGAACACGACATGGAACAGACCTTATTCGAAGAAGAAGACCCCGGAGAATTCGAGGATGAACCCCTACTACCCTCGACATCAACCCCCGAAGCTGACCCCGCTTCAACTACTTCGGCACGAGGTCCCGAAGTGACTACCTCGACATCGGTCATCTTGGACCACACCAACGCACAAGTTGAGGGGGAGACTGCATCCCGCCGCGAGGCTCCACATCATGTTCAAAGGATGCACCCTCCCGAGCAGATCATTGGTGAGCTTGATCAAAGGGTAACACGTTCTCATGCTCATTTCATTGATTCCGCTTTTGTTGCTTCTTTCGAGCCCTTAGATGTTAGTCACGCACTTTCTGATTCTAGTTGGATCAATGCCATGCATGAGGAACTTGAAAATTTTGAGTGAACCAAGTCTGGTCTTTAGTTGATCCTCCACCTAATGTTCATTTCATTGGAACAAAATGGATTTTCAAAAACAAACAAGGGGAGGATGGGACTATAGTTAGAAACAAGGCTAGACTTGTAGCTCAGGGCTTTTCTCAACTCGAAGGGATTGATTTTACTGAAACTTTTGCACCTGTTGCTCGCCTTGAGGCCATTAGGATTTTGCTTGCCTTTGTG
>JAAALK010000284.1:32237921-32368223 GCA_019279435.1 Zizania palustris
CTTGAGCGAGGGTATTTGATGGGCTCTGTTGATAAAACACTGTTTACTCTCAGCATGGCAAAGATTTCCTCCTAGTCAGATTTATGTGGATGATATCATCTTTGGTGGCTCTTCTCATGTTTTGGTTGCCGAGTTTGCAGATACCATGAGCAGGGAATTGAAATATCCATGATGGGCGAGCTTACTTTTTTCCTTGGTTTGCAAGTCAAGCAAGGCAAACAGGTACTTTTGTCCACCAGACAAGTACACCAAGGACCTGCTCAAGAAGTTTGATATGTCTGATGCGAAGCCCCTCGCCACTCCAATGGCTACATCTGTAGCATTGGACCCTGATGAAGATGGAGAAGGCCGTAGATCAGAAGGAGTTCCGAAGCATGATCGGCTCCCTCCTCTACTTGACTGCCACGAGGCCGGACATACACTTCGCAGTGTGTCTGTGCGCTCGTTTTCAGGCTTCGCCACGAGCTTCGCACCGCCAAGCGGTAAAACGCATACTCAGGTATCTCAAACATACCCTCGAATTTGGCATATGGTATACAACATCTTCATCTTTATGTCTTCGAGGTTATTCTGATGCGGATTTTGCTGGGTGTAGAATTGATAGGAAGAGTACCTCTGGTACTTGTCATTTTCTAGGTACTTATTTGGTTTGCTGGTCTTCCCGCAAACAGTCTAGTGTTGCACAATCGACGGCTGAGGCCGAATATGTTGCTGCAGCTAGCTGTTGCTCTCAGATTCTATGGATGGTTTCCACTTTGCGGGATTTCGGGTTAGATTATAAGA
The DNA here is from genome assembly GCA_019279435.1 of Zizania palustris. Taxonomy (NCBI): domain Eukaryota; kingdom Viridiplantae; phylum Streptophyta; class Magnoliopsida; order Poales; family Poaceae; genus Zizania; species Zizania palustris. The sequence continues at coordinate 32,238,705 of JAAALK010000284.1, forward strand.
GTTTCCACTTTTCTGTGATAACACTAGTGCTATTTGTATTGCAAACAACCCGGTTCAGCATTCCAGAACAAACACATTGATGTGCGATATCATTTTCTCAGAGATCACAATGAGAAGGTGATATTGAACTTCAATATGTTGATACCCAACACCAGCTAGCCGATATTTTCACAAAACCCCTCGATGCTTCTCGATTTGCTTACTTGCGTGGGGAACTTGGTATTTGTCACCATTACGGCATTTTGTGAGGGGGAGCAATTTTAGATGGATGTGCATTTGCTGATTGTGTTGAAATTGCATTTACATCTTTTGCATTTATATGCCTGATTATAATCCATGACATCATGACAGCTCAGCTCTTTTTAATTTATTTGGAACATTCATGTGCATGATGTTTTATTTTCAAAATCAAATCGTGCTCACTGCTTAGTCTTGAATCTAGCATGTTTAGGCAGGACTGCTTTAGCTATCTTTTATCTGCTTGATAGCAAGACACTGTTCATTGGATGCTCAAAATTGCAACTTGAAACATTGTTCTACATCCTCATGGAGATTCATCAAGTGTTAAACAAAATGATTCATTTAATTGAAATCAAAAATCCATGATTTGCATGCTTTAAGTGAAAAGATCCAGGTGGGTTTGTTTGTCACACTACTCTATTCTAGACTTCTTTCCATTGCACATTGGTCTGAACTGGAATAGTGTAGTGTATGCCAAAATCATTGCCTTAAGCTTCTTATGGTTTTCATGCCTAGGCTTGGCCTGATTGGAAAGTATAAGGCAGACAAACAAATAACCCCTGGCACTAAGAAAAGAACAACAAATTCATTGTTTATCAAGGTTGCTTTTCATGCTTCATTTGAACTGAACTTGTCTGTCTAGAGTAGAAATTGACTAGCTTTGCGCAGTCACCTGCTCTTACTTGTCTAGTTTCCTTCACTAAGTGGTGATGCTTTTATTTCAAAAATAATCAAAACACATGCTTCATCATGTTTTTAGAGAATGTTAATTTGAGCTGAGCCCATGATCATTTGTGTTATTATTGGCATATTTTTGCTTTATATGTCTTTGCAATTCTGCTCATTTCCAAGCTATGCATCCTTTTCATACGCCTTGATGCTTGCATTGCCAAAGGGGGAGAGACTTGCTATGTTCTCTGCCGCAAAGGGGGTATAATTTCCAAAGGGGGAGAAAATTTGACATAAAGGGGGAGAAGGTTCTTTGTTGCCAAAGGGGGAAAACTTAACTCAAGGGGAGTTTTTATTGCCGAAGGGGCTTTTACTCTTTTGAAAAGGGGGAGGAAAATTCTTTTGTCAAGTGACATGATTGGCTCTTTTCTGAGTTTTTATGGTCACTTGTGTGCTAAAACTTTTTAATTTTTCTTGAACTTGAATTTGGTTGTCAATGCACTCATCAAGGGGGATATTGAGAAACCAAGGGTTGGTTTCGGTGTTTGTGATGAGTGATTGACAGGCTTTTACCCTCGGGTCCGAAGGGGTACCTCCGAAGGGGGTTCGGAGGTTGGACCTCCGAAGGGTGTTCGGAGGTGGTTTCACCGAAGGGTGTTCGGTGGTTTGGTTGCTGCAGCTGTTGTAGCGGAGTGTACGTGTCGGAGGGGTCCGATAGTACACGATGACTAGGTTTGTACCGAAGGCTTCGGTACTTTGGGCGGTACACGAGAGTGTGTGCCGGAGGTTGCTAACCCGGAGAGGTCTCCGGAGTACTAGAAACACTTGTCTGTTTGTCGGTGGTGCGCAGGGACTTCGGAGGCAACGGACAGGTTCGCGGCAGGTGAACCTGGGTCAAGCGGGAGGCTTGATGCTAGGGGAGCGGGGAGCTCCGTCACGGTGGCTGCGAAGGGGTCCGGGTTGGTCCTCGGGTCGAGGTGCGCCAGGTGAAGGCAGAGAGTGCGGAGCGTGGCTCCGGGTGAAGGTACTCCAAGACAAAGTCCTCGGAGTTGAGGCACTTTGAAGGTACTCCGAATGGAGTGACTTCGGAGTTGGATGGATCAAGTCCTCTGCGGAGGCAAGGAGTTCGAAGTGTGCTCAGGAGGGAGACATTCGAAGGTACCCGACAAAGGTCTCAGAAGTCGAGGCGCATCGAAGGCATGGTTCGGGTGAGGCTCGTCGAGGAGTGTGCTCGGGGAGAGGCACTGCGACGAAGGGCTCATGGAATGCTTCGTGCGGAGGCCTTGGACGAAGGAGGGACTTCGAAGGGTGGTACTCCGAAGGTGGGGCTTCGGAGTGAGGAAGGCTTCAGAGCAAGGCTAGCTCCGGAGTGTGGTTGTCTTGTGGTACTTCGGCCTGCATGGCTTCGGTACACGGACTGACGGAGTTCGAGCTGGGCGCAGCTGCGAAGCCGTGGTGGTCCACTCCGGAGGTGTTGGTGCGAAGGCCCAAGGGCTTTGACGGTTTCGGCTCAAAACCGTCACTGTATCGAAGGCTGACTTCGGTGAAGCGGAGGCCATCTGGCTAAAGGCTTCTCACCGAAGCTACCGCACCCCTCGCGTGCGAAGGGGGGATTCGGAAAGGTCAAAGGCTGCAAGTCTGACAGTGTCTGCTCTGCAAAAAGCTGGCGCTGTCCCCTCTGCAAAGGCTGACAAAGAAGCCTCCAATAAAGTTGACTACCTTTTGTACCCCTTAGTTCTGTAGAGACAAACCAATGTAAACCCTAGGGGTAAAGTAGTCAATTCCTTTGGGTGAACTGTGGGCTATAAATATGGGGGCTCGGTAGGTAACATTTAACACTTTGAGCATTTACTGCTGAGCTCCTGTAGCCACACACTTCGTTGTATTCATCCAGAGTTCAATTTTTCTGTGTTCCTTGTTCAAGCGGCGAAGCCCTGCTTCTGTGTGCTTTTTGCTTGAGCTCGCGTTACATACCTCGCTAGTTGTAGTGCGCCGAAGCCTGTCTAGGCGAAGGGTGTCTTTGTGCGAAGTGTGTTTTTCAGTGTGCTCTCGCTCTGTGTAACTTGAGGCTAGACCTCTCTGCTTACTAGCGAAGCCCTGATCGAAGCCCGTTTTGCTTCTTGTGACGAACCCCCTAGCGAAGTCTATTAGTGTGCGTTTAGACCTTCGTGTACGAAGCCCAGCACCAGTTGCTGCTACCAAGTACTTGGTCGAAGTCCTCAGTGAGGTGTCCACTCTTGCGAAGGGTGAAGTGCGAAGCCTGCTCGAAGCACCCTGTGTGTGGAGCCTGCACTGACTTAGCAGAGTAGATTTTCGAGGGTTGTTAGTGGAGCGAAGTCTTCTTGGCTTCGAACTTTTGCTCCTGCGAAGCCTGCGTTCAGAGCTGTCAAAGCACCTCCGAACCAGACCTCCGAAGGTTGTGTTCGAAGCCTGTTCCGCAGAAGAGAGAACTAAAACCGAAGGCTAGCTTTTAGCCCGAAATTTTAAAAGCTCCCATTCACCCCCCCTCTGGTCGCTGTTTCCGGTCCAACAGTATCGATACCAGATAATAATCGGAACTTCCGATACTACCAATCGGAAATTCCAATCCACAGAATTTTCTTGTGCATATCCTTCAATCGCCCACTTGCACAAGAAACAATTCTTTGCATATTTTAATCCATCCCCTTAAGTGTGTGACCCGAAAGGTTCATACACTAACAGTTGTTCACCGGAAACATTTTCTGGCTCACTGATCAATAGTGGTACCTAGCAGCACATATTGACACTGAAAAGCTTACAAAATCAATTTTCACTAAACCATGATATACACAAGCACCAGTCCCTTTACCACACGCTGTCAGTCAAGCTCAAGGTGAGATACGTGCCACCCTTGTTTGTTAGCTCGACATTTCACTTGATCAAGTATGGGATTTAAATCATGACTAACTCCTTAGTCATAGTGGCATGGTCATGCACTTTTCCAATCCAATACCTCGAGGGGCCAAGAGATGACTCTCTCATAATTAGGAGGTGTAAATTCCATCTTGATAGTAATATCCCAAGACATGTTTCATAACACACCTGAAAACAACTCTTATTACTACCTTATTACGGAATAGCGTTAGGAATCATCTAAGTGTGTCAGTACGCATTCTGGAATCAAATGACGATCTCAGGTGTAAGGACTTTGTAGGTACACCATTTGAGATGAAAATTGTTGGCACATTACAATAACAATCCTAAGAGTATCTCAAGTGGACTTGACGGACTAGGAACAACACCCAGCTCATAAACAAAATTTCTGATCCAAACGGCCTCCTTCGCAGCTTCTGAAGCGGCAATATACTCAACTTCTATTGTAGAATCGGCCACTGTCTTTTGCTTGGAACTCTTTCAACTCACTGCGCCTCCATTGAGGCAGAACACAAAGCCAAATTGCGATCGAGAATCATCTTTATCGGTCTGAAAGCTAGCATTCGTGTAACCACTTAGAACGAGCTCCTCTTCACCACCGTATACTAGGAACATCTCCTAAGTCCTTCTCAAGTACTTTCCTAAGTCCGTGTAACACTTAGAGCATATGACACATCTAGGCGTGTACATAGCACGGCATACTTGATGGATCCAATTGCGGAGCCATATGGGATTGCACTCATCTTCTCTAGCTCATCAGGTGTTGTAGCACACTGATTCTTACTAAGAGAAATATCATGTGACATTTGCAGAAAACCCTTCTTAGAATTCTGCATTTTGAAATGATTCAAAACCTTGTCAATGTACATACTTTGACTTAATCCAATTAACCATTTTGATCTATCTCTATAGATATTTATGCCCAAAATGTATGCTGCCTCTCCAAGATCTTTCATCGAAAAACTATTTTTCAATGTAGTCTTGACAGCATTCAAGAGAGGAATATCATTTCTGATCAACAATATGTCATCCACATATAGGACTAGAAACACAAGGGAGCTCCCACTAGCCTTCTTGTAAACAGAAGATTCTTCTTCATTCTTGATGAAGCCAAACCTTTAGACTACCTCATCAAAGCGAAGATTCTAACTCCAAGATGCTTGCTTCAATCCATAAATGGACTTTAGCAACTTGCAAACTTTCCTAGCATTTCCCGGACCGTCAAGACCTTCAGGGTGTCATGTACACATCCTAACTTAGGTTTCCATTCAGGAAAGCCATCTTGACATCCATTTTCCATATCTCATAATCATAAAATGCGGCAATTGCTAGAATGATCCGAATAGACATAAGCATGGTGACGGGAAAAAATGTTCCTGTTGACACGAAAACGTGCCCCCGCACTTGAGTCAGTTTAACGATCCAAATGTGTGTGAATACTTAGGGACAAGCCTAAGAGTAACACAACACCGACGTCGTGTTCCGACTACCGTCAACCGTGGTAAGGGGGTGGAGTAGTCAGGTAATCAGATCACATAGAAATAATCCAATTAGCCGAAAAGGAATATATTAAACAGAATAAATCAGCAAGCTGAGCGGAGCCAGACTGATCCGAAGTATACAGTGCAAAAGGTATCGACGAAGTGTACCTTCAGCATGTGATGCGAAGGGTCCCACCGAAGGGTGCCTTCGGCGTTCAGGACTGATCTGGCCAAACGCGGGCTTCGAATAGATCTTGACGTGACAATCACCTCCGAACAGCGGGGTTCGGCGTGAAGTCCATGACACGATAAAATAAGTCAAACGCAACACATGGGCGTGACTTTGTCTAACGCGGGGTACAAATGTAGCGAAGCCCATTGTGATGAAGCCTATTGCAAAGCGTGCTGGCGTGTGGGACTCGATCGAACCGACAACTGCGTGATGGTCTAGCACGGGTAGTCGAAGCAGTATTCCCGTCGAGGGGTGTTCTGGCAGCCTCTGAAACCAATCTCTTGGCTCCAGACACCTCCGGTGAAGTGGCTCCGAGTGTGAAAACCTGCAACAAAATAGATATCAAGTGCCAATTCGTCCTGTGGACCGAATTCTGCTAAGTGTTGCACTAGGAGAGCGAAGGTAGCAATATGTTTCGCAGATTAGCAAATACTTCACAGGTGAAGTAACAAGGTGATAGAAATCTATTACGTAGATTAACGGATACTTCACAAGCGAAGTAACAAGGATTACCACTATTCCGAACTGGCTGGCGGAGGGCTTCTAGGCAAACCCATGAAGGTTGTAGAAAAGTAAAGGTAAAAGTAAAGGTACGGTTCAAAGCTAGGGCTTTGTGTTGATTTGTGTTGGGGGCCTTAATGAACTGGCCTCACCCCTATATTTATAGGGGCTAGACTTCTAATCTCTAAGATTAATCTGTTAAGATTCGACCTAATCATGCATAGGGATAAAACTAGCCAGAATCAGACTCAAACTCTATCTCTGAAATCCTGCCCAAAGTGGGCCTTCGGCCAGGCCCATCAAAGCCTGCTCCTTAGGCCGAAGCTTCGGTAAGAAGGGCCTCCGAAGGCCTTCGGGCTGAAGGTAGCGGGCCTGCTGGAAGCTTCCGAAGCCCATAGCTTTAATGGGCCTTCGGCCCTATACGGTTTTGGCCCGATCTAGGACATGTGTATTTTTGGCCCAAATTACCAAAATTGATATTTTGACAATCTTAACCATTAATGCCATTTTTTTGCTATCAACACATGCCCCCTTGCCTTTTAGCGAACTAAATGATCTAAAAGCATAACGGGCTAAGGACGATACCTCTCATATCGGCCTTTCGACATTTTCAAGTTGTTTGCCACACACTTGGGAAGTACTTTTTCAAGTATATGCCATTCAAAGCTCTTCGAAACCGCTCTCCTTTCAGAGATTCTAACACATATGCATTACCGGGAGAGATCTCGACTATTTTTAAAGGGCCTTCCCAACTAGGTGACCAATTACCATATTTAGGGCTCTTAGTGCCTAAAGGGAAAATCGTCTTCCAAACCAAGTCACCCACTTGAAATGATTTTGGTTTAACCTTCTTATTGTAGGCTCTAGCCACTCTCCTCTTGTCTATCTCTATAGGTTTTAAAGCCCTTAACCTCTTATCGGTCACTTCATCTAGATTGTCCTTCAAAAGAGTCTCACATACTCATCGACCGATAAGCCATCTTGCTTTAGAACTCTTAAAGAGCTAAGATCCACTTCTATAGGTAGAATGACTTCTTGTCCATATACTAACTCATATGGACTAACTTTGGTAGCACCGTGATTTGCAATTCTACAAGCCCATAGTGCCTCGGAAAGCACTTCATGCCACCTCTTAGGGAATTCTTTGATTTTCCTCTTAATGAGCTTAATCACATTTTTATTACTAGACTCGGCCTAACTGTTGGCCTGAGCATAGTCTGGTGAAGAGTTTACCAACTTAATACCATAAAGTGCGGCAAAGTTTCTCACTTCTTTTGAAATAAATGAACTACCTTGATTTATGTATAATGTGCTTCAAGATAAAATCAAGTACCTCATTGTGGGTCATATTCTTGAGAGGCACGGCTTCGGTACATTTGGTGAAGTAGTTCGTCGCCATCAATACAAACCGATGCCCTTTTGAAGAAGGAGGATAAATCTAGTCGATGAAGTCCAAACCCCAACCTCAGAATGGCCATGACTTGATAATATGTTTAAGCAATGAAGCAGGAGCTATCTGAATGTTTCCAAACTTTTGGCATGCTTCACACCCTCTATAATATCTAAAACAATCCTCAGTCATAGTCGGCCAGTAGAAACCTACTCTTTTGAGCATCCAACTCATTTTCTGGGCCGACTGATGAGTGCCACAAAGCCCTTCATGGACTTCTCCCATAGCTACCTAGGACTGTTCATCGTCTAAACATCTTAAAAGTACTCCATCAATAGTTCGGCGATATAGTACATCATCTAGCAACACACATTTAAACGCTTGTCACCGAATCTTCCGATCAACCTTTTGGCTAGGGTTTCTCAAATACTGAATGATTGGAATTCGCCAATCTCCCTTATGGACCTCTGGAGGGTTTGCTGACTCCTTCCCTAGAGTGATGTCTAAGCTACTGATTTTGGAGTGCCCCCCGGGCCTTTCCCATTTCTGTCAAAGCCTAACTGGGTCGGTTGTGTGGAGTTGACCAGGCTGAAGCCTTCCATCGAAGGGCTCTGGCTCCCGAAGACCTCCACTGTCTAGTGGGTGTAGGACCGAAAGTAGTGACTAGAGGGGGGTGAATGGGTGCCTAAAAAATTCTTGCTAAACTATGACCTAATCCCAACACCCAAACGAACTTAACCAGACAAATAATATTAGCAAAGCAAATTACAGGAACTAGTCTAGCCTAAAAATGACTGGTGTCCTAATTAAAATGATATTAAAGATAAACTAAATAAAAATATTGTAGTAAATAAAAACACCTAGATAAATCACGAAATATTTATATAGCAGTCTAAAATGAAATACTAATCAAATGAATAAAACATGGATTATTCAAAAATTAATTTAGAAATAAACCTAAAATATTTCTGGTAAAAACTAGAATAAAAATACAACTGCAACTAATAAATTTTTCTTTTCTTTTTATATGAGCAGATTAAATAGATATATTTAAATAAATAATACGAGATAACTAATCAGCAGATTAAATAATAATATCTAGCAGTTAAAAAATATCTACAAAAATACTAAAAACAATTTTACTGCTAATTAAAATAGATCAATATTGATTTAATTAAATAGCTAAGAAATAGTAGATTAAGAAAAACTAACCTGCATGACGTCGCGTGTCGTCTGCCGTGGCTTCCCGTGAAGAAGAAATAAACCAGATCGCTCTGTCGCTGAGAATTGTTGCTGTGTGGATGTGACTTCACGTGCTGCGGCAAGCTCCTGCATCGGCTAGTTGTACTGCTGCTTGCCTTTCTGCTGCACGGAGCTGCAAGTCTTGGAAAGCAGAGACTGGCCAAAGAAAACTTTATGCCGTGAAAAGCAATCCCGTGGGGACCACGGCCTGCGTATTGCTTCCTGTGCCACAGAGCTGCATGCGCCGTCGCTTGGGAGCTACTGCCGTGCGGAAAAGGTTCCCGCCCAAACACTGTTGTGCGGGATGTGCTTGCCTTGAGGAACAAACTCACCGTGGGGCCCGCGCCGAAAGCAGTGCCACAGAGATCCCATTGACGGAGCAACGGGCTGACGACTGGAAAAGCGTCCTGACACCGAGAGTCGTGCCGTCGCTTGGAAAAACTGAGCTCGGGCTGTCGCGCTCGGCTGAGTTGGCGTATTGCTGCTGCTGCAGCGAAAAATAGCACCGGCGCCGGAGAAAAGAAGGATGCTCAAGAACGTCCACGGTCGCGATGCAGATCGAACACCAGAGGAAAAATAGTAGATCAAAAACTAATTGGTGGACTGTAGATTAATTCAGGAAAATAGTCACCCTATCCCTAGGGGGGTTGGGGCCTATTTATAGGTGACTCCTAATACATGAAAAAGACTAATTTACCCCTAGGGTAAATTACACTGACTCTAAAATAAAATCCGAAATTACTAAAATACCCTTAGAAAAATCAATTGACTCAAATAAAAATATTCTAGACTTAAAAAGTAAATATTAATATCCTAAAAAAATAATCATCGGTTGTCAGTTTTACACCAAAACTGACAAAGTGTCCATGGTCTTTGCACCGGGTACCCGGATTGAGCCGACCCGACCCCGCAGCTTCTCTCAGCCCGGCAATCGCTCGCTGCCCGTGTACCTGAGTCAAACCCAGTCAACAAACCAGTGGATCCTCTACCGCTCCTAGCCCATGTACCCGGATTGGGCCAGCTCGACTCCGCGGCTCCTCTGCCCGGCTGTCACTCGCTGTCCGTGTACCTTGAGTCACATGCGCCTCAGACACGGCAGGTATTCATGTCTCTTCTTGACTTCCGTTGACAATCACTCATCACATCTGGAGTATCAAACCCATTTTCTTCAACATAGTTTCTCAATCTCCCCCTTGATGAGTGCATTGTCAACACCCTCTTCAGCACTTCGTTAGAACCTGCAAAACATGTGGAAACACGAAAACAACGACAAAAGAAAAATAGAAGGAAGAAAATAAAAGTTTAACCCTAATGACCAAAAGCCAAACAGAAGCAAGAAAATGGTCATTATGGTTAACCAAAAATAAAGACTCAAAAAACAAGTGCAATCTCAGAACTACCAACAAGGATAACAGATTAAAGGCACAAGACTGAAATACTCCCCCTGAAACAAATCCCGGAGAAAGCCAAAAATGTACCCTAAACTCCAAAATTTATCCCCCTTGTTGACAATTGGACTCATCAAGTGAGACTAAATGCACTTTAACGAGACATAGACCCAAACTAGCCCTAAAATGCAGCTCCGCCTCAAAATATGCCATGAATACAAATGGGGTGCAGGTGGAGTATAAAAAGCATGCTTCTTAGATATGATTAACTGCAATTACAAATATCTAACATGTATAGCAAAAGATATATTGTCTAAGATACATGACATGATCAGTGCAACAGATGATATCTAAAGAGAGTCATTAGCACACATTTTTCGATTTTTGCAAACAAAAGCATCACCAAATTTTCTAGTTGACAAGCAAAGTAAAGCATGAGATGCAAAAGCTAACTGATATCTACCATAATAAGCATTGTCCATAGCAAAGTGCTTCAGGAAACTTGTCATCTTTTTAAATTTTTCAGAATTTTTCTTTTTCTTTTTTATTATTTTTTTTCATTTCTGTCAGGGGTTATTTGCATGTCAAACCTTATGCTAACCGACCAAGTCAAGCCTAGGCCAGAACTGGACCATCATACGCTTAAGACATTGGTCTTGGCATACATTACACCATCCTAGTTCATACCAAAGTGCTATGGTAAGTAGTCCAGAACAATGCAATACGAGAAAGCAAACCCACCTGGATCTTTTCTAATAATCATAAAATGCATAAATTTTTCGTTTTTCTGAATTTTTATCATTTTTATAGCACATTTTTCATACTTAAAGCATATAGATGTCCAAGTTGCATATCTGCATCTAAGTAAGGATCTAGCTACCAGGCATGTAAAATATAGCGAAAGCATTCAGCCTACACATGCTAGTTACCAGAAGCAATGGTGATCATTTTTTAATTTTAAAGCATAAAAGCCATGCATATGACAAATATCAGATATATCATGTGAACTGAAACAGAACATGATCATCGACAAGTAATCAAAACATATACTAGCTAGAGTAAGTAAAGCAGATTAATCATATAATACAAGCAAGCTCAAAATGTGATTGATGATTATGCATGATATGCACGCACACAAAAAGACTCAATAAAAAATAAAGAAGAAAGAAAAACTGACTCAAAGTATACTAAAAAGGATACACAACTCACAAATCCCCTCGCAAAAGCTCAAAAGTAGACTGATCTAGGGGTTTGGTAAAAATGTCAACCAACTACTGATGGGTATCAACATGAACAAGATCTATGACCCCTTTCTCATATTGATCCCTCAGAAAGTGAAAGCGCACATCAATATGTTTGGTTTTTGAATGAAGACATGGGTTTTTCCCTACACTAATTGCACTAGTGCTATCACAAAACAAAATAACTCTTGAAGAGAAGAACAACCCAAAATCCCGCAAAGTAGAAATCGTCCAAACCAACTATGAGCAGCAGTTAGCAGCAGCTATATACTCAGCCTCAGTAGTAGAAAGCGCAACTCCAGATTGTTTTCGAGAAGACCAAGATACAAGCGAAGAACCAAGAAGCTGGAAAGTACCGGAAGTCGACTTGCGATCTAGCCGGCACCCACTGAAATCAGCGTCAGAAAAACCAGCTAAATCAAGAGACGATGATGTAGAATAAAAAAAGACCTAAATAAGGAGCATAAGTAAGATACTTGAAAATACGCTTTTCAGCCTCCCGGTGAGACGCGCGTGGTGAAGACTGAAAACGTGCGCACACACCCACGGCAAACTGAATGTCCGGTCTCGTCGTAGTCAAGTATAGCAGCGATTCGATCACCCCTCGATATTCTCTCTCGTTTACCTTGACGTCGTTCTCATCCTTGTCCAGACCTCCAGATGTACCCATTGGGGTCATCTGTGGCTTCAGTTCTCCACCAAAGTCAAACTTCTTCTGCATATCCCGTGTGTACTTACCCTGGTGGATGAAAATGCCGTCCTTGGTCTGCTTGATCTTGAGCCCTAAAAAGTACTTGAGTTCTCCCATGAGACTCATCTCAAACTCGCTATACATCTGCTCAGAAAACTTGGACACAAGCTCATTAGTAGAACCACCAAAAATAATATCATCCACGTAATTCTGATCAACCAATAAATCTGAGCCATCTCTAAGCAAGAAAAGAGTCTTGTCCACAGAACCCATTACAAAACCTTTCTGCAACAAGAACTGCTTCAAACGATCATACCAAGCCCTATGGGCTTGCTTTAGACCGTATAAAGCCTTCTGCAACTTGAAAACATGTCGAGGAAACTTATGGTTCTCAAAACCGGGGGGCTATTTAACATAGACCTCCTCCTCTATATACCCGTTTAGAAATGCACTCTTGACATCCATTTGATAAAGCTTAAAATCTTTAGAAGCAGCAAAGGCCAAAATAATACGAATGGACTCAAGGCGAGCAACAGGGGCGAAGTTCTCCTCAAAATCAATACCTTCTTTTTGGCAGAAACCCTGTGCCACTAATCGAGCTTTGTTGCGCACCACAACTCCATCTTCACCTTGTTTGTTTTTAAACACCCACTTGGTGCCTATGGTGTTGCATCCAGGTGGCAGCTCAACTAGTGTCCAAACCCGTTTGCGAACAAAATTTTCAAGCTCTTCTTGCATGGTGTTTATCCAATTTGAATCAGAAAGAGCATGAGAAACGTCTCTGGGCTCAAAAGTAGTAACAAAAGCAGACTCAGTAAACATAGCAAGAGAACCAACTGAAGAACGTAGAGATCTCTCAATAAGATCACCATTGATGAGCTCTGAGGGGTGATCACGTTGAACTACTCGGGATCCTAGGTGATCTGAAGTCACCTCACCGGAGTCTACAACTGGCTCCTCTGGACTCGGCTGAGAGTTCATCTCACCGGAGTCAGCACCTGGCACCACTGGACTCGGCTGAGGAGGCTCGATCGAAGTAGGAGTTATCAGAGGTCCGTCCTCATCCTCTGTCGAAGTCTCAAAAGGTGTGGGGTCTGCGGGCGGTGCAGAGGGCCCACCCTCATCATCAGCAGGAGTGTCATCATCTTCCTCGAAGATGGACTCTCCAAGCTCATCATCTCCAGAAATCTCAAAAGAAGGAGTTTACGAAGGCATGGACTCATCGAAAGAAACCTCACAAGTCTCGACAAGCTGCTGAGAGATGAGGTTCCAAACACGGAAGCCTTGAGAATGCAAAGCATAACCAAGAAAGACTCCATCCCAGCAACGAGACTCAAACTTGTCCAAATGCCCTCCCTTCTTGAGCACAAAGCACTTGCATCCAAAAGCTCGCAAGTGACTCACCTTGGGCTGTCTACCAAACCGCAACTCATATGACGTCTTACCTAAGTAAGCTCTAAGAAAAATGTGGTGGGATAGATAGCAAGTTGTGTTCATTGCTTCAGCCCAAAAACGCCTTGGAGTCCTATGCTCATCAAGCATCGTCTTGGCCATCTCGACTAGCATGCGGTTCTTTCGTTCCCCAATGTCGTTCTGTGGGGGAGTGTAAGGAGCAGAGAACTGATGATCAAGACCCTGATTACTATAGAAGCTGACGAACTGAGAGTTCTTAAACTCAGAGCCATTGTTCCAATGAATCGCTCGCATCAGACCATTATTCTCGTTCTTCAGCTTCAAAATCAGGTCATGAACATACTGAAAAGTCTCATCCTTAGACTCTAGAAAGTAAACCCATGTGAATCGAGAAAAATCATCAACTATAACAAGGGCGTACCACTTCCCACCGACTGAGCGTACTCAAGCTGGTCCTACTGTATCCATGTGCAATAGCGCTCCCGGCTACGAAGTCATTACCTGAGTCACAGGTGTGTGGGAAGCGGCAACCATTTTCCCATGATGACATGGATGACAAACTAGAGCCTTCTCCATCTTAAGCTTAGGCAATCCTCAGATAAGATCCATAGAACTCAATCTGACAAGCAGATCAAAGCTCAAATGACCTAACCTTCTATGCCACTTCCAGAGCTCGGAGGACGATCCGGCCATCAGACAGCGAGAAGGGCCAGAGGAACTAGATAAATCAATACAAAAAACCTTACCGAAAGGTAAGATCCGGCAAACTAAAGATCCTCTAGAGTCAACAACAGAAGACATGCTCCTCTTAAAGCGCACTTCTAAACCATCCTCAAGAAGTTGCGAAACAGAAATTAGATTAAAGTTCAGATTTCCAACTAAAGCAACATTCTTCAAAGAGAAATAATCGGAAATATGAATCGACCCAATACCTTGTACCTTCCCTTGACCACTATTCCTGAAAGTGATGTATTCATTGGAGCTCAGGGGAGAGAGGCTGGAGAACCATCTGTGGTGTCTCGTCATGTGGCCAGAACATCCTGAATCTATGATCCATACGTCCTCCAGTCCTCTATCCTGCAAGATCAATGGTCATGAGTGGGAGCAAACGGTCGAACACCAGGTTTAGCAAAAGTACTAAACCAGTGTCGAGCCATCTACTCGTAAGTAGGAAAGCAGAAGGAATCATATGAGTCTGGACCAAAACGCGACTCAAAGTGCGGTCCTCTGTTCTGCCTAAAATCACGGCCACGAGGTCCAAAACCGTATCCATAACGATCTGGAACTCTGCCAGAACGGAAACCACCCTCCGGAGCACGATCATGAAAACCGTCTCCTCTACCACCACCTACATGACGTGGCCTGGCATCTAGCCTCTCTCTACATCGAGGAACTCTCTGTCTACCACCATGCTGGTAGAACTGCTCCTGCCCACCTCGAGCTCTCTCTGCTTGCTCAACCTGCTTCCTCTTGAAGCAAAAACTCCTCAAGATGCCCATCTCTCTGACAAAACTCACAGTGATAGGTAGGCTTCTGGGGATGTGGTTGAGGCTTGGGATTCTTAGGCTTGGTGGTGTTGGGTGTAGTATCCTTGGTGTGAGAGGGTCCAGGTAAGCAATCACGAGAAGTGTGGAGAGGTTTAGGCTTTGGAACCCAGATTTGCTTCTTAGGTGGAGCTTTAGGTTGTTCTTGGAACACTCCATCCTTGGGCTTACTATCCTTAAAGGACTTAGTGGAGTGAGTCTTGGGATATCTCTGTTCGGGAGTCATCTTACTCCACTCCATTGCTCGACTAATGGCACTCTCAAAATCAGCCTTGGTATAGGTGTAACCTACCCCAAACCCATCCTGTCTCTTGAACTGCTGGATTGTCATGCCGAGCTGTGGCTCTCTGGCACTAATCCAACTCAGGATCTAACGGAGGTAAAAGTTCTCGTTCTGAACATCAGCTAGCTCCTCTCTCAAGGAAGCTAACAGACTTCTTAGCTTTTAGCTTGATCACCTCCATTCTCATTGACAAGCAGTTCTCACAAACAGTGGGTGGAACTGACAAAGTCTCAAGCTCTACCTTAGTCTGCTCCAACTCAGCTCTCACTCCAGCTAACTCGCTCAACTGCTCATCACTCTTGGCTCTCATCTCAGCTATACTAGCTAAATGGGATGGGCAGTCTACACAAGGCACGATGATAGTGGCATGAGCATCTTTTAGCTCCTGCTGAGCACTTTCAAGCTTAGTGGCCATAGTGTCTCGCTCATCTACTCTCTCTGTGTACCTGGACTTAAGAGTCGTTAGGTCACACAACAACACCTCACAGTTAGGGCACTCACTACTATCACCCAAGCAAGGGGAAGACGATAGACTCTCAATCTTGCCATTCGCCAGGGCAAGCTCACTCTCAAGCTCATCTATCCTCTTCTTAGCCCCTCTAAGTAGTTTCTCCCGATACTTCAACTCCTGACGGTTCTGTTCTAGTAAATTAACAACTTCTTGTTCATAGGAAGATACCTTCTCATCGTCGTCATCGTCAGAGTCGTCGGAGGAGCCCTTGTCTTCCTTATCCCCAAGAGCCATTGAATAGAAGCTCTTGCGGGGTCTTTGGCTATGACGCGAGCGACTCTTTGGCTTGGCCCCAAAGGCCATGAAGCAGAGGCCCACTAGATCGTCTCTGTCTTTTCCCTTCCTGATCACGATCTCTTCATCACTTGAACTTGAAGATGAGGAGGAAGACGAAGATCTCTTGGAGTAGCTCTTCTCCATCTCGGCGAAGGTCTTGTCTCGCTTCTTGTTCTCACGCTTGTAATCCTTCAAAGCTTTTCGAAAGAATATTGTCTTGGGCTTGCCCTTTGTAGAAGTGGAGTTGTCGTACTTGCCATAGTCGTAGGAGTTGTCTCTGGTTCCCTTCTTGTAATTCTTCCACTTGGGGCAATCGGCGATGAAATGATCTGGATCACCACACTCAAAGCATCCAGATTTTGTGTCGTGTCTTTTAAACATTCGCTTATCATAGACACGTCGTGCCACAAGTTGTTAAACAGACACATATCATCATCTCCTAGCGAATCAAGTTGTTCCTCGGAGATAGACATCAATGAAAAAGAAGTACAACTCAAGGCAGTATGATCAACAGACAGTGTCACAAGTGCCAGAGACTTTGAGCCAGAACCAGTGAGATTTGATCTCAACTGGATATCGACCTCTGAGGCCTTGAGCTTACTAAAAAGCTCTGTGACAGTCAAGGTATCATAGGAAGCGCTCTCAACAATAGAAGAAACCTTAATCTCCCAGATCTTAGGGTCCAAGGTATGGAGAACCTTAAGCGCCTATTCATGATCTGAGACCAGCTGATCACGCTCGGCCTTGTTGACCCGAAGCTTGTTAATGATCGATTGAAAACGACCAAACAAAGCCTCAACAGTCTCACCCGGCTTCTGTGAAAAATTTTCATACTCACGCCAGTAGGTCTGATAGAGCCTAGCCTTAACCTGAGTTGTCCCCTCATGGTGTGCCTGGAGAGTAGCCCAGATCTCTCGAGGAGTGGTGAGATGGCTAACACGCTCAAACTCACTAGGACCTAAACCAGAGAATAAAATGTTCATCGCTTTACTATTGTTTTGCTGCTGGGCAATTACATCACCAGTAGTACCCTCAGCTATAGGCACTATGGTGAAAGTAGGATGAACACAAATTTCCCATATGTCCGAGCTCTGGCTCATAAGATAGGCTCGCATGCGGGTCTTCCAATAAGTGTAGCCAAAAGCTTCTAGGGACGGGATTTTGCCAGAAGACATCATGATCGCTACCTGGGTTTAGAACAGGTTAAGGTAAGAGAAAACCCTAACCTTGCTCTGATACCACTTGTAGGACCGAAAGTAGCGACCAGAGGGGGGTGAATGGGCGCCTAAAAAAATTCTTGCTAAACTATGACCTAGTCCCAACACCCAAACGAACTTAACCAGACAAATAATATTAGCAAAGCAAATTACAGGAACTAAAGTTGTCTAGCCTAAAAATGACTGGTGTCCTAATTAAAATGATATTAAAGATAAGCTAAATAAAAATATTGCAGTAAAAAAACACCTAGATAAATCATGAAATATTTATATAGTAGTCTAAAAATGAAATACTAATCAAATGAATAAACATGGATTATTCAAAAATTAATTCAGAAATAATCCTAAAATATTTCAGGTAAAAACTAGAATAAAAATACAACTACGACTAATAAATTTTTCTTTTCTTTTTATATGAGTAGATTAAACATATATATTTAAATAAATAATACGAGATAACTAATAAGCAGATTAAATAATAATATCTAGCAGATAAAAATTATCTACAGAAATATTAAAAACAATTTTACTGCTAATTAAAAATAGATCAATATTGATTTAATTAAACAGCTAAGAAATAGTAGATTAAGAAAAACTAACCTGCATGATGTCACGCGCCGTCTACCGTGGCTTCCCGTGAAGAAGAAATAAACCAGATTGCTCTGCCGCTGAGAACTGTTGCTGTGTGGATGTGACTTCACGTGTTGCGGCAAGCTCCTGCACCTGCTAGCTGTACTGCAGCTTGCCTTTCTGCCGCACGAAGCTGCAAGTCTTGGAAAGTAGAGACTGGCCAAAGAAAACTTTATGTCGTGAAAAGCAATCCTATGGGGACCACGGCCAGCGTATTGCTTCCCGGGCCACCGAGCAGCATGCGCCATCGCTTGGGAGCTGCTGCCGTGCGGAAAAAGTCCCCGCCCAAACAATGCTGTGTGGGATGTGCTTGTCGTGAGGAACAAACTCACCGTGGGGCCCACGCCGAAAGCAGTGCCACAGATATCCCGTTGACGGAGCAACGTGCTGACGACTAGAAAAGCGTCCTGACACCGAGAGTCATGCCGCCACTTGGAAAAACTGAGCTCGGGCTGTCGCGCTCGGCTGAGTTTGTGTACTGCTGCTGCTGCAGTGAAAAACAGCACCGGCGCCGGAGAAAAGAAGGATGCTCAAGAACGTCCACGACCGCGATGCAGATCGAACACCAGAGGAAAAATAGTAGATCAAAAACTAATTGGTGGACTGTAGATTAATTCAGGAAAACAGTCACCCTATCCCTAGGGGGTAGGGGCTTATTTATAGGCGACTCCTAATACATGAAAAGACTAATTTACCCCTAGGGTAAATTACACTGACTCTAAAATAAAATCTGAAATTACTAAAATACCCTTAGAAAAATCAACTGACTCAAATAAAATATTCTGGACATAAAAACTAAATATTAATATCCTAAAAACAAAATAATCATCGGTTGTCAGTTTTGCACCGAAACTGACAAAGCGTCCATGGTCTTTGCACCGGGTACCCGGATTGGGCCGACCCGACACCGCAACTTCTCTCAGCCCGGCAATCGCTCGCCGCCCGTGTACCTGAGTCAAACCCAGTCAACAGACCAATGGATCCTCTGCCGCTCCTAGCCCATGTACCCGGATTGGGCCAGCTCGACTCTACGGCTCCTCTGCCCGGCTGTCACTCGCTGCCTGTGTACCTGAGTCACACGTGCCTCAGACACGGCAGGTCTTCATGTCTCTTCTTGACTTCCATTGACAATCACTCATCACATCTGGAGTATCAAACCCATGTTCTTCAACATGGTTTCTCAGCGGGCTTCGGTGTAGGGGCTCCGACGTGCCAAGCTCTTCGTCGGATGGGGTGTCCCTGCGTAAGGGCTCCGGCACATGACACCCTCCGGTGGCCGGAGGGGTCCGACCCGTAGGGTTTGGCAGACCTCGCGCTTGTCTGAAGCTTCCGGCTTCGGTAGTAAGACCAAATATTGGCTTTTCTTGTATAGAAAATCTCCCTCTCCTGACTTGATAGCCAGATGCTTGCTTAGCCAAATCATTTGCAATTGAATTGGCTTTTCTTGACATATGAGATATTTTGAAGTTGTCAAAAGCAGAAATTATGTCTAAACATTTTTCCAAGTAACTATTTAGCAAGCCATTAAAACATTGAGGACTCATAGCTACTTGTTGCACTACTAACAAAGAATCACCATATGCATGGGCATGTTTAGCACCTATAGATTCTAGCAATTCAAGTCCTAGTAATAAGGCTTCATATTCATCTTGGTTATTAGTAGAAGTAAATTCTAAACGGGCCAAGGTCTCAAAGTGCGCCCCATTAAGTGATATGAGAACCACTCCAATACCTTGGCCACTCTTGCAAGCCGAACCATCAAAATAAAGTTTCCATGGTACTACTTCAATTAGAGCAACATTGTCACTCCAACCGACATCTATGTGGTGATCAACTATGAAAATAGCGACAATTTGGCCTTTCATAGCTCTTAGATGTTCATAGGCCAAATCATACTCAATCAAAGCGTAAGCCCGCTTTCCGATTCTTCCACTTAGAATCGGCTTTTGCAACATGTATTTTATAACATCGGTTTGGCAAGCCACAATACATGTTGTAGGGAGAAGGTAGTGACGTAATTTGGTACATGCGAAGTAAAGTGATAAACATAAGCGCTCCATAAACACGTACCTAGTTTCGGCATCCAGAAGGCGGCGGCTCATGAACGTGATGATGTACTCTTTTCCCTCCACCTCCTGGGTTAGCACGACCCCTATCACGCTATCTTCGGCGGGAATGTACAACCAAAACAGAATTCCAGCTTTTGGTGCTCTTACCACAGGTGGTGATGATAAACACTCTTTAATTTTTTCAAAGTCATTTTGCTAACTTGCCCCCCAAGTGAACTTGGCTTCATTCTTTAACTGGAGTATAGGGATGAAGGCATCAATTTTGATAGACAAGATAGATATAAAGCGACGCAAATAATTCATCTTGCCTAGCAACTTCTGCACATCTTTCTTGCACGTCGACACTACAAAGTTTCTAATCTTATCAAGCCTCTTAGGATCAATTTCTATACCTCTTTTGTGAATCATGAATCCTAAGAACTTGCCCGCCGACATGCCAAAAGCACATTTGAGCGGGTTCATTTTCAAGCCATACTGTCGCATCCTATCAAAAGAAACTTTTAAATCGGCTAAATGGTTTCCCATAGCGTCTGATTTGACTACAACATTGTCTATGTAAACTTCTAACATAACTCCTAACAAGTCATGAAAGATCAAGTTCATAGCACGTTGATATGTAGCGCCAGTATTCTTCAAACCAAAAGTCATAACGACCCACTCGAACAAGCCAACAAACCAGGGCATCGAAAGGATGTCTTGTAGACGTCCTTTTCGGCCATAAAGATTTGATTATAACCAGCATTGCCATCAAGAAAAATTAGTACCATGTGTCCTGAAGCATCGTTGATTAGCATGTCGGCTATCAGCATGGGGTACTCATCCTTCGGAGTGGCCTTGTTCAGATCCCTGAAATCAATACAAACTCGTATTTTGCCGCTCCCCTTCGTTTCTATAGGCACAATGTTAGCGACCCATTCAGCATACCTGAATGGCCTAATAAACTCAGCTTTGAGCAACCTCTCCACTTCTTCTTTAACTCGGTCATAGATGGCCAAATTAAAGCGACGAGGAGGTTGTTTATAAGGCCTAAATCCGGATTTGATAGGTAGCCGATGCTCCACGAGCTCGCGGCTTAATCCAGGCATCTCGCTATACTCCCATGTGAAACAATCGACGTACGACCGAAGCAACTTTATTACTTAGGCCTTTTCATCAAGTTGTAAATGTCGGTTTACCAAAAGTCATCCTAGGGATGCTACCATCGCCTATGTCAACTTATTCTAAAGGATCGGCTGACGCAAAGCCTTGTCCTAATTTCTCTACCTCGCTAAACTCTTCGATGGCCTTAGCAATACCATATATTAGCAGACTGATATTTCTCTACACGAAACTTTAGCCAATCTAGATTACTTTTGCTAGACATGATTACTAATTTAGAAACAATCGTGCTACACTGATATGAAACATCCTCCGGACACGCTAACAAAGTCGTAATCCTAAATATCTCTACCTGGTAGACACTCTACTTTGTTGTGGATGGCATCAATGGACACATCGGCCAATGCTACTTGGGCCAAAGTATCTACGAGTATGACCTCTACCTCATTGCCATCCCACAGAATTAGACATTGGTGCAAACTAGAAGGAATGCAGCAGTTTGCGTGAATCCAGTCATGCCCGAGCAGCACACTGTAGTTACCTTGCACGTCGATGATGAAGAATGCCATCGGCAATGTCTTGTTACCTACTGTAAACTCCATGGAGAGCATGCATTTGGCCTAGGAACTCTCGCCATTGAAGTCGTTGAGTATTAAGTTATTTTTCTTTAGGTCTTCGTCGTCCCTGCCAAGTTTCTTCAATAGCGAGTAAGGCATTAGATTAACAGTGGCGCCACCGTCAACAAGCATCCGGAAGATCGGCTTCCCATCAATGTGACCCCTGACGTAGAGAGGCTTCAGATGGCGAGCCGTATCTTCGGGTTTCTCAAAAATAGCATTGTGTGGGGCGAGGTTCAACTGAGCAACCTCGGCCTCATCCTGTGGTAGGGTGAACTCGGTGGGCAGCATGACAACGTTGATGTCCATCGCCTGAGGTGCGGGTCCCTCAGAGATGGCGAGTAATTGTCGTCGAGAATGTCATCGTCGTCGTTACTCGGACTAGGAGCCGGGTTGGTTATCTCAACCGGCTTGACCCTCCATACCTGTCTCATCATTGGCTGAGGGCGAATTTCCTCAAAGATGGTGTATCTCTCATCCTCGGCTTTCTTCTCATGCATCTCCTATGCCCGTAGGAGTTGTAGATGCCTTTTCTATGATTTGGACATACCTGGAGGTGCCCTAGATGGTTGTGGCTTGGTACCAGGCGCCACTGCCTTGTTCTTGTTATCTTTGGCAAAAGGGGTACTACCCAGATCGGCCTCACATGTTTCATAGTTGGAGAGGCCTTCGCTGCGAACCCTTCTAATCGGACTGGCCTCGTTTGGTCGATCGGACTAGGCTCTGATGCTGGCTTCGGTTGGAGTAGGGGACTTAACTCTATCGGGCTTCGGCGAAGGGGCCTTCGGGATTGGGACTTCTTAAGACCCTATTCTGACAGTGATAGCTTCAGACTCCCTGTCATTTGCCTCTTCGCATTCATCTCCCTTAGCTTTTTCTTGCGCGAGTCGATTCGGAGGTACTACGGACAGCCTGTGGATGATGCCCCCTCCGCTACGTCTGTTTGTCCTTGCCAGTTATAATACTCCGAGGGAACATAGGGAATAGTGTTATGTTGCGAAGGGTGCTTTGATTGTGATACGTACGGAGCCCACGGGGTTCCCACCCAATTGTATGGCGGGGGCATCGGTCGCTCCAGCGGCTTCGCCCACTGTGAGCCGAACCCATTACCCGGAAGGAGGTTCAGCCAGGTCGACGGTATCTCAGACCATATCAGCGAGGGGTCCTGCCAGGCCGGAGGTACGTTCGGCCAATGTGGGCTGAAGCCTCCCGCCGAAGGGTTCATCTAGAGCGGAGCTAAGTTCGACCATTGCGGTTCGAACTCGATCTGTGTGCTCAACCACTGGGGTCCAAGGCCACTATATGGAGGGTTCAGCCACTGGGGTCCGAAGCCACCATAGGGGGTGCTAGGCCACTATGGCCCAAAGTCACCATGCGGAGGGTTCGGCCACTGTGGTCCGAAACCACCCTCCGACTGCTTTTTCCCCATCAGCTAACTTAGCCTTTTTGCACGGGGGCCTGTTTCCTTAGCTTTTCTTTGGTGTTTGTTTAACAACATCTGATATGTCACCTTCAGCTTCTTGCGAGCCCTAGTCGAAGGAGGCATGCTAACATTCTGTTTCCACACTCCTACTTCAGGGTTCTTAGGTACGAGCGTGTGTGCACATGATTCTCCAATAATGGCCGCTTTCCCTTTAGTTGACTCAGCATGCTCTGGCCGAATCAGCACTCTCTTTTTCGTCGAGATCGATGGTGTTCACATGATAGGGGTATTTGTCCATCTTCATCTTTGGACTGGGGTCTATCTTCAATCGTCCTTCCTCTATGGCCGATTGAACCTATCAATGAAAAACATTGCAGTCGTTAGTATAATGCGAATGCGAATCATGCCACTTACAGTATGGGTGTTTCTTTAGCTCGTCGGCAGATGGAATGACTTGGCCTTTAGGCAACTTGAGAAGTTGGTTCTTCAAGAGGAAATGAAATATTTTATCACACTTGGTTATATCGAATGAGTACTTGACCTCGCTAGGCCGATTCTTGGTGGGAGACGACCGTAACTCGGAGCAAGTAATAGGTTTGCTCTTAGCATTCCAAACCATTCGGTCACGTACATGTCAGCTGAATCATCCTCTTTCGATTCTTCCTCGTCGGAGTGTTCCATGACGTGGACTTCAACCCTAGGCTTGTTAAACGTCTTAATGAACTTTTTATCCTTAGCTCGGCCATCCTGGACCAGAGCCTGTTGTAAGACTTGGCTAACCTCTAAAAAGTGTTGGTTGTTTAGTCTCTCTTTAATTTCAGAACGCAACCCGCTGAAAGCTAGATCTACCAAATCTCTTTCCGAAATATTAAGACTAAAACAACGATTTCTAGTATCTCGAAAATGCTTGATATACTCAGAGACGCTCTCGCTAGATTTCTGTCTAACCGATGTCAAGTGTGAAAGCCTAAGTTCTGTTTCACCTGTGTAAAAATAGTCATGGAATATTTGTTCTAATTCAGCCCACATTTGGATAGAGCTCGGCGGGAACGCCGAAAACCAAGTGAAAGCGGTGCCGGATAGTGAGAGAGAGAATAGTCTATGCTTTAAAGCGTCTGACCCACTAGCTTCTCCACACTGTGCTAAAAATTGACTGACATGCTCTAGTGTGGTTTTGTTACCCTCACCGTCGAACTTGGTGAATTCAGGGACTCTATAGGCACGAGGGTAAGGTATCATGTCGAAATGATTGGGGTATGGATTCCGTTAAATCTTAGCCTGACCCCTAGTGTAACACCCCAAATTTTCAAAGTAATAAAAATATTATTTAATCCAATTTCCTGAAATTTATCATTTTGGAAATACCTTCAATACCCTCCTTTACCCTTTTGAACCACAACCTAGATGAAATGGCCAAACCAGGAGCTGAAAATTTTTGTATATGATCCTAAGGCCAAGATATATTTTTGAGAATTTTACAAATTTTTATCAACCTTGGAAGTAGCCCTAAGATTTTAATCTATTTCCTGGAATTATTTTTATTCAGAAATATTTTGGAACAGTAATGGGCCACACCCTCTCTTTCCCTCTCTCCCGGCCGGCCCAGCCCATCACCCTCGCCCGCCTCGGACTGACAGCCCGATCCCACCCGTCAGCGAGCCCCTCTACCCTCGCATGCGCGCCCGACACCCTTGCCCCACCTGTCGGCACCAACCCCCCTAACTCCGCCGACGATGACCTCGCCTCGGATCCCCTCGCCTGCTCCCCCTCCCGTTAAACCGACGCAGGCATTTAATTCCCCGAGGCCCGCCGGCCATTTAAACGCGTTAAGGCACGCGTTTAAGCCCCCGGATCGTCTTTACCTGCATGGCGAGACCTCGCCGGCGAGTAAATACCACCCCACTTGGCTTTCCAAGCATGCGACCCCCTCTGACCCTCGTCGACGCCCCTATTTAACCCCCTGGCCTCCACCGCATCTGACCCCCACGACCATTCGCTGCGAGGACAAACAGAGCTCCCGCAAATCGCTTTTTAGCGCACCCCTACTGTTTCACCTCTGGCCACCGCTCGCCGCCGCCTCAGACCACCTCGGTCCACGCCATCACCACCATCATGACCGCAAGGACGACACCGACCTCGGCCATCCCTCCGTTGACACCGAACCCCGCCGGATCGCCGTCGTCGCCTCGGACCCGAAAGCCTTCGCCGCCTCTTCTCGCTGTCGGCCTCGCTCCGTTGACCTCGGACCACTGCAAGGGTACCCTCGTGTTCCCCTTAGTTCCCTCGTTACGTATTTAGCCTTGGTTAGGCCGGATAGCCCTCGCCGTCGCTAGAATCGCTCACCGTCGCGCCGCCAGAGTCGGGGAAGACGGGTACTTAACCCCCCCGACACGTGCCGTGTCGGATTGGATCGCGACCGTGCCATCGGGATCCAACGGTGATGATTAAATCCCTCGTGCGGTTTAATCGGATCCGTTAGATCTCGGTGAAGGGGTACGTTCTAATCTGAGCCGTTCGCTAGATTTAAAATCCCACATCACATCTGGTCCGTCCATCGCATACCGGTTCGATGTTTTAATCCTGGCCGTCCACGTCACTTTAACTCCCCCGCCTCGCACTCGCGCGTTGGATCTGGATCCAACGGTCCAGATTGACCCGGTGCACGCGCACAGTGCGCGGGTTCACCGTGGGCCTGGCTCACCGTGGACCCGAGGGGATTTAAATTTGAAAATAAATTCCATAAACTGTTTTAAACTTGTAAAATTCATATCTGGCGCATTTTAACTTCAAAAATTACCATTCCACTTTCAGAAAAGTTGTAATATTATTCCCTACATGTTAATTCAATAAAAACAATATGTTTACTTTGGATTTTTCAGGTTTATTTAAATAGGTATTCAAATGCCCTTAGGGTAAAATGTAAATTTAATTATTTAAATTTCAGTAAAGCTTATATTTATTTATTTATTTCCTGTTAATATGGTGAGACCACTAAGTTTTCCCTATTCCTTTCATTTTAAATTAATTAGAAAGCTTAAAAAGAGATCATTTCACAATTTAAAATCCCTTTTAGAAAGGGCCATCCTTCTTTGTAGTTCCTTTTAAAATTATTTAATAGATTTCAGAAACTTAATAACTTGGTTTTCTTAAAATAAACCAATTTAAACTTATGTGCTTGTTGTGTGACTTTATATTGTTTAATTGAATGTTGTATTATTTTACTTTATTTATATTGGGAAGACTACGACGCCGTCGAGGAGCCGAAATATTTTCCCGAAGTTCCTCCCTCCCCCTTTGCCGACGGAGCCAGAATATTTTCCCGAAGTTCCTCCCTCCCCCTTTGCTGAACAAGGAAAGTCACCAAACCAATCTTTTGAGCATATTGAACCCATGTTTTATTAAACTATTGCTAAAACACATAGGATGTACATGCATTAGTCCAATGAAACCCTTACAATATATTATTTAGGATCCCCTGACCTTGATGTGCAACCCAAGCCATGCTATCTCGCCTAACCTCCTTGTCACCATATGATTACTACTATTAGCTAGTGTCCAATGTATTGACACAATCGCTATAGGATAAAAATGAGTCGTAGTAAGATGGTTCTACTATATGATCCCCGTTACTTCTTATCCTTGAAATTCTGTCGGTGATGAGTTGTGGTTGTGAGTGAATGCATGGTGGGTTCCGGGTGCAAGCTAGGGCATTGGTCGGTAGCACCCGGGGCACTATAAGGACCGGTCTGCGGGATCCGTTGCAATACACTTCCGTACTAACCACAAGTCTAATGGGTAAGTCCTAACTAAGGTATGGAGTGTTCCAAACCGAGGCCACCATTTGGAGATGGGTCAAGCAGCACCTGCGGGTGGCTTGTACCGACGTGGCGCAAAAGGAGGTCCAACGTTAGCAGGGATGCGGCCCGGCGCGCCGGCGAAACCTAGAGCGGGTGGTTATCGCTTGGAGCATTTCATGCTGAGGTTTTGGCACGAGTTCCCGTGGTATGGGTCATCTCGTTTGGGATGAGTGCGTGCCTTGTGGGTACAGTAGTACATATCTGATCAGAGTCTTAAATCTTTTCGAAAAACCGAGCCCACGGTCAAGGGCGGGTTGCGTGACATCCCACAGTTAGATCACTTTTGATATGTATGTGCATGATGGTTTGACATGTAAGGACTGTTGTGCGAGGAGGTAAAACATACTCCTCGAGTTAGATGATGTTATTATTGTTCATGTTTACTTTCCGCATGATAAAATTTGACTACATTAACTGCAATAACTGAGAATGTACTTTTCCGCACTTTTAGCCAATTATCCTTCCTTTGTTATTACCTTGCATTATTACCTGCATTTTCGGTGGATTGTTGAGTACTTTTTGTACTCATACCCGTTGAACACCACAGAGGATGCCTACTATGAAGACGGTCTGGAGTAGCGACCTAGTCAGACAGAAAGAACTTGAAAAAGGCGTTCGTCATGCTATTTGCTTTATTATTATTTTTATTCAACTCTGATGTAATAATTATGGTCTGCCTACCATGAATACTGTCATATGTACGATTGTCGCATGGTGAACCTCTTGTATTATTGTTTTTCTTATGAAATTCAATAATGTTCTGATTTGATAAATCGGGGTGCAACAAGATGGTATCAGAGCCGACTTGACTGTAGGAAGCCAAACAGACCCGCCTAGCCAATAGCTGCAGAAATTATTTCTCGAAAACCTACTTTATAAACTTTGTTCCTCCCCTCACTTTTCTTCAACTTGCTGTTTTGTAGATGACGGTCTACCAAGTCCACAGCTACTGCCGCCACTTTGAGGGCTTCGTCAGGGAGCTCCGCATGATGCTCACATTCCTCGGGTTCCTCTTCGAGCCCGAATTCCAAGGGGTGTACTTGGAGGAGTTTGTCAGGCCTTGCGACGTCTCCCTCACCGTCCCCGGCTCCGGAGAGCATCTGCCGCCTTTCACCACCGCACTTGGGGGCCTGACTTTCAAGGTCGCGTGCCAACGAGTCGCCCTCCAGGCCCTTATGGAGTTGAGGATGATCTATGATGATCGTCTTCAGAACTCATCCTTCTGGCTTGTGCCGAAGCGCACTCTCGGCGCCCACCATAGTATCTACATCGGAGTTCACTCCGTTCGTGATCCGGTCATGGCCCGGCAGTCGCGTCTTCTTCAGGCCATGGACGACCTCCATACTGAGGCGGTGCTCGACGCCGATGAGCACCATGAGGCGGTTGAGTTTCTTCGTGAGGAAACGAAGAACTTGATCCAACAGAACGGCGAGCTGCAGCGCAAGATCATGCAGCTGCAGAAGGACATCGCGGAGATGGTTCCCCTCCTCGTGAGGAAGAGGAAGCCCATCTGTGAGCCTGCCCCTCGCCCCAAGAGGATCCCGCCACACCCCTCCACCACCGGACCATCCACCAGCCCCCCTACACCACGCACCGGCCTCGTCTCCGACCCGATTATCGAGAATTTTCTCGAGCCCACCATCCCTCGGGAGCCGCGAACTCGTGGTTCCAAGAGAACGGAGACCGCCTCCGGTGGCGAGTAGGCGCTAGATACCGCTTTTCTAATAAAATAATTTTTGTATGTGGTGCTATCTACAACGAGTTGTGTTGTAGGTAGAATAAGAACTTGATTGTAATGAATAATATTTACCACTTGGTTGACATATATGCATGAGCCTTATGAGCTATTTTTAATTATATTGTTAATTCATCATCTTTTTGCCTTAAAACGTCGTATGTTTAGAAGATGGCCGACCACCAGAACACCGGCTCCAACAACGGAGAAGGAGGAAGTCGTGACGCGCCTGAGGGTGTTGTACCCAACTGGGGTGCAATGGGCCCACGACAGTCTGGGTCGCCATCCACCAACCATCCCACCTTGGCAGAAATGATGGCGAACCAGAACCAACTAATCACCGCCCTTCTCACTCAAATGCAGCACCAACAAGCTCAGTTGGACCGTCTGTAGAATGGGGAGCCTGCCCCTCACTCACCAGCACCAGCACCCGCTCCCCAACTCTCAGAGTTTCTGCGCGTGCGACCCGCCCATCTTCTCTAGCACCACCAACCCAGGGAGACCGGAGATTGGCTCTGCACCATTGGGAAGAAGCTGGACCTCCTCCCCTGCACCGACCAGGAGCGAGTGGCCTTCGCCACTCACCAGCTCCAGGGTCCCGCCGCCGAATGGTGGGACAACTACCGTGAGTCCCAGCCTGAGGACCACGTGGTGACATGGGCGGAGTTCACTATCGCCTTCCGCGCCGCCCACATCCCCGCCGGTGTCATCGTGGTAAAACAGCAGGAGTTCCGCGACCTGCAACAGGGCAACCGGACCGTCATGGAGTATCTCCATTAATTCAACCGTCTGGCATGCTACGCGCCAGAGGAAGTGCAGACCGACGCCCTCCGCCAGGCCAAGTTCCTCTGGGGACTTAAGGACGAGCTGTCCATCTAGCTCGTTGCCATCGATTACTCCGACTTTCAAAGGTTGGTGAATAAAGAGCTCATCCAAGAGACTGAGCAGAATAAGCTGCACCTCAAGAAGAGGAAGATGATCGCCTTCAAGCATCAACAGGCGAATTCCTAGAGGCCCCGCTTCATTCCTCCGCCACCAGCGCCCGCCTACTATCCTCGGCCCGCCTACAGGCCGCCTCACGCCGCCAGTGGATCCAACGCCGGGCATCCTCGCCCTGATCCACCAGCTCCGGCCGCTCAGCCGACGACCGCCGCCAAGGCCCCGATCTTGAAGGATCGCCAAGGGAGGCCAGTCGTCTACTTCAACTGCTGGAAGGAAGGGCACTATTTGCACCAGTGTCCTCACCCCAAGCAGCCCCAAGGCGCGGCACCCAACCAAGCGGTTCGGGCCCGCGTTAATCACATCACCGCGGAGGAATCTCAGGAGGCTCCTGAAGTCGTGCTAGGTATGTTTACTGCAAATTCTGTACCAGCTATGATTTTATTTGACTCTGGAGAAATGCATTCCTTCATCTCGGAAGATTTTGTGAAAACCCACAACTTGGACGTACTCCCTCTATCTGTCCCCATGATGATTGCCACTCCAGGCAATAAAACCTTAGCCCACCTATACAGTCCTAAGGTTAAGATAGAGATCCAAGGAGTATTATTCCGGGCCGAGCCAGTCCTCATAAAATGCACTGGACTCGACCTCATCCTAGGGATGGATTGGTTGATGAAGCACAAGGGAGTGATCGACTATGCCAACAAGTCCGTCACAGTGACCAACCCTGGAGGCAAAGCCGTCACTTTTCAGATGACCAGCCACAAACCAATTGAAACGTCCCTCCATTCGCTAGCCCTTGAAGAAGGGCCCATAGTCAAGGAGTTCATGGACGTCTTCCCCGAGGACCTACCAGGAATGCCTCCCAAACAGGACATCGAATTCAGAATCGAACTTGTCCCCGGGACCACTCCAATCTCCAAGCGCCCATACCGGATGGCCGCCAATGAGTTAGCCGAGGTCAAGAGCAACATCGAAGACCTAGAGCAGAAAGGGTACATCCGATCGAGTACCTCACCCTGGGGTGCACCGGTCATCTTTGCCATGAAGAAGGACAAGACCAAACGGATGTGCGTGGACTATAGAGCCTTGAACGACGTAACCATCAAGAACAAGTATCCATTCCCTCGGATCGATGACCTGTTCGGTCAACTGAAGGGATCCTCGGTGTTTTCCAAGATTGACCTCAGGTCAGGTTATCACCAATTGAGGATTAGAGAAGAGGACATACCCAAGACTGCCTTCACCTCCCGCTATGGACTCTATGAGTATACTGTGATGTCGTTCGGACTCACGAATGCCCTGGCCTTTTTCATGAACATGATGAACAATGTTTTCATGGAATTCTTGGATAAGTTCATCGTGGTATTCACCGACGATATCCTCGTCTACTCCAAGACCAAGGAAGAACATGAAACTCACCTCCGTCTGACCCTCGGAAAGCTAAGGGAACAACAATTGTACGCCAAATACAGCAAGTGCGAATTTTGGTCGTTTGAGGTGAAGTTCCTCGGTCATGTCATATCTGCCGGAGGAATATCAGTGGACCCAACCACCGTGGAAGTGGTCACCAACTCGTTGCAGCCCACAACCATGACCAAGATCCGGAGTTTTCTCGGATTAGCCGGATACTACCACCGGTTCATCGAGAATTTTTCGAAGATCGCCAAGCCTATGACTAGGCTATTGCAAAAGGAGGTAAAATTTGAATGGACCCCAGATTGCGAAGAAAGCTTCCAAACCCTCAAGAAGAAGCTCGTGTCAGCTCCTATCCTGACTCTGCCAGATATCCGAAAAGACTTCCACGTCTACTATGATGCCTCTCGTCAAGGATTGGGATGTGTCTTAATTCAAGAAGGGAAGGTTATATCTTACGCCTCCCGACAGCTGAGGCCGCATGAGCTGAACTACCCGACCCACGACCTGGAGTTAGCAGACGTGGTTCATACCTTGAAGATATGGAGAGATTACCTTGTGGGAAATCGGTGTGAGGTCTTCACCGATCACAAGAGCCTCAAGTACATATTCACCCAACCAGACCTGAACCTCAGGCAAAGGAGATGGTTGGAACTGATCAAAGATTACGACTTGGGCATCCATTATCATCCAGGCAAGGCAAATGTGGTGGCAGACGCCCTTAGTCGAAAAGGGTACTGCAATGCCATCATGATTCAGGACCACGCTCCTTTGCTATACAAGGAGATGGAAAGGCTGAATTTAGGGATCACCACCCGAGCATACCTCGCTGTCTTAGAGTCAAGGCCTATCTTGATAGACAAGATCCGAGAAAAGCAGAAGGAAGACCCATACATCTTGCAAATCCAACAAAACATGCGGAAGGGTAAAGCCCCCGGATTCTCTGAGGACGAACATGGTACCATCTGGTTTGGGAACAGGATATGCGTACCCGACAAACCTGAGTTGAAGACCCTCATCCTTCAAGAAGCCCACGATACTCTATACTCCATACATCCCGGGAGTACCAAGATGTATCAAGACCTAAAGGAAAAATATTGGTGGGTCAGCATGAATAGGGAAATAGCTGAGTATGTGGCCAAGTGCGACACATGCCGGCGAGTCAAGGCAGAACATCAAAGACCGGCTGGACTTCTTCAACCCCTCAAGGTCCCCGAATGGAAGTGGGAAGATATAGGAATGGACTTCATCACGGGACTACCCAGGACCCAAGCTGGTCATCATTCTATCTGGGTGATCATCAGTCGACTCACCAAGGTAGCCCACTTCATCCCCGTCAAGACAACTTACACAGTCGCCAAGTTGGCCGAGTTGTATATGACCCGGATCGTGTGCCTTCACGGAGTTCCTAAGAAGATCGTATCTGACCGTGGGAGTCAGTTTACCTTCAAGTTTTGCAAGAACCTTCAAGGGGAACTCGGCACCCGACTGAACTTTAGCACCGCCTATCATCCACAGACCGACGGTCAAACTGAAAGGGTCAACTAGATACTGGAGGATATGCTTAGAGCTTGCGCTCTAGACTTTGGCGGAATGTGGGACAAGAACTTACCCTACGTAGAGTTATCCTACAACAACAGCTATCAAGCCAGCTTGCAAATGTCCCCGTTCGAAGCACTTTATGGGCGTAAGTGCAGAACGCCGCTGCTATGGGATCAGACCGGAGAGTCGCAACTGTTTGGGACAGATATACTAAGTGAAGCTGAAGAGAAGGTCAAGATCATCAGGGACAGATTAAAAATAGCTCAGTCCCGACAGAAGAGCTACGCCGATAACTGTCGAAGAGACCTAACCTTTGAGGAGGGCGATTATGTCTATCTCCGAGTGACTCCCCTCCATGGCACTCAAAGGTTCAACATGAAAGGCAAGCTAGCACCCCGCTACGTCGGACCTTTTCAGATCCTCCGACGGCAAGGAGAAGTGGCATATCAACTAGAACTGCCTCCATCTCTGGCAGGAGTTCACGATGAGTTCCATGTCTCTCAGTTGAAGAAGTGTCTTCGCGTGCCCACCGAGCAAGCCGATCTTCAACAGCTCAACATCCAAGAAGACCTGACCTACATCAAGAAACCCATCAAGATCTTGGAAACCAAGGAAAGGGTAACCAGGAGTCATGTAGTCCGCTTCTGCAAGGTTCAATGAGACAACCACCCCGTCGAAGAAGCCACATGGGAAAAGGAAGACGAACTGAGAGCCCAATATCCTGAATTATTCGAGTAGCGTTCCAATCTCGAGGAAATGATTCTTTGTAAGTGGGATAGGTTTGTAACACCCCAAATTTTCAAAGTAATAAAAATATTATTTAATCCAATTTCCTGAAATTTATCATTTTGGAAATACCTTCAATACCCTCCTTTACCCTTTTGAACTACAACCTAGATGAAATGGCCAAACCAGGAGCTGAAAATTTTTGTATATGATCCTAAGGCCAAGATATATTTTTGAGAATTTTTACAAATTTTTATCAACCTTGGAAGTAGCCCTAAGATTTTAATCTATTTCCTGAATTATTTTTATTCAGAAATATTTTGGAACAGTAATGGGCCACGCCCCTCTCTTTCCCTCTCTCCCGGCCGGCCCAGCCCATCACCGTCACCCACCTCGGACTGACAGCCCGACCCCACCCGTCAGTGAGCCCCTCTCCCCTCGCGCGCGTGCCCGACACCCTGGCCCCACCTGTCGGCACCACCCCTCTCTCAAGCCCGAGCCTGACCCTACCCATCAGCCGCCTCGCTCGTGCGCTCGCGCCCGCTGGCCAGTGGCCCCCGCTTGTCAGGACCGTAGTCCACCTCGCGCCAACCCCCCCCTAACTCCACCGACCGATGACCTCGCCTTTGATCCCCTCGCCGGCTCCCCCTCCCGTTAAACCGACGCTGGCATTTAATTCCCCAAGGCCCGTCGGCCATTTAAACGCGTTAAGGCACGCGTTTAAGCCCCCGGATCATGTTTACCTGCATGGCGAGACCTCACCGGCGAGTAAATACCCCCCTCTCGCTTTCCATGCTTGCGACCCCCTCTGACCCTCGCCGACGCCCCTATTTAACCCCCTAGCCTCCACCGTGTCTGACCCCCACGACCATTCACTGCGAGGACAAACAGAGCGCCCGCAATTCGCTTTTTAGCGCACCCCTACTGTTTCACCTCCGGCCACCGCTCGCCGCCGCCTCGGACCACCTCCGTCCACGCCATCACCACCATCGTGACCGCAAGGACGACACCAACCTCGGCCACCCCTTTGTCGACACCGAACCTCGCCGGATCGCCGTTGTCGCCCAGGACCCGAAAGCCTTCACCGCCTCTTCTCGCCGCCGGCCTCGCTCCGTCGACCTCGGACCACCGCAAGGGGACCCTCGTGCTCCCCTTAGTTCCCTCGTTACGTATTTACCCTTGGTTAGGCCGGATAGCCCTTGCCGTCGCTGGAATTGCTCACCGTCGCACCGTCGGAGTCGGGGAAGACGGGTACTTAACCCCCCCCGACACGTGCCGTGTCAGATTCGATCGCGACCGTGCGATCGGGATCCAACGGTGATGATTAAATCCCTCGTGCGGTTAAACGGATCCGTTAGATCTCGGTGAAGGGGTACGTTCTAATTTGAGCCGTTCGCTAGATTTAAAATCCCGCATCGCATCTGGTCCGTCCATCGCGTACCAGTTCGATGTTTTAATCCTGGCCGTCCACGTCACTTTAACTCCCCCGCCTCGCATTCGCGCGTTGGATCTGGATCCAACGGTCCAGATCGACCCGGTGCACGCGCACAGTGCGCGGGTTCACCGTGGGCCTAGCTCACCGTGACCCGAGGGGATTTAAATTTGAAAATAAATTCAAGAAACTATTTTAAACTTGTAAAATTCATATCTGGCGCATTTTAACTTCAAAAATTACCATTCCACTTTCAGAAAATTTGTAATATTATTCTCTACATGTTCATTCAATAAAACAATATGTTTACTTTGGATTTTTCATGTTTATTTAAATAGGTATTCAAATGCCCTTAGGGTAAAAATGTAAATTTAATTATTTAAATTTCAGTAAAGCTTATATTTATTTATTTCCTGTTAATATGGTGAGACCACTAAGTTTTCCCTAAACCTTTCATTTTAAATTAATTAGAAAGCTTAAAAAGAGATCATTTCACAATTTAAAATCCCTTTTAGAAAGGGCCATCCTTCTTTGTAGTTCCTTTTAAAATTATTTAATAGATTTCAGAAACTTAATAACTTGGTTTTCTTAAAATAAACCAATTTAAACTTATGTGCTTGTTGTGTGACTTTATATTGTTTAATTGAATTGTTATTTATTTTACTTTATTTATATTGGGAAGACTACGACGCCGTCGAGGAGCCGGAATATTTTCCCGAAGTTCCTCCCTCCCCCTTTGCTGAACAAGGAAAGTCACCAAACCAATCTTTTGAGCATATTGAACCCATGTTTTATTAAACTATCGCTAAAACACATAGGATGTACATGCATTAGTCCAATGAAACCCTTACAATATATTTATTTAGGATCCCCCGACCTTGATGTGCAACCCAAGCCATGCTATCTCGCCTAACCTCCTTGTCACCATATGATTACTACTATTAGCTAGTGTCCAATGTATTGACACAATCGCTATAGGATAAAAATGAGTCGTAGTAAGATGGTTCTACTATATGATCCCCGTTACTTCTTATCCTTGAAATTTTGTCGATGATGAGTTGTGGTTGTGAGTGAATGCATGGTGGGTTCCGGGTGCAAGCTAGGGCATTAGTCGGTAGCACCCGGGGCACTATAAGGACCGGTCTGCGGGATCCGTTGCAATACACTTTCGTACTAACCACAAGTCTAATGGGTCAGTCCTAACTAAGGTATGGAGTGTTCCAAACCGAGGCCACCATTTGGAGATGGGTCAAGCAGCACCTGCGGGTGGCTTCTACCGACGTGGCGCAAAAGGAGGTCCGACATTAGCCGGGATGTGGCCCGGCGCACCGGCGAAACCTAAAGCGGGTGGTTATCGCTTGGAGCATTTCATGCTGAGGTTTTGGCACGAGTTCTCGTGGTATGGGTCATCTCGTTTGGGATGAGTGCGTTCCTTGTGGGTACAATAGTACATCTCTGATCTGAGTCTTAAATCTTTTCGAAAAACCGAGCCCACGGTCAAGGGCGGGTTGCGTGACATCCCACAGTTAGATCACTTTTGATATGTATGTGCATGATAGTTTGACATGTAAGGACTGTTGTGCAAGGAGGTAAAACGTACTCCTCGAGTTAGATGATGTTATTGTTGTTCATGTTTACTTTCGCATGATAAAATTTGACTACATTAACTGCAATAACTGAGAATGTACTTTTCCGCACTTTTAGCCAATTATCCTTCCTTTGTTATTACCTTGCATTATTACCTGCATTTGTGGTGGCTTGTTGAGTACTTTTTGTACTCATACCCGTTGAACACCACAGAGGATGCCTACTATGAAGACGGTCTGGAGTAGCGACCTTGTCAAGCAGAAAGATCTTGAAGAAGGTGTTCGTCATGCTATTTGCTATTATTATTTTTATTCAACTCTGATGTAATAATTATGGTCTGCGTACCATGAATATTGTCGTATGTACGATTGTCGCATGATGAACCTCTTGTATTATTGTTTTTCTTATGAAATTCAATAATGTTCTGATTTGATAAATCGGGGCGCAACACCTAGGTACGAAGCCGATGCACTCCCTAAATAGTGCGCGGATCCGCTCCTCAATGTCATCTTGGGCCACTGCCTGCGTGCTTCTCTCATGCGGGGGCGTGACATGCGGCCGTATGTCGGCATGTCGTCCACAGGTTTCTTCCTCATGCTCTAGCTCGGGACGTACGACGTGTTTGGGCCTATGCGCTTGTGCATGCGGCGCGGGCAGCGTGGGAAAAACTGGCGCCGGTGTAAGTTGAGGTGGCGCATGGTAGGCGGCGCTAGTTTGGTCGTAAGTATAGTGATTGGTCTCGGCCATGGATATTGAGGCCGGAGATGTAATGGCTTTGCCGGTACTACCGTCAGTTCTGCTGTAAATGTGATTTATCGGAGGTATGCTAGCAATAGGAGCTGGAGGCACGGCCTCGGTAAAGCCGAACCTTCTAAGCATCACCTCTACTTGAGAGCTAACTACTGAATCTATATGGTTGGCTAGTGAAGCGCTAACATCTTGGTATACTGATGCGGCTATCTTTTGCTCAATCTCTAAAGAACATAAATGAGGTGATACTAGCGTTACCTGGATCCGAGCGAGGTTGGGGACGTTGACGTCGTGCTTGATAAAGCCCGCGCGTGTTTTGATGTAGCTCCCAAACATGAGGTCCTAGAGTGCTTTCATTTTTGCCTCAATCTCTGCTCGGTCTTCTCAGGGAATATCTTCAAGGGTAGGTGTCATGATGTTGCGGTTGTCGATATCCGCGCCTCCCATGGGATCAATCGGTGATGTAGACGTAGTAGTCATCGTAGACGTATCGGTGGCCGATGTAGATGTCATGTTGGCATAGCGGTCCCCATCGGAGTCGCCAAAAAGTGTGTTGACACGAAAACGTGCCCCCGCACTTGGGACAGTTTGACGATCCCAAAGTGTGCGGATACTTATGGACAAGCCTAAGCATAACATAACACCGACGCCGTGTTCCGACTACCCTCAACCGTGATAAGGGAGGTGGAGTCGCCAGGTAATCAGATCACACAGAAATAATCCAATTAGCCAAAAAGGAATATATTAAAAAAATTAAATCAGCAAGCCGAGCGTAGCCTGACTGATCCAAAGTATACAGTGCAAAGGGTATCACTAAAGTGTACCCTCAGTGTCTGATGTGAAGGTTCCCGCCGAAGGGTGCCTTCAGCGTTCGGACTGATCTGGCCAAAGGCGGGCTCCGAACAGATCTTGATGCGACAATCACCTCCGAACAGCGGGGTTTGGCGCGAAGTCCCTTACATGATAAAATAACTCGAATGCAGTCCCTGGCACGGGGTTCGTCTGATGTAGGGTATGAACGTAGCAAAGCCCGTCGTGACGAAGCCTGTTGCGAAGCGTGCTGGCGCGCGGGACTCGGTCAAACCGACAACAGCGTGACGGTCTGGCACGGGTAGTCGAAGCAGTATTCCCATCGAGGGGTGTTCTGGCAGCCTCCGAAACTAGTCTCTTGGCTCTGGACACCTCCGGAGAAGTGGCTCCGAGCATGAAAACCTGCAACAGAACAGATATCAAGTGCTAATTCATCCTGGGAACCGAATTTTTCTAAGTGTTGCACTAGAGAGTGAAGGTAGCAATCTGTTACGTAGATTAGCGGATACTTCGCCTACTTCACACGTGAAGTAACAAGGTGATAGCAATCTATTACATAGATTAATGGATACTTCATAGACGAAGTATCAAGGATTACCACTGTTTTGAACTAGCCGGCGGAGGGCTTCTAGGAAAACCCACAAAGGTTGCAGAAAAGTAAAGGTACGGTTCAAAGCTAGGGCTTTGTGTTGATTTGTGTTCGGGGGCCTCAATGAACTGGTCTCACCCCTATATTTATAGGGGCTAGATTTCTAATCTCTAAGTTTAATCTATTTAGATTCGGCCTAATCATGTGTAGGGATAAAACTAGCCAGAATCAGACTCAAACTCTATCTCTGAAATCATGCCCGAAGTGCGCCTTTGGCCAGGCCCGCCGAAGCTTGCTCCTCGGTCCAAAGCTTCGGCGAGGTGGGCCTCCGAAGGCCTTCGGGCCAAAGGTAATAGGCCTGCTGGAAGCTTCCGAAGCCCATAGATTTAATGGGTCTTTGGCCCTGTAGGGCTTTGGCCGGATCCAGGACATGTGTATTTTCATACCAAATTACCAAAATTGATATTTTGACAATGTTAACCATTAATGCCATTTTTTTGCTATCAACAATTCCATCATAATCAACACCTTGAATCTATTTGAAACCTTTCATCACCAATCGAGCCTTATAGATGTGAACATTTCCATCAACGTTTATGTTTTTCTTGAAGATCCATTTACACTCAATAGTTTTTACACCATCGGGTGGATCAACCAAGTTTTAAACTTGGTTAAATCGCATGGACTCCAACTTGGACCCAATGGCTCCAAGACATTTCTCATAGTCCAGTCCCATCACTGCTTCCACATAGGACTTGAGCTCAATGTTGTCCAACAACAACACGTCGTGATCCCTAGTGGTCAAGAACATGTACCTCTCTAGCGCATGGACTACTCTTCTAGATGTTCGTGGGGCTGGCGCATCTACAACAGGGTCTGCAACAGCTTGAGCCTCCTACTCTAGTTTTGTGGGATCTGGAACACTTTCCATTGGCTCTCGAACATCTTCGAGATGCATGGTCCTCCCACTAACCTCTTTCGAGAGAAACTCTTTCTCAAGAAATATGCCATTCCGAGCGACAAACACTTTGCCCTCTTCTCTAATATAGAAACAGTATCCTTTGGTTTCCTTAGGATACCGCACAAAGAATCACTTGTCAGACTTAGGACTGAGCTTGTTAGACGTCATACATTTGACATACGCCTCACATCCCCAAATATTTAGAAAAGACAAACTGAGATGCCTCCCAGACCACATTTCATTTGGCGCATTCTCTACTGACTTAGATGGAACTCTATTAATCGTGAAAGCTGTAGTTTCTAGAGCGTGACCCCAAAAGGATAATGGAAGATCAGTGTGACTCATCATGGACCACACCATGTCCAACAAAGTACGGTTTCTCCGCTCGGACAACCCATTCCATTAGGGTGTGCCAGGTGTAGTCAGCTGTTGAACAATTCCACACTACTTCAGATGATCACTAAACTCATGGCTCGTTGGACCACACACATCAGTATGTACTATGGCAAATTCCTCACTCGCCCTCTTACTCTGTCTAGTGAAAGGCGTCTTTGTCATTTTTCCAAGTAAGCAAGACTCGCATGTGTCATATGATTCAAAATCAAATTACTCCAAAATTCCATCACTATGGAGCTTCCGCACGCACTTCTCATTTATATGGCCCAAACGACAATTGCATACGTAGGTAGGATTCAAATCATTGAGTCGTTGTTTCTTAGTACTAATGTTATAAACATGTGCATCCTCAAGACTTAGAATGTATAATCCATTCACCAATGGACAAACGCCATAGAGCATACCATTCGAGAATATCGAACAACATTTATTATTTATCACAAACTCATAACCTTCTTCCTCCAAACATGAGGAAGAGATAATGTTTATGCCCAATTCTAGAATATAATAACAATTATTCAATTCCAGAACTAATCGTGAGGGTAGTGACAAAGAATAGATGCTAACGGCCAGTGCTGCAACCTTTGCACCATTGCCGACACGAATATCCAGTTCACCTACTACACACTTTATTAACCTACTTAGTCCTTGCAATGATTTGCATGTGTGAATCATCGAACCGGTATCAAATACCCATGAATCACTTGGACGAGTTGCAAGATTAATTTCAATAACATTTATAATTGAAGTAGAAGCTGAAATCCTACCTCCGTTCTGCATCCAATTTGTCTGGATCGGAACTTACGATCTGACTTCTCTGTCACAAATTTTGTCTGGCATCAAAACTTCCGATCAACCATCGAAACTTCCAATCTGACAAATATCGGAACTTCCGATCAGGTATCGGACCTTTCGAAGTTCTGCAAATAGAAATAGATCCAATGCTGACAAACTGCCACACTAGGAAGCAACCGGCCAATGAGATGCACCCATCGCCAATCATCCCACACTAGCTGAGATGATGGCCAATTAGAACAATCTGATCACAACCTTGTTAACTCAGATGCAGCAACAGCAGGCGCAGATGCAAGAGCAGCAGGCACAGTTGTTTCGGCTTCAGCAGTAGCACCTGGAGCCGCCTCTCCGACAAGCAATCCTCGCACTTGCCCCCGCATCCCAAATCTCTGAGTTCTTGCGCATGAGGCCTCCTACGTTCTTGAGCACCACCAACCCGATGGAGGCGGGAGATTGGCTGAGGACGATAGGAAAGAAGTTAGATATTCTGCACTGCACCAACAAAGAGCGAGTAGCTTTTGCCGCTCAACAACTTCAAGGACCCGCCGCGGAATGGTGGGATAACTTGTCGCGCCCCGATTTAATAAATCAGGACTTTATTGAAATTCCATAGAAAATCAATAAAACAAGACGTTCATCAAGCGACCACGTACAATACGGGCAATCATTCACGGTTCGTAGACCGCATTAATACAAAAGTGAATGAAAGTGAAGAGAAACTAATAAAATCAAGGGTCCTAGATGAACGCCTCCTTCCAGTCTCGCCTTGACTGGGTCGCTACTCCAGACCTTCATCCTCCTCGTAGTAGACGGGCTCTGATGGTGTAAGTCAACGGGGTGAGTACAGATGTACTCAGCAAGCCACCGAATGCAAATATAATGCAAGATAATAACAAGGGAGATAGTGGCTAGTTTTGCGGAAGCAGCATATTTGTAAAGCATTAAATGTGAGCAATTTATTAGTACAGAAAAGTAAACATGTGAATGCATCATCATCTTCTAACTCGAGGAGTACGTTTTACCTCCTCGCACAATAGTCCTTACATGCCATGAATAACTCAATCTTTCAACCAATTGTAAACTAACTGCGAGTAGTCACACAACCCGCCCTTGACCGTGGGCTCGGCTTTTCGAAAAGATTGATTTTACTCTGATCAGAGATGTACCACTGTACCCACAAGGCACGCACTCATCACTTACACCAAAGTGTAACGAGATGACCCATTTCACGGGAACTCGTGCCAAAACCTTCCATATGGTCTTCCCCGACTCAACAGCACCCTCTTATAGGTTTCGTACCGTGTCTCGCCATGTCGAGTTTCCACAATACCCCCTCTTGAGCCATCGTCGGTACAAGGCGCCCTGAGGGCTAGCCCCTTGCCCCCTCCACTATGGTGCCGTGAGACGGAGTGTTCCACACTTCCAGTTAGGACTTACCCATTAGACTTGTGGTTGGTACGGAAGTGCTTTGCAACAGATCTCGCAGACCGGTCCTTATAGTGCCCCGGGTGCGACTTACCAAAACCCGAGCTTGCACCCGGAACCCACCATACTTATAACATACCTAACTCCAACAGAGTCCAGAGACAAGATAACGGGGTATTTCATATACCAGAATTCATCTGTTCTACGACTCATTCTTTATATCCTATAGCAGTTGTGCCGGTACATTGGGCACTAGCTAATATAATATTTGTAGAGTGACAAGGAGTTGAGGCTCAATAAGCATGGCTTGGGTTTGCACACAAGGACGGGGATCTAATAAATATAAGTGTAGGGCTTGTTCTTTGACTAATGCAATATTAACCTATGAGTTATAGCGATAATTTATTAAATCATGGGCTCAATAATGATCAACTGTGTCCACAAAGGTGGTCGATGACTTGCCTTGCTCAGCAAATGGGGATGGAGGAACCTCGGGGTAGAACTCCTGCTCCTCGACGAACTCGTAGTCTTCTCGTTACGGAAAATAAACAATACATTCAATAAACACATAAAACTCAACAAATATCAAACATACACATTTGTGGGTT
Organism: Zizania palustris; assembly: GCA_019279435.1. NCBI lineage: Eukaryota > Viridiplantae > Streptophyta > Magnoliopsida > Poales > Poaceae > Zizania > Zizania palustris. The sequence continues at coordinate 32,281,327 of JAAALK010000284.1, forward strand.
TTATTAGGTGAAGTAATATTTTTAATGTATCAAGGTTTTGTACAAAACAGTAAAGTTTAATGTTTTTAGAGTGTTTCCCAATTTATTTTCTGTATTATTAATTTTAACCTTAAGGGATTTTTACTCATTTATTTATTAATAATATTTTGGGTAACATAAGCATACTGTTTTTATGGCACTAATGTGTAGAGAATAATATTCTGGTTCTAACAAAATTTGAATGGTGAAATTTGGAGTTAAAATGAGCAAGATATGAATTTTTGAAGTTTAAACAATTTTCTGGAATTTTATTTAAACAGAAAACAGTCCCTGGTCCACGGTGAACCAGGCTCACCGTGAACCCGTGACTATGCGCGTGGACCGGATCAACCAGGACCGTCGGATCTGGATCCGGCGATCGGGCGCGAGGCGGAGGGGTTTAATGAAATCGGACGGCCACGATTAGATCATACCGAACCGGTACGCGTGGACGCTCGAGATCACTCGTGGGGTTTAAGTGACGATCGACGGCCGAGAGGCCTCGATACCCCTTTGACCAGATCCGAGGGCCCAGATTAAATCCCGGAGGGATTTAATCTTAGCCCTCCGATCGCGATCGGATGGTTGCTGTGCGATCCGGCACGGCACGACGTAAGGGGGCGCGTACCCCCTTCGTCTCCGGCGACGGCGGGCTCGGGTGCGTCCATGGCGGCGGCGACGAGCGCCTAGGGACCTAGCTAGGGCCAAAAATGGACTGCGGAGGTGATGGGGGTTTCAAAGATACCTCTGGTGGCGACGAAGGGGCCTGGAGGTGACCGGCGGCGAGCGTAGACGGCGGGGAGGCCTCGGGTGCTCGACGGCGATCCGGTGGTCTTCACGACCGACGGAGGGGTGGCCGCTGACGTGCGAGCTCCGGCGGTCTCGTTGGTGGCGGTGGCTAAGGCGGAGGAGGCCGGAGGCGACGGCGAGGTCTCGCCGGAGGTAGAGCAGAGGAGGGACTCGCAAAACCTGCAGCGGCGCTCTGGAGGGCGAAGGCTAGGGCTTAGGCGGTGTGGGGGTGAGGGCGGCGTCCACAGGGGTTTAAATAGGTGTCGCCGGCGGTCGGAATGGAAGGGAATCGAGGGAGCCGAGAGGGCTCCTTCCAAATTCCGGCGAGGCTTCCATTCTCCTCGGGTTGGCTTCCAAAAGCACGAAAACGCGTCGGGTTTAGATGGAAGGAGGTCGGGGGCGGTCGGGGAAGGTGATCCGGGGTCGATCGGGCAGATACGGGCGGCCGGCGGCAAGAAATCCGAAAGGGATCGTCGGAGAAAGGAAAGGGGATCCCCTTCCCGGGAGGAAGACGATCCTGACAGGTGGGCTCCACCTGTCAGTGATCGATCCAAAAAGGAAGGGGGCCGACAGATGGGTCCGGGCGGTCAGTGGCGCGGCGGGGGCTGACCGGTGGGGCCAAGCGAGCGTGGGCGGGAGAGGGCGGCGGGGAAAAGCGCCGACAAGCGGGGCCCGCTTGTCAGTGAGAGGGCGGTGTTGGGCTGGGCCTAAAAAGGCTTTAGGAGGGGGTTTCTGGGTTGGGGCCCAATAAGCATTTTAAATTCTTTTCTCATTTAAAATAATTCTAGGAATTCATTTATTTGATTAAGAGTTGAACCACTGTTGATAAAAATTTGTAAAAATTCCTAAAATTATAGTTTGGTCTCTGGTTCATCTCATAAAATTTTCAAGTCCAGATTTTTAGTATTTCTCCCTGTTTGGCTTTATTTGGGTTCTTTTGGGGTTTTTCCTTTAATAATAAATTCAGAAATGATTTAAATAATACTTTCTTTTTATTTTATTCCTTTTTAATTTCTGGGGTGTCACAATCCTATCCCCCTTACAGAGAATCTCGTCCTCGAGATTCGGCTCAATCCTCGAATAGTTCAGGATGCTGTGCCTTGAGTTCATCTTCTTTTTCCCATGTAGCTTCCTCTACCGGATGATTGCTCCACTGCACTTTGCAGAAGCGGATGACTCGACTCCTGGTGGTCCTTTCTTTGACTTCCAATATCTTGACCGGCTTTTCCACATAGGTCAGATCCTCTTGGACGTCCAACTGCTGAAGATCCACTTGCTCCGTGGGGACGCGGAGACACTTCTTGAGTTGAGACACATGAAACACGTCATGCACTCCAGACAATGAGGGCGGTAGTTCCAACTGATAAGCCACTTCGCCTTGGCGTCGGACAACGGGAAATGGTCCAACATATCGAGGGGCCAACTTTCCTCTCATGTTAAACCGTTGAGTTCCACGAAGAGGTGTAACCCGAAGGTAAACATGATCTCCTTCTTCAAAGGCTAGGTCTCGACGGCGATTGTCGGCGTAGCTCTTCTGTCGCGATTGGGCTGTCTTGAGTCGGTCTCTGATGATCCGTACCTTCTCTTCAGCTTCACGAAGAATGTCGGTTCCGAATACCTGGGATTCACCCGTTTGGTCCCAAAGTAGAGGCGTTCTGCACTTACGTCCATATAGGGCCTCAAAAGGAGACATCTGAAGACTGGCTTGATAGCTATTGTTGTATGAAAATTCTGCATATGGCAAGCTCTTGTCCCAAGTGGCTCCAAAATCCAAAACACATGCTCGAAGCATATCCTCTAGTATCTGATTTACCATTTCTGTTTGTCCATCTGTCTGGGGATGGTAGGCGGTACTGAAATTCAATCTCGTGCCCATCTCCTCTTGGAGGTTCTTCCAAAAGCGAGAGGTAAACTGACTTCCTCGGTCAGACACTATCTTCTTGGGTACTCCATGAAGACATACTATCCGGGCCATATATAGCTCTGCTAGCTTAGGGCCACTAAAGGTCGTCTTGACGGCTATGAAATGAGCTACTTTTGTAAGCCGATCAATGATCACCCATATAGAATCATACCCCAGTTGGGTCTTCGGTAATCCGGTGATGAAGTCCATCCCGATCTCTTCCCATTTCCATTCCGGCACCTTAAGTGGCTGTAACAATCCTGCAGGTCTCTGGTGTTCAGCTTTTACTCTTCTGCAGGTGTCACATTCGGCGACGAACTGTGCAATCTCTCTTTTCATGCTGACCCACCAATAACGTTCTTTCAGATCCTGGTACATCTTGGTACTGCCGGGATGAATGGAGTACAACGTCTCATGGGCTTCTCTTAGGATAAGGGTCTTTATTTCTGGTTTGTCCGGCACACATATCCGGGTTCCAAACCATATGGTGCCACTCTCGTCTTCTGAAAATCCGGGGGCTTTTCCTTGTCTCATGTTCTTCTTAATGGCAGCTATATCCGGGTCTTCTGACTGAGCTTCACGGATCTGCTCAAACAAGACAGGTTGGGTCTCCAAGGTGGCTAGATATGCTTTGGTGGTCAATCCAAGATTTAATTTTTCCATCTCCCTACCTAACGAGGGCGCGTGTTCCTGAATCATCATGGCTGTGCAATATCCCTTGCGACTTAACGCATCTGCTACCACATTTGCTTTTCCTGGGTGGTAGTGAATACCTAAGTCATAGTCCTTGATTAGTTCCAACCATCGTCTTTGCCTCAGATTAAGGTCAGGCTGTGTGAAGATATACTTCAAACTCTTGTGATCCGTAAAGATCTCACAGCGATTCCCAACCAAATAGTGCCTCCAAATCTTGAGGGCGTGCACTACGGCGGCTAATTCCAGATCATGGGTCGGATAATTCAACTCATGAGGTCTCAACTGACGGGAGGCATAGGAGATAACCTTCCCATCTTGCATAAGAACACATCCCAGTCCTTGGCGAGATGCGTCGCAATAAACATGGAAGTCTTTGCGGATATCCGGTAGGGTCAGTATAGGTGCAGACACCAAACGGGTCTTGAGGGTGCGGAAACTTTCCTCGCATTCAGGAGTCCATTCAAACTTCTCTCCTTTCTGCAACAACTTGGTCATTGGCTTGCCTATCTTAGAAAAATTCTCGATAAACCTCCGATAATATCCGGCCAAACCCAGAAAACTTCGTATCTCAGATACGTTCGTGGGTGGCAACCAATCCGTAACTGCTTCTACGGTGGCAGGGTCCACTGCGATTCCTTGCGCAGAGATGATGTGTCCAAGGAACTTTACTTCTGCTGTCCAAAACTTGCATTTGCTGTATTTGGCATATAATTGGTGTTCCCTTAGCTTTCCTAAGGTTAACCGGAGGTGAGTCTCGTGCTCCTTCTGGTCCTTGGAATAAATGAGGATGTCGTCTATGAAGACAACTATAAACTTGTCCAAATACTCCATGAACACTTTATTCATCATATTCATGAAGAATGCAGGGGCGTTGGTCAATCCAAAGGACATAACCGTGCACTCATATAATCCATAACGGGTAGTGAAGGCCGTCTTGGGTATATCTTCTTCTCGGATCCTTAACTGATGGTAACCAGACCGCAGGTCGATCTTCGAGAATATCGTAGCTCCTTTGAGCTGGTCGAAGAGATCATCGATCCGAGGCAACGGGTACTTATTCTTGATTGTTACCTCATTCCAGGCGCGGTAATCCACACACATACGCTTTGCCTTGTCTTCTTTCTTCTCGACAAAGATGACAGGGGCACCCCACGGTGATGTGCTTGGTCTGATATAACCTTTCTTCTCAAGATCCTCCAACTGTCGCTTCATCTCAGCTAATTCATTGGCGGCCATCCGGTATGGTCGCTTGTAAATAGGGGTGGTTCCAGGCACCAAGTCAATCCTGAACTCGATGTCCCTCCTGGGTGGCATTCCCGGTAAATCCTCTGGAAACACGTCCGGGTACTCACAGACTATTGGTATTTCTTCCAAGGTAATCTGGTGCAGTCTTGGTCTTCTGATCTTTAGTCTTGGCATCTGAAATGTGACGGCAGTCCCTTCTTCGCTGGTCACAGTCACTTTTCTCTGGGCACATTCTATCACCCCTTGGTACTTATTTAACCAATCCATTCCTAGAATGAGATCTAGGCCTTGGCATTCTATTAGGATGGGATCGGCCCAAAATATGGTGCCGTGAATGTCTATCCATACCTTTGGGCTATAATTTAGGGCTAGGGTTTGTTTTCCTGGGGTGACTATTTGTACGGCTCTGGGTAGATCTTCGGTGTTTAGTTTGTTCTTTTCCACAAAATCAGTTGATATGAAGGAGTGCGTAGCTCCAGTGTCAAATAAAACCACTGCAAGTGCTGAATGTACCAAGAACTTACCCATCACTATCTCTGGTGCGGCCTGAGCTTCTTCCGCGGTGACGTGATTGACTCGGGCGCGGATGGCGGGGTTCGCGGCAACTCCTTGAACGCGCTTAGGATGGGGGCAAGCATTGGAGTAATGCCCCTCCTGACGGCAGTTGAAACAAACCACGGGCTTGCCGTGCTTGTCGCGCAGGATCTCTGCCTTCTTGGCCGGGGCAGCTGGGGCGGTCGGTGCGGCTGGAGCGGCACGAGGTTGGCTGGCTCCGGCGTTGGCAGCTGGTGGCGCCGGACGATACACTGGCCGGGGGTGGTACTGTGGCGCTGGTGGAGGTGGAGCAAAACGGGGTCTTTGGGCCATACCCTGGTTCTGCCTGAAGGCAATCATGCGCTTCTTCTTCAGGTCGACCTTATTTTGTTGGGTCTCCTGCATGATAGCCTTGTTCACCAACTTCTGGAAGTTGGTGAAGTCTCCAGAGATGAGTTGTAGGGACAACTCGTCCTTCAGTCCCCTAAGGAACTTGGCCTGTCTGGCCGCATCCGTACGGACCTCTTCTGGTGCGTACCGGGCCAGACGGTTAAACTCATGTAGATACTCAGTGACAGATCTGCTCCCCTGCTGCAGATCTCGGAACTCTTGTTGCTTCAGGGCAACGATGCCGTCGGGGATGTGGGCGGCACGAAAGGCAGCCGAGAACTCCGCCCAAGTGGGGGCGTGGCCCTCGGGCAGAGTCTCGCGGTGGTTGTCCCACCACTCAGCGGCGGGACCATGAAGCTGGTGGGTGGCGAAGGCCACCCTCTCCTGCTCAGTGCAGGTCAGGAGGTCGAGCTTCTTCTCGATCGCCCGCAACCAATCCCCAGCCTCCATGGGGTTGGTGGTGCTCGAGAAGGTTGGTGGGCGGACTCGGAGGAACTCCGAGAGCTGAGTTGCGGGAGCGGGAGCTGGTGTGGCGGGTCGGGGCAGCTCAGGCTGTTGGTGGAGGCGAAAGAAGTGAGCCTGCTGCTCTTGCATCTGCTGCTGCTGCTGCATCTGGTGCAGGAGGGCTGAGACCAACTGATTTTGAGTGGCCATCATTTCAGCCAAGGTGGGGTGGTTGGCGACCGGGGCTTGCCTCTGCCCGGTGGCTCCCCATTGTGGCAGGTTGCCACTATCCCCTCCGTTCTGAGGAGCGTCTGATCCCTGAGTGTTGGTCATCCTGGAATTTTCAATGTGTACACATTTATTTTAGTGAATTTCTTTATATTTTATTTCAAAAGGGTACCGTTCTTGCGGTTACATTTATTTATTCTCTCATTCATGCCTTATATTTTGACATGAATGCTAGTACAATAAAGCAATAACAATCAATCGTAATACTACGTCTAAGGCAGCTCGGGGGACGGCTCGATCTCGGGCTCGTGGGAGATGGGCGGGGTCGAGGAACTGGATGGTCCGGCGGGTGGTGCGCTGCGGGAGATCCTCTTGGGCCTCACTGTGGGAGTCTGAATGGGTTTCTTCCGGCGAGGCGGAAGGGGTGCGATCTCCTCGATGTCCTTCTTCAACTCTTCGATCTGGTAGCGAAGGTGTGGGTTGGTGGCGACACGCTGTCGAAGGAGCTCATTCTGACGCCGCAACTCCTCTGCCTCGGCAGCCAAGCGGTGTCCCTGCTGGATGCGGCGACGAAGCTCTCCGTTCTCGCGGTTCAGGTCCTCGGAGGAATGGCGGTAGAAGCTGATAGTGTCGCGCTGTCCATTGGCGTCCTGCAGCGCCTCGTAGTGGAGATCATCCATGGCCTCCAACAAGCGCATGGTATGTCCAATCGCCGAATGGCGCTGGGAGAGGGTGCTGACGAAGACACTGTGTGGACTCCCTGGGGTGCGAAGAGGTACGAAGCGGAAGTCCGTGTCGTAGAGCTCGCTGTCGTAGATCATCCGGAGCTCCGTAAGTGCCTGGAGAGCGGTGCGCTGACTGGCTACCAGGAAGGTAGGTCCTCCTCCGCGGTAGGTGTGAGCTGTCTGAGGGGAGGGCTGGACAACGATGGTGACCTCGCAGTAGCTCTCTTCCTCGTCGGGGAAGACTCCATGGTACATCGGCTCATGCTCGAATCCGAGGAAACTGACGAGCATGCGTAGCTCGCGGATGAATCCGGTCTCGTCACGAAGGTTCCCATTCACGGTACGGATCGACATCTACAAAAGAGAGAAAATTTTGTAAAAACCTCGGAAGATGAGAGGATAAGTAATCTTTTGTAAAATATAGTGAATATATGTATATAAGTCCTAAGGTCAGGTCTGTTTGGCTTCCTACAGTCAAGTCGGCTCTGATACCATCTTGTCGCGCCCCGATTTAATAAATCAGGACTTTATTGAAATTCCATAGAAAATCAATAAAACAAGACGTTCATCAAGCGACCACGTACAATACGGGCAATCATTCACGGTTCGTAGACCGCATTAATACAAAAGTGAATGAAAGTGAAGAGAAACTAATAAAATCAAGGGTCCTAGATGAACGCCTCCTTCCAGTCTCGCCTTGACTGGGTCGCTACTCCAGACCTTCATCCTCCTCGTAGTAGACAGGCTCTGATGGTGTAAGTCAACGGGGTGAGTACAGATGTACTCAGCAAGCCACCGAATGCAAATATAATGCAAGATAATAACAAGGGAGATAGTGGCTAGTTTTGCGGAAGCAGCATATTTGTAAAGCATTAAATGTGAGCAATTTATTAGTACAGAAAAGTAAACATGTGAATGCATCATCATCTTCTAACTCGAGGAGTACGTTTTACCTCCTCGCACAACAGTCCTTACATGCCATGAATAACTCAATCTTTCAACCAATTGTAAACTAACTGCGAGTAGTCACACAACCCGCCCTTGACCGTGGGCTCGGCTTTTCGAAAAGATTGATTTTACTCTGATCAGAGATGTACCACTGTACCCACAAGGCACGCACTCATCACTTACACCAAAGTGTAACGAGATGACCCATTTCACGGGAACTCGTGCCAAAACCTTCCATATGGTCTTCCCCGACTCAACAGCAGCATCTTATAGGTTTCGTACCGTGTCTCGCCATGTCGAGTTTCCACAATACCCCCTCTTGAGCCATCGTCGGTACAAGGCGCCCTGAGGGCTAGCCCCTTGCCCCCTCCACTATGGTGACGTGAGACGGAGTGTTCCACACTTCTAGTTAGGACTTACCCATTAGACTTGTGGTTGGTACGGAAGTGCTTTGCAACAGATCCCGCAGACCGGTCCTTATAGTGCCCCGGGTGCGACTTACCAAAACCCGAGCTTGCACCCGGAACCCACCATACTTATAACATACCTAACTCCAACAGAGTCCAGAGACAAGAATAACGTGGTATTTCATATACCAGAATTCATCTGTTCTACGACTCATTCTTTATATCCTATAGCAGTTGTGCCGGTACATTGGGCACTAGCTAATATAATATTTGTAGAGTGACAAGGAGTTGAGGCTCAATAAGCATGGCTTGGGTTTGCACACAAGGACGGGGATCTAATAAATATAAGTGTAGGGCTTGTTCTTTGACTAATGCAATATTAACCTATGAGTTATAGCGATAATTTATTAAATCATGGGCTCAATAATGATCAACTGTGTCCACAAAGGTGGTCGATGACTTGCCTTGCTCAGCAAATGGGGATGGAGGAACCTCGGGGTAGAACTCCTGCTCCTCGACGAACTCGTAGTCTTCTCGTTACGGAAAATAAACAATACATTCAATAAACACATAAAACTCAACAAATATCAAACATACACATTTGTGGGTTTTATTAGGTGAAGTAATATTTTTAATGTGTCAAGGTTTTGTACAAAACAGTAAAGTTTAATGTTTTTAGAGTGTTTCCCAATTTATTTTCTGTATTATTAATTTTAACCTTAAGGGATTTTTACTCATTTATTTATTAATAATATTTTGGGTAACATAAGCATACTGTTTTTATGGCACTAATGTGTAGAGAATAATATTCTGGTTCTAACAAAATTTGAATGGTGAAATTTGGAGTTAAAATGAGCAAGATATGAATTTTTGAAGTTTAAACAATTTTCTGGAATTTTATTTAAACAGAAAACAGTCCCTGGTCCACGGTGAACCAGGCTCACCGTGAACCCGTGACTATGCGCGTGGACCGGATCAACCAGGACCGTCGGATCTGGATCCGGCGATCGGGCGCGAGGCGGAGGGGTTTAATGAAATCGGACGGCCACGATTAGATCATACCGAACCGGTACGCGTGGACGCTCGAGATCACTCGGGGGGTTTAAGTGACGATCGACGGCCGAGAGGCCTCGATACCCCTTTGACCAGATCCGAGGGCCCAGATTAAATCCCGGAGGGATTTAATCTTAGCCCTCCGATCGCGATCGGACGGTTGCTGTGCGATCCGGCACGGCACGACGTAAGGGGGCGCGTACCCCCTTCGTCTCCGGCGACGGCGGGCTCAGGTGCGTCCATGGCGGCGGCGACGAGCGCCTAGGGACCTAGCTAGGGCCAAAAATGGACTGCGGAGGTGATGGGGGTCTCAAAGATACCTCTGGTGGCGACGAAGGGGCCTGGAGGTGACCGGCGGCGAGCGTAGACGGCGGGGAGGCCTCGGGTGCTCGACGGCGACGGCGATCCGGTGGTCTTCACGACCGACGGAGGGGTGGCCGCTGACGTGCGAGCTCCGGCGGTCTCGTTGGTGGCGGTGGCTAAGGCGGAGGAGGCCGGAGGCGACGGCGAGGTCTCGCCGGAGGTAGAGCAGAGGAGGGACTCGCAAAACCTGCAGCGGCGCTCTGGAGGGCGAAGGCTAGGGCTTAGGCGGTGTGGGGGTGAGGGCGGCGTCCACAGGGGTTTAAATAGGTGTCGCCGGCGGTCGGAATGGAAGGGAATCGAGGGAGCCGAGAGGGCTCCTTCCAAATTCCGGCGAGGCTTCCATTCTCCTCGGGTTGGCTTCCAAAAGCACGAAAACGCGTCGGGTTTAGATGGAAGGAGGTCGGGGGCGGTCGGGGAAGGTGATCCGGGGTCGATCGGGCAGATACGGGCGGCCGGCGGCAAGAAATCCGAAAGGGATCGCCGGAGAAAGGAAAGGGGATCCCCTTCCCGGGAGGAAGACGATCCTGACAGGTGGGCTCCACCTGTCAGTGATCGATCCAAAAAGGAAGGGGGCCGACAGATGGGTCCGGGCGGTCAGTGGCGCGGCGGGGGCTGACCGGTGGGGCCAAGCGAGCGTGGGCGGGAGAGGGCGGCGGGGAAAAGCGCCGACAAGCGGGGCCTGCTTGTCAGTGAGAGGGCGGTGTTGGGCTGGGCCTAAAAAGGCTTTAGGAGGGGGTTTCTGGGTTGGGGCCCAATAAGCATTTTAAATTCTTTTCTGATTTAAAATAATTCCAGGAATTCATTTATTTGATTAAGAGTTGAACCACTGTTGATAAAAATTTGTAAAAATTCCTAAAATTATAGTTTGGTCTCTGGTTCATCTCATAAAATTTTCAAGTCCATATTTTTAGTATTTCTCCCTGTTTGGCTTTATTTGGGTTCTTTTGGGGTTTTTCCTTTAATAATAAATTCAGAAATGATTTAAATAATACTTTCTTTTTATTTTATTCCTTTTTAATTTCTGGGGTGTCACATAACTTCTGCGAGACTCAGTCGGAAGGCCACGAGGTTTCATGGGCCAAGTTCTCCTCTGCCTTTCGAGCTGCCCATGTTCCGGAGGGTGTCATTGCCCAGAAGCAACAAGAATTATGGGATTTGCAGCAAGGAAGCAAGACCGTTACCGAGTACCTACATGAGTTCAACCGGCTAGCCTTGTATGCGCTTGAGGAAGTGCGCACTGATGCTGGATGACAGGCCAAATTCCTTTGGGGGCAGAAGGATGAACTGTCCATTCACTTGGTCACCAGTGACTACGTCGACTTTCAAAAGTTGGTAAACAAAGTGATCATCTAGGAGATAGAACAAAACAAGGTGGACTTGAAGAAGAATAGGATGATTGCCTTCAGGCAGCATCAAGGGATGGCGCCGAGGCCCCGCTTCGCACCTCCACCCCAGGCACCCAACTTACATTGGCACCCCACTAAAAGACCCTCTCTATCTATTAGCAACCCAGGTGCCAAAAATCCTCGCCCCGCTCCATCCGCTCCCCCTACTCCACCAGCTCCCGCCAAGAGTGCCGAGATTCTGCGCGGCAAGCACGGCAAGCCTGTGATATGTTTCAACTGATGCAAGGAGGGTCACTATTCTCAACAGTGCCCTCACCCCAAGCGCCCTCAAGGGATCGCAGTGAACCCAGTAGTTCGTGCCCACATCAACCACATCTCTGCCGAAGAAGCCCAGACCGCTCCGGAGATTGTTATGGGTATGTTCACTGCTAACTCCATATCCACAGTCCTTTTGTTCGATACAGGAGCTACCCCCTCTTTTATATTAGAGAATTTTGTGAAAACTCATAATTTGAATGAGCTAGAACTAGCAAGGCCTGTATTAATAGCCACCCCCGACAAGCAGACCCTAGCTCACTTTTATAGGCCAAGGGTATGGGTAGATATCCAAGGCGTAGTCTTCTGGGTGGACCCTATCCTTATAGACTGCAAGGGCTTGGACCTCATCCTAGGGATGGATTGGTTAAACAAGCATAAAGGGGTGATAGATTGTGCAAGTAGGAAGGTAACCCTAACAAGTGAAGAGGGAGTTTTCGTCACCTTTCAGATGCCTACCCAGAAACCCGGGAGACCCGATCTCAATCAAATAACCCTAGAGGAATTACTAGTAGTTTGAGAATACCCGGACGTTTTTCCCAAGGATTTGCCAAGGATGCCACCCAAGAGAGAGATCGAATTCAGGATTGATCTAGTGCCCGGGACCACCCCCATCTCTAAGCGACCCTACCATATGGCCGCTAATGAGTTGGAAGAGATGAAGCAGTAGCTAGAAGACCTTGAGCGGAAGGGGTACATTAGACCCAGCACTTCCCCGTGGGGAGCCCCTATCATCTTCATCGAGAAGAAGGATGATAAGGCTGGGAGGATGTGTGTGGATTATAGGGCCCTAAATGAGGTGACCATTAAGAACAAGTACCCACTACCCAGGATTGATGATCTATTCGATCAATTAAAGGGGGACACGGTATTTTCCAAGATTGATCTCTAGTCACGATATCACCAATTGAGAATAAGAGAAGAAGACATAACCAAGACAACTTTCACATCTAGATGGGGTTGTATGAATGTATAGTCATGTCGTTTGGACTCACCAATGCCCCCGCATTCTTCATGAACATGATGAACAAGGTGTTCATGGAATACTTGGATAAATTCATAGTAGTGTTCATTGATGACATCCTAATTTATTCCAAGACCTGAGAAGAGCATGAAACCCACATCCAGCTGACCCTAGGAAAACTCCGGGAACACTAGTTGTGCGCCAAATACAACAAGTGCAAGTTCTGGACGTCGGAAGTAAAGTTCTTGGGGCATATCATCTTGGCACAAGGCATCGCAGTAGACCCCGCCACCATGGAAGCAGTAATGGATTGGCTGCAACCCACCAACGTATCAGAGATACGAAGTTTTCTGGGACTAGCCGGGTATTATCACAGGTTCATAGAGAATTTCTCTAAAATAGCGAAGCCCATGACCAAGTTACTTCAGAAAGGTGAAAAGTTCGAGTGAACTACGGAATGTGAGAGCTTCTGGACCCTCAAGATGAAGCTAGTGTTAGCCCCAATTTTGACATTGCCGGACATTCGGAAGGATTTTCATGTTTACTATGATGCATCCCGACAAGGTCTATGGTGCGTCCTAATGCAAGAAGGGAAAGTAGTATCGTATGCCTCCCGGCGGTTGAGACCGCACGAGCTAAACTATCCCACCCATGACCTAGAATTAGCTGCCGTAGTGCACGCCCTTAAAATTTGGAGGCATTACCTTGTGGGTAACCATTACGAAGTCTTCATAGGCCATAAGAGTCTGAAGTACATCTTCACTCAGCCTGACCTAAACCTCAAGCAAAGACGATGGTTGGAACTAATCAAGGATTACGACTTAGGCATTCACTACCATCCCAGAAAGGCAAACGTGATGGCAGATGCTTTGAGTCGGAAGGGATATTGTAATGCCATCATGGTACAAGATCATGCCCCTTTATTATATAAGGAAATGGAAAGACTAAACCTCGGGATAACCAACAGAGCATACCTTTCCACCTTAGAGGCGAGACCGATTCTAATCGACCAGATACGCGAAGCTCAGCTTGAGGATCCTGACATAGCCATGATCAAGAAAAACATGAGGCAGGGCAAGGCCCCAGGGTTCTTAGAAGATGAGAACGGCACTGTGTGGTTTGGAAACCGGTCGTGTGTGCCAAACAAGCCAAAATTAAGGATCTTAATCCTAAGAGAGGCACATGATATACTATACTCTATACATCCCAGAAGCACAAAGATGTACCAGGATCTCAAGAAAAGGTATTGGTGGGTTAGTATGAAAAGAGAAATCGCGCAGTTCGTGGCCGAGTGTGACACTTGTCGACGAGTGAAGGCCGAACATCAAAGGCCAGCAGGATTGTTGCAACCCCTCAAGGTTCCCGAGTAGAAATGGGAAGAGATTGGAATGGACTTCATCACCGGACTTCCGAAGACCCAAGTCGGGTATGACTCCATATGGGTAGTCATAGACAGGCTTACAAAGGTAGCCCACTTCATAGCCATCAAGACGACCTTCAGTGGCCCTAAATTAGCTGGCCTGTACATGGACCATATAGTATGCATTCATGGAGTTCCAAAGAAGATAGTTTCAGACAGAGGAAGTCAGGTCACTTCCCGATTCTAGAAGAACCTCCAAGAGGAGATGGGAACAAGACTGAACTTTAGCACTGTGTATCACCCACAAATAGATGGGCAGACCGAGAGGGTGAACCAGATCTTGGAGGATATGCTTAGGGCATGTGCCCTAGATTTTGGAGGAACATGGGACAAAAGTCTACCATACGCCAAGTTCTACTAAAGGGAAGCTAAAGAGAAGGTAAGAATCATTCGAAATAGATTGAAGACAGCCTAGTCCCGACAGAAGAGCTATGCCGATAATCATCGTAGGGATTTAGCTTTTGAAGAAGGAGATCATGTCTACCTCAGAGTCACCCCCTCTGAGTCACTCAGAGGTTCAATATGAGAGGGAAGTTAGCACCCTACTATGTTGAACCTTTCAGGATCATCCGACGCTAAGGAGAGGTCTCCTATCAGTTAGAACTGTCACCCGCACTGGCAGGAGTACACGATGTGTTCCATGTCTCACGGCTAAAGAAGTGTCTATGGATACCAACTGAGCAAGTTGACCTCTAGTAGCTCAACATTCAAGAAGATCTAACCTACATCGAGAAACCGGTCTGAATCTTGGAAGTCAGAGAAAGGATATCCAGGAGCCGAGTCATTCGCTTTTGCAAGGTTCAGTGGAGCAATCATCCGGTTGAAGAAGCTACATGGGAGAAAGAAGATGAATTAAAGGCTCAGCACCCCGGGTTATTCTAGAATTAACTCGAATCTCGAGGACGAGATTAAATGTAAGAGGGATAGGATTGTAACACCCCAAATTTCCTATGGTAAAATAAAATGAGAAAAATAAAGTTTCTGGATTAAAAAGGATTAATTTAATTACAGAAATGGATAAAAGTACTCCAAATAAAACAAAACATGGAGAAATAATTTAAAGTTAAAGTTAATAAAATTATGGTAGGTTCTATGAGCCAAGATAGATTTTTTGGAATTTTTGCAAAATTTTAGAACTTCTGCCCATAGTTTAAAAGTCAAATATCAATTTATGTAATTATTTTAATGAGAAAATGACATTTAAATGATATTGGGCCACCTCCCCTGAATTCGCCTCGGCCCAGCCCAGTCCAACACCTGAGTCACTGACAAGTGGGACCAACCTATCGGCGCCAATATCCCTTCTCTCTCCCTCCCGCGCTCCACCTGGTACCATCTGTCGGTCACCAGCGCCCCCTAGCCTATGTCCACTAGGGCCCGCCTGTCGGCGCACTCACCTTCGCTAGTAACCATTGATAGGTGGGGGCCACCTGTCAGTACCTTCTTCCCTGATGGAAAGGGATCCCCTTTCCATCGTCGGCGAGACCACTTGCCAAATCCACCGCCGCAAGCCACCGTTCGTCCAATTGAACCCGGGATCGTGACCCCCGATCACCGGCAATTACTTTCCCCCAAAAGCCCAGCGCATTTTCATCTCGATGGCAAGCACCCGTGCGTATGGAAACTCGCTAGAGTAATTTTTGAATCCCTCCTCGGTTTCCCCCGATGAGCCTTCCATTTGTAGGACCGAAAGTAGCGACCAGATGGGGGTGAATGGGGGCCTAAAAAATTCTTTCGAATCAATGGCCTTCTCCCAAACACCCAACACACCTCAACAGACAATCAACAGAAGCAAAAACAGATCACGGGTACTAAAAATAATCTAGCCTAAAAACGACTGGTATCCTAGTCGAAAAGACACCAACACAGTGCTTAAAGGGATATCAACAGCACATTCAACTCACAGGCATTTCAAGCATTATAGGGACAATCATCACAGGCATTTAACCAAAAATAAATGCAGTAAATAAACAGCTCTCACAAATGAATCAACAAACACTCGATGTGCACTACAAACACCTAGATGAATCAATAAATATTCATAGTGCAGTCTGAAAATAAACCACTGAGCAAAAAAAGCATGTCCCAGAATATTAATTAAAAAACATTGCAATGCACGGGAATCGAGAAATGAGATTACTGTTTGAATCTGTATCCTGTGTGCAAAAAACATTGCAATGCATGGGAATCGAGAAATGAGATTACTGTTTGAATCTGTCTCCTGTGTGCAAAAAACATTGCAATGCACGGGAATCAAGAAATGAGATTACTGTTTGAATCTGTCTCCTGTGTGCATTCAGCCGAACACATTTCCTGCGTGTTTGCCTTGTGTCTTCCACAATCTCTAGCCACCGAGCACGACATCGTGTCAATCACTAAGAGGCAGCGTCTTCACCTTGGGACTTCACGCCGGCTGATGATGAGGCTGCGCTGTGCGCCGGCTGACGACGCAGTCTGTAGTTCCCTACATTCCAAGCGACGGGACAACACAGCAAAACTCAACTGCGTGCTGCACGACTGAGACACAAGGGGACCTCGGGCGCCACACCTTGGAAATAGTTGCGTCACACGTGCTGCAGGTCTGCACGCCGCATGTGCCTTGAGCCCTCCGCCTCCCATTGCGCGGCTTCGTGTACCACACCGCTTGGCTGCAGCGCCTAGGATGCTGAGTACCAAGCTGTCGGGTGCCACACCGTGAAACCTCCATGAAATCAGACACGAGTCAAGAACAGGGGAATGAACAGGAAAAACTTGGGGAAAGTGAACTCTGATTTGTCATTAAGTGAGTTAACCCTAACCCTAGGTATTGGGGCCTTTTTATAGGCAGCCCAATAAATGGGAAAAGACAGATTTACCCCTAGGGTTTAAACAGATGCTGAAATAAAAATGGAAAAGACCAAAATTCCCTTAGGATTTTTACAGACTCGACTAACCCAGACTGTGGGCCAAAAGGCAAAATAGTAAAATCCTAAATAAAGATAACTTGTCCTGATGTGGAGCTTTCGTAGCAGCTACGGCTTCGCTTTAGAACGGTCGGATCCAAGATCAGCGGTCATCGGTTTTGCGCCGAAACTGACAAAGCGTCCACTGTCTTCGCACTGGGTACCCGGATTGGGCCGGCCCAATTCCGCGGCTCCCTCAGCCCGGCAATCGCTCGTCGCCCGTGTACTTGAGTCAATCCCAGTCAACAGACCAGTGGATATCCTGCCGCTCCTAGCCCATGTACTCGGATTGGGCCGGCCCGACTCCATGGCCCCTCTGCCCGGTAGTAGCTCACCGCCCGTGTACCTGAGTCACACGCGGCCCAGACACGGAAGGTCTCGTCTCATCTCTTCTCTTTTCTTCTCTCTTTGACGTCCGTTGACAATCACTCATCACTTCTGGAGCCATGAGGCCCATGATCTTAATCATGGCTCCTCAATCTCCCCCTTGATGAGTGCATTGTCAATACCCTCTTCATCAATTCTTCGAAACCTGCAAAACACATGGAAACATGAAAACAAAACACAAGAAGACAAAAAGAAGAAAATAAAATAAAAGGTTTAACCCTAATGACCAAAAGCCGAACAAAAGCCGGAAGACGATCATTGTGGTTAAACAAAAATAAACACTCAAAACGAGTGCTATCTCAGAATTATCAACAAGGATATCCAAAGAGTAAAGGCAAAAGAGACTAAAACTCCCCGTGAAACAAATCCTAGAGAAAGCCAAAACTCCCCCTAAACTCTTTTAAAAGATCAAGTAACCCAAAATTTCTCTCCCTTGTTGACAATTGGATTCATCAAGTGAGACTAAATGCACTCAAAAGAGACAAAGACTCAAACTCCCCCTCAAAATATGCAATGAATGCAACTGAGGTGCAAGTGGAGTGTAAAAGGCATACTTCTTAGATATGATTGACTGCAATTACACCATCTAGCAAGTATAGCAAAAGAAATACTGTCTAAGACACATGGCATGATCAGTGCAACAGATGATATCCAAAGAAAGTTATTAGCACACATTTTTAGATTTTTGCAAATACAAGCATCACCACATTTCCTAGTTGACAAGCAAGGTAAAACATGAGATGCAAAGGCTAGCTGATATCTACTAAGATAAGCATTGTCCATAACAAAGAGCTTCAGCAAACTTGTTATCTTTTTAAATTTTCAGGCTTTTTCTTTTCCTTTTTCATTTTTTTTAGGGGTTATTTGCATGTCAACCTTATGCTAACCGACCAAGTCAAGCCTATGCTAGAACTGGACCATCAGAAGCTTAAGACATTGCTCTTGGCATACATTACAATGTTCTAGTTCATACCAAGGTGCTATGGTAAGCAGTCCAGAACAATGCAATGCGACACAGCAAACCCACATGGATCTTTTCAATTAAGCATAAAAGGCATGGATTTTTCATTTTTCTGATTTTTATAATTTTATAGCATATTTTCCATGTTTAGAGCATATAGATGTCCAAGTTGCATATCTGCATCTAAGTAAGGAACTAGCTACCAGACATGTAAAAGATAGCAAAAGCATTCAGCCTACACATGCTAATTAACAGAAGCAATGGTGATTATTTTTCAATTTTAAAGCATAAAAGCCATGCATATGATAGATATCAGACATATCATGTGAACTGAAGCAAAGCATGATCATCGACACGTATTCAACAACATATATTAGCTAGAATAAGTAAAGCAGGTCAATCATATAACAGAAGCAGGCTCAAAGTGTGATATGTGAATATGCATGATATGAATACACACGAAAAGACTAAAGAAAAGAGTAAAGAAGAAAGAAAATAGACTCAAAATATCCTAAAAAGGATACACAACTCCTAAATCCCCTCACAAACGCTCAAAAGTAGACTGATCTAGGGGTTTGGTGAGAATGTCAGCCAATTGATGATGGGTATCAACATGAACAAGGTCAATGACACCTTTCTCATATTGATCCCTCAGAAAGTGAAAGCGCACATCGATATGTTTGGTTTTTGAATGAAGACATGAGTTTTTCCCTACTCTAATCGCGCTGGTGCTATCACAAAACAAAGGTACTCTGGCAGGGAAAAACAACCCAAAATCTCTCAAGGTGGAAATCATCCAAACCAACTGTGAGCAGCAACTACATACTCAGACTCAGTAGTAGAAAGCGCAACTCTAGATTATTTTCGAGAAGACCAAGAAACAGGCGAAGAACCGAGAAACTGGCAAGTACCGGAAGTCAACTTGCGATCCAGCCGACACCCACCAAAATCAGCGTCGGAAAAGCAAGATAACTCAAGATTCGATGATGCTGAATAATAAAGACCTAGATCAGGCGCATAGGTAAGGTACCTGAAAATGCACTTGACATCTTGCCGATGAGATGCGCGTGGTGAAGACTAGAAGCGCGCGCACAATCCCACGATAAACTGAATGTCCGGTCTCGTCGCCGTAAGGTACAGTAGTGATCCGATCATCCCTCGATACTCTCTCTCGTTGACCTTAATGCCGCTCTCGTCCTTGTCTAGGCCCCTAGATGTACCCATTGGGGTCATCTGAGGCTTCAGCTCTCCACCGAAGTCGAACTTCTTCAGCATGTCTCGCGAGTACTTGCTCTAGTGGATGAAGATGCCATCCTTGGTCTTCTTGATCTGGAGCCCTAAGAAGTACTTGAGCTCACCCATGAGGCTCATCTCAAACTCGTTGTGCATCTACTCAGAAAACTTGGACACAAGCTCATTAGTAGAACCACCAAAAATAATGTCGTCCACGTAAACCTAAGCAATCAAGAAGTCTGAGTCAACTCTGAGCAAGAAAATAGTCTTGTCCCCAAAACCCATCACAAAGCCACTCCCCAACAAAAATTGCTTTAAACGGTCATACCAAGCCCTGGGGGCTTGCTTCAGACCATATAAAGCTTTCTGCAACTTGAAAACATGTCGAGGAAACATAAGGTTCTCAAAACTGGGGGGCTGCCTAACATAGACCTCCTCTATGTACCCATTCAGAAAAGCACTCTTGATATCCATTTGAAAAAGCTTAAAACTTTTAGAAGCAGCGAATGCAAAAAGTATGTGAATGGACTCAAGACGGGCAACAGGGGCGAAGGTCTCCTCAAAATCAATACTCTCTTTCTGGCAAAAACCATAGGAAACTAATCGAGCTTTGTTGCGCACCACAACCCCATCTTCACTTTGCTTGTTCTTAAACACCCACTTGGTGCCTATGGGGTTGCATCCAGGTGGCATCTCAACTAGTGTCCAAACCCGATTGCGAACAAAGTTCTCAAACTCTTCTTGCATGACGTTAATCCAATTTGCATCAGAAAGAGCATGAGAAACATCTCTAGGCTCAAAAGTGGCAACAAACGCAGACTCAGCAAAAACAACGTGTGAGCCAACAAAAGAATGCAAGGATCTCAAAGTGAGATTACCGATGATGAGCTCTGAGGGGTGATCACACTGAACTGCTCCGGATCCTAGGTGATCAGAGGTCACCTCACCGGAGTCAGCAGCTGGCACCTCTGGACACGATTGAGGGGGCTCGATTGAAGTGGAAGAAGTGATCAAAGGTCCACCCTCATCCTCAGTCAAAGTCTCAGAAGGTGTGGGATCTGTAGGCTATGTAGAGAGCCCACCCTCATCAACAGCTGGAATGTCATCATCTTCCTCGAAGATGGACTCTCTAAGCTCATCATCTCCAGAAAACTCAAAAGAAGGAGTCAGTGAAGGCATGGACTCATCAAAGAAACCTCGCAAGTCTCGACAAGCTGCTGGGAGTCGAGGTTCCAAATACGGAAGCCTCGAGAATGCAAATCATAACCAAGAAAGACTCCATCCATGCAACAAGACTCGAACTTGTCCAAATGCCCTCCCTTCTTGAGCACAAAGAACTTGCAGCCAAACGCTCGCAAGTGACTCACCTTGGGTTGTCTACCAAACCGCAACTCATATGAGGTCTTACCTAAGTAAGCTCTAAGAAAAATGCGGTTGGCCAGATAGCAAGCCGTGTTCATGGCTTTAGCCCAAAAGCGCCTAGGAGTCCTATGCTCATCGAGCATCGTCCTGGCCATCTCGACCAGCATGCGGTTCTTTCATTTCACAACGCCGTTCTGTGGGGGATTGTAAGGAGTAGAAAACTGGTGCTCAAGACCCTGATCACTACAGAAGCTGATGAACTGAGAATTCTTGAACTCAGAGCCGTTGTCAGAGCGAATTGCTCACATCCGACCATTGTTCTCATTCTTCAACTTCAAAATCGGGTCATGAACAAACTGAAAAGCCTCATCCTTAGACTCTAGAAAGAAAACCCACGAGAATCGAGAAAAATCATCAGCAACTACAAGCGCGTACAACTTCCCACCGATTGAGCGTACCCTGAGCTAGACCAACAGTATCCATGTGTAACAGCTCTCAAGGGTACGAAGTCATCACCTGAGTCACAGGAGCGTGAGAAGCGGCAACCATTTCCCATGAAGACAGGGATGGCAAACTAAATTCTTCTCCATCTTAAGCTTGGGCAATCCTCGGATGAGGTCCATAGAGCTCAATCTGACTAGCAGATCAAAACTCAAATGACCTAACCTCCTATGCCATCTCCAGAGCTCAGAGGAGGATCCAACAATCAAACAGCGAGAAGGGCCAAAATAACTAGAGAAATCAATCCGAAAAACCTTACCAAAGTGTAAGATCTAGAAAACCAAAGATCCTCTAGAATCAACAACATAAGACATGCCCTTCTTAAAGTGAACCTCTAAACCATCCTCAAGAAGTTGCGAAATAGAGACCAAATTAAAACTCAAGTTTCCAACCAAAGCAACATTCTTCAAAGAGAAATTATCAGAGATTCAAATTGAACCAATGTCGTGTACCTTCCCTTGACCATTGTTCCCGAAAGTGATGTACACCTTGGAGCTCGGGGAAGTGAGGCTGGAGAACCATCTGCGATGTCCCATCATGTGGCGAGAGCATCCTGAATCCATGATCCACACGTCCTCCAGGCCTTGATCCTGCACGATCAATGGTCACAAGTGGGAGCAAACGTTCCGACACTAGGTTTAGCAAAGGAGCTAAACCAATGTCGAGCCATCTGCTCAAAAGAAGGAAAGCAGTAGGAATCATAAGAGTCTAGACCAAAACGCAGCTCAAAGAGTGGTCCTCTGTCCTGCCTAAAGTCTTGGCCATGAGGTCCAAAGCCGTATCCAAAACAACCTAGAGCTCTACCGGAGAAAAAACCACCCTCCGAAGCATGGGCACGAGAGTTGTCTCCTCTACCACCACCTAAACGACGCGTCCTAGCCTCTAGCCTCTCTTCGCATCGAGGGACTCTCTGTCTACCACCCTACTGGTAGAACTACTCCTTCCCACCTCGAGCTCTCTCTGCTCTCTCAACGTGCTTCCTCCTGAAGCAAAACTCCTCAAGATGTCCGTCTCTCTGACAGAACTCATAGTGATATGTAGGCTTCTTGGGATGTGGTTGGGGCTTGGGGTTCTTGGGCTTGGTGGTGTTGGGTGTAGACTCTTTAGTGTGAGAGGGTCCAGGTTGAGAGTCAAGAGAAGTGTGGAGATGCTTGGGCTTTGGGATCTAGATAGGGTTCTTGGGTGGAGCTTTAGGTTGTTCTTGGAACACTCCATCCTTGGGCTGACTAGCCTAAAAAGACTCAGTGGAGTGAGTCTTGGGATATCTCTGCTCAGAAGTCATCTTACTCCACTCCACTGCTCGGCTAATAGCACTCTCAAAGTCAGCCTTGGTGTAGGTGTAACCTACCCCAAACCCATCCTGCCTCTTGAACTGCTGGATCATCATGCCGAGCTGTGGCTCTCTAGCACTCACCCAACTCAGGATCTAACGGAGGTAAAAGTTCTCATTCTGAGCATCAGCTAGCTCTTCCCTCAAGGAAGTTAGCACCTCCACCTGAGACAATGTAGGACCGAAAGTAGCGACCGGAGGGGGGGTGAATGGGCGCCTAAAAATTTCTTGCTAAACTATATCAAAAACTCAACACCCAACCAATTTAACCGGACAAACAATATTAGTAAAGTAAATTACTGGTACTATAGTTGTCTAGCCTAAAAATGACTGGTGTCCTAATTAAAATGATATTAAAGCTAAACTTAAAAAGAATCACTGCAGTAAATAAAAATGGGTACTGGAAATATTTAATGACGTAATAAAAAAACACAAAATATCTTAATAAAATGTTCAGATTGCAATATAAAAATAAAATACTAATTAACTGAATAAAATATAGATCATCCAAAAATTAATTCAGAAATAACCTAAAAAATATTTCAAGTAAAGACTAGAATTAAAAGTACTACTGCGACTAATAAACTTTTCTTTACTTTTTATGTACGCAGATTAAACAGATATAAATAAAAATATGTGATTACTAAAAATAATTTGGCAGATTAAATTAACACGATTTTTCGCTAAATAATTAACAGATGATTATCTCTAAAACTGATCTACTAAAAAATAGGAGATTCGAAACTTACCTGCATGGGGATATGCTAAACAGTTGCGCCGTAAAACAACTCGTCGTCGCCGGCCGTAATTTCTGCTTGCGCCAAACGCTGCTCGGGCCGTGAACAACCTGGTGCTTGGCTGCCGAACACCACGCCGTGATGCAGATGTTGCTGCATGCCGGCTGCGACACGTTTTCCCGTGGCTTGGAACTAGCTTCCGGCGTGTAGGCAATGGCTGCCGACTCACGTGGGGCCCGCAGTGCAGCACAATTGATGGAAGACGTCGGGGCGCGCGTACGTTCGCTGGACGCACCTGGGAAATGCCAAACAAAATTGGACTCCCACCGAACAGCTCGCAGCAGCGCCTGGCCAAATGCCCACGGCGGGTCCCACGAGGCTGCCGTAGACGCCGACGGCCAGAGGAAAAGAAACAGCGGAAAAACTTCAACGAAAAGCAAAAATTGAACTGTAGATTGATCTAATAAAAACAGTCATCTATCCCCAGGGGGGATAGGGGCCTATTTAATAGCGATTCCTAATACATGAAAAGACTAATTTACCCCTAGGGTAAATTAACACTAACTCTAAAATAAATTCCAAAAATTACAAAAATATTCATAGAAAAATCACCTGACTCAAATAAAAATATTCTAAACTTAAAAACTAAATATTAATACCCTAAAAATGAATTAATCATAGATTGTCAGTTTTGCGCCGAAACTGACAAAGCGTCCACCGTATTCGCACCGGGTACCCGGATTGGGCCGACTCGACCCCGCAGTTTCCTCAGCCCGTCAATCGCTCGCCGCCCGTGTACCTGAGTCAAACCCAGTCAATAGACCAGTGGATCATCTGCCGCTCCTAGCCATGTACCCAGATTGGGCCAGCCCGACTCCGCGGCTCCTCTGCCCGGCTATCGCTTGCTGCCCATGTACCTGAGTCACACGCGCCTCAGACTCGGTAGGTCTTCATATCTCCCTTCCTTTGACTTCCGTTGACAATCACTCATCACATCTGGAATATCAAAACCATATTCTTCAAACATGGTTTCTCAGACAAGCAGATCTCACACTCTCTATCAACTTGAATAGACTTCTCAGCTTTTAGCTTGATTAGCTCAAATCTAAAGGACAAGCAGTTCTCACAAACAGTGGGTGGAACTAACAATGTCTCAAGCTCTAGCTTAGTCTGCTCCAGCTCAACTCTAACTCTCTCCAACTCGCCCAACTGCTCATCACTCTTAGCTCTCAGCTCACAACTCCTAGCGGTTCTCCTCTAGTAAATCAACGACTTCTTGTTCATAGGAATATACATTTTCATCGTCGTCATCGGAGTTTTCGGGGGATCCCTTCTCTTCCTTATCCCCAAGAGCCATTGAGCAGACGCTCTTGTGGGATCTTCAGCTGTGGTGCGAGCGGCTCTTCGGCTTGTCCCCGAAGGCCATGAAGTAGAGGCCCACCGGATCATCCTTGTCCTTCCCCTTCTTTATTACGATCTCCTCATCACTTGAGCTTAATGAAGAGGAAGAAGACGATGATCTCTTGGAGTAGCTTCTCTCCATCTCGGCAAAGAAGGCCTTGTCTCGCTTCTTGTTCTCACGCCGGTAGTCCTTCAGGGACTTTCGAAAGAACCTCGTCTTCGGCTTGCCCTTTGTGAAGGTGGAGCTGTCGTGCTTGCTGGAGTCGTAGGAGCCACTACCGGTGCCCTTCTTATGACTGTTCCACTTGGGGCAGTCGACGATGAAGTGACCTGAATCACCACACTCAAAGTATCTGGATTTTGTGCCGTATTTTTGAACATTCATTTATCATAGACACGAGGCACCCGGTTATTAAAAAGACACAGATCAACATCTCCTAACGAATCAAGCTGGTCCTCAGTGATAGACATCAGGGAGAACGCAACACAGCTCAAAGAGGAGGAGTCAGTAGAAGGTGTCGCAAGGGCTAGGGTTTTTGAGCCAGAACCAGTGAGATTTGATCTCAACTGGATATCAACCTCTATGGCCTTGAGCTTACTGAAAAGCTCTGCGATAGTCAAGGTATCGTAAGATGTGCTCTCAATGATAGAGGATACCTTGATCTCCCAGATCTTAGGGTCCAAGGTATGATGAACCTTGAGCGCCTGCTCATGATGTGAGACTAGCTGAACTCCATCGGCCTTGTTGGCCCGAAGCTTGTTGATGATCGATTGAAAACGACCAAACAAAGCTTCAACAGATTCACCCGGCTTCTGTGTGAAATTTTCATATTCACGCTAGTAGGTTTGATAGAGCCGAGCCTTGACCTAGGCTATCCCCTCATGGTGTGCCTAGAGGGTAGCCAAGATCTCTCTAGCAGTGCTGAGATGGCTCACACGCTCAAACTCAGTGGGACCTAGACCAGGAAATAAAATGTTCACAACTTTGTTGTTTTTTATGCTGAGCAACTATCTCAGGGGAAGTGTGCTCAACAACAGGAAGCACAGTAAAAGTTTCGTGAACACAAACATCCTAAATATCCGAGTTCTGGCTCATGAGATAGGCTCGCATGCGAGTCTTCCGGTAATTGTAGCCAAAAGCTTCAAGGGATAGGACCTTGTCAGAGGAAGTCATGATCACTACCTTGGGTTAGAACCGGTTAAGGTATGGAAAAACCCTAACCTGGCTCTGATAACAACTGTAGGACCGAAAGTAGCGACCAGAGGGGGGTGAATGGGCGCCTAAAAAATTCTTTCAAATCAATGACCTTCTCCCAAACACTCAACGCACCTCAATAGACAATCAACAGAAGCAAAAACAAATCACATGTACTAAAAATAATCTAGCCTAAAAATGACTGGTGTCCTAGTCGAAAAGACACCAACACTGTGCTTAAAGGCAGATCAACAACACATTCAACTCACAGGAATTTCAAGCATTATAGGGACAATCATCACAGGAATTTTACCAAAAATAAATGCAGTAAATAAACAGTGCTCACAGATGATTCAACAAACACTCGATGTGCACTACAAACACCTAGATGAATCAATAAATATTCATAGTGCAGTCTGAAAATAAACCACTGAGCAAAAAAAGCATGTCCCAGAATATTAATTAAAAAACATTGCAATGCACGGGAATCGAGAAACGAGATTTCTGTTTGAATCTATCTCCTGTGTGCATTCAGCCGAACACATTTCCTACGTGTTTGCCTTGTGTCTTCCACAATCTCCAGCCACTGAGCACAACATTGTGTCAATCGTTGAGAGGCGGCATCTTCACCTCGGGACTTCACGCCGGCTGACGATGCAGTCTGCAGCTCCCTGCGTTCCAAGCGACGGGACAGCACAGCAAAACTCAGCTACATGCCGCACGGCTGAAACACAAGGGGACCTCGGGCGCCACGACTTGGAAACAGCTGTGTCACGTGTGCTGCAGGTTTGCACGCCGCATGCGCCTTGAGCCCTTCGCCTGGACTTCCAGCAGGCTCCACCTCCCAACGCGCGGCTTCGTGTACCAGGCCGCTTGGCTATAGCGGCTGCTACCATGTGCGCACGCGCCGAGCACTACAGTGCCTGGGATGCTGAGTACCAAGCTGTCAGGTGCCACGCCGTGAAACCTCTAGGAAATCAGACACGAGTCACGAAGCTACAACTGGACGGCGACGATGCAGAAAACTGGCTGAAGCAAGGAAAAACGCGAGCAGTCTCGGTCGGCGTCCAAGCACACGGAGCAAAAATCGCTACAGTGTGCTCACGAAAATGGCGACGGCGGCACTCACGAAAGAACAGGGGAATGAACAGGAAAAACTTGGGGAAAGTGAACTCTGATTTGTCATTAAGTGAGTTAACCCTAACCATAGGTATTGGGGCCTTTTTATAGACAGCCCAATAAATAGGAAAAGACAGATTTACCCCTAGGGTTTAAACAAATGGTGAAATAAAAATGGAAATGACAAAAATGCCCTTATGATGTTTACAGACTCGACTAACATAGACTGTGGGCCTAAAAGGAAAAATAGTAAAATCCTAAATAAAGATAACGTGTCCTAATGCGGAGCTTTCGTAGCAGCTACAGCTTCGCTTCAGAATGGTCGGATCCAAGATCAGCTGTCATTGGTTTTGCACCGAAACCAACAAAGCGTCCACCGTCTTCGCACCGAGTACCCAGATTGGGCCGGCCCGATTCTGCGGCTCCCTCAGCCCGGCAATCGCTCGCCGCCCGTGTACCTGAGTCAATCTCGGTCAATAGACTAGTGGATCTCCTACCGCTCCTAGCCCATGTACTCGGATTGGCCCGGCCTGACTCGGCGGCCCCTCTGCCCGGTAGTCGCTCGCCGCACGTGTACCTAAGTCACACACAGCCTAGACACGGCAGGTCTCGTCTCATCTCTTCTCTTTTCTTCTCTCTTTGACGTCCGTTGACAATCACTCATCACTTATGGAGCCATGAGGCCCATGATCTTCATCATGACTCCTCACCATTACACCGTCGATGACACCTTATAAAAACTGTGGCCTCCACCACACTCCGGCCACGCCCAATTGCCCCAACACCCGCACTCCTGAGCTCCGCGCCACCAAGAATTCGCCGCCGCCTCTATTTCCACTCTGTCCACCCGTCGCCGTCGCCATAGGACCATGCTGCCCTCGCCGTTGGCACCTCTAGACCGCCGTCCTTCGCCCGTCCTCGGTCATGCCCCCATTGGCCCTAAAGACCTTCGGTATAGAAATGCGCTAACGACCCGAGGATCTCGCCGCAATGCGCATGGCGCCGGTCACGATCGTCAACCGCACGACTTTGTTTTCGGTATAGAAATGCTCCTTACTGTATTTTGCTTCCATTTTTGCTCTCGGATCGTGTTATAGCCCTTCGCCGTCGCCGTCGCACGCGTCGCCGAGCGTCACCGTCACCGGAGAAGACAAGACCCCTCACTGTTAACACGTGACGTGCCAGACGAGATCCCAGCCGTCAGATCCGAGGTGGATGACTTAGATTAGATCGTCCGCAGAATTAATTTGGGCCCTCCGATCTCGCCGAACCGGTATCTTTTAATATGGAGCATTGGTTTTCACTTAAAACACCAGATTAATCTCATGCGTCCACGCGTACCGGTTCGATTTCTTTTAATCTCAGCTGTCCAATGTAACTTAAAGCCCCCGCCTCTCTGCCAGCCATCAAATCTTGATCTAGCGGTCCAGAGTGCCCTGGTTCACGCGCACAGTGCGCTGGTTCATGGTGAACCCGGCTCACCGTGGACCAGTGACTGTTTTATTTTAATAAAAATTCTAATGTATCGACACAACTGCTATAGGGTAAAAATATTAGATAGTGTAAACTTCTTGTCACCTGTGAAGTATAAATATTAGATAGTGTCCAATGTATCGCCACAACTGCTATAGGGTAAAAATTAGTCGTAGTTAGTTGGATTCTATTATACGATTTCCCCGTTATATCTTTCATCCATGGAATTCTATTGGTTATGGAGATTTGGTTAAATTGTAAGTATGGTGGGTTCTGGGTGCAAGCTAGGGCATTGGTCGGTAGCACCCGGGGCACTATAAGGACCGGTCTACGGGATCTGTTGCAAAGCATTTCGTACTAACCACAAGTCTAGTGGATAAGTCCTAACTGGAGGTATGGAGCGTTCCAACTTAAAGCACCATAGTGGTGGGGGCAAGTGACACCTACGAGTGGCTTGTACCGACGAGGCTCAAGGGGGGTACGTCATTGGCCCAATGCATTGGGGCGCCGTATGAAACCTATAAGAGGGTGTTATTGAGTTGGTGCGTTCCATGCTAAAGTTTTGGCATGAGTTTCTTCGGGGTTACGTGGTGTCATCACGACACACTTTGGTGTGCGGGAATGAATGCCTTGTGGGTACAGTAGTACACCTCTAATCATAGTATAATCTTTTCAAAAAGTCGTGCCCACGGTTAAGGGCGGGTTGGGCAATGTTCACCGCAGTTATTTACTATTGTATGAATGATTGCATGATGGAATGGCATGTAAGGACTGTTGAGCGAGGGTGGGCTGACTGTACCCCTTGAGGTAGAGATAATGTATTTACTCATGATTTAATTTATGTACTAATAACCTGATCACATTAACTGCTTTACAAACGTACCTTTCCACACACATGAGCCATTACTTTCCTTTGTTATTATCTTACATTATAATTGCATTTCGATGGCTTACTGAGTACGATTGTACTCACCCCCATTGACTCACCACATCAGAGGTAGCGTACTACGAGGAGGACGATGGTCTCGAGTAGCGACCTAGTAAAGGCGCGAGACTGGAAAAGGCGTTCATCTAGAGGATTTATTTTCCTAGTTTCTCTTTTATTTACCACTTGTGTAATAATGTGGTCTACGAACCACCTTTGATTGGCGTAATGTACGCGGTTGTGTGATGAACATCTTGTATTTATTTTTTTTCTTGGAAATTCAATAAAGTCCCGAATTTATTAAATCCGGGCATTATAGTTCCTATATGGTATTGGAATTCTGACAAGCCAGAAGTTTTGATTCGGAATCGGGGAATTTTGTACTGATCAGAAGTTCTGATATGGTATCGAAAGTTCTGAGGTAGGCGATAATATATTGGATCTGTTGCGTGTTATACTGTATCGGGAGTTCCGTGTCATCCTTGTCATCCTTCTCCGATCTAATCGATGAAGACGACGTAGTCGTTCGTATGTAGAAGTCCACTAGCATCGCTATTTGAGCAACACCTCCACGGAGTCCATACGTACAGGGATGGAAAACCCCCCACGACAGCGTAACCGATCAAATCTGTTTGCCCACGTCGGAACTTCCGATCCTGGATTGGAACTTCCAACAGGGTATTTTAGGTCTCCCGATATAGTACGACATGCAATAGATCCAATCTGTTATCGCTCACCTCAAAACTTTCGATACCATATCGAAACATCCAATCAGTACAAAATTCCCCGGTTCTAAATCGGAACTTTTGGCTCGTTGGAACTTCCGATACCATATCGGAACTTTCGGAGCAACATGTTGTCTTTGTATCGAGATCGGATACAAAATTCCTTGGTTCCGAATCGGAACTTTTGGCTCGTTGGAACTTTCGATACCATATCGGAACTTTTGAAGTAACATTTTCTCTCTGTATCGAGACCGGATAATAATCGGAACTTCCGATCCCCGGAATTTTCTTGGACATATCTTTCAAAAAGTTTCTCAACCGAGCAGTATTGTATGTGATTCCCTGCTTCTCGCGTCAGCTACCTTCCTTGGGAGGAGGGAATCCAATTTTTCCTTGGTTGAAGTTCCCGTTAATTGTTCATTTCTTGATACACGATTGAAATCTTCGAATGAGTACTGTAGGTTGCACGTTGTTCTTCAGCATGTTTTGGGATTAATCACTGGTATCTTGATTTCTTTACTGTGCATTGGTACTTGTGCATCTAGATGACTTGGACTTTGTAGCATATTCCATCGCACAGTACTTTCGATGAATATTTTTGGCAGATTGATTACCTTCATTTGGTTCGCTGCTCACACCATTGTTTTTTGCCTATAATTGATTTTTGGGTTAATTTTTTCTATTCCACTACAATTTTTACGGTTTGCCAATATGCCATCGATATGTCACTGACAGATGGGGACCACCACAATCATTGATAGTGGCATGTAGATAATTTTTAAAAATTATAATGACATGTGAGTAATTTTCCCTTGATTTTCCGTTTGAGTGCATCATCTGGAGTCCCAGCCGAAGTTAGTACTTGCCTTGAGTGTCTAAGACACTGTCTGAGAATATTCATACTTCTCATCTACACTGCTTCAACTGCTTTATCAACATCTCCTACTACTACAATAGGTAACAAAATCACCTAGTTTATTTCTGTATTTCACCTGTTGATTTGTAATATTCGACTAGTTGTTATATGATGTTCAATATGTTCCATTCGTGCGTTTTATCTTTTAGACCGTTCAATATCATGCGAGTAAATGCTTGTGAATTGTTGATATAACTTGATCTCTGAGTAATCTTAGTCTGCCTTTTATGCATTATGCAAGTGTCTTTTCAATTAGGACATCAGTTGCTTTTTAAAGGATAAATTATTTTCATAGTGCTTGTGATCTTTCAGACTATTGTTTTGCATCATATTAGACATGAGAGTGATAATACTAATTTCATCTGTGATTTGCAATTCTGTTTGCTTTCATTAAATTGTTTTGGAGGAGGGTAGGGTTTTAAGAAAAGACTATCTATTCAAAAAAATTGTTGAGATGTCTATTCAACTTCTCTAGTTGTCTGTTTCGGTGGTACAAAGTGTTATTTAATTATTTGTCATCAATATATATGATAGGTGAAATTATATAAGTTATAGAATATGGATTAAATAAAAACAATTAAATACACTTGTTAATGCTTAACGGTGACAAATAATTAAATATCTTTCCTCTGAAGCGTCGAGGCGCGGTGGATGCCTCGAGATCCGCATCCCCTTCACCCACCTGCGGTGCGGGCGCATCTCTCCTCCCCTCTCTTCTCTTCTCTAGTGTTCTCACCTAAAATTACTCACATGCCATTATAATTTTTAAAAATTGTCTATATGCCACTGTCAGTGACTGTGGTGGCTCCTATCTGTCAGTGACACACCGATGGCATATTGGCAAACCGTGAAAATTGTAATGGCACGAAAAAAATTAACCCTTTCTTCTTCCGCCGCGGCCTCTACGGCTCCACCTTTCTCTTTTTTTTTATTCCTCCGCTTTTACTTTTTCAGAGGACTTACAGCTATCGACCAATTCCTTTCCGCCATTTCCATGTCCCTCCCTGTCTCTCGCATCTCAGGCAACTCGCCTTAGCCTCTCTCTTCTCCGGTTCGCCACCGGGATTCGATCGCGCGCTTGCTTCTTCAACTCCCGAATCCGGCTTCTGCTCCCAGGTTTGATCCTGCCACCTGCATTTCCCCCCTCGTTTTTGTATCTTCTGTTTTCAGATTTCCTATTAATTTCCTGCTGGGATCCGTGCTATGTAAGCCTCCGTTGGGCATTTTGGTGGTGCTAGGGGATGGGGTTGGGTTGGTCAACGCGACACTAGTTCTGGCATACAAGCATGTCAAGCGCTTTACTGTTCTTAGCTCATAATAGATCTGTGTGCTCTGGTCGTTTCCTCCATTTCCATTTGAAGCACCAGTTGTCTGTTTCGGTGGTACAAAGTGTTATTTAATTATTTGACATCAATATATATGATAGGTGAAATTATATAAGTTATAGAATATGGATTAAATAAAAACAATTAAATACACTTGTTAATGCTTAATGGTGACAAATAATTAAATATCTTTCCTCCGAAGCGTCGAGGCGCGGTGGACGCCTCGAGATCCGCATCCCCTTCACCCACCTGCGGTGCGGATGCATCTCTCCTCCCCTCTCTTCTCTTCTCTAGTCTTCTCACCTTTTCTTCTTGGGAAAATTACTCTCATGTGTCCACGCGTACCGGTTCGATTTCTTTTAATCTCAGCCGTCCAATGTAACTTAAAGCCCCCCTCTCTGCCAGCCATCAGATCTTGATCTAGCGGTCCAGAGTGCCCTGTTTCATGCGCACAGTGTGCTGGTTCACGGTGAACCTGGCTCACCGTGGACCAGTGACTGTTTTATTTTAATAAAAATTCTAGAAAATGGTTTGAAACTTCAAAAATTCATATCTCACTCAAATTAACTCCAAATTTAAACATTCCAATTTCAAAAAATTCTAAATTTAATTCTCTACAACTTTAGCCCATTTAATCCATATGTTTTGTACTGCTATTTTCATGTATTAATTGTTTGCTCTCTTTGACTTTGGCCCGGGAAGATTACTCCGCTGTCGAGGATCCGGAGTATTATCCAGAGGTCCCACCATCACCCTTTGCTGATCAAGGCAAGTCATGACCCCCATTTTGATCATAATTGAGCCAATTTTTAATAATTATCGCTATAATTAATAGGATATAATCGCATTAGTCCAATCAAGAAGCATACACTATATTAATTAGATCCCCGACTTTGTTGTGTAAACTTCTTGTCACCTGTGAAGTATAAATATTAGATAGTGTCCAATGTATCGCCACAACTGCTATAGGGTAAAAATTAGTCGTAGTTAGTTGGATTCTATTATACGATTTCCCCGTCATATCTTTCATCCATGGAATTCTGTTGGTTATGGAGTTTTGGTTAAATTGTAAGTATGGTGGGTTCTGGGTGCAAGCTAGGGCATTGGTCGGTAGCACCCGGGGCACTATAAGGACCAGTCTATGGGATCTGTTGCAAAGCATTTCGTACTAACCACAAGTCTAGTGGATAAGTCCTAACTGGAGGTATGGAGCATGTAACACCCCAAATTTTCAAAGAAATAAAAATATCATTTAATTCAATTTCCTGGATTTTATTATTTTGAAAATACTTTTAAATACCCTTCTATACCATTTTGAACTACAACAGAGAGTTAATGACCAAACCAGGAGCTGAAAATTTTTGTATAAACTCCCAAGGCCAAAATATATTTTTGAGAATTTTTATAATTTTTTATCAACCTTGGAAGTAGCCTTATTATTTTAAACCAATTTCTGCAATTATTTTTAAACAAAAAACATTTTAAACAGTAACGGGCTCCCTCCCCTCCTTTTCTCACTCCCGGCCGGCCCAGCCTACTCCCTCCCACGCGCTCGGACTAACACCCGGGCCCCGCCTATCAGCGAGCCCTCCTCTCTTCGCGCGCGCGCCTGACGCCTCGGCCCCACCCGTCAGACCCCTCTCTCACGCGTTCGCACCCGCTGACCACCTTGGCCCACCTGTCGGACCCGTCTTCCCCGCGAGATCCGCCCCCAAATCCCCCCCCTCGTCGGCAGAAACCCTAGCCCCACCTCGGATTCGCTCTCGCCGGCCCCCTCTCCTTAATTACTCATCGGCATTGATTTCCCCGCGCTCTCCCGATCGTTTCCCCCTTTATTTCACCGCGTCATCGCCCCCAGATAAGCGCTCGCATGCATGGCAGGAGCTCGCCGGCGTTGAAGAGAGCCTTTACTCTCGGCCTCCCCCGATTACGCCCCATCTGCCCCCGCCGACGACCCTATATAAACCCCCTGGCCGTCCGCAATGCACCCCTACGCCCTAACACTGCGAGAACCAACCAGAGTGCCCCAATTCGCCTTTTTACTCTCCACCGCCGCCCGCACTTCAGCCACCGCTCGCCGTCGCCGGAGCCCCTCTCCATCCGCGCTGACCGCACCGCCGTGACCGTCAGGACCTCACCGACCCCGGCCACCACTCTGTCGTCGACGAAACCCGCCGGATCGCCATCGCCGCCGAGGACCCGAACGCCTTCACCGACTCCACTCGTCGCCGGCCTCGCTCCGTCGACCGTTCGTCACTTCAAGGGTACCCTCGTGACCCCCTTGTCGCCCTCTTTACATTTTAGGCCCTAGCTTCGACCGCCATCGCTCGCCGTGGCCTCTGGCCCGCTCGTCGTCGCCGGAGAAGACGACTGGCACGGGCTGAGTACCCGTGCCGTGTCGGATTCACACGCGACCGTGCGATCTGGATCTGATGGTGACGATTAATTCCTGCGTGCGATTTAATCTGATCCGTTAGATCTCGGCGAAGGGGTATGTTTTAATCCCGTGTGTCCATTAGTATTTAAAACCCGTGTTCGATCCCGTGCGTCCACGTGGTACCCTTTCGCGCGTTTTAATCCTGGCCGTCTGTTATCACTTAAGCGCCCCGCCTCGCCCTCGCGCGTTGGATCTGGATCCAACAGTCCAGATTGGGCCGGACCACGTGCACAGTGCGCGGGTTCACCGTGGGCCTGGCTCACCGTGGACCCGAGGGGATTTAAATTTAGAAATAAATTCCAAAAACTATTTAAAACTTGTAAAATTCATATCTGGCGCATTTGAACTCTAAAATTGTCATTTCAATTTCAGAAAATTTGTAAAATTATTCTCTACGTGTTCATACAATAAAAATAGTAGGTTTACTTTGGACTTTTCATGTTTATTTAATAAGTATTCAAATGCCCTTAGGGTTAAAAATATAATTTCAAATGTTTAAACTTCAGTAAAATTTATATTTATTCCTTTCTGTTTACACACTAAAAACCACTAAGTATTCTCTGTACCATTCATTTTAAATTAATTAGAAAACTTAAGATGAGATTAATCACTTTTAAAACCCCTTTGTACCAAGGACAACATTTCATTATAATTCCTTTTAAATGATTTATAAAATTAATTTCAGAGGTACCATAACTTGATCTTCTTTAAATTAAACCAATTTAAACCAATGTGCTTGTTGTGTGGTTTTATATTGTTTAATTGAATGTTGTATTTATTTTATTTTACTTTAATTATATTGGGAAGACTACGACGTCCCCGAGGAGCCGGAATATTTCCCGGAAGTTCCTCCCTCACCCTTCGCTGATCAAGGCAAGTCACAAAACCAATCTTTTGAGCATATTGAACCCATGTTTTATTAAACTATCGTTAAAACACATAGGTTATACATGCATTAGTCAAATGAAACCCTTACAATATATTTATTTAGGATCCCCCGACCTTGATGTGCAACCCAAGCCATGCTCTCTAGCCTAAACTCCTTGTCACCATATGATAAATGTTATTAGCTAGTGTCCAATGTATTGACACGATTGCTATAGGATTAAAAATGAGTCGTAGCGATTGGTTCTACTATATGATCCCCGTTATTCTCATCTTTGGAATTCTGTCGGTGTTGGAGTTGTGGTTGTGAGTGGATGCATGGTGGGTTCTGGGTGCAAGCTAGGGCATTGGTCGGTAGCACCCGAGGCACTATAAGGACCAGTCTGAGGGATCCGTTGCAATACACTTCCGTACTAACCACAAGTCTAATGGGTAAGTCCTAACTAAGGTATGGAGTGTTCCAAACCGAGGCCACCATTTGGAGATGGGTCAAGCAGCACCTGCGGGTGGCTTGTACCAATGTGGCGCAAAAGGGGGTACGACGTTAGCCGGGATGCGGCCCAGCACGCCGGCGAAACCTAGAGCGGGTGGTTATCGCTTGGAGCATTTCATGCTGAGGTTTTGGCACGAGTTCCCGTGGTATGGGTCATCTCGTCTGGGATGAGTGCGTGCCTTGTGGGTACAGTAGTACATCTCTGATCAGAGTCTTAAATCTTTTCGAAAAGCCGAGCCCACGGTCAAGGGCGGGTTGCGTGACATCCCACAGTTAGATTACTTGAATATGGATGTGCATGTTGGTTGACATGTAAGGACTGTTGTGCGAGGAGGTAAAACATACTCCTCGAGTTAGATGATGTTATTATTGTTCATGTTTACTTTCCGCATGATAAAACTTGACTACATTAACTGCAATAACTGAAAATGTACTTTTCCGCACTTTTAGCCAATTATCCTTCCCTTGTTATTACCTTGCATTATTACCTGCATTTGCGGTGGCTTGTTGAGTACTTTTTGTACTCATACCCGTTGAACACCTCAGAGGATGCCTACTATGAAGACGGTCTGGAGTAGTGACCCAGTCAAGCGGAAAGATCTTGAAGAAGGCATTCGTCATGCAATTTACTTTATTATTGTTGTTTTTATTTAACTCTGATGTAATAAATATGGTCTGCGTACCATGAATATTGTCGTATGTGTGATTGTCGCATGATGAACCTCTTGTATTATTGTTTTTCTTATGAAATTCAATATTGTTCCGATTTCGGTAAATCGGGGCGCCACAAGATGGTATCAGAGCCGACTTGACTGTAGGAAGCCAAACAGACCCACCTAGCCATTAGCCGCGGAAAATTATTTCTCGAAAACATACTTTATAAACTTTGTTTCTCCCCTCACTTTTTCTTCAACTTGCTGTTTTGTAGATGCCTGTCTACCAAGTACACAGTTATTGCCGCCACTTCGAGGGCTTTGTTAGGGAGCTCCGGATGATGCTCACATTCCTCAGGTTCCTCTTCGGGGATGAATTCCAAGGAGTGTACTTGGAGGAGTTTGCCGGACCCTGCGACGTCTCCCTCACCGTCCACAGCTCCGGGGAGCATCTGCCATCCTACACCACCGCGCTTGGAGGCCCGATGTTCGACGTCGTGTGCCAATGAGTCGCCCTACAGGCCCTTATGGAGCTGAGGATGATCTACGATGATCGTCTTCAGAACTCGTCTTTTCGGCTTGTGCCGAAGTGCACTCCCGGCGCCTACCGTAGTATCTACCTCGGAGTTCACTCCGTGCGTGATTCGGTCATGGCCCGGCAGTCGCGTCTTCTACAGGCTATGGACGACCTCCATACCGAGGCGGTGCTCGACGCCGATGAGCACCATGAGGCGGTTGAGTTTCTTCGTGAGGAGACGAAGAACTTGATCCAGTAGAACGGCGAGCTGCAGCACAAGATCATGCAGCTGCAGAAGGACATCGCCGAGATGGTTCCTCTCCTTCCTAGGAAGAGGAAGCCCATCCGTGAGCTCGTCCCCCGCCCCAAGCGGATCCCACCTCACCCCTCCATCGCCGGACCGTCTACCGCTAGCGCCCCTGCACCACGCCCTGGCCTCATCTCCGACCCCATCATCGAGAATTTTCTCGAACCCACCATCCCTCAAGAGCCGCGTACCCGTGGTTCCGAGAGCACGGAGACTGCCTCCGGTGGCGATTAGGCATTAGGAGTCACTATCTTAAATAAAACAAAATTTTGTATGTGGTGCTATCCACAACGAGTGTGTTGTGGATAGAATAAAAGCTTGATTGTAATGAACAATTTTTACCACTTTATATATATGCCTGAGCCTTATGAGGTATTTTTGATAGTATTATTGTTTCATCATCTTTTTGCCTTATAATGTCGTATATTCAGAAAATGGCCGACCACCAGAACTCCGGCTCCAACAACGGAGAAAGAGGAAGCCGCGACGCGCCCGAGGGTGTTGTACCCAACTGGGGTGCAACAGGCCCACGTCAGTCTGGGTCGCCATCCGCCAACCACCCTACTTTGGCGGAGATGATGGCGAATCAGAACCAGCTGATCACCGCCCTCCTCACTCAGATGCAGCACCAACAGACTCAGTTGGACCGCCTACAGAATGGGGAAGTCGCCCCTCGCGCACCAGCACCCGCTCCCCAACTTTCGGAGTTTCTGCGCGTGCGCCCGCCCATCTTCTCAAGCACCACCAACCCAAAGGATGCCGGAGATTGGCTCCGCACCATTGGAAAGAAGCTTGACCTCCTCCCCTGCACCGACCGAGAGAGAGTGGCCTTCGCCACTCACCAGCTTTAGGGTCCCGCCGCGAATGGTGGGACAACTACCGTGAGTCCCAGCCTGAGGACCACGTGGTGACATGGGCGGAGTTCACTATCGCCTTTCGCGCCGCCCACGTCCCCGCCAGTGTCATCGCGGTAAAACAGCAGGAGTTCCGCGAACTACACCAGGGCAGTCGGACCGTCATGGAGTACCTCCATGAGTTCAACCGCCTCACCCGCTACGCACCGGAAGAAGTGCGCACCGATGCCCTTCGCCAGGCCAAGTTCCTACAGGGACTTAAGGATGAGCTGTCCATCCAGCTCGTCGCCACCAACTACACCGACTTCCAACGGCTAGTCAACAAAGCGCTCATCCAAGATACGGAGCAGAACAGGTTGGACCTCAAGAAGAGGAAGATGCTCGCCTTCAAGCATCAGCAGACGAACTCTCAGAGGCCCCGCTTCGTCCCTCCGCCACCAGCGCCCGCCTACCATCCTCGGCCCGCCTACAGGCCGCCTCATGCCGCCGGTGGATCCAACGCCGGGCATCCTCGCCCTGCTCCACCAGCTCCGGCCGCTCAGTCGACGCCAGCCGCCAAGGCCCCGATCTTGAAGGATCGCCAAGGGAGGTCGGTCGTCTGCTTCAACTACCACAAGGAAGGGCACTATTCGCACCAGTGTCCTCACCCTAAGCAGCCACAAGGCGCGGCACCCAACCAGGCGGTTCATGCCCGCGTCAACCACATCAACGCAGAGGAAGCTCAGGAGGCTCCTGAAGTCGTGCTCGGTACGTTCACTGTGAATTCCGTACCAGCCGTAATATTATTTGACTCTGGAGCAACACACTCCTTCGTCTCAGAAGATTTTGTGAAAATCAACGAACTGGACGTACTCCCTCTATTCGTACCCATGGTGATTGCCACTCCAGGCAATAGAACCTTAGCCCGCTCATACAGCCCTAAGGTTCAGATAGAGATCCAAGGAGTATTATTCCGGGCCGAGCCAGTCCTCATAAAATGCACCGGACTCGACCTCATCCTAGGGATGGATTGGTTGATGAAGCACAAGGGAGTGATCGACTATGCCAACAAGTCCGTCACAGTGGTCAACCCTGAAGGCGCAACCGTCACCTTTTGGATGACCAGTCGCAAACCACTCGAAGCGTCCCTCCACTCGCTAGCCCTTGAAGAAGTACCCATAGTCAAGGAGTTTATGGACGTCTTCCCAGAGGACCTACCAGGAATGCCTCCCAAGCGAGACATCGAATTTAGAATCGAACTTGTCCCCGGGACCACTCCTATCTCCAAGCGTCCATACCGGATGGCCGCTAATGAACTAGTCGAAGTCAAGAGCAACATCGAAGACCTAGAGCAGAAAGGGTACATCCGACCGAGTACCTCACCCTGGGGTGCACCGGTCATCTTCGCTATGAAGAAAGACAAGACCAAGAGGATGTGAGTGGACTATAGAGCCCTAAATGACGTAACCATCAAGAACAAGTACCCATTGCCTCGGATCGACGACCTGTTCGATCAGCTGAAGGGATCCTCAGTGTTTTCCAAGATTGACCTCAGGTCAGGTTATCACCAATTGAGGATTAGAGAAGAGGACATACCCAAGACTGCCTTCACCTCCCGCTATGGACTCTACGAGTACACAGTGATGTCGTTCGGACTCACGAATGTCCGGGCCTTTTTCATGAACATGATGAACAATGTATTCATGGAGTTCTTGGATAAGTTCATCGTGGTATTCATCGAAGATATCCTCGTTTACTCCAAGACCAAGGAAGAACATGATCAAGGATTACGACTTGGGCATCCATTATCATCCAGGCAAGGCCAATGTGGTGGCAGACGCCCTTAGTCGAAAAGGGTACTGCAACGCCATCGTGATTCAGGACCAAGCTCCTTTACTTTACAAGGAGATGGAAAGGCTAAATCTAGGGATCACCACCCGAGCGTACCTCGCTGCCTTGGAGTCTCGACCTATCTTGATAGATTAGATCCGAGAAAAGCAAAAGGAAGACCCGGACATCTTGCAGATCCAACAGAACATGCGGAAGGGTAAAGCCCCCGAATTCTCTGAGGACGAGCATGGTATCGTCTGGTTCAGAAACCGGATATATGTACCCAACCAACCTGAGTTGAAGACCCTCGTCCTTCAAGAAGCCCACGATACTCTATATTCCATTCATCACGGGAGTACTAAGATGTATCAAGACCTGAAGGAAAAATATTGGTGGGTCAGCATGAAGAGAGAAATAGCTGAGTATGTGGCCAAGTGCGACACATGCCGGCGAGTCAAGGCAGAGCATCAGAGACCTGCCGGACTTCTTCAACCCCTCGAAGTCCCTGAATGGAAGTGGGAAGAGATAGGAATGGACTTCATCACGGGACTGCCCAGGACCCAAGCTGGTCATGACTCTAACTGGGTGATCGTTGACCGACTCACCAAGGTAGGTGACTTCATCCCGGTCAAAACAACTTACACTGTCGCCAAACTGGCCGAGTTGTATATGACCCGGATCGTGTGCCTTCACGGGGTTCCTAAGAAGATTGTGTCTGACCGCGGGAGTCAGTTTACCTCCAAGTTTTGGAAGAACCTTCAAGAGGAACTCGGCACCCGGCTGAACTTTAGCACCGCTTATCATCCACAGACCGACGGTCAAACCGAGAGGGTCAACCAGATATTGGAGGATATGCTTAGAGCTTGCGCTCTAGACTTTGGCGGAATGTGGAACAAGAACTTGCCCTATGCAGAGTTCTCCTACAACAACAGCTATCAAGCCAGCCTGCAAATGTCCCCGTTCGAAGCACTTTATGGACGCAAGTGCAGAACGCCACTGCTCTGGGATCAGACCGGAGAGTCGCAGCTGTTTGGGACAGATATACTAAGAGAAGCTAAAGAGAAGGTCAAGATCATAAGGGACCGATTAAAGATAGCCCAGTCCCGACAGAAGAGCTATGCCGATAACCGTCGAAGAGACCTAACCTTTGAGGAGGGCGATTATGTCTATCTCCGAGTCACTCCCCTCCGCGACACTCAAAGGTTCAACATGAAAGGCAAGCTAGCACCCCGCTACGTCGGACCTTTTCAGATCCTCCGACGGCAAGGAGAAGTGGCATATCAACTTGAACTGCCTCCATCATTGGCAGGAGTTCACGATGTGTTCCATGTCTCTCAGCTGAAGAAGTGCCTCCGTGTACCCACCGAGCAAGCCGACCTTCAGCAGCTCAACGTCCAAGAAGACTTGACTTACATCGAGAAACCCATCAAGATCTTGGAAACCAAAGAAAGAGTAACCAGGAGTCGTGTAGTTCGCTTCGGTAAGGTTCAGTGGGACAACCACCCCGCCGAAGAAGCTACTTGGGAAAAGGAAGACGAACTGAAAGCCCAATACGCTGAGTTATTCGAGTAACATTCCAATCTCGAGGATGAGATTCTTTGTAAGGGGGATAGGTTTGTAACACCCCAAAATTTCAATGAAATAAAAATATCATTTAATTCAATTTCCTGGATTTTATTATTTTGAAAATACTTTTAAATACCCTTCTATACCATTTTGAACTACAACATAGAGTTAATGACCAAACCAGGAGCTGAAAATTTTTGTATAAACTCCCAAGGCCAAAATATATTTTTTGAGAATTTTTATAAATTTTTATCAACCTTGGAAGTAGCCTTATTATTTTAAACCAATTTCTGCAATTATTTTTAAACAGAAAACATTTTAAATAGTAACGGGCTCCCTCCCCTCCTTTTCTCTCTCCAGGCCAGCCCAGCCCACTCCCTCCCGCGCGCTCGGACTGACACCCGGGCCCCGCCTGTCAGCGAGCCCTCCTCTCTTCGCGCGCGCGCCCAACGCCTCGGCCCCACCCGTCAGCCCCCTCTCTCGCGCGTTCGCACCCGCTGACCACCTTGGCCCACCTGTCGGACCCGTCTTCCCCATGAGATCCGCCCCCAAATCCCCCCTCGCCGGCAGAAACCCTAGCCCCACCTCGGATTCGCTCTCGCCGGCCCCCTCTCCTTAATTACTCGTCGGCATTGATTTCCCCGCGCTCTCCCGACCGTTTCCCCCTTTATTTCACCGTGTCATCGCCCCCGGATAAGCGCTCGCATGCATGGCAGGAGCTCGCCGGCGTTAAAGAGAGCCTTTACTCTGGGCCTCCCCTGATTACGCCCCCTCAGCCCCCGCCGACGACCCTATATAAACCCCCTGGTCGTCCGCAATGCACCCCTACGCCCTAACACTGTGAGAACCAACCAAAGCGCCCCAATTCGCCTTTTTACTCTCCACCGCCGCCCGCACTTCAGCCACCACTCGCCGTCGCTAGAGCCCCTCTCCGTCCGTGCCGACCGCACCGCCATGACCGCCAGGACCTCACCGACCCCGGCCACCACTCTGTCGTCGACGAAACCCGCCGGATCGCCGTCGCCGCCGAGGACCCGAACGCCTTCACCACCTCCGCTCATCGCCGGCCTCGCTCCGTCAACCGTTCGTCTCCGCAAGGGTACCCTCGTGACCCCCTTGTCGCCCTCTTTCCATTTTAGGCCCTAGCTTCGACCGCCATCGCTCGCTGTGGCCTCTGGCCCGCTCGCCGTCGCCGGAGAAGACGACCGGCACGGGCTGAGTACCCGTGCCGTGTCGGATTCATGCGCGACCGTGTGATCTAGATCCGACGGTGACGATTAATTCCCGCGTGCGATTTAATCTGATCCGTTAGATCTCGGTGAAGGGGTACGTTTTAATCCCGTGCGTCCGTTAGTATTTAAAACCCGTGTTCGATCCCGTGTGTCCACGTGGTACCCTTTCGCGCGTTTTAATCCTGGCCGTCTGTTATCACTTAAGCGCCCCGCCTCGCCCTCGCGCGTTGGATCTAGATCCAACGGTCCAGATTGGGCCGGACCACGCGCACAGTGCGCGGGTTCACCGTGGGCATGGCTCACCGTGGACCCGAGGGGATTTAAATTTAGAAATAAATTCCAGAAACTATTTAAAACTTGTAAAATTCATATCTGGCGCATTTGAACTCTAAAAATTGTCATTTCAATTTCAGAAAATTTGTAAAATTATTCTCTACGTGTTCATACAATAAAAATAGTAGGTTTACTTTGGACTTTTCATGTTTATTTAATAGGTATTCAAATGCCCTTAGGGTTAAAAATATAATTTCAAATGTTTAAACTTCAGTAAAATTTATATTTATTCCTTTTGTTTACACACTAAAAACCACTAAGTATTCTCTGTACCATTCATTTTAAATTAATTAGAAAACTTAAGATGAGATTAATCACTTTTAAAACCCCTTTGTACCAAGGACAACATTTCATTATAATTCATTTTAAATGATTTATAAAATTAATTTCAGAGGTACCATAACTTGATCTTCTTTAAATTAAACCAATTTAAACCTATGTGCTTGTTGTGTGGTTTTATATTGTTTAATTGAATGTTGTATTTATTTTATTTTACTTTAATTATATTGGGAAGACTACGACGTCCCCGAGGAGCCGGAATATTTCCCGGAAGTTCCTCCCTCACCCTTCGCTGATCAAGGCAAGTCACCAAACCAATCTTTTGAGCATATTGAACCCATTTTTTATTAAACTATCGCTAAAACACATAGGTTATACATGCATTAGTCAAATGAAACCCTTACAATATATTTATTTAGGATCCCCCGACCTTGATGTGCAACCCAAGCCATGCTCTCTAGCCTAAACTCCTTGTCACCATATGATAAATGTTATTAGCTAGTGTCCAATGTATTGACACGATTGCTATAGGATTAAAAATGAGTCGTAGCGATTGGTTCTAC
This sequence comes from Zizania palustris, assembly GCA_019279435.1. Lineage (NCBI taxonomy): Eukaryota > Viridiplantae > Streptophyta > Magnoliopsida > Poales > Poaceae > Zizania > Zizania palustris. Next base: position 32,325,575 of record JAAALK010000284.1, read on the forward strand.
TATATGATCCCCGTTATTCTCATCTTTGGAATTATGTCGGTGTTGGAGTTGTGGTTGTGAGTGGATGCATGGTGGGTTCCGGGTGCAAGCTAGGGCATTGGTCGGTAGCACCCGGGGCACTATAAGGACCGATCTGAGGGATCCGTTGCAATACACTTCCGTACTAACCACAAGTCTAATGGGTAAGTCCTAACTAAGGTATGGAGTGTTCCAAACCGTGACCACCATTTGGAGATGGGTCAAGCAGCACCTGTGGGTGGCTTGTACCAATGTGGCACAAAAGGGGGTGCGACATTAGTCGGGATGTGACCCGGCGCGCCGGTGAAACCTAGAGCGGGTGGTTATCGCTTGGAGCATTTCATGCTAAGGTTTTGGCACGAGTTCCCGTGGTATGGGTCATCTCGTCTAGGATGAGTGTGTGCCTTGTGGGTACAGTAGTACATCTCTGATCAGAGTCTTAAATCTTTTCGAAAAGACGAGCCCACGGTCAAGGGCGGGTTGCGTGACATCCCACAGTTAGATTACTTGAATATGGATGTGCATGTTGGTTGACATGTAAGGACTGTTGTGTGAGAAGGTAAAACGTACTCCTCGAGTTAGATGATGTTATTATTGTTCATCTTTACTTTCCGCATGATAAAACTTGACTACATTTACTGCAATAACTGAAAATGTACTTTTTTGCACTTTTAGCCAATTATCCTTCCCTTGTTATTACCTTGCATTATTACCTGCATTTGCGGTGGCTTGTTGAGTACTTTTTGTACTCATACCCGTTGAACACCTCAGAGGATGCCTACTATGAAGACGGTCTGGAGTAGCGACCCAGTCAAGCGGAAAGATCTTGAAGAAGGCGTTCGTCATGCAATTTAATTTATTATTGTTTTTATTTAACTCTGATGTAATAAATATGGTCTGCGTACCATGAATACTTTCGTATGTACGATTGTCGCATGATGAACCTCTTGTATTATTGTTTTTCTTATGAAATTCAATAATGTTCCGATTTCGGTAAATCGGGGCGCCACAGAGCGTTCCAACTTAAAGCACCATAGTGGTGGGGGCAAGTGACACCTATGGGTGGCTTGTACCGACGAGGCTCAAGGGGGCTACGTCGTTGGCCCAATGCATTGGGGCGCCGTATGAAACCTATAAGAGGGTGTTATTGAGTTGGTGTGTTCCATGCTAAAGGTTTTGGCATGAGTTCCTTCGGGGTGACGTGGTGTCATCATGACACACTTTGGTGTGCGGGAATGAATGTCTTGTGGGTACAGTAGTACACCTCTAATCATAGTATAATCTTTTCAAAAAGTCGTGCCCACGGTTAAGGGCGGGTTGGGCAATGTTCACCGCAGTTATTTACTATTATATGAATGATTGCATGATGGAATGGCATGTAAGGACAGTTGAGCGAGGGTGGGCTGACTGTACCCCTTGAGGTAGAGATAATGTATTTACTCATGATTTAATTTCTGTACTAATAACCTGATCACATTAACTGCTTTACAAACGTACCTTTCCACACACATGAGCCATTACTTTCCTTTGTTATTATCTTACATTATAATTGCATTTCGGTGGCTTACTGAGTACGATTGTACTCACCCCCATTGACTCATCACATCAGAGGTAGCGTACTATGAGGAGCCATGCTGAATAGCGTGGGCCTCATGGCTCCAGAAGTGATGAGTCATTGTCAACGATAGTCAAAGAGGACTGAGAAGAATGAAGATCTACTGTTTCATGGGCCGCGTGTGACTCAGATACACGGGCAGCGAGCGACTGTCGGGCAGAGGAGGCTGCGAAGTCGGGCTGGCCCAATCCGGGTACATGGGGCAGAAGCAGCAGAAGACCCACTGGGCTGTTGACCAGGATTGACTCAGGTACACGGGCGGTGAGTGATTGCCGGGCTGAGAGAGCTGCGGAATCGGGCCGGCCCAATTTGGGTACCTGGTGCAAAGTCGGTGGAGGCTTTGTCAGTTTCGGCGCAAAACTGACAACTGTTGATCTTGTATCCGACTGTCCGGAAGAGAAGCCGTAGTCGCTACAAAAACTTAGCTTCCGGATAAGTCATCTGTATCTCTAGGCCCACAGTCAGTCAGTCGTGTCTGTAAAAATACCTAAGGGCAGTAGAGTCTTTTCCTTTATGCCTGCGTCTGTAAAAAACCCTAAGGGGCTGGTGGAATATTCCTAGTGTTGGGCAGCCTATAAATAGGACCCCAATCCCTAGGGTTAGGTCACCCTTTTGGCTGAAATCAATACTACTCCTTTGGGTCATTTTTTGTCTCTTGCACTTTCTCTTTCCTTTCCTGTTCATGTGTGTGCCGCCAGGCTAATTGTTGTTGTTCATCTATTTTGTTCCCTGCTGTTGGATGATTCTATTCCTTCTTGAGAAACCAAGGGATGGTTTCGGTGTTTGTGATGAGTGATTGACAGGCTTTTACCCTCTAGTTCGAAGGGTACCTCCGAAGGGGGTTCGGAGGTTGCACCTCCGAAGGTGTTCGGAGGCCGTTTCACCGAAGGGTTCGGTTGTTTGGTTGCTGCAGCTGTTGCAGCGGAGTGTGCCTGTCGGAGGGGTCCGACAGTACACGATGATTGGGTTTATACCGAAGGTCTCGGTACTTTGGGCGGTACACCGGAGTGTGTGCCGAAGGTTGCTAACCCGGAGAGGTCTCCGGAGTACTGGATACACTTGTCTGTTTGTCTGTGGTGCGCAGGGGACCACGGAGGCGACGGACGGTCGTAGCAGGTGAACCTGGGTCAAGCGAGAGGCTTGATGCCAGGGGAGCGGGGAGCTCCGTCACGGTGGCTGCAAAGGGGTCTGGGTCGGACCTCGGGTCGAGGTGCGCCAGGAGAAGGCAGTAAGTGCAGAGCGTGGCTCCGGGTGAAGGTACTCCGAGACAAAGTCCTCGGAGGTGAGGCACTTCGAAGGTACTCCGGATGGAGTGACTTCAGAGTTTGGTGGAACAAGTCCTCTGCGGAGGCAAGGAGTTCGAAGTGTGCTCTGGAGGGAGACATTCGAAGGTACCCAATGAAGGTCTCAGAAGTCGAGGCGCATCGAAGGCATGGTCCGGGTGAGGCTCGTCGAGGAGTGTGCTCGGGGAGAGACACTGCGACGAAGTTCTCATGGAATGCTTCGTGCGGAGGCCTTGGACGAAGGAGGGACTTCAAAGGGTGGTACTCCGAAGGTGGGGCTTCGGAGTGAGGAAGGCTTCGGAGCGAGGCTAGCTCCAGAGCGAGGTTGACTTGTGGTACTTCGGCCATGCATGGCTTCGGTACACAGACTGACGGAGTTCGAGCTGGGAGTAGCTGCGAAGCCGTTGTGGTCCACTCCGAGGGTGGTGGTGCGAAGGCCCAAGGGCTTTGACGGCTTCGGCTCAAAACCGTCACTGTATCGGAGGCTATCTTCGGTGAAGCGAAGGCCATCAGGCTCAAGGCTTCTCACCGAAGCTACCGCACCCCTCGCGTGAGAAGGGGGCTTCAGAAAGGTCAAAGACTGCAAAGGCTGACATTGTCTGCTCTGCAAAAAGCTGACGCTATCCCCTCTGCAAAGCTGACAAAGAAGCCTCCAGAATAAAGTTGACTACCTTTTGTACCCCTCTGTTCTGTAGAGACAAAACTGGTGTAAACCCTAGGGGTAAAGTAGTCATTTCACTTGGGTGAACTGTGGGCTATAAATATGGGGGGTGGGTAGGTAACATTTAACACTTTAAGCATTTACTGTTGAGCTCCTGTACTAGCCCCTCATACGTTGTATTCATCCAGTGAGTTCTTTTACCGTGTTCCTTGTTCAAGCGGCGAAGCCCTGCTTCTGTGTTGTCTTTCAGCTTGAACTTGTTTGCATACCTCGCTAGTTGTAGTGCATCGAAGCCTGTCTAGGCGAAGGGTGTTTTGTGCGAAGTGTGCTTTCTAGTGTGAGTTCGCTCTGTGTAACAGGAGGCTAGACCTTGCTGCTTACTAGCGAAGCACTGATCGAAGCCTGTTTAGCTTCGCGTGTCGAAGCCCCTAGCGAAGTCTGTTAGTGTGCATTTAGACCTTCGCAGAATGAAGCCCAGCACCAGTTGCTGTCGCTAAGTTTTAGGTCGAAGTCCTCAGAGGGTAGTCCACTCTTGCGAAGCCTGCTCGAAGCACCCTGTGTGCGGAGCCTGCACTGACTTAGCAGAGTTGTTTTCGGGGTTGTGGGTGGAGCGAAGTCTGCTTGGCTTCGGACTTTTACTCCTTGCGAAGCCTGTGTTCAGAGCTGTCAAATACCTCCGAACCAGACCTTCGAAGGTTGATGTTCGAAGCCTGTTCCGCAGTAGACAGAATTTAAACCGAAGGCTGTGTTTAGCCCAAGTTTTTAAAAAGCTCCCATTCACCCCCCCTCTGGTCGCCGTTTTTGTTCCAACACTTTTGTTTCGTGTGTAGCATCCCATTTAATGGCTTTGCAGTTTTCGGTTTGCTCACAGCGATTTTATTCCTGGTTTTGAGGGCTTCGGTTGCTTCTGTTGCGTGTGTTCTTCACGCAAGTAGTACTAGTTCTTGCTGTTGCAAGTAGTACTACTACACTGTTGCAACAGTACACTAGTACCAGCTTTTTTCTTTTACTGATCAACTTTTTGATCGAAGTAGATAGAGCTGAATCACTTTTCTGATTGTTTTCTTGCGAAGGATCACTTCTCTGTTCGAAGCCCCTCAGCTCTGTGAGGCAGGCTTCGATCTGACAGTCTTGAGGGCTTCGTCTTTGACTTTACTCTGTGCTGCTAGCTTTGAAGTACGTTTTTGTATGGACAGCGTGACATACTTCGAACGACCGTGCGAAGGTACTCCGACTTGAGATCTTCGAAGTCCATAATTTGACAGGTTTCGAAGTTGGCTTCGAAGCTTGTCTTTCTGTTAGACTTCGCTCAGTGTTTGCATCCGTCCTCTTCGAAGGTCCTTGTTGTGTTCTGTTCGAAGGTAGAGTGTAGGCTTCGTTTTGGTCTCTATCGCGTGTCAGCCTTCGCTTTTCCTTTCGAAGGTAGTTTGCTTTGTGTGCATGTTCGAAGCTGTGTTCGAAGCTGTGTTCGATGTCTTGCCTTCGAAGTACACACTTCGAAGCAGGCTCCGACTCTGTCATACTTCGCTCTCATTCACACTCGACCTAGGATAGACAACACACCTTCGACAGACTTCGACTTCCACCTCCGAACCAGACTTCGACCAGTGAAGTAGACCTCGACCTCCGAAGCAGGCTTCGACCCCGCGAAGCAGGCTTTGACACTGCGAAGCAGGCCTCGACCAGCGAAGCAGGCTTCGCCAAGTTTCGAACAGGAGACAGATTTCGAACGGTAATTTCTCACTTCATTCTTAGTGCACTTAGAGTGCTATATTGAGAAGTTTGTCTTGCCTTGTCTTGTGTTTACTGTTTATCTGTCTATTAGCACTGCTTTGGTAGTTCTCTGTTTGACATCAGCTGCTTCTAGGCTAGATACCTTTAGACTTAGTCTATCTGCTCATATTCTGCTGCTTGGTCTTTTGAGGTGCGTTGGGTATTGGGAACAAGCCATATATTCGAAAGAATTTTTTAGGCGCCCATTAACCCCCCCTCTGGTCGCTACTTTCGGTCCTACAAGTGGTATCAGAGCAAGGTTAGGGTTTTTCCATACCTTAACCGGTTCTAAACCCTAGTAGTGACCATGACGTCTCCTGGCAAGGTCCCGTCCTTGGAAGCCTATGGCTATAACTATTGGAAGACTCACATGCGAGCCTATCTCATGAGCCAGGGTTTGGACATTTGGGACATATGCGTTCACACCACGTTTGTCATATTGCCAGTCGTTGAGCATGGTACTGCCAGTATCATTGCTCAGCATCTGAGCAACAGTAAGGCTATGAACATTCTTTTCTCTGGTCTAGGTCCCACTGAGTTTGAGCGTGTGAGCCATCTCTCCACTGCGAGAGAGATCTGGGCTACCCTCAAGGCACACCATGAGGGAACAGCACAGGTCAAGGCTCGGCTCTATCAGACCTACCGGCGTGAATATGAGAATTTCACACAGAAGCCGGGTGAATCTGTTGAGGCCTTGTTTGGTCGTTTTCAGTCGATCATAAACAAGCTTCGGGACAACAAGGCTGAGGGTGCTCAGTTAGTCTCAGATCATGAGCAGGCGCTCAAGGTTCTCCATACCTTGGACCCAAAGATCTGGGAGATCAAGGTATCTTCTATCATTGAGAGTACTTCTTATGATACCTTGACCATTTCTGAGTTGTTTAGCAAGCTGAAGGCTACTGAGGTTGATCTCCAGCTGAGATCAAATCTCACTGGTTCTGGATCAAAATCTCTGGCCCTTGCTACACCTTCTGTTGATCTTTCTTCTGTGAGCTGTGCTGGGTTCTCTTTGATGTCTATCACTGAGGACCAGCTTGAGTTGTTGGGAGATGATGACTTGTGTCTCTTTAACAACCGGGTGCGTCGTGTCTATGACAAGAGAATGTTCAAAAGACACGGCACAAAATCTGGGTGCTTTGAGTGTGGTGATCCAGGACACTTCATCACCGACTGCCCCAAGCGAAATGGTCACAAGAAGGGCACCGGTGGTGGCTTCCACGACTCCGGCAAGCACGAGAGCTCATCCTTCAACAAGGGCAAGCCGAAGACTAGATTCTTCAAGAAGGCCCTGAAGGATTACCGGCGAGAGAACAAGAAGCGCGACAAGGCCTTCTTCGCCGAGATGGAGAAGAGCTACTCCAAGCGATCCACGTCTTCTTCCTCTTCATCGAGCTCAAGCGATGAGGAGATCGCCATCAGGAAGGGGAAGGACATGGACGATCCGGCGGGTCTCTGCTTCATGGCCTTCGGAGACAAGCCGAAGAGCCGCTCACACCAGTGCCGAAGATCCCGCAAGAGCTTCTGTTCAATGGCTCTTGGGGATAAGGAAGAAAAGAGCTCCTCCGACGACTCCGACGACGACAATGAAAAGGTATCATCCTATGAGCGCGAAATCATTGATTTACTTGAGAGCAATCGTCAGGAGTTGAAATATCGAAATCAACATCAACATCAACATCAACAAAGCCTTTTAGTCCCAAGCAAGTTGGGGTAGGCTAGAGTTGAAACCCAACAAGAAGTCACCAAAAAGAGAGAGAGAGAAAGGGGAGGGGAAAAGCTTTTAAGAGCACTAAAGGGAAAAGGCCTAATCACGGTTCAGGCACGTGGATAGCTTCTTTCCAAGCACTTCTATCCAAACACAACTCCTTTGGGATATTCCATTCCTTCAAGTCCCTTTTGATTACCTCCTCCCATGTCAAGTTTGGTCGCCCTCTACCTCTCTTCACATTATTGACCCGTCTTATGATACCTCTGTGCACCGGTGCCTCTGGGGGTCTCCGTTGGACATGCCCAAACCATCTCAACCGGTGTTGCATAAGCTTTTCTTCAATTGGTGCTACTCCTAGCCGATCGCGTATGTCATCGTTTCTCACTCGGTCCAATCTTGTGTGCCCACATATCCAACGCAACATACGCATCTCTGTGACACATAGTTGTTGGATATGCCGCCTCTTAGTAGGCCAACACTCAGCCCCATATAACATAGCAGGCCTAATCGCCGTCCTGTAGAACTTGCCTTTCAACTTCTGTGGCACTCTCTTGTCACATAGGACTCCCGATGCTTGACGCCATTTCATCCACCCCGCTTTGATCCTATGGCTAACATCTTCATCAATATCACCATCTCTCTAAAGCATCGATCCCAAATAACGGAAGGTGTCCTTCTTTCGTACTACTTGGCCTCCCAAGCTTACATCTCCATCCTCACTAATTGTAGTACCAAAGTCACATCTCATATACTCGGTTTTGGTCCTGCTAATTCTAAATCCTTTTGACTCTAGGGTCTGACGCCATAACTCTAGCTTTCTATTTACTCCTTCCCGGCTTTCATCTACTAGAACTACATCGTCAGCGAAAAGCATACACCAAGGGATATCTCCTTGTATATCCCTCGTGACCTCATCTATCACTAAGGCAAATAGATAAGGGCTCAAAGCTGAACCTTGATGTAGTCCTATGTTAATCGGGAAAACATTTGTATCACCATCAGTTGTTCGGACACTAGTCACAACCTTGTCATACATGTCCTTAATGAGCGTAACATACTTTGTTGGGACTTTATGCTTATCCAATGCCCACCATATGAGATTCCTAGGTATTTTATCATAGGCCTTTTCCAAGTCGATAAAAACCATGTGCAAGTCCTTCTTCTGCTCTTTATACCGCTCCATGACCTGTCTTATTAAAAAAATTGCTTCCATGGTTGACCTTCCAGGCATGAATCCAAATTGGTTCATGGTGATATGCGTCATTCCTCTTAGGCGATGCTCAATAACTCTCTCCCAAAGCTTCATAGTGTGGCTCATGAGCTTAATCCCTCGATAGTTGGTACAACTTTGAATATCTCCCTTGTTCTTGAAGATTGGTACCAATGTACTCCTCCTCCACTCATCGGGCATCTTGTTTGATCGAAAAATATGGTTGAACAACTTGGTTAGCCAAACGATAGCAATATCCCCAAGGCATTTCCACACCTCTATTGGGATACCATCCGGACCCATCGCCTTGCCCCCTTTCATCCTCTTTAAAGCTTCTTTGACCTCTGACTCTTGGATCCTGCGTACAAAGCATTCTATTTAAATCATCAAAGGAGTCATCCAATTGGGTGTCCATAGTCTCATTCTCACCATTGAAAAGATTGTCAAAATACCTCTGCCACCTCTGTTTGATGTCTTGTCCTTTCACCAAGAGTTGATCCATCTCATCTTTAATGCATTTAACTTGGTTGAGGTCCCTTGTCTTCCTTTCCCGAATCCTAGCCATCTTATAGACATCCTTCTCCCCTTCTTTTGTACTTAGTCTTTGGTAAAGATCATCATAGGCACGACCCTTTGCCTCACTCACAGCTCGCTTAGCAGTCTTCTTTGCTACCTTATACCTCTCTATGTTGACTGTGCTCCTGTCATGGAACAAGCTCCTGTAACATTCTTTCTTCTCCTTTATTGCCTTTTGAACATCCTCGGTCCACCACCAAGTATCTTTAGGTTCACCTCTGCTCCCTTTGGTCACTCCAAACACTTCTGACGCCACCTTCCTAATACAAGTTGCCATCTTCACCCACATGTTGTTTGCATCTTCTTCTTCGGACCAAGCGCCATCCACAGAAACTCTTTCCTTAAAAACTTCGGATGTCTCCCCTTTGACTTTCCACCACTTCGTCCTCACAATTTTGGCTTGTTTATCCCTATGGGTACGGATCCGAAAACGAAAGTCAGCCACCACAAGATTATGTTGGGGCACAACACTCTCTCCAGGTATCGAAATATCGGGAAAAAACTGCTTAGGGGGGCTAAGAAGAGGATAGATGAGTTAGAGAGTGAGCTTGTCGTAGCCAACGGCAGAATTGAGAGTCTATCTTCTTCCCCTTGCTTGGGTGATAGCAGTGAGTGCCCGAAGTGTGAGGTGCTTCTGTGTGACCTGTCGACTCTGAAGTCCAGGTACACAGAAAGGGTTGATGAGAGGGACGCTTTGGTTATGTATTGCATTCTCGAGGTTTCCGTGTTTGGAAACTCGAAACCCAGCAGCTTGTCGAGACTTGCGAAGTTTCATTTGATGAGTCCTTGCCTTCTTTAACTCCTTCTTTTGAGCTTTCTGGTGATGATGAGCTCGGAGAGTCCATCTTCGAGGAAGATGAGGATACTCCAGCTGCTGATGAGGGTGGGCCTTCTGCGCCCCCTGCAGAGCCCACACCTTCTGAGACTTCGACTGAGGATGAGGGTGGACCTCTGATCACTTCTTCCACTACAATCGAGCCCCCTCAGTCGAGTCCAGAGGTGCCAGCTGCTGACTCCGGTGAGGTGACTTCAGATCACCAGGGAACCCGAGCAGTTCAGCGTGACCATCCCTCAGAGCTCATCATAGGTGATTTGACTGAGAGAACCTTGCATTCGTCTACCTCTCTTGTGTTTGGTGAATCTGCTTTTGTTGCATCTTTTGAGCCCAGAGATGTTTCTCATGCTCTTTCTGATTCAAATTGGATTAATGCTATGCAAGAAGAGCTTGAGAATTTTGTCCGTAATCGGGTTTGGACACTAGTTGAGCCGCCACCAGGATGCAACCCCATAGGCACCAAATGGGTGTTCAAGAACAAACAAGGTGAAGATGGGGTTGTGGTGCGCAAAAAAGCTCGACTAGTTGCCCAGAGTTTTTGCCAGAAAGAGGGTATTGATTTTGAAGAAACTTTCGCCCCTGTTGCCCATCTTGAGTCCATTTGTATTCTCTTAGCTTTTGCCGCTTCGAAGGGTTTTAAGATTTTCAAATGGACGTTAAGAGTGCTTTTCTGAACGGGTTCATAGAGGAGGAAGTTTATGTTAGGCAGCCCCCCGGTTTTGAGAACCCTAAGTTTCCTCGACATGTTTTCAAGCTGCAAAAGGCTTTATACGGGTTGAAGCAAGCCCCCAGGGCTTAGTATGACCGATTGAAGCAATTTTTGTTGGGGAAGGGCTTTGTGATGGGTTCGGTGGATAAAACTCTTTTCTTGCTCAGAGATGCTTCAGATTTCTTGGTTGCTCAGATTTATGTGGATGATATTATTTTTGGCGGTACTACTGATTCTCTTGTGTCTAAGTTCTCTGAGCAGATGCACAGCGAGTTTGAGATGAGCCTCATGGGTGAGCTTAAGTATTTTCTAGGGCTCCAGATCAAGCAGACCAAGGACGGCACCTTCATCCACCAAGGTAAGTATACTCGTGACATGTTAAAAAAAATTGACTTTGGTGGTGAGTTGAAGCCGCAGATGACCCCGATGGGCCCTTCTGGGGGTCTGGACAAGGATGAGAGCGGCGTCAAGGTCAATGAAAGGGAGTTTCGAGGGATGATCGGTTCGCTGTTGTACTTGACGGCGACAAGACCGGACATTCAGTTCGCCGTAGGACTTTGCGCGCGTTTTCAGTCTTCACCACGCGCGTCTCATCGGTAGGCTGTCAAGCGCATCTTCAAGTATCTTACTTATGCGCCTGATCTTGGTCTTTACTATTCAGCATCATCATCTCTTGATTTATCTGGCTTTTCGGACGCTGACTTTGGTGGGTGCCGGTTGGATCGCAACTCGACTTCCAGTACTTGCCAGTTTCTCTTTCCACCACTGAGGCTGATCTTGGTCTTCTCGAAAGTAATCTGGAGTTGCTCTTTCCACCACTGAGGCTGAGTATGTAGCTGCTGCTAGCTGCTGCTCACAGTTGGTTTGGATGATTTCCACTCTGCGAGATTTTGGGTTGTTCTTTCCCACCAGGGTTCCATTGTTTTGCGACAGCACCAGTGCTATTAGTGTAGGGAAAAACCCTTGTCTCCATTCAAAAACCAAACACATTGATGTGTGCTTTCACTTTCTGAGGGATCAATATGAGAAAGGTGTCATTGACCTTGTTCATGTTGATACCCATCATCAGTTGGCTGACATTTTCACCAAACCCCTAGATCAGTCTACCTTTGAGCGTTTACGAGGGGATTTCGGTGTTGTGTATCCTTTCTAGGATATTTTGCGTCAGTTTTCTTTCTTCTTTACTCTTTTCTTGAGTCTTTTTGTGTGTGTTCATATCATACATATTTACATATCACACTTTAGAGCTGCTTCTGTTATACGATTGAACTGCTTTACTTATTCTAGCTGGTACATGCTTTTGAATACTTGTCATTGATCATGCTTTGGTTCAGTTCACTTGATATGTCTGATATCTGTCATATGCATGGCTTTTATGCTTTAAAACTTGAAACATGATCACCATTGCTTCTGGTAACTAGCATGTGTAGGCTGAATGTTTTTGCTATCTGATACATACCTTGTAGCTCGCTCCTTACTTAGATGCAAATACGCAACTTGGACATCTTTATGCTTTTGAACATGGAAAATGTGCTATAAAATAATGAAAAATCAGAAAAATGAAAATTCCATGCCTTTTTATGCTTAAAATTGAAAAGATCCAGGTGGGTTTGTCTTGTCGCATTGCATTGTTCTGGACTGCGTACCATAGCATTTTGGTATGAACTAGGACACTGTTGGGGGAAATTACTCCATTTCCAAGACTTAAAGAGTAACCCTCCGTTGGCTGAGTGAGGACCCCGAAGGTGGCGGACTGCTATTCGGAGCATCCGTCGCCACGACCGGAGGGTGCCACGGTGCGAAGTCCTAGAGATCCCTCCGAAGGGAAGATGGAGGCCTCGAAGTAGAAGGACATGATTGATTGGATGTCCAGCTTATCCATCTACCTTGCAGTGCTTTATCGTGTATAACCTTGTTTATAATACCGAATAGTTTCTACTATGTCGGTTGTAATTTAGGGGTAAATGGGTCTTTTCCTTGTGCTTTTTTCCCTACAAATACCCCCCATTGTACCTTGTAAAGGAGGACCAGAACAAGTTGTTCATCTACACTCATTCGGACCACTTGAGCTATTATCCATTTCGGAGGCTCAAGATAGTCCTAAAACACAAACTTCATGTTTGTCCGTTCTTGATTACCGAGAACCTGTTGGCGTAACATTTGCGCCAACAGTTGGTGCCGTCCGTGGGGATCCAAGTTCTAAAAGCTTGTTCTCTACTGCTGACTGCACTCCGAAGAGCACTTACGGAGGGAGCCTCGGAGTCCCAAGACTCCGCGCACCCTTCAGTTAAGGGCTTCTTAGTGCAGCTCGAAGGCCTTCTCTCGACCCCTCGAGTCGTTCGAAGTCCTCCATCTCCAAGACATCTTCACGGCTAGCTATGCCTCCGAAGCATGGCCAGGCTTCGGGTCCTCTTCGAAGGTCCCCTCGGACCAATGGAGCCGGACCCTCAGCTAATCCGGCGATTCCTGCAGAGACCGCTGGGCGTCGAGCGCCCCGGGGCCCTCTGCCTCCTCCTACGGTGCTTCAGACCGACTACGCAGCTAGCCGGGATCCAGAAGTGCCCTCCGACGAAGACGAAGGCCCTCCCGAAACCGAGGCTACGCAGCTAGCCAGGCTTCAGGAGGAGGTATCCAGGTGGAGGCAAGAGGCTGCCGATCGCCTCCGCACTCAAGCTTCCACCGAAACTCCAGGGGGGCCTCAAGACGATGGAACCCGCAATCCCCCAGAAGTTATCCAAGTCCCGGAGGAAGCCGAGAATGCATCCTTCGATAATGAATCTCCGTTACACCCTGATCTGCAGAGAGTGCCTTTCGACCCCAGATTCAAGGCCTCGAAGCTGCACAAGTACTCCGGGGGGTCGGACCCCGGAGAGTTCGCCCGCTCTTACGCCCTGGCAATAGAAGCAAGCGGAGGGGTGCGAAGCACCATGGCAAAATGCTTCCCCCTCGCTCTCGAAGGCGTGGCGCTCCGCTGGTTCTAGTCCCTAAAACCAGGATCGATCAGTTCATGGGAGCAGCTAAAAAAGAAATTTGTGAGCAACTTCCAAGGTACCTTCGTGGCCCCGATGTCCACAGGAAGTTTGTTTCAGGTAAAGCAGCGGGTGGGAGAAACCCTCCGGGAGTACTTCACGCGCTTCGCCCACACTAAGTCATAGATCAAGGGCCTGTCTACCTCCTCGGTAGTTGATGCTGCCCGCGAAGGGGTGCTGAACCCCGACCTCCTCAGCAAACTCCATCGGAAGCCGGTGACGTCTGTGGCACAGCTCATGGCATACTTCGAACAGTATGCCAAGGCAGAGGAAGGATGTCTTCGGCGAGCTGAAGCACCATTGCCCACCCTCCGAGAAGTCAAAATGGAGCTTGAAGCCTCCGCTACACTGCAACCTCTGCAAGACAACCGCTTCAACGAGTACAAGCGAGGGAAGAAGCATTTCCGCTCGGAGGTGCTAAACATTGCACCTTCAGCCTCGAAGGCACCTGCCAACTTTCCAGCAGGTGAAAAATTTCAAGGCTGGGCCACCAAAGCCTCAAGAAAGGATGCCTGGCAGGCGCCAGAGTTTTTTCTGTTGTGTGCATGGCGACAATAGAAGCCATGACACGAAGGATTGCAAGGCAGTATTGGCCCTTCGGGGCGACTACCTTGAGCGAAATACCGGGCGGGGTACTTCGGATCGGGCCCCACCGTCGGCACGCTCGGAGCCTGTTCAAACTGTGGCCCGAGCCGGTGCCCTCGAAGCCCCCATGCGGCTACCGGTGGCCAGTATTATGCCACCACCAAAGCAAGAAGACCCGCAAGACCGCGGCAAGAGAGTGGTCCTGCCCATCTCCGGAGTGGGGACCCTCGGAAGCATGTCCAAGAGACAGCGCCGCGAGTACGTCCGCGAGGTCGGGCACATTGGGACCTCGAGTTCCGCCGAAGGGATGCCAGAATGGTCCCGTGTGCCCATCTCATTCACAGCCAGCGACGCGGCGGGGGTGAAGTTCCCCCATGCTGACCCATTAGTCATCTCTGCCGATATAGCAGGAGCAGACGTTCGAAGGATCCTGGTAGATGGTGGGAGCTCCGCAGACATACTCTTCGTCCAGGCCTTCGACCAGATGTGCATACCTCGGAAGCATCTGCTTCCAGCAGCCCGGCCGCTTCAAGGGTTCTCAGGACCGCCTCTCGATGCCCTCGGCCAAATAGGCCTCGAGGTTGCCTTCAGAGAGGGGCCTTTGGCCCGAGTAGAAGAGGTGATCTTCGATGTGGTTGATGCCCCGTACGCTTACAATGCTATCTTTAGTCGAGGGATGTTGAACCAGTTCGGGGCTATAGCACATCACAATTACCTTTGTCTCAAAATGCCCACGCAAGGTGGAGTGCTTACTATTTCAGGAGACCAGGCTGTAGCCAGGAGGACAGAGTATGGACATGGGCAGCCATTGGACCCCCGACAAGTGCATAATGTGGCGGAAAGCGCCGAAGAAGTACCGGAGGCCTTGAACCCTCCGAAGGGATCCTCGCTCAAGCCAAGCCCGGAGGGTGATGTTGAGACAAGAATAATCTCGGAAGATGGCAAAGAATACCCAGTGAAATTTGGCAAGGGGCTAACTCCAGAAATAACTGCCTCGTTAGAAGAAGTCGTCAGGAAAAATCTAGACATATTTGTTTGGACCGACGAAGACATCACCGGGGTCGATCGAAGCATCATCGAGCATAGTCTGCTTGTCAACCCGAAGGCCAAGCCGGTGCGCCATGGGCTCCGCAAGCTGTCAGCAGAAAGAGCAAGCCTAGCCAAGGCCGAAGTAGAAAAATTGTTAAGGGCTGGCATTATCAGAGAGGTAGCACATACTGAGTGGTTGGCTAACCCTGTTTTTGTAAGAAAAAAGGACTCGAACAAGTGGCGCATGTGTATTGACTTCACCTCGTTGAATAAAGCATGCCCGCGAGACCCCTACCCAATGCCCCGAATAGATCAATTGATAGATTCCACAGCCGGCTCCGAATTATTAAGCTTCCTCGACGCTTATTCTGGGTACCATCAAGTATGGCTGAAGCGCGAAGACGAAGCCAAGACAAGCTTTATAACTCCTTCCGGAGTATTCTGTTATGTAAGAATGCCTTTTGGTTTACGGAATGCCGGAGCCACCTTTTCTCGCTTAATAGCTAAGGCTCTAGGTCATCAGATAGGCCGCAATGTCGAAGCTTATATGGACGATATTGTAATAAAAAGTGCTCAAAAGCACCAGCATAGCTTAGATCTAGCTGAAACATTTGAGAGCCTCCGAGCATGTGGAGTACGCCTCAACCCCGAAAAATGTATATTCGGGGCACAAGCAGGAAAGCTGCTAGGGTACTTAGTTTCGAGCAGGGGGATCGAAGCTAGCCCAACACAAATAAGTGCGCTGCAAAGGATGGCTCCACCAGAGAATTTGAAACAAGTACAGAAGCTAGCAGGAAGGCTCGCAGCACTCAGCAGGTTCCTATCCAGGTCGGCAGAGCGGAGCCTCCCAATTTTCAAGGCACTGAAGGGATCTGAAAGCTTCAGCTGGACGCCGGAGTGCTAGAAGAGCTTCGAGGATATAAAATCATACCTCGGCACATTATCAACCTTAACTGTTCCCCTTCCAGAGGAAACACTGCTTTTATATCTTGCAGCAACGGGTTCAGCAGTAAGCGCAGTGCTGGTCCGAGAGGTTGAGCTTAAAGGGAAGCTGGTACAAAACCCAATTTATTTTGTGTCGGAGGCATTATCCGGAGCCAAGGTCAGATACTCCGAGCTCGAGAAGTTTGCTTATGCCCTAATAATGGCCTCGCGAAAGCTAAGGCATT
Source organism: Zizania palustris (assembly GCA_019279435.1). Taxonomy (NCBI): domain Eukaryota; kingdom Viridiplantae; phylum Streptophyta; class Magnoliopsida; order Poales; family Poaceae; genus Zizania; species Zizania palustris. The sequence goes on from JAAALK010000284.1 coordinate 32,341,775, forward strand.
ATTTCTTGGCGCATAACCTCATCGTCCCTACGTCGTATCCTCTTGGGGATATGCTCCGAAACAAAGATTCCACAGGCAGGATTGGGAAATGGGCAGTCGAGCTGGCACCCTTCGAAATCTCCTTCACGGCAAGGACAGCTGTTAAATCTCAAGTTATAGCAGATTTTGTAGCAGAGTGGACTCCATCTGCAATCTGGACCCCGGAAGAACCCTCCGAAGGTTTTTGGACAATATTCTCTGACGGAGCTTATCAAGCATCAGGTGCCGGAGCAGGGGCCGTCATCTTGTCACCATCAGGGCAAAAGGCCATGTATTCCGCAAGGCTCAACTTCAGAACCACTAATAACATTGCCGAGTATGAAGGAATCTTGCTAGGCCTTCGAAAGGCTAAAGCGCTCGGAGCTACAAGAATAGTGATCAAGACAGATTCCCAAGTCGTCGCGGGGCATATTGACAAAAGCTTTCAAGCAAAAAACCCACATCTCGCGCAATACCTTGAAGAAATCCGCAAGGCCGAAGCAGCATTCAAAGGGTTTACAGTTCGAAGCATCCCTCGGGCAGAGAATCAACTTGCAGATATTCTTGCAAAGGCTACAGCAGCAGCGGTGGGCCTCCCGGAGGGTGCTTTCTACGAAGAGCTAGAGCAGCCAGCGGCTGACCAAATACCCTCATCAGAAGTAATGTGCATTCCAACTACAGATTGGCGAGCTCCGATAATAAGCATGTTGCAAAGTAGCATGGACCCTCCGGAAGGCCCAGAAGCTCGAAGGTTGCAAGCAAGAGCTCGAAATTACAAGCTTATTGATGAAGTGCTATACAAGGCCGAAGTGTGCTCACCACTACTTCGATGCATCTCACAACCTGAAGGTCAAGACATACTTCGGGGCATCCACGAAGGACTGTGCGGAGGTCATTTAGCCCCTCGAGCGCTAGCAGGCAAGACGCTTCGGCAAGGGTTTTATTGGCCAACAATAGTAAGAGACGCAGAAGAACTAGTTCGAACATGCCAAGGCTGCCAGTGGATGGGCAGACGGAGCCATCGCCCGCCAGCTCAGCTTCAAGTTATTGCCCCAGTATGGCCAATGGCTAGATGGGGCATGGACCTCATAGGCCCTTTCCCAGTGGCAAAAGGCGGTTTGAAATTTGCGGTAGTAGCAATCGAATATTTCTCAAAATGGGTGGAAGCGGAGCCGCTAACAGCTATCACCTCGAGGAACGTGCAAAAATTCTTCTGGCAGAATATTATATGCAGGTTCGGAGTTCCCAGAGAGTTGACGGTGGATAATGGAACCCAGTTCGAAGCTGATACCTTTCAAACATTTTGTGAAGAACTAGGCATTAAGCTATGCTTCGCAGCAGTGCGACATCCGCAGTCCAACGGAGCCGTCGAGCGAGCCAACGGGAACATCCTCTCCGGGTTAAATCGCCGAATTGTAGGATTGGCCAAGGGGCTGTGGGTCCAAGAACTACCTAAAATCTTATGGTCCATCCGAACCACTCAAACTAGATCAACAGGTTTCACACCATTCAGATTGCTCTTCAGAGATGAAGCCATGACTCCTACAGAGCTCAGAGGGGAGTCGCTTCGCGTAATTCAACCCGAGGACAAAGATGACCGGAGTACTTCACTAGATCTGTCAGAAGAAACAAGGCTTCGAGCTGTCGCCAACCTGACTAAGTACCAGGAACACACCAAAATGTGGTATGACCCGAAAGTTAGATTAAGTGAGTTAAAGCCGGGTCATCTAGTATTGCGAAGTGTAATAGCTCCGGGGAAGCTAGGAAACAAATGGGAAGGACCATATGTTATCTTACGCTCAGGACGCCCCGGATCGTTTAAATTAGCTAATTTAGAAGGGGAAGAGTTGAAACATGCATGGCATGCGGAGCACCTTAAGCGATATTACGCTTAAGACCTCCTTGTAATCACTTGTAGCACTTTCCTTTCTATAAATAAAGATAAGGGTTGAAACCTGTTTTGCTCTTTGAATATCCCTTACTCCTGATGGACGCATTGGGAGGACGGTGATGCTGGTAGAGCCAAGCATTTTTCTCAAGACCCAAGGGGCTGCCTCCGAACCATTGGTTCAGCGGCTCCGCGAACCTACGGATTCCAGGCTCCGGCTTGTTAGGATCCGTAGAAGAGTCTAAGGACTTTAAAGAAAACAGATCTTCAGCCTCCGGGTGCGAAGTATCTGTAAAAGAGCCGAAGGTGGCCAACCTACGGATTCCAGGCTCCGGCTTGTTAGGATCCGTAGAAGAGTCTAAGGACATTAAAGAAAACAGATCTTCAGCCTCCAGGTGTGAAGTATCTGTAAAAGAGCCGAAGGTGGCCAACCTATGGATTCCAGGCTCCGGCTTGTTAGGATCCGTAGAAGAGTCTAAGGACTTTAAAGAAAATAGATTTTCGGCCTCCGGGTGCGAAGTATCTGTAAAAGAGTCGAAGGTGGCCAACCAACGGATTCCAGGCTACGGCTTGTTAGGATCCGTACAAGAGCAAATTTTTAGTCTTCGAAAGCAAATGATAAGTACAAAGTTCGAAGCATGCAGGTGTTCGGACAGTCATTGTGCCTAGCGAACCCTTTTCTATGGTAAAGCCTCCGCCACCCACAAGGGGGGTCGGAAGGTACGAGTCACACAGCATACTTTCGAAGCATTTCACATTAAATCATTATAATTATACATCAAGAGAAATTTTTGTCTAAGCCTAAATAAAATCGGAGACCCTTTCGGCCCCTAGAGCTACCCCTGCGGCTACTTTGCCCTTCGGAACTTGAAGCCGCCGAAGTCGTCCTTTTAGTCCGGGTACTTCTCTTTTTCTTCGAGGCTCGCAGTTTCCTCTGCTCCTCTTGAAGCTCAGCCCATGTCAGGAGCCTTTCGGAGTCAGCCTCCACAGGGTCTTCAGCTCGGTACTCCGAGTCGGACCAGTCAATAGGTTCGGAAGATGAGGACCCCTCCGTCTTCTCTTCCTCTTTAATATAAGCTAAGACGTCCCTTCGAACTTCAAGGGTGATCTCCCCCTCGTCTCCACGAGGAACAGAAAAGCGGGAGCGGCGGTAAGGCCTCAAACCCTCGAGGTTTGCCCACTCCTTTCGGAGCTCGTCGGTAATTTCCAGAAGTTCGAAGTCAGGGCTCGAAGGGCATGACAAAACCTAAAAAATAGCAGAACACCCAAGACAAGTTCCCGTTTATAACTTTTTCATTAATAAAAACAGGGTTTACAGGGCTTCATATACATAACAGTCCTAAGCGGCTAGACCTGCGGGTCGGTCGGTGGAGCAGGAACCGAAGGGGCTGGCGCAGCAGGAAGTGGTGGCCTTGTCTGCGCTTGCTTCTGCCGACGGGCCTCGTCAATCCAGGCCTTAGCTGCGGCCTTATGATCCGTCTTCCAGGTCGACCGGGAGGCCTCCCAGGCAGAAGCCACCTCCGAAGATGGCCGCAACAAGTCGTCGTCCGTGAAGCCTCCAGGAGACGAGCCTTCGACTGAGCCAAGGGGGATCCGAAGGGATTCAAGATGACGAAGAACCCCGATACCAGCACACTGTCCGGAGATTTCCCCGTACCGAATACCGGAGTTCTTCATCAACGACGAAGCAACCTGGATCCTCGTCAGCTTCCAGTCAAGGGGCTCGTGGGTTGCAGCAGAAGCCGAAGGGCACATGGTGCCAAAGTACTCTAGCGTACCCTGGAGGGCTTCCAAGGTACGGTCCGCAGTACTAGAATTCTTCTTCTCCGCTGCTTCCAGGCCTGCAGCAGTCGCGCCCACTTCGGCCACCCGGAGCATCAAAGAACTCTTGAGGGCCATCGTCTAGCTAAGAGCTCTCTGAAGTTCTACCAGCTGCGCACTTGAGGTAGCAGCCTCTTGGCGGAGCCTTTCAACCTCCGCTCGAAGGACAACGCGCTCGGCCTCGACCTCCTGGGCAGACGAACGGAGGGCTCCGAGGGCTTCGTCCGACGCCGCCCTAGCCCTCCGTTCCTCCAAGACTTCTTCCTCTAGCCTGAGGGATCTCCCGGTGGAGTCGTTAAGAGCCGTCTGGAGGGTAGTGACCTTCCGTTTAAGTCGATTAACTTCGACCTCGTTGGAAGTCGCTGCCGCTCTAGCAAGAACAAATTGCTGCAAAAAGAACTAAGTAAGTACTAAGGTATTTATGACTACTAATGCGAAGTAGCTATGGTGTCTTTTTATACCTGAAGGACAGCCCTTTCGAGGGCTGTGTTGAGCCTCGAAGCCCTGGCCTCACTCAAGACGGAGGTCAACTCCGAATTGGCAATGTCTTGGCTCCTCTCAGCCAGGGGCTCCATAAGTCTTCGGAGGCCACTCCGGTGCTCCAGGAACGGAGCCAGCAGAGGAAGCCAAGACAGAGCTTGGGCATCATCCGCTGCGGCCTCATCCTCCGAATTGCCAACGGAGGGCGCGGCCTGGCCAGGAAGAAGGCCAAGTCTAGAAATACTCTTACCTCGCCCCGGCATGAAGGAGGGCGAAGCAGGAGTACCCCGACCATCGGCAACCACCTCTTCAACCCGAACCGCAGCGGCGGAGGCAACCTCGGTGGTCGAGGTGGCCACGACAGGAGTGACCTCCGTCGCCAACTCCGTCCCGGTGAGCACGTCGTCTGCCCCAAAAGACACATTCTCCGCCGCCAAATTCAGAGCATTCTGAGGCGCGGAGGGATTCGCTCGGAGGACAGCCTCCGAAGACGCAGGGGCTTCGGACACCACCAAAGCATCGACACCCGAAGAGGTACCTATTTCAATAACAAAATCAATAAGCATGTTTTCACAGACAGCAAGCAGGTATTGAGTATAAAAGGGAGGAGCTTCGAGAAAAACCTCCGGGAGCTTCGTGGGGAAGGATTGCTGGATCCTCCAGGGCTTCGTACATCTGGAGGATGTCGGCGAAGTCATCCCCCGAGGTCCTGCCCTCAACATTTTCCATTGGAGCCACGGCCTCCGCAGGGACCACCTCGGGTGCGGGCAAGTTGGGAGTAGGGGAATCCGACTCCACCTGAACGACGACGGGCGCAGCAGGAGTAGTAGGAGCCACGCTTACCACCTCCCCGACGGAGGTGGGAGGAGGGACTTCCCCTGTATCTTCGTCACCCAGGAGGTAGGCTTCAAAGGCCGCTGCTGTCTGGCCGTCGAAGTCCTCTACCTCTTCGGAGGCCGAGCTTTGCGCACCCGGCGACGAGACAGACGAGGCGGGCGCCAACTCCGAAGGGTGCTTCGCTACCTTCTTCCTCCGAAGCGGCTGTTTGCCGGCCTTTTTGGAGGGCTCGGCAGCGGCTTTCCTCTTACGGCCAACTGCTCCGGTCGGAGCGAAGCCAGGAAGAGCCGGGGGCTCCATGCCGAGAGCTCTCCACACTCTGTTGGATCGCTCCCAGCTCCCCACCAGCTCCAACCTTCTTTGCCTCTCGGCCACCGAAGGGGCTCCGAGAACTCGTTCGGTGGCCCGAACTATGTCCTCCGGAGCCAATACCAGAGGCACCACTGAAAGAAAAAGGTATGAGAATATAAGTATAATTGATTTCTTCGTTCAAATATGATGCAGCAAGGAGAAGGTTTACCTAAGTTTCGGAGGTCCCCCTCCGAAGCTTGTGGGAACACAATCGGCCAGTTGGCTCCGAGGGGAGGGATCCGAAGAGCGACGAACTCCTCAGCCAAGTCGCGCATGCTCATACGACGAGCCACTGAGGTAAGCAACCCTAGCCTCGTCGAGAGAAGGCTAGGGTTCGGAGAGATATCCGCCTCCTTCCGGTACCAGATCTCCTGGAGAGGACAAGCGGGGGGGGGAGTCCTCTCCGACTTCGACATAAAACCACCGAAGTATCCAGTTGGTGTACCATCTGTCGTTTATAGCTTTGGCAGGGAAGCGGAGGGCGTGCTCCCTCCACAGCTGGAAGTTGACGCTGCCGAAGGCTATCGTCACCTTGGAGTCCCCTGTCCCGTCTTGTGGCTTCAGTTGGCATATGGCTTCGTGGGCCGCGGTGAAGATTTCGGAGCGTCCTTCGCACCCCTCCGCCCGGAGCACCCATTCGAAGATGGCCAATCGGGCGATGGTGTTTGGGGACAGTTGAGGCAGGGTGATATGGAACAAGTCCAACACCTCTGCCAAGAAGTCCATGGCCGGCAGCCCCAGGCCTGCTTCGAAGAATGCTTCGAAGACCACCACCTCTCCGCTCCTCGGCCATGGAGTCGACTCCATCCCGGGGACTCGAGTCCTCAGCCCGGCGCCCAACCTTCCGTCCACCACTTCTTCAATGGACTCGGCGGTGCTTAAGGATTGGCCGATGATGAAGCTTTGAGCAATCTTCTTCTTGGAGGGCGGACGGAGCGCCCGAGGATTCTTGGGCCAAGCACCGCTCGGAGCCCCCGCCATTGCCGCTGCTACCGAAGCGGCCCACGCCTGCCTCTGCGCCAAGGTGTTGGCCGCTGTAGGGGTGGTGTGGCTACTTCTCGCCATCGCGCTCGAACGTTCAAGAGTTTGGAAGATTGGGGGAAAGGTGAATCGCAGGTGATGAATGCGGTAAAAAATCTCGGTTAATCTCCGTCTTCCCCTTTTATAACCGCGCGACCAGTACTACTCTTCGGTTGATTTCACATTGCAGGTTCAGCTTCCGTCACTGACAAGTGGGTCCGGTAATTGGAACGGCGTATAACCGCTGTAAAAATCGACCGTTACCTTTTTTGCAGAAGGTAACGGCTACTTGCGCCGTAACGGTCACTTTGACAGTGCCCCACGACGTTCGCTCTCCAGAACCATCTCCACGACGTGGGTACTCCGAAACCGTCTCCACGACGCTCACACTCTGAAACCGTTCCCTTCCCAGTGAACGTTCTCTCTGTATCAAGAACTCGAAGGCGAAGGTTCGAAAGTATTGGGTCCAAAATCCTGGGCTAAGTCACAGCATCTTCAAATCCTCTTTAAGCCTCAGAAATTAGAAATGTTCTTTTCGTATACTGCCTTCTTTCTAAAACAGATTAACTACAGAAAGGCGTATTCGAGGGGCTACTGTTGGGGGAAATTACTCCATTTCCAAAACTTAAAGAGTAACCCTGCGTTGGCTGAGTGAGGACCCCGAAGGTGGCGGACTGTTGTTCGGAGCATACGTCACCACGACCGGAGGGTGCCACGGTGCGAAGTCCTAGAGATCCCTCCGAAGGGAAGATGGAGGCCTCGAAGTAGAAGGACATGATTGATTGGATGTCCAGCTTATCCATCTACCTTGCGGTGCTTTATCGTGTATAACCTTGTTTATAATACCGAATAGTTTCTACTATGTCGGTTGTAATTTAGGGGTAAATGGGTCTTTTCCTTATGCTTTTTCCCTATAAATACCCCCCATTGTACCTTGTAAAGGAGGACCAGAACAAGTTGTTCATCTACACTCATTTGGACCACTTGAGCTATTATCCATTTCGGAGGCTCAAGCTAGTCCTAAAACACAAACTTCCTGTTTGTTCGTTCTTGATTACCGAGAACCTGTTGGCGTAACATTTGCGCCAACAGACACTGTAGTGTATGCCAAGACCAATGTCTTAAGCTTCTGATGGTCCAGTTCTGGCCTAGGCTTGACTTGGTCGGTCAGCATAAGGCTTGACATACAAATAACCCCTGGCAAAAATGAAAAAGGAAAAAGAAAAAGCCTGAAAATTGAAATGATAACAAGTTTGCTGAAGCACTTTGTTCTGGACAATGCTTATCTTGGTAGATATCAGTTAGCTTTTGCATCTCATGCTTTACCTTGCTTGTCAACTGGAACATGTGGTGATGCTTTTGTTTGCAAAAACTGAAATATGTGTGCTAATGACTTTCTTTAGATATCATCTGTTGCACTGATCATGCCATGAGTCTTCGACAGTATGTCTTTCGCTATACTTGTTAGATGTTTGTAATTGCAGTCAATCATATCTGAGAAGCATGCTTTCTTCACTCCACCTGCACCCCAGTTGCATTCATTGCATATTTTGAGGGGGAGTTGCTTTCAGGGGGAGTCTGTGTCTCTTTTGAGTGCTTGATGAGTTCACTTGTCAACAAGGGGGAGAAAATTTGGGATCAGAGTTTAAGGGGGAGTTCTTACTCTGTTGATATCCTTGTTGTTCTGAAATCGCACTCATTTTGAGCTTTTACGTTTTGGTTAACCATAATGACCACTTCTTGCTTTTATTTGGCTTTCGGTCATTAGGGTTAAACTTTTACCTTATTTTCTTCTTCTTTGTTTTTCTTGTGTTTTGTTTTCGTGTTTCCACATTTGTTCGCAGGTGCTGAAGAAGGGGAGTGTTGACAATGCACTCATCAAAGGGGAGATTGAGGAGCCATGCTGAATAGCGTGGGCCTCATGGCTCCAAAAGTGATGAGTCATTGTCAACGATAGTCAAAGAGGACTGAGAAGAATGAAGATCTGCTGTTTCATGGGCCGCGTGTGACTCAGGTACACGGGCAGCGAGCGACTGTCGGGCAGAGGAGGCTGTGAAGTCGGGCTGGCCCAATCCGGGTACATGGGGCAGAAGCAGCAGAAGACCCACTGGGCTGTTGACCAGGATTGACTCAGGTACATGGGCGGTGAGTGATTGCCGGGCTGAGAGAGCTGCGGAATCGGGCCGGCCCAATTCGGGTACCTGGTGCAAAGTCGGTGGAGGCTTTGTCAGTTTCGGCGCAAAACTGACAACCGTTGATCTTGTATCCGACTGTTCAGAAGAGAAGCCGTAGTCGCTACGAAAACTTAGCTTCCGGATAAGTCATCTGTATCTCTAGGCCCACAGTCAGTCAGTCGTGTCTGTAAAAATACCTAAGGGCAGTAGAGTCTTTTCCTTTATTCCTGCGTCTGTAAAAAACCCTAAGGGGCTGGTGGAATATTCCTAGTGTTGGGCAGCCTATAAATAGGACCCCAATCCCTAGGGTTAGGTCACCCTTTTGGCTGAAATCAATACTACTCCTTTGGGTCATTTTTTGTCTCTTCCACTTTCTCTTTCCTTTCCTGTTCATGTGTGCGCCGCCAGGCTAATTGTTGCTATTCATCTATTTTGTTCCCTGCTGTTGGATGATTATATTCCTTCTGTTTCGTGTGTAGCATCCCATTTAATGGCTTTGCAGTTTTCGGTTTGCTCACAACGATTTTATTCCTGGTTTTGAGGGCTTCGGTTGCTTCTGTTGCGTGTGTTCTTCACGCAAGTAGTACTAGTTCTTGCTGTTGCAAGTAGTACTACTACACTGTTGCAACAGTACACTAGTACCAGCTTTTTGCTTTTACTGCTCAACTTTTTTATCGAAGTAGATAGAGCTGAATCACTTTTCTGATTGTTTTCTTGCGAAGGATCCCTTCTCTGTTCGAAGCCCCTCAGCTCCGTGAGGCAGGATTCGATATGACAGTCTTGAGGGCATCGTCTTTGAATTCACTCTGTGCTGCTAGCTTTGAAGTACGTTTTTGTATGGACAGCGTGACATACTTCGAACGACCGTGCGAAGGTACTCCGACTTGAGATCTTCGAAGTCCATAATTCGACAGGTTTCGAAGTTGGCTTTGAAGCTTGTCTTTCTGTTAGACTTCGCTCAGTGTTTGCATCCGTCCTCTTCGAAGGTCCTTGTTGTGTTCTGTTCGAAGGTAGAGTGTAGGCTTCGTTTTGGTCTCTATCGCGTGTCAGCCTTCGCTTTTCCTTTCGAAGGTAGTTTGCTTTGTGTGCGTGTTCGAAGCTGTGTTCGAAGCTGTGTTCGAAGTCTTTCCTTCGAAGTACACACTTCGAAGCAGGCTCCGACTCTGTCATACTTCGCTCTCATTCACACTCGACCTAGGATAGACAACACACCTTCGACAGACTTTGACTTCCACCTCCGAACCAGACTTCGACCAGTGAAGTAGACCTCGACCTCCCAAGCAGGCTTCGACCCCGCGAAGCAGGCTTCGACACTGCGAAGCAGGCCTCGACCAGCGAAGCAGGCTTCGCCAAGTTTCGAACAGGAGACAGATTTCGAACGATAATTTCTCACTTCATTCTTAGTGCACTTAGAGTGCTATATTGAGAAGTTTGTCTTGCCTTGTCTTGTGTTTACTGTTTATCTATCTATTAGCACTGCTTTGGTAGTTCTCTGTTTGACATCAGCTGCTTCTAGGCTAGATACCTTTAGACTTAGGCTATCTGCTCATATTTTGCTGCTTGGTCTTTTGAGGTGCGTTGGGTATTGGGAACAGGCCATATATTCGAAAGAATTTTTTAGGCACCCATTAACCCCCCCTCTGGTCGCTACTTTCGATCCTACATACTACGAGGAGGAGGATGGTCTCGAGTAGCGACCTAGTAAAGGTGTGAGACTGGAAAAGGCGTTCATCTAGAGGATTTATTTTCCTAGTTTCTCTTTTATTACCACTTGTGTAATAATGTGGTCTACGAACCACCTTTGATTGGCGTAATGTACGCGGTTATGTGATGAACATCTTGTATTTATTGTTTTTCCTTGGAAATTCAATAAAGTACCAAATTTATTAAATCCGGGCATTACAGTTCCTATATGGTATTGGAATTCTGACGAGCCAGAAGTTCTGATTCGGAATCGGGGAATTTTGTACTGATCAGAAGTTCCGATATGGTATCGAAAGTTCTGAGGTAGGCGATAATAGATTGGATCTGTTGCGTGTTATACTGTATCGAGAGTTCCGTGTCATCCTTGTCATCTGTTGGGGGAAATTACTTCATTTCCAGGACTTAAAGGTTAATCCTCCGAGGGCTCCAAGAAGATCCCGAAGATTGCTGACTAATGCTCGAAGCATACGCCAGCACGGTCGGAGGGTGTCACGATGCGAAGTCTCGAAGGACCCTCCGAAGGGAAGGAGGAGGCTTCGAAGCAGGAAGACGTGACTGATTGGATGCCCTGCTTATCCATCTACCTTACAACACTTTACCGTGTATAACCTTGTTTATAATACTGGAGGTCATTTGTAATATAAGGGTAAATAGGTCTATTCCTTAAGCCTTTTTCCCTATAAATACCCCCCATTGTACCTTGTAAGAAGGATCCAGAACCAGTGGTTCAAACACATACATTCGGACCTCTTGAGTTGTTATCCTTTACGGAGGCTCAAGTTTGTCCTAAAAGCACAAACCTCTTGTTTGTTTGTTCTTAACCACTAAGAACCTGTTGGTGTAACTTTTACGCCAACAGTTGGCGCCGTCCGTGGGGATCCAAGTTCTAAAAGCTTGTTCTCTACTGCTGACTGCACTCTGAAGAAAACTTACGGGGGGAGCCTCGGAATCCTGAGATTCCGCGCACCCTTCAGTTAAGAGCTTCTTAGTGCAGCCCGAAGGCCTTCTCTCGACCCCCTCGAGTCGTTCGAAGCCTTCCATTTCCAAGACACCTCATCGACTAACCATGCCTCCGAAGCGTGGTCAAGCTTCGGGTCCCCTTCGAAGGTCCCCTCGGACCAACGGAGCCGGACCCTCAGCTAATCCGACGGTTTCTGCCGGAACCGATGGGCGTCGAGCGCCCCGGGGCCCTCTACCCCCTCCTACAATGCTTCAGACCGACTACGCAGCAAGCCAAGACCCTGAAGTTCCCTCCGATGAAGATGAAGGCCCTCCCGAAACCGAGGCTACGCAGCTAGCCAGGCTTCAGGAAGAGGTATCCAGATGGAGGCAGGAGGCCGCCGACCGACTCCGCACTCAAGCTTCCACCAAAACTCCAAGGGGGCCTCAAGACGATGGAGCCCGCAACCCCCCAGAAGTTATACAAGTCCAAGAGGAGGCCGAGAATGCGTCCTTCGACAATGAGTCTCCGTTGCACCCTGATCTGCAGAGAGTGCCTTTCGACCCCAAGTTCAAGGCCTCGAAGCTGCACAAGTACTCCGGGGGGTCGGACCCCGGAGAGTTCGCCCGCTCGTACGCCCTGGCTATAGAAGCAAGCGGAGGGGTACGAAGCACCATGGCAAAATGCTTCCCACTCGCTCTCGAAGGCGTGGTGCTCCGATGGTTCTGGTCCCTAAAACCAGGATCGATCAAGTCATGGGAGCTACTCAAAAAGAAGTTCGTGAGCAACTTCCAAGGCACTTTCGTGGCCCCAATGTCCACAGGAAGTTTGTTCCAGGTAAAGCAGCGGGAGGGGGAAACCCTCCGAGAGTACTTCACACGCTTCGCCCACACCAAGTCACAGATCAAGGGCCTTACTACCTCTTCGGTAGTTGATGCTGCCCGCGAAGGGGTGCTGAATCCCGATCTCCTCAGCAAACTTCATCGGAAGCCGGTAACATCCGTAGCGCAGCTCATGGCATACTTCGAGCAATATGCCAAGGCAGAGGAAGGATGTCTTCGGCGAGCTGAGGCAGCACTACCCACCCTCCGGGAAGTAAAAAGGGAGCCAGAAGCCACCGCTCCACCGCAACCTCCACAAGACAGCCGCCCTAGCGAGTACAGGCGAGGGAAGAAGCATTTCCGTTCGGAAGTGCTAAACATTACACCTTCAGCTTCGAAGGCACCTGCCAATTTCCAGCAGGTAAAAAATTTTAAGGCTGGGCCGTCGGTACCTCAAGAAAGGATGCCGGGAAGGCGCCAGAGTCATTTCTGATGCGTGCATGGCGATAATAGAAGCCATGACACGAAGGACTGCAAGACGATATTGACCCTTCGGGGTGAATACATTGACCGAAATACCAGGAGGGGTACTTCGGACCGAGCTCCACCCACGACACGATCGGAGCCTGTTCAAGCTGTGGCCCGAGCCGGTGCCCTCGAAGCCCCCATACGGCTACCGGTGGCCAGTATTATGCCACCGCCAAGGCACGAAGATCCACAAGACCGCGGCAAGAGAGTGGTCCTACCCATCTCCGGAGGGGGGACCCTCGGCAGCATGTCCAAGAGACAGCGCCGCGAGTACGTCCGCGAAGTTGGGCACATTGGGACTTCAAGTTCCGCTGAGGGGATGCCAGAATGGTCCCGTGTGCCCATCTCATTCACAGCCAGCGATGCAGTAGGGGTGAAGTTTCCCCATGCTGACCCATTAGTCATCTCTGCCGATATAGCAGGGGCTGATGTTCGGAGGATCCTGGTGGACGGTGGAAGCTCCGCAGACATACTCTTCGTCCAAGCCTTCGACCAGATGTGTATACCCCGGAAGCATCTACTCCCTGCAGCCCGGCCACTTCAAGGGTTCTGAGGACCGCCTCTCGATGCCCTCGGCCAAATAGGCCTCGAGGTTGCCTTCGGAGAGGGGCCGCTGGCCCGAGTAGAGGAGGTGATTTTCGACGTGGTGGATGCCCCCTACGCTTACAATGCTATCTTCGGACGAGGGATGTTAAACCAATTCGGGGCTATAGCGCATCACAACTACCTTTGTCTCAAAATGCCCACACAAGGTGGAGTGCTCACTATTTCAGGAGACCAAGCTGTAGCCAGAAGGACGGAATATGGCCACGGGCAGCCATTGGACCCTCGACAAGTGCATAATGTGGCGGAGAGCGCCAAAGAAGTACCGGAGGCCTTGAGCCCCCCGAAGGGATCCTCGCTCAAACCAAGCCCGGAGGGTGATGTCGAGACAAGAATAATCTCAGAAGACGGCAAAGAATACCCAATAAAATTCGGCAAGGGGCTATCTCCGGAGATAACCGCCTCATTAGAAGAAGTCGTCAAGAAGAATCTAGACATGTTTGCTTGGACCGACGAAGATATCACGGGGGTCGACCGAAGCATCATCGAGCACAGTCTGCTCGTCAACCCGAAGGCCAAGCCGGTGCGCCAGGGGCTCCGAAAGCTATCAACAGAAAGAGCAAATTTAGCCAAGACCGAAGTGGAAAAGTTGTTAAAAGCTGGCATTATCAGGGAGGTGGCCCATACCGAGTGGTTGGCCAACCCTGTTTTTGTAAGAAAGAAGGATTCCAGCAAATGGCGCATGTGTATTGACTTCACATCACTAAATAAAGCATGCCCGCGAGACCCCTACCCAATGCCCCGAATAGATCAATTAATAGATTCCACAGCCGGCTCCGAACTATTAAGCTTCCTCGATGCCTACTCCGGGTACCATCAAGTATGGCTGAAACGCGAAGACGAGGCCAAGACAAGTTTCATAACTCCTTCGGGAGTATTCTGCTATGTAAGAATGCCTTTTGGTTTGCGGAATGCCGGAGCCACTTTTTCTCTCTTAATAGCTAAGGCTTTAGGCAATCAGATAGGCCGCAATGTCGAGGCCTACATGGACGATATTGTAATAAAAAGTGCTCAAAAGCATCAGCATAGCATAGATTTAGATGAAACTTTCGAGAGCCTCCGAGCATGTGGAGTACGCCTCAATCCCGAAAAATGTATATTCGGAGCACAAGCAGGGAAGCTGCTAGGGTACTTAGTTTCGAGCAGGGGGATCGAAGCCAGCCCAACGCAAATAAGTGCACTACAAAGAATGGCTCCACCTGAGAATTTGAAGCAAGTACAGAAACTAGCAGGAAGGCTAGCAGCACTCAGCAGGTTCCTGTCCAGATCGGCAGAGCGAAGCCTCCCAATTTTCAAGGCACTCAAAGGCTCCGAAAGCTTCAGCTGGACGCCGGAGTGCCAAAAGAGCTTCGAAGAAATAAAAGCCTACCTTGGAACATTATCAACCTTAACCGTTCCTCTTCCAGGGGAAACATTGCTTCTATACCTTGCAGCGACAGGATCAGCAGTAAGCGCAGTACTGGTCCGAGAAATCGAGCTTAAAGAGAAGCTGGTACAAAACCCAGTTTATTTTGTTTCGGAGGCATTATCAGGAGCCAAGATCAGATACTCCGAGCTTGAAAAGTTTGCTTATGCTTTAGTGATGGCCTCGCGAAAGCTAAGGCATTATTTCTTGGCGCATAACCTTATTGTCCCTACATCGTATCCTCTTGGAGATATGCTCCGGAACAAAGATTCCACAGGCAGGGTTGGAAAGTGGGCAGTCGAGCTGGCACCCTTCGAAATCTCCTTCACAGCAAGGACGGCCGTTAAATCGCAAATTATAGCAGATTTCGTAGCAGAATGGACTCCATCCGCAGTATGGACTCCGGAAGAACCCTCCGACGGTTTTTGGACAATATTCTCAGACGGAGCCTACCAAGCATCAGGTGCCGAAGCAGGGGCAGTAATCTTGTCACCATCAGGGCAAAAGGCAATGTATTCAGCAAGGCTTAACTTTCGAACCACTAATAACGTCGCCGAGTATGAAGGAATCTTGCTAGGCCTCCGAAAGGCTAAAGCACTCGGAGCTACAAGGATAATGATCAAGACAGATTCCCAAGTCGTCGCGGGGCATATTGACAAAAGCTTCCAAGCAAAAAACCCACATCTCGCGCAATACCTTCAAGAAATCCGCAAGGCAGAAGCAGCATTCAAAGGGTTTACAGTTCGAAGCATACCACGAGCAGAAAATCAACTTGCAGATATCCTTGCAAAGGCTGCAGCAGGAGCAGTGGACCTCCCAGAGGGCGCTTTCTACGAAGAATTAGAGCAACCAGCAGCTGACCAAATACCCTCGTCAGAAGTAATGTGTATTCAAGCTACGGATTGGCGAACCCCGATAATAACTATGTTGCAGGGTAGCAATGACCTTCCGGAAGGCCCAGAAGCTCGAAGATTGCAAACAAGAGCTCGAAATTACAAACTTATTGGGGAAATACTGTATAAGGCCGGAGTATGCTCGCCACTGCTTCGATGCATCTCTCAACCTGAAGGACAAGACATACTTCGAGGCATCCACGAAGGGCTGTGCGGAGGTCATCTAGCTCCTAGAGCGCTAGCAGGCAAGACGCTCCGGCAAGGTTTTTATTGGCCGACAATCGTCAGAGACGCCGAAGACCTAGTTCGAACGTGCCAAGGCTGCCAATGGATGGGCAGAAGGAGCCATCGCCCACTAACTCAACTTCAAGTTATTGCCCCGGTATGGCCGATGGCTAGATGGGGCATGGACCTCATAGGCCCTTTCCCACCAGCAAAGGGCGGTTTGAAATTTGCGGTCGTAGCAATAGAATACTTCTCAAAATGGGTGGAAGCAGAGCCGCTAACAGCCATCACATCGAAGAACGTGCAAAGGTTCTTCTGGCAGAATATTATATGCAGGTTCGGAGTCCCCAGAGAATTAACGGTGGATAACGGAACCCAGTTCGAAGCTGATACCTTCCAAACATTCTGTGAAGAACTGGGTATTAAGCTATGCTTCGCAGCAGTGCGACACCCGCAATCCAACGGAGCCGTCGAACGAGCCAACGGGAATATCCTCTCCGGGTTAAATCGCAGAATTGTGGGATTGGCCAAGGGCCTATGGGTCGAAGAGCTACCTAAAATTTTATGGTCTATCCGAACCACGCAAACTAGATCAACCGGCTTCACGCCATTCAGGTTGCTCTTCGGAGACGAAGCCATGACCCCTACGGAGCTCAAAGGGGAGTCACTCCGCGTAATTCAACACGAAGACGAAGATGATCGGAGTGCTTCAATAGACTTGTCAGAAGAAACAAGGCTTCGAGCTGTCGCCAACCTGACGAAGTACCAAGAGCACACAAAGACATGGTATGACCCGAAGGTCAAGTTAACTGAGTTAAAGCCCGGTCATCTAGTATTACGAAATGTAATAGCTCCGGGGAAGCTAGGAAACAAATGGGAAGGACCATATGTTATCTTACGCTCAGGACGCCCCGGATCGTTTAAATTAGCTAATTTAGAAGGAGAAGAGTTGAAACATGCGTGGCATGCGGAGCACCTTAAGAGATATTACGCTTAAGGCTCCCTTGTAATCACTTGTAACACTCCTTTTATAAATAAAGCTAAGGGTTGAGATTTGTTTTGCCCTTCGAACATCCCACCCTCCGGATGGACGCATTCGAAGGTCGGTGATGCTAGCAGAGCCAAGCATTTTTCGAAAAAACCCAAGGGGCTGGCTGCGAACCATTGGTTCAGTGGCTCCACCAACCTACGGATTCCAGGCTCCGGCTTGTTAGGATCCGTAGAAGAGTCTAAGGACTTTAAACAGGACAGAATTTCAAGCCTCCGGGTGCGAAGTATCTGTAAAAGAGCCGTAGGTGGCCAACCTACGGATTCCAGGCTCCGGCTTGTTAGGATCCGTAGAAGAGTCTAAGGACTTTAAACAGGACAGAATTTCAAGCCTCCGGGTGCGAAGTATCTGTAAAAGAGCCGTAGGTGGCCAACCTACGGATTCCAGGCTCCGGCTTGTTAGGATCCGTAGAAGAGTCTAAGGACTTTAAACAGGACAGAATTTCAAGCCTCCGGGTGCGAAGTATCTGTAAAAGAGCCGTAGGTGGCCAACCTACGGATTCCAGGCTTCGGCTTGTTAGGATCCGTAGAAGAGTCTAAGGACTTTAAACAAGACAGAATTTCAAGCCTCCGGGTGCGAAGTATCTGTAAAAGAGCCGTAGGTGGCCAACCTACGGATTCCAGGCTCCGGCTTGTTAGGATCCGTAGAAGAGTCTAAGGACTTTAAATTTTTTATCTACTTATCGATGGTGACATGTGCAAAATTCGAAGCATACAGGTGTTCGGACAATCATTGTGCCTAGCGAACCCTTATATATGATAAAAGCTCCGCCACCCACAAGGGGGGTAGGAGGATAGGAGTCACACAGCATACTGTCGAAGCATTCCACATTAAAATATTATACTCATACATCAGGAAAAATTGTTATCTAAACCCAAATAAAAACGGAGACCCTTTCGACCCCTAGAGCTACCCCTGCGGCTACTTTGCCCTTCGGAGCTTGAAGTCTTTTTAGGCCGGGAGCTTCTCTTTTTCCTCGAGGCTCGCAGTTTCTTCTGCTCCTCCTGAAGTTCGGCCCACGTCAAGAGCCTTTCGGAGCCGGCCTCGGCAAGGTTTTCGGCTTGATACTCCGAGTCAGACCAGTCGACAGGCTCGGAAGACGAAGACCCCTCTTCCTTTTCTTCCTCTTTAATATAAGACAGAACGTCCCTTCGTACTTCAAGGGTAACTCCCCCCCCCGACTCCGCGAGGAACAGAAAAGCGGGAGCGGCGGTAAGGTCTCAAACTCTCAAGAACTGCCCACTCCTTTCGAAGCTCGGCAGTAGGTTCCAAAAGCACGAAGTCAGGGCTCGAAGGGCATGACAGAACCTAAAAAAGAGCAGAGCACCCAAGACAAGTACTGTTTATAACTTTCTCATTAATTAAACAAAGTTTACAAGACCACAGGTACACAACAACCCTAAGCGGCTAGACCTGCGGGTCGGTTGGCGGAGCTGGGACCGAAGGCGCTGGCAAAGTCGGGAGTGGTGGCTTCGCTTGAGCTTGCTTTTGCCGGCGTGCCTCGTCGATCCAAGCCTTAGCAGCAACCTTATGATCTGCCTTCCATACTGATCGGAAAGCTTCCCAAGCCGAAGCCACCTCCGAAGACGGCCGCAGCAGGTCATCATCCGCGAAGCCTCCAGGAGACGAACCACTAACCGAATCGAAGGGAATCCGAAGAGATTCGAGGTGGCGAAGAACCCCGATGCCGGCGCACTGTCCGGAGATCTCTCCGTACCGTACTCCGGAATTCTTCATCAGCGACGAAGCTACCTGGATCCTCGTCAGCTTCCGGTCGAGCGGCTCGGAGGTCGCAGCAGAGGTCGAAGGGCACATGGTGCCAAAGTACTCTAACGTACCCTGAAGAGCTTCCAAGGTACGGTCAGCAGTACTGGAATTCTTTCTATCTGCTACTTCCAGGCTTGCAACAGTTGCGTCCAACGCGGCCACCCGAAGCATCAATGAACTCTTCTGAGCCATTGCCTGGCTAAGAGCCCCTTGAAGTTCCACCAGATGTCCGTTCGAAGCAGCCGCATCCTGGCGAAGCTTCTCAACCTCCGCACGGAGGACCACTCGTTCAGCCTCGGCTTCTTCGGCATGAGAGCGGAGGGCTTCAAGGGCTTCGTCAGACGCTGCCTTAGCCTTCCGTTCTTCCAAGAGTTCTTCATTCAGCCTGAGAGACCTCCCGGTGGAGTCATCAAGAGCTGTCTGAAGGGCTGTAACCTTCCGGTTAAGTCGGTTAATTTCGACCTCGCTGGAAGTCGCTGCCGCTCTAGCAAGGGCGAATTGCTGCAAGGAAAACAAGCCAGGGGCTCCAGGAGCCTTCGAAGGCCGCTCCGATGCTCCAAGAAAGGAGCCAGAAGAGGGAGCCAAGACAAGGCCCGGGCGTCGTCCTCTGCAGCCTCGTCCTCTGAGTTGCCAACGGAGGGCGCTGCTTGGTCAACCCGAAGGCCCAGGCTGGAAATACTCTTACCCCTCCCCGACACAAAAGGGGGAGAGGCAAGAACATTCCGACCCTCAGCCGCCACATCTCCGGCCGGAGCCACGTTGTCGGAGGCGCCTTCAGTAGTCGAGGTCGCCACGGCCGGAGTCAATTCCGTCCCAGGGAGCACATCGTCCGCTCCGAAGGATACGTTCTCCACCACCGGGCTCGGAGCCCCCAGGGGAGCCGGAGGGTCCGCTCGGGTGACCGTCTCCGAAGAAGCAGGGACGTCGGGCGCCACCAAGGCTTCGGTACCCGAAGAGGTACCTATTTTAAATACCAAGGTTAATTAACATATTCTACAGATAACAAGCGAATGCCGACGAAAAAAGAAAGAGCTCCGGGAAAATACCTCCAAGAGCCGCTGGAGGAAGGATCGCCGGATCCTCCAGGACTTCGTACATCCGGAGGATATTGTCAAAATCATCCCCCGAAGTCCTACCCTCGGCTTCGTCCATCGGGGCCACGACCTCCGCGGGAACCCCTTCGGGCGCAGGCAAGTCGGAGGTAGAATATGACTCCACTTGCACGTTGACGGGTGCAGGAGGAGCCAACGGAGTTACACTAACACCCTCCCTGCCGGAGAGGTTTGGGGGGACCTCCTCCGTGTCTTCATCGATCAAAAGGTAGTCTTCGAAGGCCTTCGTTGTAGCACCTCCGGAGTCTTCTGCCTCTTCGGGAGTCGGGCTCCGCTCATCCGGCGACGAAGAAGATGAAGCGGGCGTCAAGTGCGGAGGTTGCTTCGCCGCCTTCTTCTGAAGAGGTTGCTTGCCAGCTTTTTTAGAGGGCTCGGCCGCTGCTTTCCTCTTGCGAGCCGCCGCTCCAGCTGGGGCGAAGTCGGGAAGCTGCGGAGGCTCCATGCCGAGGGCTCTCCACACCCTGTTCGAGCGCTCCCAACTCCCCACCAGCTCCAGCCTCCTCTGCCTCTCGGCCACCGAAGGGGCTCCGAGAATTCGTTCGGTAGCCCGGACTATGTCGTTCGGAGCTAAGGACAGAGGTGCCGCTGAAAAGAAAAAGGTATAAGAAGCATAAGTATAATTAATGTGTTCATATAAAATGATGCCGCAGGAGAAAGACGTACCTATGTTTCGGAGGTCCCCCTCCGAGGCTTGCGGGATGGAGATTGGCCAACTGGCTCCGAGGGGTGAGATCCGAAGGCCGACGAACTCTTCGGCCAGGTCGCGCATACTAATGCGACGAGCCACTGAAGTCAGCAACCCTAGCCTCGTCGTGAGCAGGCTAGGGTGCGGGGAGATGTCCGCTTCCTTCCGGAACCAGATTTCTTGAAGAGGGCCCGAAAGGGGGGAGTCTTCTCCTACTTCGGCGTAAAACCACCGAAGTATCCAATTTGTATACCATCGATCGTTTATGGCCTTCGCAGGGAAATGAAGAGCGTGCTCCCGCCGTAGCTGGAAATTAACACTGCCGAAGGCCACTGTCACCTTCGAGTCTCCAGGCCCATCTTGAGGCTTCGGCTGGCAGATAGCCTCGTGGGTCGCTGCGAAGATCTCGGAGCGCCCTTCACACCCCTCCGCCCGAAGAGCCCACTCGAAGACGGCCAGGCAGACGATTGCGTTGGGGGACAATTGAGGCAGGGTTATGTGGAACAGGTCCAGTACCTCTGCCAGAAAATCCACGGCTGGCAGCCCCAGACCCGCTTCGAAGAACGCCTCGAAGACTACCACTTCTCCGCTCCGAGGCCGTGGAGTCGACTCTGTCCCGGGAACTCGAGTCCTCATTCCGGCTCCCAGCTTCCCGTCTACTGCCTCTTCAATGGACTCCGCGGTGCTCACAGACTGGCCGATGACAAAGCTTTGGGCCATCTTCTTCTTGGAGGGCGGGCGGAGCGCTCGAGGGTTCTTGGGCCAAGCACCGCCCGGACCCCCCGCCATTGCCGTGGCTGCTGATGCGGCCCACGCCTGCCGCTGCGCCAGAGTGTTGGCCGCCAATGGAGTTCTGTGGCTGGTTCTCGCCATTGCGCTCGAATACTCGAAGGTGCGGAAGGTTGAAGGGAAAGGTGAATTGCAGGAACGGTGAATGCGGTAAAAAACTTCCAGTAATCCCTATTTCCCCCTTTTATAACCGCACAACCTATACTGCTCTTCGAGAAGTTTCACACTGCAGGTTCGGCTTCCAGTCGCCGACAGGTGGGGCTGGTAATTGGAACGGCGTGCAACCGCTGAAGAAATCGACCGTTACTTCTTTTTTACAGAGGGTAACGGCTACTTGCGCCGTAACGGTCATATTGACGGTACCCCACGACGTTCACACTCCGTAACCGTCGCCACGACGAAAGGCACTTCGTAACCGCTTGCACGACGTTCACACTCCGTAACCGCTTTCGTAACACTCATGCTCCGAAACCATGCTATTCCCAGGGAGTTTTCCCACTATGCCAAAACTCGGAGACGAATGTTTTAAAATATTGGGCCCAATATTCTGGGCTAAATCATAACATCTTCGCATTCCCTTTAAGCCTCAGAAACTAAAAATGTTCCTTTCGTATACTGCCTTCTTTCTAAAAAATAGGTTATCTACAGAAAGGCGTATTCGAGGGGCTACTGTTGGGGGAAATTACTTCATTTCCAGGACTTAAAGGTTAATCCTCCGAGGGCTCCAAGAAGATCCCGAAGATTGCTGACTAATGCTCGAAGCATACGCCAGCACGGTCGGAGGGTGTCACGATGCGAAGTCTCGAAGGACCCTCCGAAGGGAAGGAGGAGGCTTCGAAGCAGGAAGACGTGACTGATTGGATGCCCTGCTTATCCATCTACCTTACAGCACTTTACCGTGTATAACCTTGTTTATAATACTGGAGGTCATTTGTAATATATGGGTAAATAGGTCTATTCCTTAAGCCTTTTTCCCTATAAATACCCCCCATTGTACCTTGTAAGAAGGATCCAGAACCAGTGGTTCAAACACATACATTCGGACCTCTTGAGTTGTTATCCTTTACGGAGGCTCAAGTTTGTCCTAAAAGCACAAACCTCTTGTTTGTTTGTTCTTAACCACTAAGAACCTGTTGGTGTAACTTTTACGCCAACATCATCCTTCTCCGATCTAATCGATGAAGACGACGTAGTCGTTCGTATGTAGAAGTCCACTAGCATCGCTATTGGAGCAACACCTCCACGGAGTCCACACGTACAGGGATGGAAAACCCCCCACGACAGCGTAACCGATCAAATCTGTTTGCCCACGTCGGAACTTTCGATCCTGGATTGGAACTTCAGATAGGGTATTTTAGGTCTCCCGATACAGTACGACATGCAATAGATCCAATCTGTTATCGCTCACCTCAGAACTTTCGATACCATATCGAAACTTCCAATCAGTACAAAATTCCCCGGTTCCGAATTGGAACTTTTGGCTCGTTGGAACTTCCGATACCATATCGGAACTTTCGAAGCAACATGTTCTCTTTGTATCGAGATCGGATACAAAATTCCTCGGTTCCGAATCGGAACTTTTGGCTCATTGGAACTTTTGATACCGTATCGGAACTTTCGAAGTATCATTTTCTCTCTGTATCGAGACCAGATAATAATTGGAACTTCCGATCCACGGAATTTTCTTGGACATATCTTTCAAAAAGTTTCTCAACCGAGCAGTATTGTATGTGATTCCTTACTTCTCACGTCAGCTACCTTCCTTGGGAGGAGGGAGTCCAATTTTTCCTTGGTTGAAGTTCCCGTTAATTGTTCATTTCTTGATACACGATTGAAATCTTCGAATGAGTACTGTAGGTTGCACATTGTTCTTCAGCATGTTTTGGGATTAATCACTAGTATCTTGATTTCTTTACTGTGCATTGGTACTTGTGCATCTGGATGACTTGGGCTTTGTAGCATATTCCATCGCACAGTACTTTCGATGAATATTTTTGGCAGATTGATTACCTTCATTTGGTTCGCTGCTCACACCATTGTTTTTTGCCTATAATTGATTTTTGGGTTAATTTTTTCTATTCTACTACAATTTTTACGGTTTGCCAATATGTCATCGATATGTCACTGACAGATGGGGACCACCACAATCATTGATAGTGGCATGTAGATAATTTTTAAAAATTATAATGACATGTGAGTAATTTTCCCTTGATTTTCCGTTTGAGTGCATCATCTGGAGTCCCAGCCGAAGTTAGTACTTGCCTTGAGTGTCTAAGACACTGTCTGAGAATATTCATACTTCTCATCTACACTGCTTCAACTGCTTTATCAACATCTCCTACTACTACAATAGGTAACAAAATCACCTAGTTTATTTCTGTATTTCACCTGTTGATTTGTAATATTCGACTAGTTGTTATATGATGTTCAATATGTTCCATTCGTGCGTTTTATCTTTTTAGACCGTTCAATATCATGCGAGTAAATGCTTGTGAATTTCTGATATAACTTGATCTGTGAGTAATCTTAGTCTGCCTTTTATGCATTATGCAAGTGTCTTTTCAATTAGGACATAAGTTGCTTTTTAAAGGATAAATTATTTTCATAGTGCTTTTGATCTTTCAGACTATTGTTTTGCATCATATTAGACATGAGAGTGATAATACTAATTTCATCTGTGATTTGCAATTCTGTTTGCTTTCATTAAATTGTTTTGGAGGAGGGTAGGGTTTTAAGAAAAGACTATCTATTCAAAAAAAATTGTTGAGATGTCTATTCAACTTCTCTAGTTGTCTGTGTTTCGGTGGTACAAAGTGTTATTTAATTATTTGTCATCAATATATATGATAGGTGAAATTATATAAGTTATAGAATATGGATTAAATAAAAACAATTAAATACACTTGTTAATGCTTAACGGTGACAAATAATTAAATATCTTTCCTCTAAAGCGTCGAGGCGCGGTGGACGCCTCGAGATCCGCATCCCCTTCACCCACCTGCGGTGCGGGCGCATCTCTCCTCCCCTCTTTCTCTTCTCTTCTCTAGTCTTCTCACCTTGAGAAAATTACTCACATGCCATTATAATTTTCAAAAATTGCCTATATACCACTGTCAGTGACTGTGGCGGCTCCTATCTATCAGTGACACACCGATGACATATTGGCAAACCGTGAAAATTGTAATGGCACGGAAAAAATTAACCCTTTCTTCTTCGGCCGCGGCCTCTACGGCTCCACCTTTCTCTTTTTTTTTTATTCCTCCGCTTTTACTTTTTCAGAGGACTTACAGCTATCGACCAATTCCTTTCCGCCATTTCCATCTCCCTCCCTGTCTCTCGCATCTCAGGCAACTCGCCTTAGCCTCTCTCTTCTCCGGTTCGCCACCGGGATTCGATCGCGCGCTTGCTTCTTCAACTCCCGAATCCGGCTTCTGCTCCCAGGTTTGATCCTGCCACCTGCATTTCCCCCCTCGTTTTTGTATCTTCTGTTTTCAGATTTCCTATTAATTTCCTGCTGGGATCCGTGCTATGTAAGCCTCCGTTGGGCATTTTGGTGGTGCTAGGGGATGGGGTTGGGTTGGTCAACGCGACACTAGTTCTGGCATACAAGCATGTCAAGCGCTTTACTGTTCTTAGCTCATAATAGATCTGTGTGCTCTGGTCGTTTCCTCCATTTCCATTTGAAGCACCAGTAGGATCTTGCTTATGGCGTACGTACGAATGCTCAATTACCTTTTGGTACCAACAAATGCTGACATGATTGTGGGATTCGGTTGCAATGTTTGTGCACTTGGACTACGCCTCATCACCTGACACGGGCGCTCTGCTAACTGCTAAGCGTAGATGCAATTTTAGGCCTATTGTGTGCATTACATTTACAGCCCGTGATGTTTTCATGACATGCAACGTAATAGGTTCAGATAGACAGGGAACTGCTGGTGCGAATATGATTGTTATTATTAACTGCTGAGTATTAGTCCCGCACCATAGAGATATGCCCACAAAAGGATTGTCCCCCACTCCCCCTAATTACATACCTGGTATCATTGTTTAGGTCATTAAGAGCATCTCCAAAAGTCTTTCTATTTTTGACTCTCCATTTATCCATTTAGCCAACTCTCAAAAAAGATTCCTCTCCAAATCTGCTGTGTACTCCAAAAGACTCTATTTTCAAATCTCTAAAAAATTACTCCTCATTTTTAAAATACCAAAATATTTCGAAATATTTGATTTATTTTTGAAATCCCAATTTCTAACCTTAGAAATCCCCAAGTTATAAATTTTCATTTTTGAAAAAATTATTTTTTTCTCTTCTTTTTGAAAAAATCAATTTCTTTTCGAAATACCAAAAAAATTACTCTTCCTTTTAAAATGCCAAAAAAATTAAAAGATTTGATTTCTATATATAAATTCTCAATTTCTAATCTTAGAAATACCCAAAATATAAAATTATAAAATTTTAGAAATTAAAAAATCTCTTCTTTTCATTTTTATCTCTTTTTTCTCATCATTCTTTCATTTCCCCCACTTCTTTCCCTCTTTCTCTTTCCCCGTTTCTGCACAACAACCATTGGAGAACCACCGGGAGATAGGGGAGAAAGGAGCTGCCAGTGGGGTCCACAAAAAATAGCCATTCAACTTGGCTGACCAAATTTGACCAGTGGGGAATCTGATTTAGCTAGCCAAATAACTTGGAGAGGCAGATAGCAAGTCTTTTGGAGTGCTTTCTTGGGACTGAATTATCAAAATTTAGTTTAAAGAGTGGGATAGCTAATCTTTTGGAGATACTCTAACATCATAACATGACACCGATCCCCTACCTGGAAAGGTGCCGTGCCCACCTTACCTACCACGCTACCACAGCTACAAGTTCATCAACTTCGTATATGGTTTGCATCTTGAAAGAGTGATTGACCTCGTGTGTTTTGCTTTCCCCTTGCACTACTCTTGCAGCATATCTAAGTGACAGTTGAATCGCTCTGCTCTAGTACAGAATATTCCAGTGTCCTTGATGAATTTACTTGGCTCCAAGAATTTGGTTCATGGTGGCTGGATGAACATCTGAAATGCTACTGGCTGTGGAGGGAGGGGGTTTTTTCTCGTCGTCTGCATCTGGGTATAGCCATGGCCTCGCTCTCCTGCTGCTTGGACGGAAAAGTGAAGAGAAGTCTGTCAAGGTATCCTCATGGAATCACTACCAGCTAGTTGGAGGAGAAGATGAACAACAGTGCCAGTCAGCTTCAAGGAAGAACGACGTTCCTGGTAAATGTGCTTCATTTATATGCTTTGGATGTCCAATTGCCAGGCTCAAGGGGGCGTCTCCTCCAAAATTTAGTTCAG
>JAAALK010000284.1:32368323-32544492 GCA_019279435.1 Zizania palustris
TTTGGCCACCTTCGGCTCTTTTTGCGGAAGTCTACCAGCCAATAGCTTGGACTCCGCATGTTTTGGCCACCTTCGGCTCTTTTTACGGAAGTCTACCAGCCAATGGCTTGGACTCCGCATGTTTTGGCCACCTTCGGCTCTTTTTACGGAAGTCTACCAGCCAATGGCTTGGACTCCGCATGATGTGGTTTTGGGCTCTTTTACGGATGCCTATAAGCCGGTGGCTTGGACTCCGGATTATGTCAGCCCCCACGTCGGAAGCTTCGAACCAATGATTCGAAGTCCGAAAATATGATTCAGCTTCATGACACTTCCCTCTCGGTCAACCCCGCGGTTCCAGTGCATCCACTCGGAAGCTGGAAGTCTATGAGGGGAAGGCATTATCTGGACCATATGCTTTATTAATTCAGAAGATGATTACAAGTGACTTACAAGGAGCCCTTATGCGAAGTATCGCTTTAGGTGCTCCGCATGCCAAGTATGTGCTAACTCTTCACCTTCTAAATTAGCTAATTTAAAAGAGTCAGGGCGTCCTGAACGAACAATTAGGTATGGACCTTCCCATTTATTTCCTAACTTCCCTGGCGCTATAATGCTTCGTAGAACAAGATGACCCAGTCTTAATTCATTGAGCTTAACCTTCGGGTCAAACCAAGCCTTCGTCTGCTGATGATACTTTGATAAATTTGCCACAGCTCGAAGTCTTGTTTCTTCTGATAAATCTAGCGAAGCTTGTCTTTCTTCTTCAATCTCTGGTTCGATGCTACGAAGCGATCCTCCTTTGAGCTCCGTTGGAGTCATAGCTTCATCTCCGAATAGTAGTCTGAATGGAGTAAAACCTGTGGACCTTGTTTGCGTAGTCCGAATGGACCACAAAATTTTCGGAAGCTCTTCGGTCCACAGTCCTTTTGCTAGTCCTACTATCCTTCGATTTAGCCCTGACAAAATATTTCCATTGGCTCTTTCTACGGCTCCATTAGACTGAGGATGCCTTACTGCAGCAAAACATAACTGAATGCCTAGATCTTCGCAAAACTTCATGAAAGGCTCTGCATCGAACTGTGTTCCATTATCAACTGTAAGTTGTCTGGGCACTCCAAACCGGCAAATGATATTCTTCCAAAAGAATTTCTGTACATTGTTCGAAGTGATAGCTGTTAAGGGCTCTGCTTCTACCCACTTAGAAAAATACTCAATAGCTACCACTGCGAACTTCAGATTTCCCTTGTCTACTGGAAAGGGACCAATTAAATCCATACCCCATCTGGCCATAGGCCATACCAGAGCAATAACTTGAAGAGCTGTTGGTGGGCGATGACTTCGTCGACCAATCCACTGACATACTTGACAAGTGCGGACTAAGCTCTCCGCATCAGCTGTTATTGTAGCCCAATAAAGCCCCTGGCGAAGTGTTTTTCCTGCCAAAGCTCGAGGGGCTAAATGGCTACCACAAAGGCCTTCATGAATTTCTCGAAGAATTTCTTGACCTTCGGCTTGAGATATACATCGGAGTAGAGGGGAACATACTCCGGCCTTATATAAAATACCGTTGATTATTTGATAATTTCTAGCCCTAAGCTTCAATCTTGAAAGCTGTGGCTCTTCAGGCAAATTTGTTCCTCCTTGTAAAAGTTCCATGATTGAATTTTTCCAATCTGCACTAGGAATGCAAAGAATCTCTGCCGAGGGAATTTGTGGCACCGAAGGTGTACTGAGCTCCTCATAGAAAGCTTCTTCTGGTACATCCACAGCTCCGGCTGTAGCTTTTGCTAAGATGTCCGCTTGCACATTTTCTGCTCTTGGTATACTCCGAATGGAAATACCCTTGAAGTGTGCTTCGATCTTACGGATTTCTTCT
The DNA here is from genome assembly GCA_019279435.1 of Zizania palustris. Taxonomy (NCBI): domain Eukaryota; kingdom Viridiplantae; phylum Streptophyta; class Magnoliopsida; order Poales; family Poaceae; genus Zizania; species Zizania palustris. Next base: position 32,370,182 of record JAAALK010000284.1, read on the forward strand.
AAGTACTTTGCAAGCTGTGGATGCCGAACCTGAAAACTTTTATCTACGTGCCCTGCTACTATCTGAGAATCTGTCTTTATAATAATTCTTGTAGCCCCTAGAGCACGTGCTTTTCGGAGTCCCAGTAAAATCCCTTCATACTCCGCTATATTATTGGTAGACTTAAAGTTGAGTCTTGCGGAGTACATTGCTCTTTGCCCTGAAGGTGAAATTAATACTGCTCCAATGCCTGCTCCGGATGCTTGGAAAGCTCCATCAGAATAAACAGTCCAAACTCCATCACTTGACTTCTCCGGAACCAAATTTGCAGGTGGAGTCCATTCTGCTACAAAATCTGCTAAGACTTGTGATTTGATTGCTGTCCTTGCCAGAAAAGATATGCCAAAAGGTGCTAGCTCAACTGCCCACTTCCCAATTCTTCCAGTGGAATCCTTACTTCGAAGCATATCTCCCAAAGGATACGAAGTTGGTACAATTACATTGTGAGCCAAAAAAATAATGTCTTAATTTCCTCGAAGCCATTATCAGAGCATAAATGAACTTCTCGAGTTCGGAGTATCTTGTCTTCGCTCCTGATAATGCTTCGGATACAAAATAAATAGGATTTTGTACCAATTTCTCATTGAAATCCACTTCTCTGACAAGGACTGCACTGACAGCAGAACCTGTAGCTGCAAGGTAAAGGAGTAGGGTTTCGTCCGCAATAGGCACCATGAGCGTAGCAAGATTACTGAGATACTCTTTAATATCTTCGAAGCTTTTCTGACACTCTGGTGTCCATGCAAAATCTTCGGACCCTTTCAATGCTTTAAATATAGGCAAGCTTCTCTCCGCAGACCTTGATAAAAACCTGCTAAGTGTTGCCAGACGCCCAGTCAGCTTTTGCACTTGCTTTAAATTTTCCGGAGGAGCCATCTTTTGTAGCGCAGTTATTTGAGTAGGGCTAGCTTCAATCCCCCTGCTTGAAACCAAATACCCTAACAACTTTCCAGCCTTAGCTCCGAAGATACATTTTTCGGGGTTAAGACGGATCCCACATGCCCGAAGGCTATTGAATGTTTCTGCTAAGTCTAGGCTATGTTGGTGCTTTAAAGCACTCTTTATTACAATATTATCCATATAGGCCTTCACATTGCGACCTAATTGATGACCTAGAGCCTTAGCAACTAACCTCGAAAAAGTAGCCTCGACATTTCTTAAGCCAAAAGGCATTCTTACATGGCAAAAGACTCCCGAAGGAGTTACGAAGCTTGTCTTGATCTCATCTTCGCGCTTCAACCATATTTGATGATAACCAGAATACGCGTCAAGGAAGCTTAATAACTCCGAACCTGCGGTGGAGTCGACCAATTGATCAATTCGGGGCATGGAGTAGGGGTCACGAGGGCATGCTTTATTCAAGGATGTGAAATCAATGCACATGCGCCACTTCCCAGAAGATTTCTTTTTGACGAAGACTGGGTTGGCTAACCATTCTGTGTGAGCCACTTCTCTAATAATCCCAGCCTTCAACAGTTTTTCAACTTCGTCTTTTGCTAGAGCAGCTCTTTCTGCAGACATTTTTCGGAGTCCTTGCCGAACAGGCCGGGCCTTTGGGTTTACAAGCAAACAATGCTCAATGATATCCCAATCGACTCCGGTGATATCTTCGTCAGACCAAGCGAAGACATCTAAATTCTCTTCCACCACCTTTTCCAAGGAGGTTGCAACTTCTGGAGGTAAATCCTTACCAAATTGAAATGTATATTCTTTACCATCTTTAACAATGACCTTCGTTGCAATCTCTCCTTCAAGACTTGGTCTTGGAAAGGATTTCGTTGAAGCTTCGGAAGGGGCTGAAAAATTTTCTTGATTATCTTGCACATTGTTTACTTGTCTTGGATCAAGAGGGGGGCCATGACCATATTCCGCTCTCCGGGCGATAGCTTGATCTCCGAAGACAGTAAGGACTCCTGCTTGTGTGGGCATCTTCATGCACAAATAATTGTGATGTGCCACAGCTCCGAACTGGTTTAGCATGCATCTTCCGAAGATGACGTTGTAGGCATACGGGGCATCTACAACATCGAAGATTACTTCTTCAGTTCGGGCCAACAACCCTTCTCCGAAGGTAACTTCTAAGCCTATTTGGCCGAGTGCATCAAGCGGAGGTCCTGCGAAGCCTTGCAAAGGACGAGCCGCTGGAAGGAGATGCTTTCTGGAGATGCACAATTGATCGAAGGCTTGAACAAAAATGATGTCTGCCGAACTACCTCCGTCAATCAATACTCTTCGAACTTCAATGCCCGCAATATCAACAGTAATAACAAGTGGGTCTGCATGCGGGAATTTAATGCCAGCTGTATCCTCCGCGGAAAAGGATATCGGTACATGAGACCACTCCGGCATAGCAGCTGCAGACGACAAAGTCCCAATGTGGCCCACTTCTCTGACGTAGTCTCTTTGCTGTCTTTTTGACATGCTTCCGAGGGTACCTCCTCCGGAGATGGGGAGGACTACTCTTTTCCCTCGGTCTTGCCCTTCCTCTTGCTTCGGAGGTGGCATAACATTGGCCACTGGAGGGTGTCTTGCGGCTTCGAAGTTTTCTATCCGCGCTACAGCCTGGACCGGTTCCGGGCGCACTACAGCTGGAACTCGGTCGGTAGTACCTCGACCCGAAGTTCTTTCTAAATATTCTCCTCTTAAAGTGAGTATAGCCTTGCAAGTATCAGTTGCATGGCTTCGATTTTCACGATGAATGCAGCAGAAAAGGGTCTGGCCTTTGCCAGCCGTTTTCCCTGGCGGCCTCCAGCCACTGACCTTGTTCCCCGAAGGCTGTGGAGCTCTCTGCATGAACTTTTGCGGGGGTGCAATGTTCAAAACTTCAGAACGAGGGTGCTTTTGCCCCCTTCTCCGATCATGTTGAACTTCGAAGACTGGTTCTTGCGGCTGTGCCGAAGTTTTTACTTCTACTTTTACTTCTTGCAATATGGATGAAGTAGCTGCAGTTCTTCGAAGCCAACCCTCTTCCGACCTCGCATACTCCTCGAAATATGACATCAGCTGAGAAACCGAGGATACGCTTTTCCTATGGAGCTTATCCAGGAGGCCTCGATGAGTGACACCTTCCCGAGCTGCATCCACTACCGAAGATGCAGACAACCCTCGGATCTGTGACTTCGTATGAGCGAAGCGCTTGAAATATTGCCTCAATGTCTCTCCAGGGAGCTGTTTCACCTGGAAAAGGCTTCCCGTTGACATTGGAGGCACGAAGGTGCCTTGAAAATTGCTTACAAACTTCTTCTTCAGCTGCCCCCATGAATTAATTGATCCTGGCTTTAAAGACCAGAACCACCTTAATGCCACTCCTTGAAGAGCTAAGGGGAAGCACTTTGCCATGGTGTCTCGAACTCCTCCGCTAGCTTCAATTGCTAGGGCATAAGAACGGACAAACTCTCCGGGATCTTCATCTCCAGCATACTTACATAGCTTCGAAGTCTTAAACTTCGGATCAAAGCGAACTTTCTGCAGCTCAGGATGCAGCGGAGATTCATTATCGAAGGAGGCGTTCTCCGGGGCTTCGGGATAAACAGGTTCGTCATCTTCGGGCACTTCTGGAATAGTTGGGACGGCTTGAGAGCGAAGCCTGTTCGCGGCTTCTTGCCGCCATCTTGCTACTTCAGCTTGGAGGCTGGCCATTTGAGTGGCCATATCTCCAAGATTATCTTCATCTCCTCCGGAAGGGTCTTCTGGGTCTTGAGAACCAAGGGGATCAGTTCGAAGTGGGATTGAAGGTGGAAGAGGAACTCCGGCTGGTCGAAGTATAGAAGGAGTTGGCGGAGGAACTCCGTATGTACGAGGGATGGAAACTCCTTCCTGGAGTTTGAGGTGGAGGGAATGTCGAAGGCCCTCCGACCTCAACCGTGTCGGATGGTGCCTCTTCGAAGATCCGAGAGGACCTCCGAACAGGGTTACGAGGTGCGCTCCGCTTAGGAGGCATGATGTAAGAAGTTGGTAGAGAACGAAGTTTTTTGGACTAGGTTCCCCACGGACGGCGCCAACTGTTGGCGTAAAAGATTATGCTAACAAGTTTCTATAGAAAAGAAACTAACAAACGAAGTGTTTGCGAAGTGAACTGTACTAAGCCTCTGAAAGGATAACAACTTAGAATAGTTCGAATGTGTGTATTGAATAACTTGTATTCGGTCCTTATTACAGGGTTAAACGGGGGGTATTTATAGGCCCAAACATCAAGGAAAAGACCTATTTACCCCTCTGTTACAACCGACATAGTGGAAACTATTCGGTACCCTTGATAGGGCTAAAATGGTAAAAGACTAATCTAATAAGAAAAAAGATAAGTCTTCCATCTTAGCTGGCAGGAAAGATCTCAAAGAGCCCCGATTCGAAGATATACTCCGAACCAATACCTATCTTCGTACTTCGAGCTTGACTTAGGACATCTCCAAAGATGGATGTCTGGGAACCTTCGAATCCATTAACTGCCTTTGTGCTGTTACGGCAATAACCCTGAGGATGGGATATTTCCCCCAACAGGATCTTTTTGGGTTACACTACTCATGGTCATTCTTATCGTGTTTATAACATGGAGACTAACACTGTCATCGAGTCATGTGATGTGACTTTTGATGAATCAACCCCCTCTGTTAGTTCTGCATTTGAACAGGCAAATGAACACGACATGGAACAGACCATCTTCGAAGACGAAGATCCCGGAGATTTCGAGGATGAACCCCTACTTCCCTCGACATCAACCCCCGAAGCTGACCCCGCCTCAACTACTTCGGCACGAGGTCTCGAAGCAACTACCTCGACATCGGTCATCTTGGACCACTCCAACGCACAAGTTGAGGGGGAGACTGCATCCCGCCGCGAGGCCCCACATCATGTTCAAAGGGTAACACGTTCTCATGCTCATTTTATTGATTCAGCTTTTGTTGCTTCTTTCGAGCCCTTAGATGTTAGTCATGCACTTTCTGATTCTAGTTGGATCAATGCCATGCATGAGGAATTTGAAAATTTTGAGAGAAACCAAGTCTGGACTTTAGTTGATCCTCCACCAAATGTTCATTTCATTGGAACAAAATGGATTTTCAAAAATAAACAAGGGGAGGATGGGACTATAGTTAGAAACAAGGCTAGACTTGTAGCTCAGGGTTATTCTCAACTAGAAGGGATTGATTTTACCTGAAACTTTTGCACCTGTTGCTCGCCTTGAGGCCATTAGGATTTTGCTTGCCTTTGCGACATCTCGGGGATTCAAGCTCTATCAAATGGATGTCAAAAGTGCTTTTCTTAATGGCTTCATAGGTGAAGATGTTTATGTAAAATAACCCCCTGGTTTTGAAAACCCCAAGTACCCACATAAAGTCCTTAAACTTCATAAGGCTCTTTATGGACTCAAGCAGGCCCCTCAGGCTTCGTATGATAGACTTAAGTCTTTTCTGCTTGAGCGGGGGTATTTGATGGGCTCTGTTGATAAAACCCTGTTTACTCTCAAGCATGGCAAAGATTTCCTCCTAGTTCAGATTTATGTGGATGATATCATCTTTGGTGGCTCTTCTCATGCTTTGGTTGCCGAGTTTGCAGATACCATGAGCAGGGAATTTGAAATGTCCATGATGGGTGAACTCACCTTTTTCCTTGGGTTGCAAATCAAGCAAAGCAAACAAGGTACCTTTGTCCACCAAACGAAGTACACCAAGGACCTGCTCAAGAAGTTTGACATGGCCGATGCGAAGCCCCTCGCCACTCCAATGGCTACTTCTGTAGCATTAGATCCTGACGAAGATGGAGAAGCCTAGATCAGAAGGAGTTCCGAAGCATGATCGGCTCCCTCCTCTACTTGACTGCTACGAGGCCGGACATACACTTCGCAGTGTGTCTGTGCGCTCGTTTTCAGGCTTCACCACGAGCTTCGCACCGCCAAGCGGTAAAGCGCATCCTACGGTATCTCAAACATACCCTTGAATTTGGCATATGGTATTCAACGTCTTCATCTTTATGTCTTCGAGGTTATTCCGATGCGGATTTTGCTGGGTGTAGGATTGATAGGAAGAGTACCTCTGGTACTTGTCATTTTCTGGGTACTTCACTAGTTTGCTGGTCTTCCCGCAAACAGTCTAGTGTTGCACAATCGACGGCTGAGGCCGAATATGTTGCTGCAGCTAGCTGTTGCTCTCAGATTTTGTGGATGGCTTCCACTTTGCGGAATTTCGGGTTAGATTATAAGAGTGTTCCACTTTTCTGTGATAACACTAGTGCTATTTGTATTGCAAATAACCCGGTTCAGCACTCCAGAACCAAACACATTGATGTGCGATATCATTTTCTCAGAGATCACAATGAGAAGGGTGATATTGAACTTCAATATGTTGATACCCAACACCAGCTAGCCGACATTTTCACTAAACCCCTCGATGCTTCTCGATTTGCCTACTTGCGTGGGGAACTTGGTATTTGTCACCCTTACGGCATTTTATGAGGGGGAGCTGATTTTAATTATCTTGCATATACTCATCATGTGTGGAATTGCATTTACATCTTTTGCACTTGTATGCCTGATTTTAATTCATGAAATCGTGTCAGCTCAGCTCTTTTTAATTTATCTGAAACATTAATGTGCATGATGTTTTCTTTCCAAACTCAAATCATGCTCACTGCTCAATCTTGTATCTAGCATGTATAAGCAGGACTGCCTTAGCTATCTTTTATCTGCTTGATAGCAAGACATTTTTCCTTGGATGCTTAAAATTGCAACTTGAAAAATTGTTCTACATTTTCATGAATTCCAAAATCCATGATTTGCCTTCTTTAAGTGAAAAGATCCAGGTGGGTTTGTTCGTCGCACTACTCTATTCTGGACTGCTTACCATTGCACATTGGTCTAACTGGGATAGTGTAGTGTATGCCAAAATCACCGCCTTAAGCTTCCGATGGCTTTCATGCCTAGGCTTGTCTTGATTGGACAGTATAAGGTGGACAAACAAATAACCCCTGGCATTATGAAAAAGAACAACAAAATTCATTGATCATCAAGTTTGTTTTTAATGCTCCATTTGAACTGAACTTGTCTGTCTAGAGTAGAAATTGACTAGCTTTGCACAGTCCTTGCTTTTACTTGTCTAGTTACCGTGATTGAGTGGTGAGGCTTTTATTTCAAAATGACAAAATCACATGCTGTCATCATGTTTTTAGAGAATGTTAAATTGAGCTGAGCACATGATCATTGGTATTACTGTTGGCATATTTTTGATTTATATGTCCTTGCAATTCTGCTAATTTCCAAGCAATACATCTTTTAAATGCTCCTTGATGCTTGCATTGCCAAAGGGGGAGAAATTTGAGTTCTCTGTTGCAAAAAGGGAAAATTAACTTAGAGGGAGTTTTTATCCTGAAAAGGGGGAGATTTGCCGAAGGGGCTTTTACTCTTTTGAAAAGGGGGAGGAAAATTCTTTTGTCAAGTGACATGATTTGGCTCGTTTCTGAGTTTTTATGGTCACTTGTGTGCTGAAAGTCTTTAAATTTTCTTGAACTTGAAATTGGTTGTCAATGCACTCATCAAGGGGGAGATTGAGAAACCAAGGGTTGGTTTCGGTGTTTGTGATGAGTGATTGACAGGCTTTTAACCTCTGATTCAAAGAGGTACCTCCGAAAGGGGTTCGGAGGTTGGGACTCCGAAGGTGTTCGGATGCTGTTTTCACCGAAGGGTTCGGTGGTCTGGTTGCTGCAGCTGTTGCAGCGGAGTGTGCCTGTCGGAGGGGTCCGACGGTACATGATGACTGGGTTCATACCGAAGGTCTCGGTACTTTGGGCGGTACACCGGAGTGTGTGTTGAAGGTTGCTAACCCGGAGAGGTCTCCGGAGTACTGGAAACACTTGTCTATTTGTCTGTGGTGCGCAGGGGACTTCGGAGGCGACGGACGGACGTAGCATGTGAACCTGGGTCAAGCGGGAGGCTTGATGCCAGGGGAGCGGGGAGCTCCGTCACAGTGGCTGCGAAGGGGTCCAGGTCGGACCTCGGGTCGAGGTGCACCAGGAGAAGACAGTAAGTGCGGAGCGTGGCTCCGGGTGATGGTACTCTGAGACAAAGTCCTCGGAGGCGAGGCACTTCGAAGGGTACTCCAGATAGAGTGACTTCGGAGTATGGTGGATCAAGTCCTCTGCGGAGGCAAGGCATTCGAAGTGTGCTCCGGAGGGAGACATTCGAAGGTACCCGACGAAGGTCTCAGAAGTCGAGGTGCATCGAAGGCATGGTCCGGGTGAGGCTCGTCGAGGAGTGTGCTCGGGGAGAGGCACTGCGATGAAGTGCTCATGGAATGCTTCGTGCAGAGGCCTTGGACGAAGGAGGGACTTCGAAGGGTGGTACTCCGAAGGTGGGGCTTCAGAGTGAAGCAGGCTTCGGAGCAAGGCTGGCTCCGGAGTGAGGATGACTTGTGGTACTTCGGCCATACATGGCTTCGGTACACGGACTGATGGAGCTAGAGCTGGGAGAAGCTGCGAGGCCATGGTGGTCCACTCCGAAGGTGTTGGTGCGAAGGCCCAAGGGCTTTGACGGCTTCGGCTCAAAACCGTCATTGTATCGGAGGCTGACTTCGGTGAAGCGAAGGCCGTCAGGCTCAAGGCTTTTCACCGAAGCTACCGCACCCCTCGCGTGCGAAGGGGGGCTTCGAAGAGGTCAAAGACTGCAAAGGCTGACATTGTCTGCTCTGCAAAAGCTGACGCTGTCCCCTCTGCAAAGCTGACAGAGAAGCCTCCAGAATAAAGTTGACTACCTTTTGTACCCCTTGTTCTGTAGAGACAAAACTGGTGTAAACCCTAGGGGTAAAGTAGTCATTTCACTTAGGGTGAAAGGTGGCTATAAATATGGGGGCTGGGTAGGTAACATTCAACACTTTGAGTATTTACTGTTGAGCTCCTGTACTAGCCCCACATACGTTGTATTCATCCAGTGAGTTCTTTTACTGTGTTCCTTGTTCAAGCGGCGAAGCCCTGCTTTTGTGTTGTCTTTCTGCTTGAACTTGTTTTCATACCTCGCTAGTTGTAGTGCACCGAAGCCTGTCTAGGCGAAGGTTGTTTTGTGCGAAGTGTGTATTTCAGTGTGCGTTCGCTCTGTGTAACAGGAGGCTAGACCTCGCTACTTACTAGCGAAGCCCTGATCGAAACCTGTGTTTTTATCGTGTCGAAGCCTCTAGCGAAGTCCGTTAGTGTGCGTTTAGACCTTTGTAGTACGAAGCCCAGCACCAGTTGCTGTCGCTAAGTATTTGGTCAAAGTCCTCAGAGGGTTGTCCACTCTTGCGAAGGGTGAAGTGCGAAGCCTGCTCGAAGCACCCTGTGTGCGGAGCCTGCACTGACTTAGCAGAGTTGATTTTCCGGGGTTGTGAGTGGAGCGAAGTCTTCTTGGCTTCGAACTTTTGCTCCTTGCGAAGCCTGTGTTCGGAGCCGTCAAATACCTCCGAACCAGAACTTCGAAGGTTGTGTTCGAAGCCTGTTCCGCAGTAGACTGAATTAAAACAGAAGGCTATTTTTTAGCCTGAAATTTTAAAAGCTCCCATTCACCCCCCCTCTGGTCGCCGTTTCTGGTCCAACACATGGCATTGATCCAACTAGAATCAGAAAGTGCATGACTAACATCCAAAGGCTCGAAAGAAGCAACAAAAGCGGAATCAATGAAATGAGCATGAGAACGTGTTACCCTCTTATCAAGCTCACCAATGATCTGCTCGGGAGGATGCATCCTTTGAACATGGTGTGGAGCCTCGCGGCGGGATGCAGTCTCCCCCTCAACTTGTGCGTTGGAGTGGTCCAAGATGACCAATGTCGAGGTAGTTGCTTCGGGACCTTGTGCCGAAGTGGTCGATGCGGGGTCGGCTTTGGGGGTTGATGTCGAGGGTAGTAGGGGTTCATCCTCGAAATCTCTGGGATCTTCTTCTTCGAAGATAGTCTGTTCCATATCATGTTCATTTGCTTGTTCAAGAGCAGAACTAACAGAGGGGGTTGATTCATCAAAAGTCACATCACATGACTCGATGACAGTGTTAGTCTCCAAATTATAAACACGATAAGAATGACCATGTGTAGTGTAACCCAAAAAGATCCCGTCAGAAGAACGCGACTCAAATTTGTCCAAATTTCCACGTTTTAGGATAAAGCAGCGACAGCCAAATACTCGAAGATGAGTAACCTTGGGCTGTCTCCCAAAACGTAGCTCATAGGATGTCAAGTTCAAAATTGAGCGCAAGAATATTTGGTTTGAGATGTAACATGCAGTGTTCATGGCCTCAGCCCAGAATTTTCTAGGAGTCCTATGCTCATCGAGCATCGTCCTAGCCATCTCAACTAAAGTGCGGTTCTTCCTCTCAACGACATCGTTCTGTTGAGGAACCCGCGGAGCAGAGAATTGATGTTTTATGCCATGCTCCATGCAAAAGTCAACAAAGAGACTGTTCTTGAACTCAGTGCCATTATCGCTTCTAATGAATTTCAATGCACCAGGGAGTTCAGTGAAAAGTCTCAAAGCCAAGCTCCGAAAGTGTGAAAACACTTCATCCTTGCTGGCAAGAAAGAAGACCCAGGAGTAGCGAGAGAAATCGTCGACAATGACTAGCACATACCACTTGCCGCCTAAAGAACTGACCCGAGAAGGACCTATAGTGTCCATGTGGAGAAGTTCTCCGGGTAGTTCAGTCATCACTGTGGTGACTGGCGAGTGCGAAGCGGCAATCATTTTTCCATGTCGACAAGGAGTGCAAACTAAATTCTTCTCAAACTTGAGCTTGGGCAATCCTCGGATCAGACCTAGGGCACTCAGACGAGCGAGAAACTCAAAGCTCATATGCCCTAGTCTCCTATGCCACTTCCAAAGCTCAGAAGTCGAATGTGCAACAAGAGAATGAGAAGAACCAGATGACTTAGAAAAATCAGCTCCAAAAACTCTCCCAACTCTAAAGATCTTGCAGACAACAATGCCATCAGAATTGAGTACTTGTGAAGTATCGCGATGGAATCGCACTTCGAAGCCCTCATCAAGCAATTGAGATACAGAAAGCAAATTGTATCCCAAATTCTCAACCAAAGCAACATCTTTGAGAGTGAAATTCGAGTTTATTCTTACCACACCTTTACCTTTCACTCTACTCCTTCGATTGTTTCCGAAGGTGATATGTTCCCTTTGCTTGGTTGTGGTGAGGCTGGAGAACCATGCTGCATCTCCGGTCATATGGCGCGAATAACCGGATTCCATGATCCACGTGCCCTCCAAGCCTCGGTCTGTCGCCTACACATGATAAGAAAATCTCGATCGCTCAGTGCTGGGGTGAGTGAAAATATGACGAGGCATCCAACACTGAGTGATACGAGTAGTAGGCACAGTAAAAGTAGACTGTCTACGCATAGGATAATCAGAATGATGCAAAGTGCGAGGTCTACCTACATGCTATGATCTAAAAGCATGACGAGGTCTCCTACTCTGACGAGGTACAAAGCTACTCGTCCGGGGTCTACCACCATATGGAACATGGTGAACACCTCAAGGAGCAAAACCTCTCCGAGAAACACGAGGAGCTCGAAAACAGGACGAGAGTAAAACTCATAATCATGCATACCTAAAGATGGGTAATGCATGTCCTGGAAACTCATCGCCTGAGAGCGTCGCTCATCCTTGATGCGACGAAAATAGAACCCAACCAGGTGACCCGCCCGCTGACAGTAGGAACAATGAAAGACTCTCCTCGGGGCACTCTCATGGGTCATAGGAGCAACTCTCATAGGCTCCTTGGGCTTCTGCTGAGTGGTTTTCTTGGGAGGGATTTTCTTGGCAGGAGGAGTGGTTTTCTTTGGTGTCCGGATAGGCTTTTTGGCTGAAGGAGTGTTTAACAGAGCTCTCTCTTTCTCTAAGGTAGTGGGTGAGGTAAAAACTGTTTTGTTCTTACTGTCTGAAGGAATCCTCTCAAAACCCAAACCTAGAGCTACCCCTGCTCTGTCAGCACACATCTTGGTTTTGGCCAAGAGCAAATCCATCCTACCCTTTCCCTCAGTGCATTTGTTAACCACAGAAAGAAGGTATTAATTTTCAGTCATGAGGTTTTCAACTCGCTCTCTAACAGTGCCTAGCTGGTCCTTAAGGGTCATGCAAGTGTCAAACACAGGCTGCACATCCTTAGAACTACCGGCCCTCTCCAATCTAGCCTCTAAATCATGAACATGCTTATCACGTAAATCAATGCTCTCACGTAATAACGGGCAGTTCATACATTCAGTTATATCATGACTAGAATCCACCATCAAAAGCTGCTTCTGTGCATTCTCAAGCTCAGATAGAGTTTGAGCATGTACAGAACGCAACTGAGCAAGCTCACCCATGACAACAGTACAAGATTCACATTCAGCATCATTAACTCTAGACTTAAGCATGACATAATCAGTAGAAACAGATTCAAGCCTAAGTCTAAGGTCTTTTCTATCTCTAGCGGCTTGCACAAGTAATCTATCCTGACCAAGAACTACTTCATTCAGCTCATCTAATTTAATTGAAAGCTGGTCATAGGATAGAGGTACCTCAGATGAGTGAAGCTCATCGCCGCTGTGATCGCTGTCGGCCATGAAGCAAAGGCCGGTGAAATCACGTCCCTTCTTGTCCTTCTTCTCCTCCTTCCTTGGAGACTCCTCCTCCTTAGAGCTCGACTCCTCAGTTGAGGAAGTGTCGATGTCGCTGAGAGCAGCAACAAATGCTCTGGAAGCGGCTTTGGCTACTCTCTTAGTCACCTTGCCATGCTTGCCCTTCACAAAGGGTTTCCTCCCCTTCTTGTGGTATTTGGGGTGCTCACTCTCATCTCTCTTCTTGAGTTTTGGGCAATTGGCCTTGATATGAGAAGTGTCGCCACACTCAAAGCAACCACTAAAACCACTTCTCCTCTGATCCCGTCTCTCATGGTGAAAGCGGGTGAACCTTTTGGCAATGAGAGCAAGCTCATCATCATCCAGAGTATCCACATGCTCCTTAGTGACGGAGACCAGGGAGGACAAAGCAAAACCATCTGTAAGAACACAAGTGCCAGATGTGCTTGGTTCTGCAGTGGTGCCACGGCTAGTGCTAGAAACCAATGCCAATGGCTGTGGCAAAGAGTTTCTGTGCACTGCAAGAGACGCCTTGGCAATCTCTGTGGACTTCAGCTTGCTGAAGAGCTAATCATATGTCAATGTGTCATAACCTGCGGACTCCTCAATGCTGGATATCTTCACTTCCCATATGCTACGATCAAGAGCATAGAGAAGCTTGATAGCCCTATCATGATCATTGTAAGCAAGCGTCCCGTTGGACCGCAAGTTACTCACTATTGCATCGAAGCGAGAAAACATGGCATCTATAGATTCACTAGGTGCCTGCACAAACAGCTGATACTGTTGATTGTATGTGCTTTGGCGCCTGGCCTTAATCTGAGTAGAGCCCTCATGAAAAATAGTGAGAGTGGTCCAAATTTCCCTAGCTGTCCTAAGGTGCTGCACCCTATCAAACTCACTCCGGCTCAAACCAATGAACAGTATATTTCTAGCCTTGGAGTTGGCATTATACTGATCCTTCTTTGTTTGAGAGGTGCGAGTTTCAGGGATGGAGTATTGTGAGTCCACAATCTCCCAAATTGCATTTCCTTGGCTTAGCAAGTAAGCCTCCATGCGCACCTTCCAGTATGCAAAATCTGTCCCATCGAACAGAGGAATTTTACTAACTCTGTCCATGTCGCCAACAGATCACAAAACCGGTTAAGGTCAACTAGTGATCTTAACCTGCTCTGATACCAATTGTTGGACCGGAAACGGCGACCAGAGGAGGGTGAATGGGAGCTTTTAAAATTTCAGACTAAATATAGCTTTCTGTTTTAATTTTGTCTTCTGCGGAACAGGCTTCGAACACACCCTTCGAAGTTCAGGTTCGGAGGTATTTGACGTCTCCGAACACAGGCTTCGCAAGGAGCAAAAGTTCGAAGCCAAGAAGACTTCGCTCCACCCACAACCCCGAAAGTCAGCTCTGCTAAGTCAGTGCAGGCTCCGCACTCTGGGTGCTCCGAGTAGGCTTCACACTTCACCCTTCGCAAGAGCGGACCTCCCTCTGAGGACTTCGATCAAAATGCTTAGCGACAGCAACTGGTGCTGGGCTTCGTACTTCGATGGTCAAGACGCACACAAAACAGACTTCGCTAAAGGGCTTCGACACGGGAAGAAAAACGGGCTTCGATCAGTGCTTCGCTAGTAATCAGCGAGGTCTAGCCTCCAGTTTACATAGAGCGAACACACACTGAAAAACACACTTCGCTCAAAATAGGCTTCGGTGCACTACCTTAAGTCAATCGAAGTGACACACAAGAGATCGAAGCATGCAGCGAGGTATGCAAATAAGCTCAAGTAGAAAATGAACACAAAATCAAGACTTCGATGCTTGAACAGGGAACACAAAAATTGAACTCACAGGATGAATACAAAGAGTGTGGTAGCTAGCACAAGAGTTCTACAATGAATGCTCAAAATGTTATTGCGACCTACCCAACCTCCACTATTTATAGCCACTATTCACCCATGTGAATTGACTACTTTACCCCTAGGGTTTACATTGGTTTTGTCTCATCAGAACAGAGGGGTACAAAAGGTAGTCTACTTTATTTGGAGGCTTCCTTTGTCAGCTTTGCAGAGGGGACAGCGTCAGCTTTTTGCAGAGCAGACACTGTCAGCCTTTACAGTCTTGGACCCTTCTGAAGCCCCCCTTCGCACGCGAGGGGTGCGGTAGCTTCGGTGAGAAGCCTTGAGCCTGACGGCCTTCGCTTCACCGAAGTCAGCCTTCGATACAGTGACGGTTTTGAGCCGAAGCCGTCAAAGCCCTTGGGCCTTCGCACCAACACATTCGGAGTGGACCACCACGGCTTCACAGCTTCTCCCAGCTCGAACTCCGTCAGTCCGTGTATCGAAGCCATGCATGGCCGAAGTACCTCAAGTCACCCTCACTCCGGAGCCAGCCTCGCTCCGGAGCCTGCTTCACTCCGAAGCCTCACCTTCGGAGTACCACCCTCTGAAGTCCCTCCTTCGTCCAAGGCCTCCGCATGAAGCATTCCATGAACACTTCGTTGCAGTGTCTCTCCCCGAGCACACTCCTCGACGAGCCTCACCCGGACCATGCCTTCGATGCACCTCGACTTCTGAGACCTTCGTCGGGTATACCTTCGAGTGTCTCCCTCTGGAGCACACTTCGAAACACCTTGCCTCTGTTGAGGACTTGATCTGCCATACTCCGAAGTCACTCCATTCGGAGTACCCTTCTAAGTGCCTCGCCTTCGAGGACTTCGTCTCGGGGTACCTTCACCCGGAGTCACACTCCGCACTTACTGCCTTCTCCTGGCGCACCTGGACCCGAGGTCCGACCTCGACCCCTTCGCAGCCTTCGTGATGGAGCTCCTTGCTCCCCTGGCATCTAGCCTCCTGCTTGACCCAGGTTCACTTGCTACGAACCGTCCGTCGCCTCCGAAGTCCCCTGCGCACCACAGATAAACAGACAAGTGTATCCAGTACTCCGGAGACCTCTCTGGGTAAGCAACCTCCGATACACACTCCGGTGTACCGCCCAAAATACCGAGACCTTCGGTACAGCCAATCATCGTGTACTGTCGGACCCCTCCGATAGGCACACTCCACTGCAACAGCTGCAGCAACCAGAGCCCACTGAACCTTTCAGTGAAACAACCTCCGAACCCCTTCGGAGGGACCCCTTCGAATCAGAGGGTAAAATCTGTCAATCACTCATCACAGACTCCGAAACCAACCCTTGGTTTCTCAGAATGCAAGATGTTTAGGCAGCAGATCCAATCGGTTGTGGAGCAAGGTCGAATCAAATTCAATGATGGGAAAAAGCCAATGAATATCGACGGTCACCCTTTCCTGGTCAACATGATGCATGCGCATCATGCTGACGATCGACACACGAAGAAAAGCAGGAGAATCACCAACAATGTCACTTCCTCAAGCCTGATCGATAAATATGAAGGAAAATCAAAAGAAGGGGTGGACAGTGAAGACGATCGAAATCACTCACGATTCAACTCCCATTGAAATTGTGAGTTGAATTGTGAGTTCTTTAGATTTTGTTGGAATAAAGGATTGTGTTTGTCGTTGATGGATGATTGCCCTAAGTGTGGCAACGAGGGTAGGTGGCAAGGCAACCATGGTCTGCGTAGCGACATGACAAGGCCACGTAATCAGGATAGGATGGTCGTTCATCGGAGGTTGTTGTTTGCCAACGGTGTCGATACTCAAAAGGCTTGGCCTCATCAACACCGAGGAGAATAGTCGATCGATCGA
Organism: Zizania palustris; assembly: GCA_019279435.1. Taxonomy (NCBI): domain Eukaryota; kingdom Viridiplantae; phylum Streptophyta; class Magnoliopsida; order Poales; family Poaceae; genus Zizania; species Zizania palustris. The sequence goes on from JAAALK010000284.1 coordinate 32,386,520, forward strand.
TGGCAGCGCCACATCAGGAAAGCTGCAATGGTGCCCCAACGGGATCTTTACGAACATCAAAAAAAGATAGTACAACGGCTGCGATAGAGAGAACTGAAAGCATAAAAGTACAACGAGAAGATTGATTGGCCCCGAAGTATCAAAAGTGAATGACGAATGAAAGATAAGGCCAATCATGATGGCAAGAGAAATGTAGGGGTAAACATAGATTGGTTTCGGAGGTTGTCAGAACACCCTTCAACGAGACTGCTACTTCGACCGCACGCTCCGTCAGCAGACTTCGTCACGACAGCTTCGCCACGCTCGTACTCTGCTCCGGACGAAGTCACGTTTGAACGTTGCGCCTGAGTCACCATTCTGTATCTTACTGTATCAGAGACTTCGCGTCGAACCCCGCTGTTCGGAGGTGATTGTTGCGTCCAGATCCATTCAAAGTTCATCTTTGGCCAGATCAGTCCGAATGCCAAAGGTACCCTTCGGCGGGACACTTCGCACCAGACGCCGAAGGTACACTTCGGCGGCCCCCTTCGCACCATACTTCGAAGCAGACAGGCTCCGACCGGTTTGCTGATTTATTCTGTTTAATATATTTCTTTTGGCTAATTGGATTATTTCTATGTGATCTGATTACCTGGCGACTCCACCCCCTTACCATGGCTAAGGGTTGTCAGAACGCGATATCGGTGTTGTGTTATGCTTAGGCTTGTCCCTAAGTATCCGCACACTTTTGGATCGTCGAACTGACCCAAGTGCGAGGGCACGTTTTCATGTCAACAATACTTCAGAAATGTTTTGTTGTATTTTATCCACCTGTTGGCATATCTTTTTACAAGTTCTATAATCAAATCTCTGGAGAAACTCTGGTTGAGGTTTTTCTCTCTAGCTTCATGTCTGTTGTGTCACTAGTTTCAGGATCAACATCTTGTATGTTTTTGAACAACTGTTTCTATATGTGCCAGCTATCTCCTGCAGTAAAGTGCATCTCAAATTGATTCTGATCATGCTTCATAGTAGTTGTGCTATGATCTGGCTCAACAAATTCAATTCTGTGACTATTTGCTTTGTGGATTGTTGTCTGAAATTGTCTATGGATAAAATTAGAGATGAATATCTGTGTTAAGTCTGGTTGAGGTCAGATCAAACTTCTTGTGGTTCAGTACTGAATTGTTTGGTTGATTGGTTGGAGAATAGGTTCATATGTTAGAGGTGTCTCTTGGTTGAAGGTTCTTCAGAGTTTTCATCTACTTCCTGTTTTTTTGTGAAGACTAGTCTGTTGTTGTTTCAGTTTCACTATACTCTGCAGTTTTTTGTTTTACTCATTTACTACATGTCTTGATCAGATTAGCAGTGAGTCCTTGTCCTTTGAATGTAAATTCTGATTGAACAAAAGCTGAAGATAAGAATGAAATAGTGCTGCAATTCTCTAAATGAAAGTTAATTTGTTGCTTTTCAATCTGAACCATTTTTGATCAGGAACTAGACTATTCAGTGTCAGAATTATGTCAAGATTGTTTTTGAGGACTGTTTTAAATTTCTATAATAAAATTACTCTCTGTCTGAAAGTATTAGTTCTATAGTATTCAATGATTGTTGCTATCTGATTCAGATTTGAGGGAATTCTGTACATGCTTCTGAAATATTTTGCCAAACTTTAGTTTGTGAGCAGCAGAGCTATAATTGTTATTTATAATCTGATTTTTCTCAAGTTGAAAGTGAGTCAGTATGGTTAATCTGAAATGCTGTGAAAACTGAAAGAGGAATCAAAGTTTTGCTCAGTTTCTCAAACAAAATCAGAGAAAAACCCTGTAAAATTGGTTCTGTTCTGATTTAGTGGTCTGGCGTTTCTCGGACGCGCTACAGTGTTGTCGGCAAAAATTGTTTAGCGTTAAGCTTTCCTGTTTCAGCAAGTGAATCAATTGTGTGATTGAGATAACACTTGAATTCATTGATTATCAAAACTGGAAGTGGTTAGAGCTGAAATTTGCATAAATCTTGTGACTCATTTAATTCATCATCTGATTTCTGATTTTGAAATTGACTTGTTTTTAAACTTGTTTTCAAGTGGTTATCTAGTTTGATATTGCAATCTTGTAGAGGTGTGTTGGGTGATTTGATCAGGCCATCACATTCGAAAGAAAGTGTTGAGGCGCCTATTCACCGCCCCTCTAGTCGCCATTCCGATCCCACACAAGGCAAGTCCCGAAGGAGAAATTATAACAAAGATTATTATAAAGGACAGTAAAGACTATCCCTTCCAGTTTGGCAAAGAATTGCCTTCGAAAATCGCTACTTCACTGGAACAAGTAGTTAGAGAGAATTTGGATGTCTTTGCTTGGTCCGATGAAGACATTTCGAGAGTTAATCGCAATATCTTTGAGCACAGTTTGCTTGTGAACCCAAGGGTTCGGCCTGTTCGGTAGGGGCTCTAAAAATTATCATCAGAAAGGGCAAACCTTGCTAAGGCAGAAGTTGAAAAATTGTTAAAAGCTGGGATTATTAGAGAAGTAGCTCATACGGAGTGGTTAGCCCACCCAGTATTCGTCAAAAAGGCCTCCGAAAAATGGCGCATGTGTATTGATTTTACATCCTTGAATAAAGCATGCCCACATGACCCCTACCCCATGCCCCGTATAGATCAATTAGTTGACTCCACTGCTGGTTCAAAGCTGTTGAGTTTCCTCGACGCGTATTCTGGATATCATCAAATATGGTTAAAACGCGAAGATGAAATCAAAACAAGCTTCGTAACTCCTTCGGGAGTCTTCTGCTATGTAAGAATGCCCTTCAGCTTGAGAAATGCCGGAGCAACTTTTTCAAGATTAATTGCAAAGGCTCTAGGTCACCAAATAGGCTGTAATGTCGAAGCCTATATTGATGACATTGTAATAAAGAGTGCTTTAAAGCACCAGCATAGTCTAGACTTAGCAGAAACATTTGAGAGCCTCCGAGCATGTGGAGTCCGCCTCAACTCTAAAAAATATATCTTTGGAGATCAAGCTAGAAAATTGTTAGGGCATTTAGTTTCGAGTAGGGTAATCGAAGCTATCCCAACTCAAATAACTTCACTATAAAGAATGGCTCCGCTAGTGAATTTAAAACAGGTTCATAAGCTTACTGGATGCCTTGCAGCACTCAGCATATTTCTAGCAAGGTCTGTAGAGCGAAGCCTCCCCATATTCAAAGCATTGAAAGGGTCCGAAGATTTTGCATGGACACCGGAGTGCCAAAAGAGTTTTGATGATATTAAAGATTATCTCGCAACCTCGCAACACTCACTGTGCCCATGGCAGATGAAACCCTTCTTCTTTACCTTGCAGCTACCGGCTCCGCTGTTAGTGCAATCCTTGTTAGAGAAGTAGATCTCAATGGGAAGTTGGTACAAAATCCAGTATATTTTGTATCCGAAGCTTTATCAGGAGCAAAAATAAGATACTTCGAGCTCGAAAAATTCACTTATGCTCTGGTGATGGCTTCAAGGAAACTGCGACATTATTTCTTAGCGCATAATATAATTGTACCAACTTCTTATCCTTTGGGAGATATGCTTCGAAGCAAAGATTCTATAAGGAGAATCAGGAAAATGGCCGTCGAGCTAGCACCCTTCGACATCTCCTTTGTAGCAAGGACAACAATTAAGTCACAAGTGGTGGCAGATTTTGTAGCAGAATGGACTCCGTCTGCAGTCTGGGCTCCAGAAAAATCAAGCGAAGGAATATGGACCATATACTCCGATGGAGCTTTTCAAGCATCCAGAGCAGGTGTTGGAGCAGTGATAATTTTACCTTCAGGACAAAGAGCAATGTACTCCGCAAGGCTCAATTTTAAGTCCACCAATTGCAGAGTACGAGGGAATTTTGCTAGGACTTTGAAAGGCACATGCTCATGGTGCTACAAGAGTTGTTATAAAAACAGATTCTCAAATTCTAGCAGGGCACATTGATAAAAGTTTTCAAGTCAGGCATCCACAACTTGCTAAATATCTAGAAGAGATCCGTAAGATCGAAGTAGCATTCAAAGGGGTTTCTGTCCGAAGTATACCAAGAACTAACAATGCACAAGATGATATCCTGGCAAAAGCTACAGCCGGAGCCATAGATATTCCATAAGGGGCTTTTTATGAAGAGCTTACTTCGCCTTCGGTGCCCCAACTCCCTCCTGTGGAGGTCCTTTGCATTCCGAACACTGACTGGCGGAGTTCGATCATGGAATTACTGCAAGGTGAAGCCAACTTACCCGAAGGCCTGAAGCTTTCAAGATTGCAATTAAGAGTCCGGAATTATCATATTATCAACGGTATTCTTTACAAGGCCGGAGTATGTTCCCCCCTATTCCGATGTATTTCTCAAGCCGAAGGCCAAGATATACTCCGAGAAATTCATGAAGGCCTTTGTGGTAGCCATCTTGCCCCTCGAGCTTTGGCAGGAAAAACACTTCGCCAGGGGCTTTATTGGCCTACAATAGTAGCTGATGCGGAGGCCTTGGTCCACACTTGCCAAGGTTGTCAATGGATGGGAAGACAAAGTCATCGTCCGCCAACACCTCTTCAAGTTATTGCTCTAGTTTGGCCCATGGCCAGATGGGGCATGGACCTCATTGGCCCCTTTCCAATGGCAAAAAGAAGTTTAAAATTTGCGGTGGTAGCAATTGAATATTTTTCCAAGTGGGTCAAAGCAGAACCCTAAGGAGCCATGCTGAAGAGCGTGGGCCTCATGGCTCTAGATGTGATGAGTCATTGTCAACGATAGTCAAAGAGGACAGAAGAAGAGAGGTGATCTGCTGCGTCTGGGCCGCGTGTGACTCAGGTATACGGGTAGTGAGCGACTGTCGGGCAGAGGGGCCGTGAAGTCGGGCTGGCCCAATCCGGGCACACGGGCTAGGAGCAGCAGAGGATCCACTGGGCTGTTGACCAGGATTGACTCAGGTACATGGGCGGCGAGCGATTGCCGGGCTGAGGGAGCTGCAGAATTGGGCCGGCCCAATCTGGGTACCTGGTGCAAAGCTGGTGGACGCTTTGTCAATTTCGGCGCAAAACTGACGACCGCTGATCTTGGAACAGACCGTCCAGAAGTGAAGCCGTAGTTGCTACGAAAGCTCCGCTTCCGGATAAGTCATCTGTAAATAGGAGTTTTACTATTTTGTCCTTAGGCCCACAGTCAGTCAGTCGAGTCTGTAAAAATATCCTAAGGGCAGTTGGGTCTTTTCCTTTTATTTCAGCGTTTGTAAAAAACCCTAAGGGTCTGGTGGAATATTCTAGGCTGATCGAGCTGCCTATAAATAGGGCCCCAATCCCTAGGGTTAGGTCACCCTTTTCTGAAATCATTTTTAATCAAGAGATTGGGTCACATTTTTGTCTTTTTCCTGTTCCGTCTCCTGGGTGCGCCGCCAGCAAGTTTCTGTTCTCCCTGTTCATCGCACGTTCTTGCTATTTCCCTTCGATTCGTGTGGGGAAGGATTCCATCCGGGTGCAAATCTCTCTGTGCTCCAATCCTCTCGCTATGAAGCTTTTCCCTGGTTGCTTCGGTTTTGTGTGCATAGGTTCATGCTTCTCATAGTCTTCTAGTCTCAAGCTTGCTGCCTCTCTGTTCTTAACTGTAGTAATGTTTGTCTTTTGAGATTGGTCTTGTCTTGCCTTTTTGATCAAGAGAAGAGAGAAGCACACACGTTTTTGTGGTTTCTGGCGGAGGTCGGAACTCTGTAGTAAATCTTTATTCGAAGTCTTGTTGTTCCATGAAACAGACTTCGGTCTAGCTTCGGTCTAAGTTTCGAAGTCCTAGCCTGAGATCTCTGATTCGAAGCTAGACCCAGCTTCCAAGGCTTCGAACGATTATTCTTGAACAGACTTCGTTTTTGGTTCACTATCGAAGCCCCTGCCTATGCGTTAGTGCGATCGAATGATTTCGAAGTATTCCTTGCGAAGTCCTTCTAATACTATGTTTTTAGCTTCGATGTTTATTGCTTGAAGTCTCTAATTCGAAGCTAGCACCAGTTCGAAGGGTTCCTGTTATACTGTGTATTCGAAGTTGACCTCTGAACTGTCTTTTGGCCTGTGACTAGGGATGAAAACGGAGCGGAAACGGACGGAAATGAGTGCTATCATATCCGTTTCCGTATTTTTTTACGGAAACGAAAACGAATACGGATATACCGGAAACAGATACGAAAACGGATATCATCGGAAACGAATACAGACCGAATAAGGAGCGGATACGAATACGAAACGGAATATCTATCGGAATTATAAAAAACCCTTAATATATGAAAAAAGTACGATAAACAAATAAATAGATTCAATTTACACACATATTAATAAATGATAAATACATATAATAAAGTAAAAACAAGTTTTATTTTATTTGTAATGAATATATATTATTTATTTTTAGAAAATAATTATATATTAATTTAAATTAAATTGTTTAATATTTTATGAATAGAATATAGTTTAAATTTTATATAATGTAAAAAAGTAAAAGCTAATATTCTATATAATGCAGTAAAAAACTGTGAAAATGGAAACTTTCCATTTTTGTTATGCGGAATATTCCGTTTCCGTATCCGTTTCTATCGGAAACCGTTGTTCTGTTTCCGTTGTTCCGTTTCCGCTCCGTAATTTTCCGTATCCGTTTCCGCATAACCCTCTCCGTTTCCGTTTTTTCCCGGAACGGACGGAAACTTTCCGCTCCGTTTTCATCCCTACCCGTGACCTTTGGTTGTGCGAAGTACCCCTGATTACTTAGTGCACTTTGGCATTGTTTTCGAAGGTTCAGTGCATTTCTCTGCAGCACAGCATACTTCTCAGAACAGTGCTTGTTTTGAAGTTCTACTTAGTTTGCCTCACTGTTTTTCTTTGCACTTGTTCGAAGTTTTTGTTGTTCGAAGTATACTTCGCATAGTATACTTCGTCAGCTAGAACAGACTTCGTCAGCTTGTTCAATACACTACTTGTTTGAAGTGCACGGTTCGAGTTCTTGTTTTTTGTTTTCGAACTCTGTGGGCTTCGAAGTACTGCCTCGTCTCCGTCAGCCTTCGCACTTCAACTTCGAAGCAGACTTTGGCACACTTCAGGCTTCGACGTTGCAGGCTTCGATCGACAACTTTCGACTTCGTCAGCCTTCAACAAAGGACTCAGAAGCAGGCTTCGACACTGCGAAGCAGGCTTCGTCAAGTACCTTACTGGAGACAACCGTGAATAGTAACTTCTCATCTCCTTTTAATATTCACACGAAGTCTTTGCTGTGATGGTTTATCTCTGAGTACTTTGATCTGCCCATGTTTTAACTGCTTTTGTTATTCTGCCTATTAGCACTGTTGGTGTTTCTTGTCTAGAACATCGGTTGTTTCTAGGCTAGATACTTTTAGGTTTTGGCAATGTGTTCACGTTTTTGCTGCTTAGTCTTTTGAGGTGCGTTGGGTGTTGGGAGCAGGCCATTGATTCGAAAGAATTTTTTTAGGCGCCCATTCACCCCCCCTCTGGTCGCTACCTTCGGTCCTACAAACCCCTCATAGCTATCACTTCAAAAAATGTACAAAAATTATTCTGGAAGAATATTATATGTAGGTTCGGAGTGCCTCCACAACTGACAATCGACAATGGCACCCAATTTGATGCCGAACCCTTTAGAGAGTTCTGCAAAGGTCTTGGCATAGAAATGTGTTTTGCAGCTGTTCGCCATCCTCAGTCTAACGGAGCCATCGAGCGAGCTAATGGTAATATTTTATCAGGTCTGAATCGAAGGATAGTAGGATTGGAAATGGGACTGTGGACCGAAGAGCTCCCAAAGATTTTATGGTCCATTCGGACCACTCAAGCAAGGTCCATAGGTTTTACTCCTTTTAGATTACTATTTGGAGATGAAGCCATGACACCGACAGAGCTTAAAGGAGGATCTCTTCACACCACCGAACCTGAAAAAGAAGATGAAAGGCAAGTTTCACTAGATTTAATGGAAGAAACAAGGCTTCGAGCTATTGCAAATCTGACAAAGTATCAGCATCAAATGAAGACTTGGTATGACCCGAAGATTAAACTTAATGAACTTAAACCAGGCCATTTAGTTTTGTGAAGCATTATAGCACCAGGGAAATTAGGAAATAAATGGGAAGGTCCATATATCATCCTTCGTTCAGGACGCCCTGGTTCTTTTAAGTTAGCTAATTTAGAAGGTGAAAAATTGAAGCATGCCTGACATGCAGAGCACCTTAAGAGATATTTTGCATAGGGGCTCCTTGTAATAATTTGTAAACACTTTCTAAATAAATAAAGCTCATGGTTTGGATAATGCCTACTTCTCAAACATTCCCTACTTCTAGTGGATGCACTAGAAGAACGGAGTTGATTGCGAAGGAAAGTGTAATTCATTTGAACCAAATTTATGGACTTCGAACCATTGGTTCGAAGCTTCCGACAAGGCGGGAAAGTCGCAAAAAATGGATTCCAAGCCACCAGCTTGAAAGCATCCGTAAAAGAGTCCAAAGAGACCAAATGATACAGATTCCAAGATCTGGCTTGAAAGCATTTGTAAAAAGAGTCCAAGGAGACCACAAAAGTGGATTCCATCCCACCGGTTTGATAGCATCCGTAAAAAGAGTCGAAGGAGACCAAACAAAACAGACTCCGAGCTGATAGCTTGAAAATGTCTATAAAAAGAGTCCAAAGTGACCATTGTAATCGAATTCTAATGTGTCCGAAAAGGAGTCCGAAGTGACCACATTCGAAAAAAGGGTACTAAGTCACCAGTTTTCAGACTCCAAATTAGTAGAGTCGGAGATATTTTCGAGGTCTTTAGTGACCATTTTAGGACTCAGTCATTAATCTTTAATATGATAAGGGGATCCGAGCCTCCAAAATTGTACTCCTAACTAACGTTATCTTCGTTGTGCGTAACCACCTTCGATCAAATTTTGGAGGTACTTACCCCCAAAGAGGGGCTGGGAAGTAGTGAGACAATTTTTAAACTTTCTAGTTTATATTAGTTAAACAGATTACATTACATCATGAAAAATCTATATCTATTCCAAGAAGGAAATGAAGACCTCTTCGATCCCTAGAGTTACTTTCAGAATTAGCCTGACTTCGAAGGCGACTTGTCCCGGAGCCTGGAGTTGTTAGAACTTTGCGCTTAACCCTCTTCCCTTCTTTCGAAGCTCGGAAGTCTTTCTGTTCTTGTTGAAGTTCAGCCCAGGTCTGAAGTCGTTCGGGGCTCCTTTCCCAGCTTCGAAGTCGTTCGAGACTTTTATTTACTTGCTCTTCTTTAGCATTTTCTTCGTCAGACCATTTAACGTCCTCTGAAGATGAAGTTTCTATACTAGCTTCCTTTTCCTCCTTTTTAATATAAGCTAATACTTCTTTACATATATTGGGTATAACCTCCCCAGAGCTTCCCCGAGGAATTGAAAATCGAGGATGCCTATGAGGTCTTAAAGCTTCGAAGGTGGCCCATTGTACGCGAAGTTCTTCATTAATCTCTAACACTTCGAGCTCATCCAAAAAAGATTGGGAAGCCTAAAAACATTTCCAAATAAGTCTTTTCATTCAAAATGTTGGACCGGAAACGGCGACCAGAGGGGGGGTGAATGGGAGCTTTTAAAATTTCGGGCTAAAAACTAGCCTTCGGTTTCAGTTCTGTCTTCTGCGGAACAGGCTTCGAACTCAACCTTCGGAGTTCTGGTTCGGAGGTGCTTTGACAGCTCCGAACACAGGCTTCGCAGGTGCAAAAGTTCAAGCCAAGAAGACTTCGCTCCACTAACAACCCTCGAAAATCTACTCTGCTAAGTCAGTGCAGGCTCCGCACACAAGGTGCTTCGAGCAGGCTTCGCACTTCACCCTTCGCAAGAGTGGACACCCCACTGAGGACTTTCGACCAAGTACTTGGCGGCAGCAACTGGTGCTGGGCTTCGTACACGAAGGTCTAAACGCACACTAAATGACTTCGTTAGGGGCTTCGACACAAGAAGCAAAACGGGCTTCGATCAGGGCTTCACTAGTAAGCAGCGAGGTCTTGCCTCCTGTTACACAGAGCGACAGCACACTGAAAAACACACTTCGCACAAAACACCCTTCGCCTAAACAGGCTCGGTGTACTAAAACTAGCGAGGTATGTAACGCGAGCTCAAGCAAAAAGCACAAAGAAACAGGGCTTCGCCGCTTGAACAAGGAACACAATAAAATTGAACTCTAGATGAATACAACGAAGTGTGTGGCTACAGGAGCTCAACAGTAAATGCTCAAAGTGTTAAATGTTACCTACCGAGCCCCCATATTTATAGCCCACATTTCACCCAAAGGAAGTGACTACTTTACCCCTAGGGTTTACATTGGATTTGTCTCTACAGAACTAAGGGGTACAAAAGGTAGTCCACTTTATTGGAGGCTTCTCTGTCAGCCTTTGCAGAGGGGACAGCGCCAGCTTTTTGCAGAGCAGACACTATCAGACTTGCAGCCTTTGACTTTTCAGAAGCCCCCCATCGCACGTGAGGGGTGCGGTAGCTTCGGTGAGAAGCGTTGAGCCAGATGGCCTTCGCTTCACCGAAGTCAGCCTCCGATACAGTGATGGTTTTGAGCCGAAGCCATCAAAGCCCTTGGGCCTTCGCACCAACACCTCCGGAGTGGACCACCACGGCTTCGCAGCTACTCCCAGCTCGAACTCCGTCAGTCCGTGTACCGAAGCCATGCAGGACGAAGCACCACAAGACAACCACACTCCGGAGCTAGCCTCGCTCCGAAGCCTTCCACACTCCGAAGCCCCACCTTCGGAGTACCACCCTTCGAAGTCCCTCCTTCGTCCAAGGCCTCCGCACGAAGCATTCCATGAGCACTTTGTCGCAGTGTCTCTCCCCGAGCACACTCGTCAACGAGCCTCACCCGGACCATGCCTTCGATGAGCCTGTCAATCACTCATCACAAACACCGAAACCAACACTTGGTTTCTCAATCTCCCCCTTGATGAGTGCATTGACAACCAACTTTAAGATCAAGAAAAATTAAACGACTTTCAGCACACAAGTGACCATAAAAACTCAGAAAAGAGCCAAATCATGTCACTTGATAGAAGAATTTTCCTCCCCCTTTTTCAAAAGAGTAAAAGCCCCTTCGGCAATAAAAACTCCCCCTGAGTTAAGTTTTCCCCCTTTGGCAACAAATAACCTTCTCCCCCTTTATGTCAAATTTTCTCCCCCTTTGGAAATTATGCCCCCTTGCGGCAGAGAACGAAGCAAATCTCTTCCCCTTTAGGAATTTCTCCCCCTTTGGCAATGCAAGCATCAAGGAGCATGTAAAAGATGCAAAGCTTTGAAATGAGTAGAATTGCAAAGACATATGAAGCAAAAATATGCCAACAATAACACCAATGATCATGGGCTCAGCTCAAATTAACATTCTCTAAAAACATGATGAAGCATGTGATTTGATCATTTTTTGAAAGAAAAGCATCACCACTTTAGGCAAGGAAACTAGACAAGTAAGAGCAAGGACTGCGCAAAGCTAGTCAATTTCTACTCTAGACAGACAAGTCCAGTTCAAATGGAGCATGAAAAGCAACCTTGATGATCAATGAATTTTGTTGTTCTTTGCTTAGTGCCAGGGGTTATTTGTTTGTCCACCTTATACTTTCCAATCAGGCCAAGCCTAGGCATGAAAACCATAAGAAGCTTAAGACAATGATTTTGGCATACACTACACTATTCCAGTTCAGACCAAAGTGCAATGGAAAGCAGTAGAGAATAGGGTAGTGCGACAAACAAACCCACCTGGATCTTTTCACTTAAAGCATGCAAATCATGGTGTTTTTGATCTCAATTAAGTGAATCATTTTGTTTAACACTTGATGAATATCCATGAGGATGAAGAACAATTTTTTTTAAGTTGCAATTTTTAGCATCCAATGAACAGTGTCTTGCTATCAAGCAGATAAAAGATAGCTAAAGCAGTCCTGCCTAAACATGCTAGATTCAAAACTAAGCAGTGAGCACGATTTGATTTTGAAAAGAGAACATCATGCACATGAATGTTTTAGATAAATTAAAAAGAGCTGAGCTGTCATGATTTCATGAATTATAATCAGGCATATAAATGCAAAAGATGTGAATGCAATTTCAACACAATTAGCAAATGCACATCCATCTAAAACTGCTCCCCTCACAAAATGCCGTAAGGGTGACAAATACCAAGTTCCCCACGCAAGTAAGCAAATCGAGAAGCATCGAGGGGTTTTGTAAAAATGTCGGCAAGCTGGTGTTGGGTATCAACATATTGAAGTTCAATATCACCCTTCTCATTGTGATCTCTGAGAAAATGATATCTCACATCAATGTGTTTGGTTCTGGAGTGCTGAACCGGGTTGTTTGCAATACAAATAGCGCTAGTGTTATCACAGAAAAGTGGAACACTCTTATAATCTAACCCGAAATCCCGCAAAGTGGAAACCATCCACAGAATCTGAGAGCAACAGCTAGCTGCAGCAACATATTCGGCCTCAGCCATCGATTGTGCAACACTAGACTGTTTGCGGGAAGACCAGCAAACCAGAGAAGTACCCAGAAAATGACAAGTACCAGAGGTACTCTTTCTATCAATCCTACACCCAGCAAAATCCGCATCGGAATAACCTCGAAGACATAAAGATGAAGATGCTGAATACCATATGCCAAATTCGAGGGTATGTTTGAGATACCTTAAGATGCGCTTTACCGCTTGGCGGTGCGAAGCTCGTGGTGAAGCCTGAAAACGAGCGCACAGACATACTGCGAAGTGTATGTCCGGCCTCGTGGCAGTCAAGTAGAGGAGGGAGCCGATCATGCTTCGGAACTCTTTCTGATCTACGGCTTCTCCATCTTCGTCAGGATCCAATGCTACAGATGTAGCCATTGGAGTGGCGAGGGGCTTCGCATCGGACATGTCAAACTTCTTGAGCAGGTCCTTGGTGTACTTTGTCTGGTGGACAAAAGTACCTTGTTTGCTTTGCTTGATTTGCAAACCAAGGAAAAAGGTGAGTTCACCCATCATAGACATTTCAAATTCCCTGCTCATGGTATCTGCAAACTCGGCAACCAAAGCATGAGAAGAGCCACCAAAGATGATATCATCCACATAAATCTGAACTAGGAGGAAATCTTTGCCATGCTTGAGAGTAAACTGGGTTTTATCAACAGAGCCCATCAAATACCCCCGCTCAAGCAGAAAAGACTTAAGTCTATCATACCAAGCCCGAGGGGCCTGCTTGAGTCCATAAAGAGCCTTATGGAGTTTAAGGACTTTATGTGGGTACTTGGGGTTTTCAAAACCAGGAGGTTGTTTTACATAAACATCTTCACCTATGAAGCCATTAAGAAAAGCAATTTTGACATCCATTTCATAGAGTTTGAATCCCCGGGATGTCGCAAAGGCAAGCAAAATCCTAATGGCCTCAAGGCGAGCAACAGGTGCAAAAGTTTCTGTAAAATCAATCCCTTCTAGTTGAGAAAAGCCCTGAGCTACAAGTCTAGCCTTGTTTCTAACTATAGTCCCATCCTCCCCTTGTTTGTTTTTGAAAATCCATTTTGTTCCAATGAAATGAACATTTGGTGGAGGATCAACTAATGACCAGACTTGGTTTCTCTCAAAATTTTCAAGCTCTTCATGCATGGCATTGATCCAACTAGAATCAGAAAGTGCATGACTAACATCTAAGGGCTCGAAAGAAGCAACAAAAGCGGAATCAATGAAATGAGCATGAGAACGTGTTACCCTTTGATCAAGCTCTCCAATGATCTACTCGGGAGGGTGCATCCTTTGAACATGATGTGGAGCCTCGCGGCGAGATGCAGTCTCCCTCTCAACTTGTGCGTTGGTGTGGTCCAAGATGACCGATGTCGAGGTAGTCGCTTCGGGACCTCGTGCCGAAGTAGTTGAAGCGGGGTCAGCTTCGGGGGTTGATGTCGAGGGTAGTAGGGGTTCATCCTCGAATTCTCCGGGATCTTCTTCTTCGAATAAGGTCTATTCCATGTCGTGTTCATTTGCCTGTTCAAAAGCAGAACTAACAGAGGGGGTTGATTCATCAAAAGTCACATCACATGACTCGATGACAGTGTTAGTCTCCAAGTTATAAACACTGATAAGAATGACCATGAGTAATGTAACCCAAAAAGATCCTGTCAGAAGATCGCAACTCAAATTTGTCCAAATTACCACGTTTTAGGATAAAGCAGCGACAGCCAAAAACTCGAAGATGAGTAACCTTGGGCTGTCTCCCAAAACGCAGCTCATAAGATGTTAAGTTTGAAATTGAGCGCAAGAATATACGGTTTGAGATGTAACATGCAGTGTTCATGGCCTCAGCCCAGAATTTTCTAGGAGTCCTATGCTCATCAAGCATCGTCCTAGTCATCTCAACCAAAGTGCGGTTCTTCCTCTCAACAACACCGTTCTGTTGAGTAACCCGCGGAGCAGAGAATTGATGTTCTATGCCGTGCTCCATGCAAAAGTCAACAAAGAGACTATTTTTGAACTCAGTGCCATTATCACTTCGAATGAATTTCAATGCACCTGGGAGTTCAGTAAAAAGTCTCAAAGCCAAGCTCCGAAAGTGTGAAAACACTTCATCCTTGCTGGCAAGAAAGAAGACCCAAGAGTAGCGAGAGAAATCGTCGACAATAACTAATACATACCACTTGCCGCCTAAAGAACTAACCCGAGAAGGACCTACAGTGTCCATATGAAGAAGTTCTCTGGGTTGTTCAGTCATCACTGTGGTGACTGGCGAATGCGAAGCAGCAATCATTTTTCCATGTCGACACGGAGCGCAAACTAAATTCTTCTCAAACTTGAGCTTGGGCAATCCTCGGATCAGACCTAGGGCGCTCAGACGAGCGAGCAACTCAAAGCTCATATGCCCTAGTCTCCTATGCCACTTCCAAAGCTAAGAAGTCGAATGTGCAACAAGACAATGAGAAGAACCAGATGACTCTGAAAAATCAGCTCCAAAAACTCTCCCAACTCTAAAGATCTTACACACCACAACGCCATCAGAATTGAGCACTTGCGAAGTATCGCGATGAAATCGCACTTCAAAGCCCTCATCAAGCAACTGAGATACAGACAGCAAATTGTATCCCAGGTTCTCAACCAAAGCAACATCTTTGAGAGTGAAATTCGAGTTAATTCTTACCACACTGTTGGCGTAAAAGATTACGCTAACAGGTTTCTGTAGAAAAGAAACTAACAAACGAAGTGTTTGTGAAGCAAACTGTTCTAAGCCTCCGAAAGGATAATAGCTTAGAATAGTTCGAAAGTGTGTATTGAATTACTTGTAATCGGTCCCTATTACAGGGTGAAATGGGGGGTATTTATAGGCCTAAACATTAAGGAAAAGACCTATTTACCCCTCTATTACAACCGACATTAAGGAAACTATTCGGTTTCCTTAATAGGGCTAAAACGGTAAAAGACTAATCTAATAGGATAGAAGATAAGTCTTCCATCTTAGCTGGCAGAAAAGATCCTGAAGGACTTTGGCCCGAAGACATACTTCGAACTAATGCCTGTCTTCGGGCTTCGAACGAGGTTCTGGGCATCTTCGAAGATGGTCTTCGGACAATCTTCGAACTGGTTTACTGTCTTTATGCTGCTTCGGCAATAACCCCGAAGATGAGATATTTTCCCCCAACACACACCTTTACCTTTCACTCTACTCCTTCGATTGTTTCCGAAGGTGATATGTTCCCTTTGCTTGGTTGTGGTGAGGCTGGAGAACCATGCCGCATCTCCGGTCATGTGGCGCGAACAACCGGAGTCCATGATCCACGTGCCCTCCAGGCCTCGATCTGTCGCCTACACATGATAAGAATATCTCGATCGCTCAGTGCTGGGGTGAGTGAAATAATGACGAGGCATCCAGCACTGAGTGACACGAGTAGTAGGCACAGTAAAAGTAGACGGTCTACGCACATGATAATCTGAATGATGCAAAGTGCGAGGTCTACCTACATGCAGTGATCGAAAAGCATGACGAGGTCTCCTACTCTGACGAGGTACAAAGCTACTCGCCCGAGGTCTAACACCATATGGAACATGGTGAACACCTCGAGGAGCAAAACCTCTCCGAGAAGCACGAGGAGCCTCGAAAACAGGACGAGAGTAGAACTCAGACTCATGCATACCTAAAGATGGGTAATGCATGTCCTGGTAACTCATCGCCTGTGCGCGTCGCTCATCCTTGATGCGACGAAAACAGAACCCAACCAAATGACCCGCCCGCTAACAGTAGGAACAGTGAAAAACTCTCCTCGGGGCACTCTCATGGTTCACAGGAGCAACTCTCACAGGCTCCTTGGGTTTCTTCTGAGTGGTTTTCTTGGGAGGATTTTTCTTGGCAGGAGGAGTGGTTTTCTTTGGTGGTTGGGTAGGCTTTTTGGCTGATGGGGTGTCTAACAGAGCTCTCTCTTTCTCTAGGGTAGTGGGAGAGGTAAAAACAGTTTTGGTCTTACTATCTGAAGGTATCCTCTCAAAACCCAAACCTAGAGCTACCCCTGCTCTGTCAGCACACAACTTGGTCTTGGCCAAGAGCAAATCCATCCTACCCTTTCCCTCAGTGCATTTATTAACCACAGAAAGAAGGTATTCATTTTCAGACATGAGGTTTTCAGCTCGCTCTCTAACAGTGCCTAGCTGGTCCTTAAGGGTGATGCAAGTGTCACACACAGGCTGCACATCCTTAGAACTACCGGCCCTCTCCAATCTAGCCTCTAAATCATGAACATGTTTATCACGTAAATTAATGCTCTCGCGCAATAATGAACAGTTCATGCAATCAATAACATCATGAGGTCTAGAATCCACCTCCAAAAGCTGCTTCTATGCAGTCTCAAGCTCAGATAGAGTTTGACCATGAACAGAACGCAACTGAGCAAGCTCACCCATGACAACAGAACAAGATTCACATTCAACATCATTAAACTTAGACTTAAGCATGACATATTCAGTGGAAACAGATTCTAGCCTAAGTCTAAGGTCTTTTCTTTCTCTAGCGGCTTGCACAAGCAATCTATCCTGACCAAGAACTACTTCATTCAGCTCATCTAATTTAATCAAAAGTTGATCAGATGATAGAGTTACCTCAGATGAGTCAAGCTCATCGCCGCTGAGATCGCTGTCGGCCATGAAGCAAAGGCCGATGAAGTCACGTCCCTTCTTGTCCTTCTTGTCCTCCTTCCTTGTGGACTCCTCCTCCTTAGAGCTCGACTCCTCAGTTGAGGAAGTGTCGATGTCACTGAGAGCAGCAACAAATGCTCTGGAAGCGGCTTTGGCTACTTTCTTAGCCATCTTGCCGCGCTTGCCCTTCACAAAAGGCTTCCTCTCCTTTTTGTGGTATTTGGGGCGCTCACTCTCATCTCTCTTCTTGAGCTTGGGGCAATTAGCCTTGATGTGAGAAGTGTCGCCACACTCAAAACAACCACTAAAACCACTTCTCCTCTGATCCTGTCTCTCATGATGAAAACGGGTGAACCTTCTGGCAATGAGAGCAAGCTCATCATCATCCAGAGTGTCCACCTGCTCCTTTGTGACGGAGACCAGGGAGGACAAAGCAAAACCATCTGCAAGAACACAAGTGCCAGATGTGCTTGGTTTCTGCAGTGGTGCCACGGCTAGTGCTAGAAACCAATGCCAATGGTTGTGGAAAAGAGCTTCTGTGCACTGCAAGAGATGCCTTGGCAATCTCTGTGGACTTCAGCTTGCTAAAGAGCTCATCACAGGTCAATGTGTCATAACCTGCAGACTCCTCAATGCTGGATATCTTCACTTCCCATATGCTACGGTCAAGAGCATAGAGAAGCTTGATAGCTCTATCATGATCATTGTAAGCAAGCGCCCCGTTGGATCGCAAGTTACTCACTATCGCATCAAAGCGAGAAAACATGGCATCTATAGATTCACCAGGTGCCTGCACAAACAGCTGATACTGTTGGTTATATGTGCTTTGGCGCCTGGCCTTAATCTGTGTAGAGCCCTCATGAAAAATAGTGAGTGTTGTCCAAATCTCCCTAGCAGTCCTAAGGTGCTGCACCCTATCAAACTCACTCCGACTCAAACCAATGAACAGTATGTTTCTTGCCTTCGAGTTGGCATTATACTGATCTTTTTCTGTTTGAGTGGTGCGAGTATCAGGGATGGAGTATTGTGAGTCCACAATCTCCCAAATTGCATTTCCTTGGCTCAACAAGTAAGCCTCCATGCGCACCTTCCAGAATGCAAAATTTGTCCCATCGAACAGAGGAATTTTACTGCCTCTATCCATGTCGCCAAAGGATCACAAAACCGGTTAAGGTCAACTGGTGATCTTAACCCGCTCTGATACCAATTGTTGGACCAGAAACGGCGACCAGAGGGGGGGGGTGAATGGGAGCTTTTAAAATTTCGGGCTAAAAACTAGCCTTCGGTTTCAGTTCTGTCTTCTGCGGAATAGGCTTCGAACTCAACCTTCGGAGTTCTGGTTCGGAGGTGCTTTGACAGCTCCGAACACAGGCTTCGCAGGTGCAAAAGTTCGAAGCCAAGAAGACTTCGCTACACTAACAACCCTCGAAAATCTACTCTGCTAAGTCAGTGCAGGCTCCGCACACAGGGTGCTTCGAGTAGGCTTCGCAAGAGTGGACACCCCACTGAGGACTTCGACCAAGTACTTGGCGGCAGCAACTGGTGCTGGGCTTCGTACACGAAGGTCTAAACGCACACTAAACGACTTCGCTAGGGGCTTCGACACAAGAAGAAAAATGGGCTTCGATCAGGGCTTCGCTAGTAAGCAGCGAGGTCTTGCCTCTTGTTACACAGAGCGACAGCACACTGAAAAACACACTTCGCACAAAACACCCTTCGCCTAAACAGGCTTCGGTGTACTAAAACTAGCGAGGTATGTAACGCGAGCTCAAGCAAAAAGCACAAAGAAACAGGGCTTCACCGCTTGAACAAGGAACACAATAAAATTGAACTCTGGATGAATACAACGAAGTGTGTGGCTACAGGAGCTCAACAGTAAATGCTCAAAGTATTAAATGTTACCTATCGAGCCCCCATATTTATAGCCCACATTTCACCCAAAGGAAGTGACTACTTTACCCCTAGGGTTTACATTGGATTTGTCTCTACAGAACTAAGGGGTACAAAAGGTAGTCCACTTTATTGGAGGCTTCTCTGTCAGCCTTTGCAGAGGGGACAGCACCAGCTTTTTGCAGAGCAGACACTGTCAGACTTGCAGCCTTTGACTTTTCAGAAGCCCCCCATCGCACGCGAGGGGTGCGGTAGCTTCGGTGAGAAGCCTTGAGCCAGATGGCCTTTGCTTCACCGAAGTCAGCCTCCGATACAGTGACGGTTTTGAGCCGAAGCCATCAAAGCCCTTGGGCCTTCGCACCAACACCTCCGGAGTGGACCACCACGGCTTCGCAGCTACTCCCAGCTCGAACTCCGTCAGTCCGTGTACCGAAGCCATGCAGGCCGAAGCACCACAAGACAACCACACTCCGGAGCTAGCCTCGCTCTGAAGCCTTCCACACTCCGAAGCCCCACCTTCGGAGTACCACCCTTCGAAGTCCCTCCTTCGTCCAAGGCCTCCGCACGAAGCATTCCATGAGCACTTCGTCGCAGTGTCTCTCCCCAAGCACACTCCTCGACGAGCCTCACCCGGACCATGCCTTCGATGAGCCTCGACTTCTGAGACCTTCGTCGGGTACCTTCGAATGTCTCCCTCCGGAGCACACTTCGAACTCCTTGCCTCCGCAGAGGACTTGATCCATCCAACTCCGAAGTCACTCCATTCGGAGTACCTTCGAAGTGCCTCACCTCTGAGGACTTTGTCTCGGAGTACCTTCACCCGGAGCCACGCTCCGCACTCTCTGCCTTCACCTGGCGCACCTCGACCCGAGGACCGACCCGGACCCCTTCGCTGCCACCGTGACGGAGCTCCCTGCTCCCCTGGCATCAAGCCTCCCGCTTGACCCAGGTTCACCTGCTGCGAACCTATCAGTCGCCTCCGAAGTCCCTGCGCACCACAGACAAGCAGACAAGTGTATCCAGTACTCCGGAGACCTCTCCGGGTTAGCAACCTCCGGCACACACTACGGTGTACCGCCCAAAGTACCGAACCCTTCGGTACACACCTAGTCATCGTGTACTGTCGGACCCCTCCGACACGCACACTTCGCTGCAACAGCTGCAGCACCAAACCACCAAACACCCTTCGGTGAAACCACCTCCGAACACCCTTCGGAGGCCCAACCTCCGAACCCCCTTCGGAGGTACCCTCCTCCGAACACCTTCGGAGGTACCCCTTCGAAACAGAGGTAACAACCTGTCAATCACTCATCACAAACACCGAAACCAACACTTGGTTTCTCACAAAAGATAATAAAGTATAAGTTTTTTACATAATCGAGGTCCTAACGAGAGCTAAACCTTCGGGTCCGAAGGAGGCTTGCTGCTTGAAGGCTACAACCGCGCTTGTTTTTGATGGAGTCCTTCATCAATCCATGTTTTGATAGCCGATCAACCTTCAGCTCTCCCAGATGGTTGAAAGACCTCCCAAGTTTTGGCCACATTAGTAGAGGGAGTCAGGAGTCGGTTGTCGCCAAAATTGACGGGCGCTGCTTCAGGCTCCGGTGCAACGGATAACCCAAGATCTTCGTAGTAACGAAGTAGTCTGAGAGCAGCTACTTGGCCAGAGATCTATCTGTACCGAGTACCCACTGTCTTCATAGTCTTCGCCACTGCTTGGATCATCTTCAACCTCCGCAGCAGAGAGTCATTGCCAGTCGAAGAAGAAGCGCAAGAAGTGCCAAAGTACTCTAGGACACCCCGATGGGCGTCCATGGTATCCGAAGCCATCTTCTCGCACTTTATCTTCTCTTCAGAAAAAGTGTTCTTTGACAAAGTCAGCTCATCTGTCAGAGATGAGAGTCTAGCTGCCTCCGTCATCAAAGAATTCTTTTGTCCGAGCAGTATTTTGGCCTCCTCCATCAATTTTAGTTGCTCCTCTCAAAGCCTGACCATTTCAGATCCCGTAGTTGCTTGCTCTCCCCATAGCTTTTCTACTTCAGCCCGAAGAACAACTCGCTTAGCCTCGAGCTCTTTATTGGCAGCCTCCAAGCTAGTCCTAGCGTTTCTTTCTGCGGCTACCATTTCTTCCAAGCTTGAAGTACGAATCTCGGAGCTAACAAGACTCCCTTGAAGAGCTATTACTTTCTCCTTGAGCTGGTGGCATTCTAGCTCATGTGATATAGCCACAACTCGAGCTAGATCTACTTGCTACGAAGAAAGAAAAAGAGCAATGTAAGTAAATTATTTACATATGTTTGAACTAATTCTATTTTTGCATATACTTCGTACCTGGTAGGCTGCACGATCCAAAGTTGCATCTAGCTCCAACCCCTCAGCTTCCCCAAGAGTGGAAACCAAGTCAGTCTCCCCAACTTCGTGACTAGCCCGAGCCAAAGGCTTTAGCAAAGTCTGAATTCCAGTCCTCCGCTCCAAGAAAGGAGCTAGGAGGGGGAGCCTTGACAAGGCACTCTGGTCATCTTCGTTTGGAGATGGGCCGGAGCGCAGCGAAGCATCTTCGGAGGCCTCTGTGGATTGACCCCGGCCCCATCCGTAGATTCTGACGGGGTCCACCCTAGAACAGGAGCAGGAGCAGGCGAAGGCCCACCTTTACCTTTACCTTTCCTAGGACCCATCTTCATAGCTACTTCAAGAATTGGCTTCGGAGACACGACAGCCTCCGGCACAACTTCCGTAGCGGGAGTCACCTCCATTGGAACCGATACTATGAAAACCAAAGGTATATGATATTGCATAAATTTTGCAGGACACAAAAAGGAACAAGAAAATGTACTCTGCTAAAGCTTACCTTCGACATTTGACTGCCGAGCGAGCATTGGACTGCTCAGAGGCTCGAACATTTGGCCGAAGTCCTCTTCGGACTCCGGGCTTCGAACCGAAGGATTAGCTGCCGAGACTTCTTCGACCACTACAGCTATCACTTCGTCCGGAGACGAGACTTGGGTGCCCACCGTCTCAACTCCGCCTTCTCCCATAGCAGGAGCATCTACTTGGCCAGGCAGGACGTTCTCAGTCTCTACCTGTTTGGGTTTGTCTTCAGCGACAGGCGCTGCCACCACTTCATCTTGAGCAAGGACTTTAGCTCCCATCCGTGACTCTTCATCCCCTGTTAGGAGGGCTTTGAACTCCCATCCCATTTCTCTGTTTGCTTCATCTTCAAATGACTCTGAAGATGAAGTTGTGGATTTAGAAGGAGCAAGGCCTTCGGTTTTCGGGCCACCTTTTTCACAGGCGTCTTGGCTGGCGCTGAAGTCCCTGCTTCAACTTTCCTCTTCTTCGGACCTTGGTCGGAACTGGTCCAGTCCGGAAGAGTGGGAGATTCAACTCCGAGTACACTCCATACTCGATTGAATCGCTCCCATCTGCCAACCATTTTCACCCTCCACTCCTTTTCTACAGGCGTAGGAACCCTGAGGATCTTCTCCGAAGTTCGGACAATTTTCTCCGAAGTGAGGGTGGCACGTGGAGCTAAAAGATAAGATTTCCTTTTAGTTACATCATTTTTATAGAATCAATACTACATGTAAAACATTTTGTAGGACATTCGAGGTTACCTGTAGCACTTGAACGGATCTCTCGGAGTCCACCCTCCGTGTTCTCTTCAAAGTTGATCAGCCAGCTAGCCATCAAGGGCAGAATCCAAAGTCCGATGAACTCCTCCGCTAAGTCACGCATGCTCATGCGATGACTTATGGCTTGCAGCAGTCTGAGATGAGCTTCAAGCTGGCCTGGGTCTGGATGGACCTCCGCTTCCCTCCGATAGAAGATGTCTTTGAGGGGTCTTGCCAAGGCACTGTCCGCTCCTACCTCGGCATAAAACCAATGAAGGACCCAATCCGTGTACCATCTGGCATTGATGGCCTTCGTTGGGAACCGAGTTTGATACTCTTCACGAAGCCGAAAGTTGATGTTGTCGAAGGCAATCACCATCTTCTCTCCTCCGGCTCTCTAGTAAGTCTTCGGTTGGTAGGAAGCTTTGTGAAGCGCTGCGAAGATTTCAGCTCTCCCCTCGCAACCTTCGGCACACATTGCCCATTCGAAGATGGCTAGGTGAGCAATAGCATTGGGGGAAAGTTGAGGTAAGGTAACGTGGAATAACCTTAATACCTCGGAGAGAAAATCTACCACTGGAAGCCCCAATCCTGCTTCGAAGAAGGCTTCGAACACAACCACATCTCTGGCCCACGGTGCTGGAATCACTTCTTTGCCGGCCTGGCGAATCTTGATTCTAGGACCAATCTTCCCCGCAGTTGCTGCCGTGATGGACTTCTTTGAGCACGTTGAAGGCCCCAAACTATACGACTGGTCCGTATACTTGGCTGATGCTAGGAGGAGATCATGAGGACTAGCCGGACGAGGATTATCTGAAGGCACTGCCGTTGTTTCCGCCGCCAATGCTTGTTGCCTGGTCAAGGACGAAGCAGGGATGGGAGCTTTGTGTCTAGTTTTCGCCATTAGAGAAGATGGAGTTCGAGTTCGAGCTCAGGAAGCAGAAAAGGGGAAATGCAGGAGCAATTGGTAAAGTATCCCAAACGCACTCCTGCCCTCTTATTTATAGTGTGAATTTGAAGGCAGTGTATCGTTCATATGTGCCTTTCCGTCTTTTTTACCGTTACAATTTATCATGACATTTCTTGAGAAATCACGTCTCCAGAAACGAAGCGGCGGTATAGCCCTTTTAATAAAAAAGGAGTAACAGCTATTTTTATGAGTCTAACGGTTATTTCAGCTTCGCAAGGATTTATCTTCGAAGCTACTTCGACGCATACCTTCGCATAGAAGCTGGTCCGAAGATTACGAATCTCCGAATGCCTCAAAGAATGGTAAATTTCGCTAAGTACCTGAGCATGAAAATATTTCTTGCATATACTACTCTCCTTGTCATACAGGTTATTGGGAGAAGCGTATTCGAGGGGCTACTATTGGGGGAAACATTTCATCCTCTAGAATTCAAGAACGCTCCTTTGAAGATACCAGCAGAAGAGGTGAAGTTAGAAGCTTTGATCTTCGTAGATCTTAGAAGCAACAGAGTTGAGCTGTATTTGGAGTATTATACAGTGAAGATGTCCGTTAAGACTTCGGTTTAATGAAGTTTCCTGAAAGCCTTAACCCCGAAGAAATGTTGCCAGCAAGGATAGAAGACTTATCTTCTTTCTGATTAAATTAGTCTTTTAGCATTTTAGCCCTATTAGGGGTACCGAAATAGTTTCCACTATGTCAGTTGTAATTGAGGGGTAAAAAGGTCTTTTCCTTAGAGTTTTACCTATAAATACCCCCATTCTCACCCTGTAGAAGGCATTGAATACTCAGATATTCAATACATAATTTCGAACTATTCCGAGCTATTATCCTTCACGGAGGCTTGAGATAGTCCGCTCCTACAAACACTTCGTTTGTCACACATACAGTTTCTTAAACCTGTTAGCGTAATCTTTTACGTCAACAATTCTATTTGGGTTTACAACTCGAACATATCTCATTAGGAATATTAATTCACAATCTACATATATTGAAAAAATATTGTAGAAATTTAATATGGATAAATCATATCCATCAAAGACTCTTATGGTTGTTCGATCCCTATAGATGGATAAAGATCCATTTCGACCTAAGGAGGAAGGCAAAGAGATTTTGGGACCTGATGTTCCATATCTAAGCATCATAGGAGCACTTATGTATCTTGCAAATTGTACCAGACCTGACATTGCATTTTTAGTCAATTTGCTTGCTAGGCATAGTGCAGCTCCAACTAAAAGTTATTTTGTTGGGGGCAAAACAAATCCTACGATATCTGAATGGTATAAAAGATCTTGGTTTATTCCATCAGAAAAAAAATCAAGACTTATCCATCATGATAGGGTATACTGATCCTGGTTATATGTCTGATCCACATAATACCAGATCACAAATATGATTTGTTTTCCTACATGGAGGTATCATCATTTCATAGAAATCATCAAAACAAACTCTTGTTGCTACCTCCACTAATCATTCTGAAATTATAGTCTTATCTGAAGCTTTACGTGAATGTGTATGGCTTTGCAGAATGATTAATCACATATAAAGATCATGCAGTGTTGGTTCATCAGAATCATCCACAATTATCTATGAAGACAACGCGGCTTGCATTGCTCAAATACAAACATGTTATATTAAGAATAATATAACTAAGCATATTGCTCCTAAATTGTTTTTTCCACATGAATTACAAAAGAATGGGGAAATAACAATTTTACAAACAAAATCAGGTGGAAATATAGTAGATTTATTCACAAAATCGCTACCTACCTCGATATTTCAAAAATGTGTTAAAGGAATAAGTATGCAGAGACTTCGTAATTTACAAAATTTAGAGGGAGTCATCTTATAAAATATGCTCCATTTACGATCATCAGATCACATAAATTTTTACTCTTTTCCTTTATAAAGTTTTACTCTCAAGTTTTTTAATAAAGGTTTTTAATGAGGCAATACTCACATAACAAAGATATACTATCTATTTTTCTTCGAAATTTTTCCCACAAGGTTTTTAGATGAGTTTTTATTAAGTTATATGATATCAATCATATCATTGAAGGTTTAATTAAGGAGGAGTGTTGAGAAATTTAATCTCACACTGAATGAAGCAACAGGACGTGCTGCTGCACTGGGAGCAAGGTGATGCCTCGGGAAACACGCCAACAGTTGGAGTACATGTAGGCGTCTCAATAGTTATTCTAACCGGTGCCTTTCCCAACCATCACATCTGTTCAGTGCTATGAAACCCCTTGTAAATGTGCAATCAATGATCAATAAAGAAATCACTTTCTTATCTTGTACTGTATTTTATTTTTCTTCTGCAATACGTGTAACGCGAGTGGGCTCGGACTATGTTAGTAATTATAGCTCATTCAAAGTCGTGTCAAGCTATTTTCTTAGTTTCAATAACTTGGGCTCATGTTCGAGTCTGTCCGTAGGAGCTTGATGCATGCTCCAGTTCATGCAATGGCTCAAGTTGTTTTTCTGTTAGAGTCCGGGATGCACGTCATGCACTTTCGTCGTGGGATGGTGCGAGAAGATTGGGTGCATGGTGTGTGTGTTCGTGGTGTTAGTGGATACATCCATGAAGTTTATTTTCTTGGGTCTATCTTATGGAACTTTAATAATATGTGCATGGAGATTTGGAGAACTCATGAGGTCACTCTCTGGCTTCCTTGATGATCATCCTATTGCTTGTGACATAATTAATGATGAGACCTTGTTGTAGCCTCTCTTAGCAGAATTCTTCGATTTATTTTCGGAGCCAATAGGATTACCACTCGCATGTGCTCGTGATCATGGAATTTTTTTCATGACTGGCATAGCACCAGTGGTAGTCTATCCTTACTGTTATTCCCAATTGCAGAACGATGAGTTGGAATCTCAATGTATAGCCATGTTGAATTAGGGTATTATTAGACCAAGTACCTCAACATTTTCTTCTCTAGTGCTGCTTATGTGCAAGCACGATGGTTCATGGAGGCTTTGTGTGGATTACCATGCACTTAATGTTGTCACAACCAAAGATAAATTTCTAATTCCTACAGTAGATGAGTTACTTGATGAATTATGTGGTTCTAATATTTTCTCCAAGTTGGATCTCCACTCAGGTTATCATCAAGTCCAGATGCATCTCGAGCATATTCCTAAAACAATGTTTCAAACCCATCAAGGTCATTTTGAGTTCTTGGTCAGCCTTTTCAGCCTAACAAATGCTCCAGCCACATTCTAGACTTTAATGAATACTGTGATGGCTCCATTTCTCCACCATTTTGTGCTCGCATTCGACGACATACTTGTATATAGTCAAATGTGGTCTGAACACCTTCAACAAATTTATGCTATCCTTTATGCTCTTCACGCCAATTGTCTTGTACTAAAGAAATCTAAGTGTAGTTTTGGCGAGAGGCAAGTGGGGTATTTGGGTCATGTTGTATCAACAGATGGTGTGTACATGGATGAACAAAAGGTCCGAGCTATCAAGGAATGGTCATTTCCATGTTCTGCCTACATGGTTTGATCCTTCCTTGGTCTTGCTAGCTATTACCATAAATTCATACATAACTATGGCAACATTGCCGTCACATTGACAGCATTGCTCAAGCAGGAAGCTTTCAAGTAGTCCCTCGAAGATGATGTGGTATTTCAAAAGCTGAAATAGGCACTCTTAATAGCACCGATACTGTAGCTTCCTAACTTCAACAGATCATTTGTACTTGAGTGTGATGCATCTAGGCTAGTGTGGGAGCAATTCTATATCAGGGTACTGGTGCCTTGGCCTTTTTCATCTAATCCTTAGCTCTATGACACTAGCCTTGCAGCATACGAGTGGGAACTTATTGGATTGTTTCAACCAGTCCACCATTGGAGATCATATATATGGGGTTGTCAGTTCTGCATCAAGACTAACCATTATAGTTTGAAATATCTCATGGATCAACGTCTCTCCACCATTCCACGGTACCGTTGGGTGAGTAAATTGATGAGATATGATTTTTCCGTAGAATTCAGACATGGTCATAGCAATACAATGGCAGATGACCTCTCACGTAGGGATGAACAAGGTGATGCTCTATAGTTCAAGTTATGCAATCTTTGACCCCATTTGCCAAGAAATTAGTATTTACACTATTCTGAGTTCACTGTGAGACAACATAATTTCTGGTTTCTAGGGAGCTCCATGGGTATTTTTTGATGGTCTTCTATTAAAGGAGGGCCACATGTTCATTTTGGCAACATCTGTGATGAGCACTTGGTGTGTTGTTGGTTGGCTGATCTTCCGATAGGTTCGATTGAGGTGACGAGTGGATGTTCACACTTTAAGGCTTCCAATCAGCGATCAAATCCATGCAATCGCTACACCCGCCCATCTAGTCATTATCAACCACACTCTCACGTAGTCGACCTCACCATGAAGGTTTTGATCATCCAAATCAATCGAAGAACTTTGCAAGAACAAGGTAAACACAATCTAGATTGCCAATAATAATCTGAAGTACTTGAAGTTGGAGTTTTACAAACTGATCTACGGCGAAACCGCGATGACGTAATAATCTAAGCAAACCCCAAACCCTAACTATGATGGCGGTCATCTATTTATAGGGTTTTCAGGATATGGGATACCATCTATGACATGGGTCATACCCTAGTACATGGGTCATACCTTGTAAGGACTCTAAATCTAAATAGACTCAAATAAACTATCAAGACTCTAGCTTGAATTAATCTAGAGTCCAACTCTTGACTGATGTTGATTCCCTACTAGTCTTGTAGTCGTACTCGACATATCCTCGATCATCACAGTCTCGTAGTTGGTGATTGGCCGAGTAGCGTTAGTGGTCGGCCAAATGGAGGTTGGTAGTCAGCCGAGTAGAGGTCGGCGACCAGATTCATGGTCCGACTGCCCAAATGCCCTGGTCGGCAGTCTTGATCTTCCCTTGTCAACTCGGATGTCTGACCCAACATTTCTTATCTGATGTTCCTTAGCATAACATAATCATACCATGAACCTAGTATTATTCCATCCATAGAAGAACTTGTTTACGTAGTGAGGAATGAAATCACTTGATAATTTAGTTGACAGACTCGAGCACGAGTCATGGGTCCTTGGTAATCAAGTATGGTTGTATCCTTAGTAGTGATGTCCTCATCAATCTACCGATTATTTTAACTATAGTTCATACTAGTCATGAAGTAATCGAACACATTCTACATCACCTACATGTTTATTTTTCCATCCTAAATGCCAAACAACTCATCTAGGATTTTGTGTGAGCATGCGAAGTTTTCCAATGAAACAAAACAAAATACCTACATCCAAAAGGGTTGCTGCAACCACTACCTATTCTTTACCATGTCTGGGAGGACATCTCGATGGATTTCATTGAAGGTCTTCCTCGCGTTCATGGTAAATTGGCCATCCTCACTATCATCGATCGTCTTTCCAAGTATGCACATTTCTTTCCATTGGGTCATCCGGCTACTTCTGTTGCCTAGGTTTTTTTGACAGAATAATTCATCTCCACAGCATTCCTAGCTCCATTGTTAGTGATCTGGATCTGGTGTTTATCAACAATCTATAGGAGTTATTTTGGGTCGCTAGTGTCAAGCTTTTAGACAGTTCTAACTTTCATACACAAACTAATGGGCAATCTAAAGTGGTTAATAGCATTATTAGCATGTACCTTTGTTATCTCATCGGTGATAGGCCGAAACCATGGCTACGCTAGCTTCCTTGAGGAGAATATTGTTTTAATATGACATTTCATACATTCCTCCAGTCCTCACCATTCTAGGTTTTGTATGGATGACCTCCCCCTTCACTCCGTACATATGACGAAGGCACCACAAGAGTTCTAGTAGTGGAACAAACATTCAATGAGAAAATGAATTTCTTAGTGATATTCGTGAACGTCTTCTTCAAGCATAGGACTATGCAAAGCTTTATCATGATGCTAAACATCATGCAGTCTTGTTTTAGGTTGGAGACTAGGTTTTGGTCTAGCTCCTCCATGAGCAAGCAACCTCACTCCCTGGTTACCGATGTGAAAAGATGGCTCCCTGTTTCAATGGGCCATATCAGGTCACAAACAAGATAGGTGAAGTTGCATGTCGCCTCCGTTTGCTACTAGGTGCCTATATCCATGATGTTTTTCATGTGGCACTGCTAAATACATTCCATCGAACTCCTAATTCAACCCTGACACTACTAGCACTTATGGATGGATGTGTAACCCCTTCACCAAGCAAGGTAATTTTTAGTCGCATTGCCTATGATATTCCATAAGTACTTCTTCACTGGGAGGGACTACCACTAGCCAACGTGTCTTGGATGGATGTTGAGGAGTGTCTCCACCATTATCCTAACTTTTAGCTTGAGAACATGCTGTTTCCAAAGGATGAAAGAGATGTTAGGCTCTAGATAGTCTTGTTGGGGAACACAAAAGCTACACTAACCCAAAACAAAAGTTTTCTACCATGCACACCAGGAAGCTTTGCTAAAGAGGAACCATAAATCGTTATCTCAAGAATGTAGAACAACGAAAAGAGAGTTGGAGTAGCAAGACATTCAAACTCAAGCATGCCGAAATGGTCGGGAAGTCAATTGTCATGGTCGGGAACTCCAGAGGACTTGTTCTTCAAGCCGATGACATCGTCGATCTAATCAACGATTTCAATGTCGATTTGAAGAAATAAAGCAACACCTCTATTGGTATCCACACATCTAGGAGTAGAAACGCTAACTGGTAGTGTACTAACACTCAGATGGTTGGTGATGTGGTCGGGCTCGAGAGGTGGTGGCTAGGGTTTGCTCTTAGTGGCTAACAACTTAGAAATAGGAATAGCTTAGCTTCCCTACATCCTACACCCTCATATATATACATCCTAGCTTGGTCCCATTTGGGCCCTACTAGGACTCTACTTAGATCTCCATCTGATGTTCAGGTCCCTGTAGGTTCATGTATACCTTAATTGATATATGGAAACTCCTTTCCTTACTCTATTAATAGTGGCCTCTAGCAAAGCATATTAACCCAAGTATATGTAAAGATTATATTAGTTGAACCATGTAATGTATATCATATACATGTCCCTTTGCCTCATAATATTGATCTAGCATAATGTGAGATTTGTGTCATCCTATTGATAGCTCGATCCCTTTGTCGATATCTGTATTGGATTATAACTTGTGATTAACTTCTTAATCATGTCAGCATGGCCATGCACTTCCATAATCCATTACATTGAGGGACCTAGCTAGAGATATCTCTCCCACAAGGAGGGGCAAATCCCATCTCTTAATCACTCATATCCCACTACATATTTCATAGTAGACCCAATGACTACTTTTATAACTACCTAGTTATGAAATAACATTTATGTTGGTGTCTTTTTTGGTTACATGCGTGGCCTAGAGATCTGCTTAACTCTAGTGTTGGTCCTATAATCTTAAAAAAGAAGGTTCTCAGCGTGCCAATCAATTTGACCCTACAACTGATAAGGAATCATAAAGAATAACGTTAGTAGCACTTGTCGATCGGCTATCGAGCCCATGACTGTGGTCAGAATAAAATAAATCGGAATAAATGCGCTGATTGGCCATAGGCTCGATGACAATGCCCACATTATCTAGCTAAACACGCTATCGACCGATAAGTGAAATCCTTGTGCATAAAGGCCGATGAGTGTCTCCCAAGCGCAACTAAAATATAGCATGGAAATAAAGATAACCTATCGGCTTGAACTCCGATAGAAACTAAACTTAATATATCAAACAACGTATCCATACCATCAAATCACCGTAACTACAAGATCAGACCTAACCAAGATATTTCCTAGTCACGATAAATCAATAACACTTCAATGCATCGAGCATACTTTATTTAGATGAATGGTACACAACATGAACTAGATACAATAGATCAAGATGTTAGACTTAACCGATGAAGCCTTACACTATGACACCTAATTCGCATCAATCTAAGAGATCAAAACAATGCAGCCTTAGACCTAGCAAAATATACCAAGATAAATCAGCGATCACACTGGCTGGGCCGAAGCCTCAAGAGAACGATACGATGTAGCCTTGATGAAAACTGACATAATCAACATGACCGTCGGGGTGGCGGGACTCACCTCTTCAATGGAGATCGAGACGATGCAACTTG
Organism: Zizania palustris; assembly: GCA_019279435.1. Taxonomy (NCBI): domain Eukaryota; kingdom Viridiplantae; phylum Streptophyta; class Magnoliopsida; order Poales; family Poaceae; genus Zizania; species Zizania palustris. The sequence goes on from JAAALK010000284.1 coordinate 32,418,278, forward strand.
GTTCCAAGTGCCAAGTCCTACCGTGATTAACCTTGGGAACCCAAGGGTGGCGATGCGCCAAAAGAGTAGTTTTTTATTGTTTGTTGTGTGTGTCTTCTAAACCTAGCTAATTAGATACATATTTATAGTTCGGAGACTTGCCGTCCAAATAATCTACATTGTAACCAATTCTGGATCATCTTTCTCTTCTATTAACTTTATCGACTCCTTCATATCCGGCCATATTGTAACGATATGAACGAGCTTTTTTGACCAACTTTGGTTGGACTCCTTTGACTTATATTGACCGTGTGACATCCCTGGTGGGCCTGGGCTTTACCAAATCTTGGAGTCAACACATGCCCCAAAGTTTCAGAGCAATAAAGGGTAACTGATGCTTCGAAATTACTGGTCATCATCACCCTCTGCCATCACATCCTTTCAAGCGTCCATCCACGATGTTTTTTCAAACTCATTAATAGTAGCCGAAACCCTTCATCTTCTAGTACTTTATAAAATCCTGCCCATGGTACTAGCTCCGTATCATATCACCTTTTCCTCTTCCTTTCTGCTTCTTGTTCTCTGGCCATTCATAACTGTGATGGATGTTGCTTGGTCTGACACATCTAATTTTTTGTGGTTGTGTCGGACAAGGCTTCATCCCACACAGTTTTGTACTATTGCTCTTTAAACTAAAGATTTTGTTCTGCAAAACTCGGGCCTGCAAAGATCTCAGCGTCGAACATTATGAACAAGAAAATTCAATGGATCGGAATTTCCGATAGGTATTATTAGAAGTTCCGGTTAATTTCTGGTCTCGATACAGAGAGCAATTGTTGCTATGGAAGTTACGATATGGTATCAGAAGTTCCGACGAGCCAAAAGTTCCGATTCGGAATCGAGTAATTTTGTACTGATCGGAAGTTCCGATATGATATCGGAAGTTTCGAGGTGGGTGATAACATATTGGATCCGTTGCGTGCCGTACTAAATCAGGAGACCTAAACTACCCTGTTGGAAGTTCCGACACAGGATCGGAAGTTCCAACGTGGGAAAACAGATTGGATCTGTTACGGTTTTTAGGGTTTCGGGAAGAGCATGACCCAAGGGCTTTCAGTCCTATATAAGGAGAGAAGGAGGACGTCTTGGAAAAAGCAATAAGCCTAGATTAGACCTAGCCACCCAAGAGTTCTCTCCTCCCCTTCTTGATCTCAAACATTGATGTCAAGGATCCCCTTCTCTCACGTGCGGTGCTAGCACACTGCCATGGGAGGTACTCCATCCCTGTACGTGTGGACTCCATGGAGGCGTTGCTCCAATAGCAACGCTCGTGAATGTCTACATGAGAACGACTACGTTGTCTTCATCAATCGGATCAGCGAAGGATGGCAAGGATGAAGCGAGGAGAGGCTTGACGTGCTACTCCAACATCTTCTTCCACTGCACCTAGCGCGTCTCATGCTAGAAGGTACCGATCTATGATCTCACACGCGCATGAGCCTAGCGCCATAGGGAAGAAATTTTGAATTTGCTTGCTAGCGTAGCTCTCCTATTCCCAAACAATGGTATCATAGCCTACGTGTGTTGTGTTTGATTTTGATCCCTCATGTATGGAGATTGGAGAGTTCATCCTTCAGTCCCCGGAGGAACTTGGCTTGGCGGAGAGCATTCGTTCGTACTTCCTCTAGCGCGTAGCAGGCCAGACGGTTGAACTCATGGAGATACTCCATGACGGTCTGGCTCCCTTGCTGCATGTCCCAGAATTCCTGCTGCTTGACGACGACAACTCCAGCAGGGACATGAGCAGTGCGGAAGGCGATGGTGAACTCCACCCAAGCCACCTCATGGTCCTCCGGCTAGGACTCACGGTAGTTGTCCCACCACTCCACGGCGGGTACCTGAAGCTGGTGAGTGGTGAATGCCACTCGCTCTCGGTCCGAGCACGAGAGGAGGTCCAGCTTCTTCCCAATCATCCTAAGCCAATCGCCAGCCTCCATGGGGTTCATCCTGCTCGAGAACTCAGAGAGCTGAGGCGCGGGAGTGGGGGCTGGCTGACGGGGGACTAGCTGCACATTCTGTTGCTGCAGATGGTCCAACTGAGCCTGTTGGTGTTGCATCAGCATTAAGAGGGTGGTGATCAGTTGGTTCTGATTTGCCATCATTTCTGCTAGAGTGGGGTGGTTGGCAGATGGAACCCATATTGGCGTTGGCCCATCGCGCCCCAGTTGGGCACAACACTGTTGGGCAGGCCGTTGGCTGCCCCCTCTCTGCTGTTGGAACCGGTATTCTAGTTGTCTGCCATCTTCTGAGAACAATAATATTTTTAATCATAAGAGAAAGACTTAAAAATTTTATTCCAATAGAAATATTTCAAGCGTGACCATAAAAAGTGGTATTAAATTGTACGTGGTACCACAACATAAGTTGTTGCAGGTGGTACCACAATCATAAAACAATCACAATCAATGAGAACTATCGTCTAAGGGAGTCTACTCGTCGCCCAGGGCAGTCTCCATGCTCTCAGAACCATGGGTATCCTGAGGGACGGTGGGCTCGATGAAGTTCTCGATGATGGGGTCGACGATGATGGCAGGGCGCGATGCAGTGGCGCTGGAGCTAGACGGTCCAACAGGGGCTAGTGGCGGCATGATCCTCTTGGGGCGAGGGGCTAGCTCCCGGATGGGCTTCTTCCACTTCGGGACGAGGGGAAGCATCTCCACAATGTCCTTTTGCAACTGGATGATCTTGTGTTGTAGCTCACCGTTCTGCTGGATAAAGCCCTTCGTCTCCTGACGAAGGAACTCAACCACCTCGTGGTGCTCCTCGGCATCGAGCATGGCCTTAGTGTGGAGGTCATCCATGGCCTGGAGGAGACGGGTCTACCGAGCCATGACCAGATCTTGGTCGGAGAGGATCCCGACGTAGATGTTGCGGTGGGCGCGCTGGCATGCGATGTCGAAGGTCAGACCTCCCAGTGCTGCCGTGAAGAACGATAGGTGGTCGCCGGACCCGTGGATCATGACGAAAACGTCACAAGGGCCCACGAACTCCTCCATGTAGACTCCATGGAATTCGGGCTCGAAGGTGAACACAAGGAAGGTCACCATCATCCGGAGCTCTCGGATGAATGCCTTGAAGTGCCGGCAAAAGCTGTGGACATGGTGGACATGCATCTACAAATAAAACAAGTTAAAAAGAGTAAGGGGGAGGAACAAAATGATGAAGTAGATTTTTACGAAATAGATTTTAACAAAACTAAGCGTTAGGCTGGCCCGTTTGGCTTCCTACATTCAAGTCGGCTCTGATACCATCTTGTGATGCCCCGATTTTACCAAATCGGAACCTTATTGAATTTCCATAGAAAAAAATAATAACAAGATGTTCATTATGCGACAACGTACAAATGGTCAATCATCTGTGGTTCGCAGACCACATTATTACATAAACATAAAATTTAAAAGAAACTATGAAAATAGAACTACATGACGAACATCTTCTTCTGGATCGTTTTCTTGACTGGGTCACTACTCCAGTCCATCTGTAACACCCCAAATTTCCAAAACAATAAAAATATTATTTAATTTAATTTCCTGGATTTTGAATTTCTGGAAATACCTTTAATACCCTTTTATACCCTCATTAAACTATAACATAGAGTTAATGACCAAACCAGGAGCTGAAAATTTTTGTATAAACTCCCAAGGCCAAGATATATTTTTGAGAATTTTTACAAATTTTGTCCACTCTGGAAATGCCCCAAAGATTTAATCTATTTTCTGCAATTATTTTAAATCGGAAAACCTTTGAAAACAGTATTGGGCCTCCCTCCTCTTTCTCTCTCTCTCGGCCGGCCCAGCCCGTCACCCCGCCTGCCTTAGGCTGACAACCCGAACCAACCTGTCGGCGCCGATTGCCTCCCCTCGCACGCACGCCCGACACCACGACCCCACCCGTCATCCGCCTCCCTCACTCGTTCGCGCTCACTGGCAGGTGGCCCCCACCTGTCGGATCCTTCGTCTCCGCGAGATCCGCCCCCAAATCCCCCCCCTCGCCGGCCAACGCAATAATGCGCCTCGGATCCGTTGCTCCCGACCCCCTTTCCCCCGAATTAAGCCCGGCATTCAAACCCCCGCGCTCCGGTGACCGTTTCCCCCATTAAACCCAGCCCGATTGCATCCCAGTTCGATGAATCTGTATGCCACCCGAACCTCGCCGGCATTTAAACGCGTTAACACTCGCCCACCGTCAATTGCGCCCCCTCTGCCCCCGCCTGGTGACCCTATTTAAACCCTCTGGCCACCCGTATTTCACCCCCACGCTTACACGTTGCGAGAACGCACAGAACGCCCTCACCCCAAGTTTTAGCGCACCACCGCCGCCCCCACTTCAGCCGTCGCTCACCGTCGCCGGAGTCCTTCTCCGTCCCCGCCGACCGCACCGCTGCGACCACAAGGACGACACCGACCTCGGCCATAACTCCGTCGTCGACGAACCCCGCCGGATCGCCGTCGCCGCCAAGGACCCGAACACCTTCGCCGCCCCCGCTCATCGCCGGCCTCGCTCCGTCGACCTTTCTTCACCACAAGGGTACCCTCGTGAGCCCCGTAGTGCCCTCTTTGCGTTTTAGGCCTTAGCGTCGACCGCCATCGCTCACCGTGGCCTCTGGTCCGCTCGCCGTCGCCGGAGAAGACGACCGGCATGGGATGAGTACCCGTGCCATGTCGTATTCACGCGCAACCGTGCGATCTGGATCCGACGGTTACGATTAATTCCCGCGTGCGATTTAATCAGATCCGTTAGATCTCGGCGAAGGGGTACGTTATAATCTCAGCCGTCCGTTAGTTTTAAAACCCCGCATCGCATCTAAGCCATTCATCGCGTACCGGTTCGATGTTTTAATCACAGCCGTCCACGTCAACTTAAGCGCCTCGCCTCGCCTGCGCACGTTGGATCTGGATCCAATGGTCCAGATCGATCCGGCGCACGCGCACAGCGCGCGGGTTCACCGTGGGCCTGGCTCACCGTGGACCCGAGGAGATTTAAATTTGAAAATAAATTCCAGAAAAGGTTTAAAACTTGTAAAATTCATATCTGGCGCATTTGAACTCTAAAAATTGCCATTCCAATTTCAGAAAATTCATAATATTATTCTCTACACGTTTATGCAATAAAAACAGTAGGTTTACTTTGGACATTTCATGTTTATTTAAATGAACATTCAAATACCCTTAGGGTAACAATGTAAATTTAAATTATTTAAATTCCAGTAAAGTTTGTATTTATTTATTTCCTGTTGATATGAACAAACCACTAAGTTTTCTATGGAACTTTCATTAGAGAACTTAAAAATGAGAATAACCACTTTTAAAACCCTTTTCCAAAGGACAACACTTCATTTTAATTTCTTGTAAAATTATTTATAAACTGAATTTCAGAACCCTAACAACTTGATTTGTTTTTAATCAAACCAACTTAAACCTATGTGATTATTATGTGATGTTATATTGTTTGGTTGAATGTTGTATTTATTTTATTTTACTTTATTATATTGAAAAGACTACGACGCCGTCGAGGAGCCGGAATACTTCCCGGAAGTCCCTCCCTCGCCTTTCGCTGAACAAGGCAAGTCACCAAACCAATCTTTTGAGCTTATTGAACCCATGATTGATTAAACTATCGCTAAAACACATAGGTTATACATGCATTAGTCAAATGAACCCTTACAATATATTTATTTAGGATCCCCCGACCTTGATGTGCAACCCAAGCCATGCTCTCTAGCCTAAACTCCTTGTCACCATATGATAAATGTTATTAGCTAGTGTCCAATGTATCGACATGATCGCTATAGGATAAAAATGAGTCGTAGTACATGGTTCTACTATATGATCCCCATTGTTTCTTATCTATGGAATTCTGTCGGTGTTGGAGTTGTGGTTGTGAGTGAATGCATGGTGGGTTCCGGGTGCAAGCTAGGGCATTGGTCGGTAGCACTCGGGGCACTATAAGGACCGGTCTGCGAGATCCGTTGCAATACACTTCCGTACTAACCACAAGTCTAATGGGTAATTCCTAACTAAGGTATGGAGTGTTCCAAACCGAGGCCACCATCTGGAGATGGGTCAAGCAGCACCTGCGGGTGGCTTGTACCAATGTGGCGCAAAAGGGGGTGCAACGTTAGCCGGGATGCGGCCCGGCGCGCCGGCGAAACCTAGAGAGGGTGGTTATCGCTTGGAGCATTTCATGCCGAGGTTTTGGCACGAGTTCCCGTGGTATGGGTCATCTCGTTTGGGATGAGTGCGTGCCTTGTGGGTACAGTAGTACATCTCTGATCAGAGTTTTACATCTTTTCGAAAAGCCGAGCCCACGGTCAAGGGCGGGTTGCGTGACATCCCACGGTTAGATTACTTTGAATATGTATGTGCATGATGGTTTGACATGTAAGGACTGTTGTGCGAGGAGGTAAAACGTACTCCTCGAGTTAGATGATGTTGATGATGCTCATGTTTACTTTTCCGTATGATTAAAACTGACTACACTAAATGCAATAACTGAAAATGTACTTTTCCGCACTGTTAGCCATTACCCTTCCTTGTTTATTATCCTGCATTATTACTTGCATTTGCGGTGGCTTGTTGAGTACTTTTTGTACTCATACCCATTGGACCCCACAGAGGATGCCTACTATGAAGACGGTCTGGAGTAGCGACCCAGTCAAGAGAAGATCCTGAAGAAGATGTTCGTCATGCTTTTATTTACTTATTTAATTTTTACTCTGATGTAATAAATATGGTCTGCGTGCCATGAATACTTGTCATATGTACGATTGTCGCATGATGAACCTCTTGTTATTATTGTTTTTTCTATGGAAATTCAATAATGTCTCGATTTTGATAAATCGGGGTGCCACACCATCCTCCTCATAGTACATGGTCTCTAAAGTGTTGGTCCAATGGGTATGAGTACAAAAGTACTCAACAAGCCACCGAGAATGCAATAATAATGCAGGATAATAACAAGGGAATAATAGTGGCTTAAAGTGCGGAAAAGTACATTTTTCAGTTGCAACATTTAGTGTAATTAAATTTAATTGTACAGAATAATAAACATGAACCATGTAACATCATCTAACTCGAGGAGTACATTTTCCCTCCTTGCTCAATAGTCCTTACATGCCAAGTCATCATGCAACATTCATGAACACAAACTAACTGCGAGTAGTCACGCAACCCGCCCTTGACCGTGGGCTCAGCTTTTCGAAAAGATTTAAACTCTGATCAGAGGAGTACTACTGTACCCACAAGGCACACACTCATCCCACACACCAAAGTGTAACGAGATGACCCATACCATGGGAACTCGTGCCAAAACCTTAGCATGAGATGCTCCAATTCGATAACACCCGCTCTAGGTTTCGCCGGCGTGCCCGGCCACTCCGGGCTAACATCGCACCCTCTTTTGCGCCACGTCGGTACAAGCCACCCGCAGGTGCTGCTTGAGCCATCTCCAAGTGGTGCCTCGAGTTGGAACACCCCATACCTTAGTTAGGACTTACCCACTAGACTTGTGGTTAGTACAGAAATGTATTGCAACGGATCCCGCAGACCGGTACTTGTGGTTAGTTAGGACTTACCCACTAGACTTGTGGTTAGTACAAAAATGTATTGCACCCGGAACCCACCATGCTTACACACTTAACCAAAACTCCATAACCAATAGAATTCCAGGGATGAGAGAATAACGTGGATCATATAATAGAATCCAAGTTTCTACGACACGTTTTTAGCCTATAGCGGTTGTGTCAATACATTGGACACTATCTAATAATACTAGTAGTATGGTTACAAGGAGTGTAGGCTCAATAGCATGGCTTGGGTTTTCACTTCAAGGTCGGGGATCTAAATAAATATAATGTAAGGCTTTCAATTTGACTAATGCATGTATAACCTATGTGTTTAGCGATAGTTTAAGAAAACTAGGTTCAATATTCTCAAAAATTGGTTTTGTGACTTGCCTTGCTCAGTGAAGGGTGACGAAGGGACCTCGGGGTAATACTCTGGTTCCTCGATGGCGTCGTAGTCTTCTCGATGCGAATAATAAACATTACATTCAATTAAACAATTCAAAACCACATAATAAACATATAGGTTTTGATTGGGTTAAATTAAGGGAAATCAAGTTATTAATCTTTTGAAATCATTATCTAAATTTTTAAGGTAAATTTAAATGTAGTCAAGAATTTTCTAAAAGGGAATAAAAATGCATCATAATGTATTTTAAACTTCCTATTAATAATTAATAAAAAGTTCTGAATAAACCTACTGTTTTTATTGCATAAACATGAAGAGAATAAAAATATAAATTTTCTGAAATTGAAATGGTCAAATTTGGAGCTAAAATGAGGAAGATATGAATTTTTGAAGTTAAAAACAATTTCTGGAATTTATTTTAAACTGAAAAAAGTCGCTGGTCCACGGTGAGTCGAACCCACCGTGAACTCGCACACTATGCGCGTGAGCCGGATCCAGATCAGCCATCAGATATGGATCGGGCGGCTGTGGGCAACGCGAAAGCGTTAATTGGACGCGGAGGGTCAGGATTAAAACACTGAACTGCTACGCGATGGAGGGGTCAGATCAACCGTGGGTTTTAAAAAGAAATGGATGCACGAGATTAAAATGTACCGCTTCACTGAGATCTGATGGGCCAGATTAAACCAAGCGATCAGTTTAATCCTGACCGTCGGATCACGATCATGCGGTCGTGGATGAATCCGACATGGCACGGGTACTTTACCCATGCCAGTCATCTTCTCCAGCGACGGCGACCGGCTAGCGGCCACGGCGAGCAACGGTGGCTGGATCTAAGGGCTAAAATGAAATCAGGATAACGTGGCAGTCAAGATGGTACTGGTGGCGAGGCTTAGGGTCGTCGGAGCGTGGCCGGCGTCGAGCGGGGGTGGCAAAGGTGCTCGGGTTCTCGTCGGCGGTGGGGTTCCAGCGGTCTTCAGTGGTGACGGAGGGGTGGATGAGGTCGGGGTGGCGTCGGTGGTCACGACAGTGTAGTCGATGACGATGGAGGAGACCTCCGATGACGGTGAGTGGCGGCTGGAGTTCGGGCAGTGATGTAGTGTTAAAAACGGGGTGGCGAGCGTTTAGTCCGTTCTGTGAGCAGTAGGGCATGAGGGCCGAACGCGGTGGTGTCCGAAGGCCTTAAATAGGGGAGCCGGCGGTGAAAGAGGCCGGTGAATACATGGAAAGCCGAAGGGGGTCTTCAAGTTTTCCGGCGAGGTCTTGCCATGCATGCGCGCTGCGGTACCGGGGTTTAAATGCGTCAATTAATAGGGGGAAACGACCGGCGGATCTCGGGGAGCATTAACGCGGTGTCAATTTTACGGAAGGGGATTGGCACGAGCGGATTGCGGAGCTAGGTTTTCAGGCCAGCGAGGTTTGTGGCGGCGCGAGGAGGAAGACGGGGCTGACATGTGGGGGCCATTGTCAGCGGGGCGCGAAGGGATGGGTGAGGCAACGGTCGGGGCTGACCGGTGGGGTCGGGCTCAGTCGGGAGGGGGGTTGGCGCCGACATGTGGGATTGGGACTTAGGGCGCGCGCGCGGAGAGAGGGAGGTGGCTGACGAGCAGGGCCCGCTTGTCAGTGAGGGGCATGGGGTGGAGTGGGCTGGGCCGGCCTGTTGAGGGAGAAAATGGGGAGAGGGGGCCGTTACTGTTTAAATTTATTTCTGAATAAAAATAATTGCTGAAATTGATTTAAAATATTTGGTTTGCTTCCAAGCGTGATAAAAATGTGTAAAAATTCTCAAAAATAGTTCATGGCCTTGGGATCATATAAAAAATTTCTTAGACTTTGGTTTGGATGTTTTCCCTAGTTTTTAGTTTATTTGGGCATTTTCTGCTTTGGAGGAAATCCAAAAATAATTCTTTTTAGAAAAATATATAAAATAATGTATTTTTACCTTTTTGGAAATTTTGGGGTTACAGAGGGAGACTTGCTAGTGGTCGATATCGTGAAATGGTGACACATGTCAAGATCAGGAGTGGCTTTGTCGGTTTTGGCTCAAAACCATCGGATCAAGTTCTAAAGGTCGTGATGAGAAGTCGTAGCTACTACGAAAGTTTCGCATCTAGACAAACTATCTAAAATATGATTTTACTATTTTGCCCAGTAAACCTAAGTCTATAATGAAAATGACCTGAGAGATATTTTAGTGTTTTTATTTTCGGTCCTAGCCTATAAAAGGACTTGATTCCCTAGAGTTTCAACTCACCCATTCTAAAATCCACTTTTATATTTTTACAATCGTTCGGGTCACTTTTTCTTTTGGTTTTCCTCTTCTTCTTCTCCTTTTCTTCTCCTTGTGCACCGCCGACTTGTTACTCCTTAAGGGCATTCCCAACCTAGAAACCATATAGTAGTTTCTATACATGTCATGTCACTAAGAAACTACTCGTAGAAACTCACTCTCACAATGCATGGTTTCTTGTACCTATTTATTTTTCCCTCTTTTTCCCAATCATAAATAAGTAGGCCTCATCTATAGAAACTACTACACTCTCATAATGCATGTAGAATAGTTTCTTCATCCTTAGTATTAGTGATAGAAACCATGTCTTGAATGAGAAACCATTTCCTCCACATTTCTTTTCTCTTCTCATTAACTCTCATATCACATCAGATTTTTGCATATGTGGCAGTGCATTTAATACTATGGAAACCATCCTAGTCACTGGATTGGAATGCCCTAACTAAGTTTTACCGTCGGCCATTTAATTCGTTGTTCTGCTGCTCGATTCATTGTCTCATCAACACGCGGTCCAAGGAAGCTGTAGCTACAACAATTTTCTTCACGAACAAATTGGAAACCGGCATCTAGATTCTTTCTCAACTATTGCATATCACAAGTTGTGCTAGGCCACGTAGTTTCCTGTGCTGGTCTCCATGCCTATACCAAGTCATCAAGTGTTTCTTTCTGGGTGATTTTATTGCATTGCCATTTATTGGTTTTTGTGCTACTAGCAGTAGCCTAAAGTATTCATTTTTGTTTACTGAGTTCTCCAGCACCTAGCCAATGTGAAGCCGTCTTTCTCGTTCCTCGGTCCACATGCCACTATGACAAGTGGAGCCACCGATTGGATTTTATAAGCACCAGTAGTTTTAGGTCATGTTTGTTTGAACTTTAGCTTTCTAAGTTTTCTAGAAAGTTGGCTTTTGTCTTTTGGAACTTAGAAGGGTAGCTTTTCGAATGCTAGCTTTTAGAAAGCTAATACCGTTTGGCAACCTAGCTTTTGGAATTGTGGCATAGAGTGACTATCCTGTAGGGTCCATAGAATGTCACCGTGAGGGTAGGGCGCGGCTACGCCCGGGCGGAGCGGGCAGGTCGGCGAAGCGAATAAGGGGCGGCGAGGCTAGGCAAGGCGGTGGGGAATGGCGGGGCTGCGGAGAAGGGAGGGGCAACGCAGGACAGGCCGGTAGGGCCGGCCGGGGCGACATTGGATGGGGTGATGCTGGGGGATGGTGGGGAAGGGCAGGGAGACGGCGGAAGACCGAATGAGAGGGAGACAGCGCAGATGGAGATGGAAAGCTATGAAAAGCTCACATTTCACTGCTTCCGGGCATTCCATGTAATCATACCTTCCGTGGCTTTTGTCTTTTAGAAAGCTCAGCCTAGAAGTTGGTTGTTTGTTTGAGCTTTCAACTTTCCAGGGTGGAAAGCTACTGGAAAGCCCAAACAAACAGGGCCTTACTATGCTGCTATTGTTTTTCATGCCGATTCCTTTGCATGTTGAAGCCATATCCTGAAGTCCACGCGCAGGAACCATTTGCCTAGAGAAGAGCACAGTGTTTTTCCAACACCCCTAGTACTCACAAATCCTGCGTGCTCCTACGGATCCGCCTGCTCTTCATCGATTTGCATGCAAACTATGTTTTTCTCCGACCGAACACCTCTAGCAACTCTTTATTGAGCAACTCATCGCTGCTATCATCGTTGTTGTTCTTCCTCACTACCATCATCTGTTGTCACATGTAAATAGGTATGTATTTGATCTTCCTTTGCTCTTAAATTATTTGATGAAATGCCTATAAATTTTGTGGATGCCATCTATTTGAATATTTGTCTGTGAATCTTGGATGCATTTTCACTTGTTTAGTTAAAATGGCAACAAGTTTGTTCATTATGAGATTTTTGATTTGATTATCTGATGTTTGAGTATTTGCCTTTGAGTACTATGTGAGTGCCTTTTCAATTAGGACACTAGTTGTCTTTTGAAGGCTAGATTATTTTTGAGTACTTGTGATTTCTCAAACTGCCGCTTCACATCATATCAGATAGGAGGGTGATAGCACTAATTTCATCTGTGATTTGTGAATCTGTTTGCTTCCGCTATTTTATTTGGAGGAGCATTGGGTGTTAAGAAAATACCATCTATTCAAAAGAATTTTTTGAGGCGTCTATTCACCCCCTCTAGTCGCTTGTTTTGGTCTTACAGAAATTTAAATCACACACATTTGGAGTGTTGCATCCGACGGAGGATACAGAATTTAAATCCCTTATATTTTGTGATTGAAGTTCGGTAGATAAGCTTCTGCCCGTGCAGACCATTGTTAGGCCAAATGTCCTTCGAACCTGACATCTTCTCAGGGCAAGTGTAAAGTTGTGTTGATCATTTCAGCGAAGATAGAAATTTTGACTGGCGAATTTAAAGGTATTGAATCTAGAGTCAGAGCAATTAAGACATTTCCATAATATTGCGCATGTTGTGATTGATGATTAGCGCTGGAAGTCTTGTGATTTACTTCTAAGTAGTGGGACTGATTAATAGCCCTCTTGGCACAAGCTTCTCTTTCACTTTTTGAGCCTTTGCCTTCGTTATAGACTGTCTTTTTGATTATTTGAACTTCATCTCCTTAAAGTGCCCCACCCAGCACCCAAAGAAGGCTAGTACTCTTCATGATTCCTTATTAGAAATCATGAATCAACCTTTCTTCTCGAGCTTAATCTGATGTCGTTGATCCTGACATGGTTTGGTTGGTACAAGTTGGAGGATCAAATCCAAGTAAATAAGATCATCTGACTTATCATATGCTCTCGGGTACGGGTAAAGGACACTATTGTTCCTTCAAGTTGTTGTTCTCTCGGCTATTGGTAGGCTTCTTTATATTTGATTGTCTTTGATTTCTTATAATATCACCTACCGGGTGCCGACGAAATTTTTTAGGCCTGAGGAATATTTGTCCATATGTTGGTCAAGTCATGTGCTACTGCAATTGCACGATGCCCAGCAATGTTGGTCGTGCCTGTGTTGCGAATGCAGCAGTGATACTCTGCCCTTTAACCATGGTGACAACGGTGACTAACATCGTTGTGATGTTTTTTCTTCGAGATGTCCAGTTGTCACAAGTCGCGTGGTACACTGACTCAGTGTAGGCGGAGTGTCGTGCTGACCACATGCGTAGCGGGTGCATCAGTGACTAGTGGAGGTTGTCGAGAAAGTACATCCACTTAGAGTAGGCTATCTATCCGACCAGTAGGCGGACGTTGCCCTAAATGTACTTCCAGTCCATGTAGATGACCTATTCGACCAGCAGGCAAGGGAGCGTGTGTTGAAGAATATGTTGAGCATATAAGTTGACCTAAGTGCTCTGCAGCACTTGGCCAACTCTTTGCTCGACTTCTTCTGCCTACCGAAACTTTTGCAGTCGAGAATGTCTAGACACTGTGTATAGACAGTGTGGTTGGACTATATCCGGGCGAGTTACTCAACATGTGTGGAGAATCTATTGAACAAATAAGAAAAATGTAGAAGATATTTATACATAATCATTTTGATTTAAATGAAGTACAATTTCTTCTTTGTGATTGTGTACTATGCCCGATTATTTGCAATGAAATTCTGACTATTTTTATATAGCTTACGTTCATTAGCACATGGAAACATAGGCCACGTGCACGTTGTTTAGAACCATCGGCATCACGAGTAGTCGAGAATGACACTAAGACTAAATCAGGGAGAATAGTAAAAAGTCCAAACCCTCGAGTGGGCAAAAATATCAATAATAACCAAGTTAGAACAGATCATGAGCTCTAGGTTAGAGTGATAAAAATGCAAGCACTCGTGTTCGAAGGAAAAGATGAAAGCCAAATATGAAGAAATTGAACATCTTTATTAATCTAAATGAAATAAGAACTTAGCTTATTGTGTTAAGGATAAAAACATCGAAGATGCTCAATATTTCAAGAATTTGTAATCCTTTGGCCGTCTTCACGCATTAGGCGATATGAACCTAGTCGGGTAACCTTGGAGATGATGTATGGTCCCTCCCACATAGTCGATAGCTTGTGGGCACTGACTGTAGATTGTACTCGATGAAGGACTAGATCTCCTACTTGAAAATACCGACCACATACATTGTGATCGTGGTATCTGCGTAGACCATGCTGATACCGATCAGATTGTATTGTGGCAGCTAGATGAGCTTCTTCAAGACTGTCAATATATTCCTCTCTTGTTCACTCGACTGCACCTTCTTAATAGTGCTGAATTTTGGGGGACTCATGCAACATGTCCCCTGGTAAAATGGCCTCTGATTCAAAAAAAAGAAAGAACAGAGTCCGACAAGTAGCTCGGCTTGGCTGAGTATGAAGACCCCAAATAACAACTGGTAATTCTTTCATCCACCAACTACCATATTTGTTAAGGGGATCATATACTCTGGCTTTTAACACTTGACATATCATGCCAATAGTTCGCTCAACTTGGCAATTTGCTCTTAGGTGTGCAACAGATTCGTATTTGACTTATATATGCCAGTCTTCACGGAATTCCTAAAAGTCATTGCCGTTAAACTGGGTCCAAAGATCTATAATAATCTGATGAGGAACTCCATATTGGTAAACTATTACTTGGATGGAATTTGTGAACCTTCTTGGTTGTACTTGTTCTCAAGGGCATGACTTCTATCCACTTGGTGGATTTGTCAATGACCAGGAAAAGACGATCATAGCCCTAGCGGGCCTTAGGAAAAGGTCCGAACATATCAAGTCCCCAACATGCAAACGGCCCTGAAGTCATGATTGTTTGGAGAGCTTGAGTAGGGAGATGATGTTGTTAGGTAAATAATTGACATCCTTGGCAGCTACAGAGTAGTAGCTTTGCATCTTCATTGGTAGTCGGCCAGTAGAAACCCGACCTAAAGGCCTTGCCCACTAGTGTCCAAGCGACGGGTCGATGTTGCTCTTTTATATAATTCTGAACCTACCATAACGTATTGTTTACTCCATCTATAAAAATGAATTGTTGCATCTTTGTCTTCAGGAGATTTGGTAGTGAGGATGAAATCAATAATCGATTGTCACCAGTCTTCTTCATTGTCGGTAATGACCAACACAGATGGAGCCTGCTTGACCTCGGAAGGGTAATCTTCGTCAAGCTAGATTGATTGCTTCGGAAGTTCTTGAAGAAAAACCCCGCTTGACATAGAAGCTCTCGATGAACCAAGCTTTGCCAAGAAGTCAATGGTTGAGTTGTCATCCCTAGGGATGTGATGAAACTCGAGGCCACTAAACTTGCCTTCTAGTTTGCAAAACTCCTTGTAGTAAGCATCCATCTTCTCATTTGTGTAGGACTCTTTGTTCACTTGGCTAATAACTAGCTTGGAATCTTCATATACCATTAACCTTTGGACCCTAACAGAGATGGTGATGTGCAAACTATTGAGAAGAGCATCGTACTCAACTGCGTTGTTAGATTCCATAAATAATAGCTGGAGGGCATATTTTAAGTTTTCACCTTGAGGGGATATGAAAAGGATCCTGCTCCATCTATGCTGAGCAAGCCGTCGAAATACATAACCCAATGCTCTTGCGAATCACTAGTCGGAGGAAGGTGAATTTTTGTCCACTCAGCAACAAAATCGGTGAGAGCTTGAGACTTGATGGTCGTGCGATGTTTGAATTCAGTATATTCACCTAATTAAATGGCCCACTTCACGAGATGACTAGTCACATCTTGGTTTCATAGAATATCACTAAGTGGAAATTCAGTGATGGCCTCCATCGAGTGAGCTTGAAAATAATGCTTGAGCTTCTAAGCGGTGATGAGGACGGCGTATAGGAGCTTCTGATCTTGAGGGTACCGAACTTTTGATAGTCTGAGTACCTAAAATATGAAATATACTATCCTTTGAACCAGATAGGCGTGTCCCTTCTCTGGATGCTCATCGACCATGGTGGTGTTGACCACGTGTGTCATTGCAGCGATGTAGAGCAGCAAGGTTTTGCAAGAGTCGACGTGACCAGCACCGGTGGATAAGAAAGAAATCCCTTGAGTTTGGTGAATGCCTAGTCAGCCTCCAGCGTCCATGTAAAATCACCTCCTTTTTTCAGCAAATTGAAGAAAGGCATCCCACGCTCACCAAGTTGGGAGATGAATTCACCCGAGTGACATCAGACCTTTTCAAATCACCCAACGCACCTCAAAAAGAACAAATACACTCAAAAATAATTCAGAAACTTTTCTTCTCTAGTCGGACTTTGAGTTGCCGAAACAATTGGTTCAGTCGGTTGATGAAATGCCGGCTTGTATTAATCGGAGATTGAAACTCCGACTTCACCTAGTTTATAGACTTTGAAGTGCCGACTTGAATCACTCAGTTACTGAAACTCCGACTAATTTCAGATAATTAGAAAACTTAAATACTCATCACAAATCAGAACAAAGAACAGATGAGACAATAGGTCTTGAGTAATAAAATTCAGAAGTAGCAACACTGTTGTATGTCAAGTAAAATTACTTGACAATGAATAGAACAATACGTACTATATTTAATTAAGACATAAAGCAATATTCAGTTTCCAAAATCAATTCATCAGAGAATGCTTAGCTAATAGATGAACAAGTGCTGAGCTAATCAAATGAATCAACTCAGATTGGTGAAACAAGAAGCACTTTGGCACTGGTGAAAGATTTCACAAACACATAGATGAAAATAGGCTCAGTACTTCTAAGATTCATTGAGTAAAGATCACATGCACCGTGATGATGAATAGTGACGCAAAAGAGTTGATGACTCCCAAGGTTGTTTAAAGAAAATAAGTACTTGTTGGAAAGGTCTCTTCGTCTACTTTCCAACGGATCAAGAATCGATGGCAGAGAACAGACGAAACATCCAGAAACTGCCGAAGAACACTCGTGACTCCATCTCGAGTTTCTAGTTTTCCTTTTAAGCAAGTAGTAGCCACAAAAAGAACTCGGGTTTTGTTTGATGTAAGTTAGCAGCTGCTACTTCCTTGTAAACGCGCGTGTCGGCTAGACCGCCCGATTACTTGAATCAAAACTTCAACTTCTATCAGATCCGTGAGTGTTTTCTTGTCATCTTGTTCTTGCTTGTTCTTCGATTGCTTGTAGGTTCAAGGCTATTCTTAGCACGACAAGAGCAGCAACAACTGGCATCGGTGTAACTATCGCTAAGACGCAGCATCCTTGTGGTTGTTGTAGTTGGGTAGCACAACGTCAATCTCCACCCCAAATCATAGTTATCAGGAGATGGTGTACCTGTCGCTCAAGGCGTCACACCATCTTGGTTGTGATAGTCGGGCAGCCAACATCGGCCTCCACCAAATTCACCACATCCTCCATCTCTCATAAAAAGATCGGGTTCCCCCGTACCCATCGGGTCCATTAAGAGTATAGAACTGTTTTCAGATTGAAATATAAGTTCTGAGTTTTCTGGATTCAGTAAAGTGGCTACATATCAAACAACAATGAGTAATAATCAGTTGGCATTGAAGCTAATGTAATGGTTTAATCTTCACCACACAGACAGGAACAACCTAAGACAGGAACAACCTAAGCAATTAGATAACCAGAGCTGTTCTGAACCAAAAAATGACTTACAACAGTGAATAACAGATCAACACTTACAATTCTCAGTTAGCAAAAATGCAGTTCAAACAACAAATGTAAACAAAAATGTTTAGCTGTATCAGAAATCAGTTTACTGAAATTTTCAATCTAAAATAATCTACTGAATAGTCAAATCACAAACAATACTCAAAGTTACTATAGTGGAATTGCATGCACAGGCACATAAATAGACAGCAGCAAATCAGGCAAAATTAATCCACATCCGGCTCAAAAATTGCATTAAGGATTTTGTCTACGATGTGCAACAATCCCTCCTGAAAATGGTTGAGAAAAGATCAGAGAAGAAATACTCCAGCAAGTAATCACAACAATAAAACCAGAACATCAAATAATCTGATGATGATTAATTCAAGAAAAGTATTTCAGTAGATGAATGAATAAACCAGAATGCAGTCAAAGTACGAGACAAAAATTACGCATAGTGAATCAAACTTGATTGGCTTGCGGCTTTGACAACATTGATGCAGATGCCTGGAGTCACTAGATTTTCATGCAAATCAAGATTGACATAGAAACTTTGCTCTAGTAATTAATCATGGAAAGACACAACCGGTTTAGGCCAGCGGTAGAGAAAAAACTCGGCTGAAGTCTTGTAGAGATCAGAACCAGCATATGGCGAAAAGATGATGAGCAGTGAAAAGAATTCAGAGAGGAAGATTTGAGGAAAATATACTAGCCAACCAAAAATAAAATAATCAGAATCAAACTCAAATTTGGCAAAAAAAAATGCACCAAGAACTTTTGCTTGGAGGAGATACTGTAGCATATCAAGAGCCTAAAGCACGACGACGATTGCTGTAGAAGATCTGGCAACAAACTGATGAATTGAAGATGCAGCGTAGTACCAGAAATGAAACACCGAGTAGGAAGCCAAGAAAACAAATACACAATGGTTCCTTAATTAAATCATAATTAGTGCAAGAGTGCACCTGGCGTGCCCAGAATACACCGAAAGCGACGGCTTAGCTGTAGTCGTTCTGGGACAAGGCTTCAAAAGGTGTTGTTCCTTGGTGGCAATGTAAGAAATAGAGTCTATGGCGCTAATCCGGCAGGTTGAAGGTAAAAGCCTCTCGGCCGTGGGAGAGAAAAGCAAGAGGAAAAATAAAGATTCTAGGTAAAATGTTCAGCCCCCAAAAATTACATCCACAAGTCCTTCTAAAAATCTTCCCTAAACCCTAGGCATTTGGGTCCTTTATATAGACAAGCTCATCAAGGTATTCCCAATATTGCCATTAGGGTTTAATGACCAAGTATTTACCTAATTGCCCTTATATATTTTCAGAATTATTAATTCTGAAAAATACACAAAAGTATTCTCCTAATTTATTACAACGTTAATCATATTCTTTTAATATTTTTTTAGAATTTAAAAAATCTGAAAAATACTAAAAGATTGCACTTCATCTAGATGACTCAACAGAAAAACAAACTCCTAATTACTGAAATTAAAAACATTTTCTGATGTGATGCTTTTCAGCAAAAACCGACAAAGCCTCCTCGATCGCCGACATGTAATGTCAACAAGTCTATCCTGCTATCGATCCCCTCGAGTTGCCTGATCACTTGCACATGCCTCTCTTTCGCTAACTTGACCATCACACTGTCTCGATCATTCGTCCGTCCATGTATTGCTCTATCTCCTCGTGCACTCTTGAAATCATCTCCAACTTCACCCAACATCCTTGATCCTCTGGCATCAAGCTCCCCGCTTGACCCTTGAGCACCCACCATTGACAGTTGGTTAGCATATCCACCCTGCACACATGAGACAGGCCAAAACATGAAATGCGATGCACACCAATCCCCTCGGCATCCACTCTCCATATCCACACATTGATCCCATCGATGCAACCAAACAATCACTCACTCATCGCTCCATATCACTCAACCTTGTCAATCACTCATCATACAGACAAAAATCACTCATCATACAGGAAAAATCTCTCATTGGACCATGGGGAGCCTCAAAATCAGAATAAGAGTGAAAAGAAGACTCATGCATACCAAAAGATGGGTAATGCATGTCCTGAAAGCTCATCGCAAAAGAACGTCGTTAATCCTTGATACGACGAAAGCAAAACCCAACCAAATTACCCACCCGATGAAAATAGGAGCAGTGATACACTCTCTTGGGTGTGTGGGCATGGGTCTCAGGCGCAAATCTCACAGTATTCTTGGGTTTTTGCTGAGGAGTTTCCTTTGATGAACGAAAAGCTTTCTTAATAGGTTGAGTGGGATTCTTAGCTTTTTGTGTGGTGTCTAACTGGGCTCTTTCTTTCTCAAGGGTAGTGGGTGGAGTGAACACAATTTCGCTCGGAGTATTTGGAGTGGTTCTCTCATAGCCCAACCCTAGAGATAACCCTGCCTTTTTCATCAATGCATTTTTCAACCATGGAGAGAAGATAATCATTTTCACATTTTAGTTTTTCGACTTGCTCTCTAGCAAAACTGAGTTGGTCCTTTAGGGTGATGCAAGTGGGACAAGTTGGATGCACATCCATAGAACACTCAGCGCTCTCCAATCTAGCCTTAAGTTTATAAACATGCCTATATCTCAAATTAATGCTTTCAACAAGGACAGTTGATGCATTCGTTAATGACAGCAGGACTAGACTCAACCTCCAAAAGTTGCTTTTTAGTAATTTCAAGTTTTTCAACACTTTGAGCATGTGTAAAATGCAGCTGAGCAAGTTCACTCATAACAACAAGACATGAATCACATTCAGCATCATCAAACTTAGATTTTATGATTGCATGTTTTGTGGAAATAGATTCAAGTCTGAGTTTTAGTTATTTTTGTTCTTTAACAGCAAGTTTAAGTAATCTATCCTGAGAACAGACAATATCATGTAATTCATCATTCTGAACAAGAAGCTAGTCACGAGATAGATATACCTCAGATATGTTGAGCTCATCGCTGCTGTGGATGTTGTCAGCCATGAAGCAAAGGCCGGTGAAGTCCATTCTCTTCTTCTTCTTTTCTCCTTTCTTGGGTAGCTATTCTTCATCGGAGCTTGGCTCCTCACTTGATGTACTGTCGATGTCGCTGAGTGCGGCCACAAATGCTCTGTCTACTCTCTTACCCACTTTGCAGCGCTTCCCCTTAAAGAAGGGTTTCTTGTTCCACTTCTGGTACTTGTGCTAATTTTCATTTTTCATTTTTAGTTTAGGGCAATTCGCTTTTATATGAGAGGGATCTCCACACCAAAAACAACCCCGAGACCCTACTTTCCTCTGATCTCGTCTATCATTATAGAAGCATGTGCACTTCTTGACAATGAAAGCTAGCTCCTCATCATCTAGAGTGTCCACTTGTTCTTTTGTGATAGAGATCAAGGAGGACAAGTCAAAACCACCAGAATAAGCACAAACTCATGAACCACCAGAAAGGTTACCTCTAGATGAGGTGCCACTGCTGGTACTAGAAACTAGTACCATGGATTGTGGCAAAGTGTTCCCAATCCCAGAACGAGACGCCTTGGCGATCTCGGTGGACTTAAGCTTACTAAAAAGTTCATCGCAAGTCAAAGTGCCAAAGCTCACCGACTCGTCAATACTAGAGATCTTGACCTCCCATATGCTACGAACAAGAGCATAGATAAGTTTGATCACTCTATCATGGTCTGAATAAGCTAAAGTCCTAGTGGAGCGCAAGTTGCTCACAATCCCACCAAAACGAGCAAACATGGCTTCTACAGATTCGCTGGGGACTTGCACAAACATTTGATATTCTTGATTATATGTGCTTTGCCTCCTAGCCTTAATCTGAGTAGTGTCCTCATTAAAAGTTTCAAATTAGTCCAAATCTAACGTGCAGTTCGTAGGTCTGGACTCTGTCAAACTCATTGTGACTCAGACTGATGAACAATATTTTTCTTGCTTTGCTATTACAATCGTACTGTAACTTCTTAATCTCTGAGGTGTTAGTTTCAAGGATCACATATTGAGAATCGACAATGTCCCATATAGCACTTCCTTGGCTTAGTAGATAAGCCTCCATGTGCATCTTCCAATAAGAAAAGTATCGACCATCAAACACTTGAATCGTCGTGTTCTTGTCCATGTCGCCAAAAGGATCACAAACCGATTAAGGTCAACTGGTGATCTAACCGGCTCTGATACCAATTGTGGGATCGGAATGGCGACTAGAGGGGGATGAATAGGTGCCTCGACAAATTCTCATAATATTTTTCAGAACATGAAAATTCCGAAAAATACTAAAAGACTACAGTTCATCTAGACGACTCAACAGAAAAAAACTCCTAATTACTAGAATTTAAAACATTTTCTGATGTGATGGTTTTCAGCAAAAGATGACAAAGCCTCGATCATGGACATGTGATGCCAATCCGCAAACTCGACCGCTAGCAAGTCTCTCCCTCTCTCGATCCACTAGAGTCGCCTGATCACTTGCACTGGCCTCCCTTTCGCTAACTTGACCGTCACACTGTCTCGAGTATCCGTCCATCCATCTCCTGCTCTATCTCCTCGTGCACTCCTGAGATCATCTCAAAATTCACTCGACATCCTTGATCCATTGGCATCAAGCTCCTCGCTTAACCCTTGATCACCCGCTGTTGACAGTTGGTTAGTATCTCCACCCTACACACATGAGACAGGCCAAAACACGAAACGCGACGCACACTAATCCCCTCGGCATCCACTCTCCATATCCACACATTGATCCCATCGATGCAATCAAACCATCACTTACTCATCACTCCAGATCACTCAACCTTGTCAATCAATCATCATACAGACAAAAACCACAATGCGACCTCACTTGGTTTCATAATGCTACTAGGCTTGTCCATGTTTAGTATTGCTGAAATCTTCTCTAGATTTGCCTCGATTCCTTGACTACTGACGATGAACCCAACCATTTTTTTGGTCGGCACCCCGAATACACATTTCTCTGGGGTGAGCCACCATTGGAATTTGTAGAGGTTGTCTATAGTCTCTCAAAGTTTAGGAATGAGATCATTGGGCCTTGTGGATTTAATGACAACATCATCCATGTAAGCTTCAACGTTGCGGCTGATCTGATCAGCTAGGCAGCACTAAATAGCACGCTGATATATAGCCCTTGCATTCTTCAGCCCAAAAGGCATTGATGTATAGTAATATGCACCGAATGGGGTCATGAATGATGTCTTCTTTTGATCTTCTTCCTCTAGGTTGATCTGATGACAACCCGAGTAGCAATCAGGGAAGTAGCGAAATGAACAACAAGTAGTAGATTCGATGCCTTGATCGATGTTCGGTAATGAGAAAGGATATTTTGGGCATCTTTTGTTGAGATTAGTATAGTCAATGCACATTCTCCATTTTCCATTGTTCTTTTTTTACAAGGATTGTTGGCTATCCAGTCGAGATAGTATATCTCTTTTATGAACCCAGCCGTTAATTGGCAGGTGACTTTCTGTGGGATCGGAATGGCGACTAGAGGGGGGTGAATAGGCGCCTCGACTAATTTTCGTGAATTAGATGGCCTTTTCAAAACACCCAACACAACTCAAAAGATCAGATTCAAAACTGATTTAGAAACTTCTATTCAGATTCAAATCAGAATATTCAGTGATCACAATTTTAGTCTTCATATTTGCATGATGCATACCATTGACAATTTCAACACTGTACCCTGTACCTTTAGAGTGAACTGCTGAACTATAGCAGTAAATCAGAGGTGAAATAATAGAGTAGTAATTTCAGACTACTGATATCCAGAACACATTAGCTGAAACAAACAGCGGTAATATTCAGATTACAGAATTCAGAACTGAAGTTCATTTTTCAATTTAGACATTCAAGTCATCTCAGTTCACTAAAAACAGAAATCAATTTGAATCAGATTATTACAACTCAGTTTGCAGAAATATTTAGCACAACTCCAATTTTTCAGCAAAACTGTTCATTAACAAATTGTAGTTCTACTTGACAATTACTGTAGCAATTCAGAAAAGGATCAACTAATTCAATTCAACATTCAATCAAATTTCAGAAGAGATTTTGTCTTGTGGTTAGTCTACCACAATTAGAAATTTACTACTTCTGAAACTCAAATTCACCACAATGTATATCTGATTTGAAATTGAATCATGAAAATATCTGGACAGTGAACAGTATAACTCATTCAGTTTTGTTTCAAAATTCAAATTGCTATTCTCTGCCAAACCAATTTTTCAAAGTATCCAACAAGTTCATAATTCAAACACTATCCTCTAGCTGTAAAGAATGTTCTGAATCAGTGCAAAATTACTAGCAGACAATGAAATGAAACAGATTAGTATATAATCAGTAAACTTCACACATTCAGAATTACAAAACAAATCTCAGAACTGAAAACTGGAATCAGTATTTTGGATATTAAGCAGCACCTTCTATTTGATATACATCAATCTAATCAAGTCAAGGTAGTAAAATACTTTAAACAGGTTCAGAATACTTCAAATAAACTGATTCAACTAGTACCAAAAACTCAATCAAAGTGGAGTTAATTCTTGACACAAAACTGAAATCTAACAATTGAATCAGACAAAATTCAGAACACTTTTCACAGAAAATTTTATCAACACTTGAGCAGACTAACAAATATTTTCAGATCTGAAACATCAGTAGTGATTATGAAATCCTGGATCAGATTCTCTTCATTCAATAACAATACAAACACAAGAATAAAACAGTTACATGATCAAATAATCTAAACAGAAACATCACAATTCAGACATAAGCAAGTTTCAGAGCTGTTTGTTTCATCCTGAAAGTATGCCAAGTATATACTGACTCAATTCCAAAACAAAGCACAAAACCTTATGTACTCAAGCATTTTCAGTTGAACCTTTTTGCCAGTTCAAGAAGAACCAAAGATCAAAACTGAATTGACAGATGCAGTACCTGTTCAGCAAACTAAATTTGGAGAGCAAAGATTTCAAATCAATTTTCAGTATATTAACATTGTGATGAAATTTATCATTAAGTAGTAATCACATCACAACAACCACACTGATCTGATATGCACCTGTGTTGTGCACAAGGAGATGACCTACAGAGGAAACCTCACAGCTAAACAGAATCCTTAAGCAGACCAAAAACCAGGAAATGGTAGAAAGGATTTAAATCTCAATTTCAGCAAAAAGGATTAAGGATTACCTTTGAATCCCTTCAACCATGACATTACTCAAGAAACACTCAAAGAATCAGCCAAGATGTTGATGAACAATTTGAAAAAACATTTCATCAAACATGTAGAAGGCCAAACCAAAAACTAAAACAATTTCTCTAGAGAATTTTTCAGAGCTGTGGTGCCTCTTTTGATCAGCAAAAAGACCAAGAAGATATTGCAAAAATCACTTGCAAGTTTCAAAAATGGATCATTCAAAACATCCACAACAAAAGTTATATAGACATCTATATCAAATTTTGCACAAAATTCACCCGAAAGTGGCTCACAAAAATGAATTCAGCCACAAAAACTGACCTGCGCTTCCTTGCTGCATCTACTCTAGATCGTGCCATATGATGAACAGGACGCAGGATTGTTGCAAATCAGCAAAGTAAAGCAGGTATTTTATGAATTTGATGTTGTGGTTCAGCAAAAAGAACAGCCAAAAATCCCCTCACATGCCCATGGATATGGTCCACTATTTATAGGCCAACCATGGGAGGTATTTTCTAAAAAGAACCCTCTAGAATTAAAAATTACACAAAACTCCTATCCCTTGTAATATATTTTTAGAATTAGGAAATTCTGAAAAATATACCAAAGGAGTACAATTACTCTAGACTCTCAATTTTTTATTACACATTGACTCAAAGTAAAAAGACTCCAAACTATTAAAATTAACACAACTTGATTTGTGACGGTTTTCAGCAAAAACCGACAAAGCCTCTCAAACCTTCGAGTCGCGACACCGCTTTGCGACTCCGAGCGCCATCAAGCCACTTTCGCTCTCGATCCCCTCGAGCCGCCTGAATTCTTGCCCTGGCCTCCCTCTCGCAAACCCGGTCATCACGCCGTCGCTTTCATCCGTCCGTCCAAGTTTTGCTCGGTCTCTTCGTGCACTCTTGAGATCTTCTCCAACTTCGCCCGGCCTCCCTGATCCTCTGGCATCGAGCTCCCCGCTTGACCCTTGATCACTCACCGTCGACAGTCGGTCAGCATCTCCACCCTGCACATCCAAGGCAAGCCAAAACAAGAACGCGACACACCACTGAAACCCTCAGCACACACTCCTCCATTTTACATCGAACCCCTCAAATGCTCATCCTTGTCAATCACTCATCATCCAGACCGAAACCACCCTTGGTTTCACACTTCCTCTTTGATGGCCTCCTTGGGCTCTTGAGCAAAGCGGGCATTTTCTGTTTGACCGGTAGAGCGATGGGGTAAAAATTGAGGTCGTGCTCGATCATCTCCTGAGGTACGCCTGGCATGTCTGATGGCTGCCAGGCGAATATATTGTTGACACGAAAACCCATCCACACACTGGCGTCGGTTCGACAATCCGAAAGTGCGCGGTCATTTTAAGAGGAAACCCTAAAATGTCGCGAGACGCCGACGTCGCATTCTGATAACCCTTAAACAGTGGTAAGGGGGTAACGGAGTCACCAGGTAACCAAACAAGTATTTAGTAATAATGTTCGATTAGCCGAAGTGTTAGAAAAATAATAAAGTAAACTGGCAATACTAAGGGCGGTTTAGATCTGCAACGAAGGGGTGGTCGGACCGGCAAGGGGCCTTCAGACAGACCGATAGTTCGGTGCTGGGCACCGAAATGGGGCTTCGGTAGCCTATGCGAGGGGCGGGGGGTGAAGGAATCCCAAGGGAGCGTTCAGCCTGTTGTTCGGTCTGACCAAAGTACAAACTCCGGTCAGACCGACGCACATGCGGAGGGTGGCCCACGAGACCAACAATGTGAATAGGGCTTCAGGTCACTAATGATCGAACTGGCGAAGGGGGCCTGGTCGGAGAAGAGGCAGAGCCTCGTTCAGAATGAAGGCTTCGGTGCCGTGGGTGAAGGACTCCGCTACGGCGCGCCACTTCAGTGCGGGGACCTCGGTCGGACCGACGTACGGGCACCGGTCAAACCAGAGGGTGCCGATGGCAGATGACAAGCATGCTGGCAATGTCCTAACGGGGCAGCACATCACACTCTGGTGAGACCGGCGTGTAGCCTCCGGTCAAACTGACAACGCAGATCCAATCTGCTTGGTTTCTCTGACGATCGCCTTGAAGTTAATAGATTGAAACCAAAGTTCTTGGCGACGAGATTATAGATGGAAGTCCTGGAAAAGAACCAAAATCAAGTGCTAATATGGCCTAGGGTTACCGTGATTACGACGCGGTGGACGAAGAGCTTCCAATGCAAACTCACGAAGATGGACGTTACTTGACTAATCCTAGGGCAAGGAAATAGATTGAAATTAAATGTACGATTCAAAACTAGGGTTTTGAGTTGTGTAGATTTGCTTTGTTCCCTTTGAATCGACCTCACCCCTATATTTATAGGGGCTAGACTTGAGTTTCCTTGCGTCCCAATTGAGTATGATTCAGCCACAATTATTGAGATTTGATTAGAGATAAAACCCTCTAAATCCATTTTTATCTTTAATTTCTGGACTGGGCCGGTCTGACAAGACCCATTGGGCCGATCTGACTGGGCCTACATGTCCGGTTGGATTAGCCTATGACAGGTTGGGCATATTTTTGACCCAAATTACCAAAATTTATATTTTGACAATTTCGACCATTAATGCCAAATTTGGGTGTCAACATGTGTCAATGTTAGTATGGAGGAAGCTGATTACCACACTTTCCTATTTATGATTAAGCACTGCCCCAGTTAGCGCCCTCTTGAACTAGTTGATGCCGAGAGCTGAATACTTTTGTATTTAGATGGCGTGATGGACGATATCTCCATACTCGTGGTCGACATTGTTTTGTCCTCCTAGAGCACCTCCTCTATTCAGACTGAAATATTCATAGCCTCACCTAGCACGAGACTATCTTGCTCACATGCGTGTGAGGTGGCAACATCCCTTTTATAGAAAAGGCTCTACCTAGTCTAGGAATTTTGAGGATCATGTATGCATAATGGGGTATCGTCGTAAATTTGGTGAGGGATGACTGTCCGAGTACAACATGATAGGTGGTCTCAAAGTCGACGACATAGAACTTGACATGCTCGGTCCTATAGTTGTTTTGAGTCCCAAATGTCACCGTCAAAGTGAGGATGCCGAGTGGAATGGAGGCCAAGCCTTCCCCGAGATAATCGCATAGAAAGGTGTATTCGTCTTGTAGAGTGTAGATTTGATGATACCGAGTACAGCCAACGTCCCTGTGAATAGGACCTCTAAGACACTACCATCGTTGATCAACACCCTCTTAAGACAGACCTTGAGGATGACTAGATCAACAACCAATGGGAATAATCCTGGCTTGGTGACATATTGTGAAACCAAGTGAGGTCGCACTGTGGTTTTTGTCTGTATGATGAGTGATTGACGAGGTTGCTCAATCTGGAGTGATGAGCTGGAGTGATGAGTGAGTGATGGTTTGATTGCATCGATGTAGGACCGAAAGTAGCGACCAGAGGGGGGTGAATGGGCGCCTTAAAAATTCTTTCGAATCAATGGCCTGTTCCCAATATCCAACCCACCTCAAAAGACTAAGCAGCAGAAAATAAACAGATAGCCTAAGTCTAAAGGTATCTAGCCTAGAAGCAGCTGATGACAAACAGAGGACTATCAAAGCAGTGCTAATAGACAGATAAACAGTATACGTAAGACTAGGCAAGACAAACTTCTCAGTAAATCAATCTTGGTGCACTATGAGTGAGAAGAGAAGTTACCTGTTCAAATTTGTCTCCTGTTCGAAACTCGGCGAAGCCTGCTTCGATGGTAGAAGCCTGCTTCGGAGGTCGGTGACGAAGCCTACCGAAGGTACGTTTTGGTCTAGCCTAGTTCGAAGTGACAGAAAGCGAAGTATGCTTCGAAGCGAAGTATGCCAAAGTCGGAGCCTGCTTCGAAGTATGTACATCGAAGGCAAAGCTTCGAACACAGCTTCGAACCGAGGGCTTCGAAGCCAAACCTTCGAACAGAAAACATCGAACACAACAGACGGACAACCTTCGAACAAAGAAGCGAAGCCTGTCACACGATAGAGAGACCAAATTCGAAGCCTACACTCTACCTTCGAAAAGAGCAAGCTTCAAAAAGACAAGCGAAGGCTGACACGCGACAAAGAAACCAAAGCGAAGCCTAACAGAACGACAAGCTTCGAAGCCAACTTCGAAACCTATCGAAGTGTGGACTTCGAAGAGCTCGAGGCGGAGTACCTTCGCACCATCATTCGAAGTATGCGACGCTGTCCGTAAAAATTACTTCGCAGCTAGCAACTCAGGACACAAAACGAAGTTCGAAGTTCCAACGAAGCCTTCGAGCAAATCAGGTCGAAGCCTACCTCACGGAGCTGAGGGGCTTCGAACAAACAGGATGGCTTCGCTAGAAAAAACAGACAGAAAAGTTTCTAGGGGCCTGTCAACTTCGATCAAAAAGCTGCGCAGTAGAAAGCAAAAAGCTGGGACGGAGTACTGTAGCTACAGTAGAGGAATACTACTTGCAAACAGCAAGAACTAGTACTCTGTTCGTGAAGAACAGAAGCAAAAGAGAAGCTTCTGCTCACGAAATAAATCCAGGCTGTGCCTGTAGCCGAAGCATTAACTCCTCAACCAAACAATGTACACCGAATGAAATCAACAGGGACCAAGGCTTTAATGCATCCAAAAGATTTGAACAAATGCAAGGCAAAATGGAATGAGCAAGAGCCTGGCGGCGCACACAGGAGAGAGAACGTGAGAGACAAAATGACCCAATGGATTAAAAAGTGAATTCTGGAAGGGTAGTCCAACCCTAGGATTGGGGTCCTATTTATAGGCTGCCCACCACTAGGAATATTCCACCATCCCCTTAGGGTTTTTACAGACGCAAAAATAAAGGAAAAGACTCTACTACCCTTAGGAATTTTTACAGACACGACTGACTGACTGTGGGCCTAGAGTTACAGACGACTTATCCGGAAGCTAAGCTTTCGTAGCGACTACGGCTTCTCTTCTGGACAGTCGGATACAAGATCGACGGTCATCAGTTTTGCGCCGAAACTGACAAAGCCTCCACCGACTTTGCACCAGGTACCCGGATTGGGCCGGCCCGACTCCACAGCTCTCTCAGCGCGGCAATCACTCACCGCCCGTGTACGTGAGTCAACCCTGGTCAACAGCCCAGTGGGTCTTCTACTGCTTCTAGCCCATGCACCCGGATTGGGCCAGCCCGACTTCGCAGCCTCCTCTGCCCGACAGTCGCTCGCTGCCCGTGTACCTGAGTCACACGCGGCCCATGAAACAGCAGATCTCTTCATCTTTTGTCCTCTTTGACTATCGTTGACAATGACTCATCACTTCTGGAGCCATGAGGCCCACGCTATTCAGCATGGCTCCTCAATCTCCCCCTTGATGAGTTCATTGTCAACACTCCTCTTCTTCAGCTCTTCAGCACCTGCGAACAAATGTGGAAACACGAAAACAAAACACAAGGAAAACAAAGAAGAAGAAAAATAAGGTAAAAGTTTAACCCTAATGACCAAAAGCCGAACAAAAGCAAGAAGTGGTCATTATGGTTAACCAAAACGTAAAAGCTCAAAATGAGTGCGATTTCAAAACAACAAGGATATCAACAGAGTAAGAAATCCCCCTTAAACTCTGATCCCAAATTTTCTCCCCTTTGTTGACAAGTGAACTCATCAAGCACTCAATAGAGACACAGACTCCCCCTGAAATGCAACTCCCCCTCAAAATATGCAGTGAATTCAACTGGAGTGCATAAGGAGTGTAGAAAGCATGCTTCTCAAATATGATTGACTGCAATTACTACATCTAACAGGTATAGCAAAAGACATACTGTCTAAGACACATGGCATGATCAGCGCAACAGATGATATCTAAGGAAAGTCATTAGCACGCATTTTTCAGTTTGTGTAAACAAAAACATCACCACATTTTCCAGTAAACAAGCAAGGTAAAGCATGAGATGCAAAAGATATCTGATATCTACCAAGATAAGCATTATCCAAAACAAAGTGCTTCAGCAAACTTGTTATCATTTCATTTTTTAGGCTTTTTCTCTTTCCTTTTTCATTTTTGCCAGGGGTTATTTGCATGTCAAACCTTATGCTGACCGACCAAGTCAAGCCTAGGCCAGAACTGGACCATCAGAAGCTTAAGACATTGGTCTTGGCATACATTACACTGTCCTAGTTCATACCAAAGTGCTATGGTACGCAGTCCAGAACAATGCAATGCGACAAAACAAACCCACCTGGATCTTTTCAATTTAAGCATAAAAAGGCATGAAATTTTCATTTTTCTTGTTTTTTATAGCACATTTCCATGTTATAAAGCAGAAAGATGTCCAAGTTGCATGTTTGCATCTAAGTCAGGAACTAGCTACAAGGCATGTAACAGATAGCAAAAACATTCAGCCTACACATGCTAGTTACCAAAAGCAATGGTGATCATTTTTCAAGTTTTAAAGCATAAAAGTCATGCATATGACAGATATCAGACATATCAAGTGAACTGAACCAAAGCATGATCAATGACAAGTATTCAAAAGCATGTACCAGCTAGAATAAGTAAAGCAGTTCAATCATATAACAGAAGCAAGCTCAAAAGTGTGATATGTGAATATGCAAGATATGAACACACACAAAAAAAAAGACTCAAGAAAAGAGTAAAGAAGAAAGAAAACTGACGCAAAATATCCTAAAAAGGATACACAACACCCAAATCCCCTCGTAAACGCTCAAATGTAGACTGATCTAGGGGTTTGGTGAAAATATCAGCCAACTGATGATGGGTATCAACATGAACAAGGTCAATGACACCTTTCTCATATTGATCCCGCAGAAAGTGAAAGCGCACATCAATATGTTTGGTTTTTGAATAGAGACATGGGTTTTTCCCTACACTAATTGCACTGGTGCTGTCGCAAAACAAAGGAACTCTGGTAGGAAAGAACAACCCAAAATCTCGTAGAGTGGAAATCATCCAATCCAACTGTGAGCAGCAGCTACGTACTCAGCCTCTGTGGTCGAAAGAGCAACTCCAGATTGCTTTCGAGAAGACCAAGAGATAAGAGAAGAACCAAGAAACTGGCAAGTACCGGAAGTTGACTTGCGATCCAACCGACACCCACCAAAGTCGGCATCCGAAAAGCCAGATAAATCGAGAGAAGATGATGCTGAATAGAAAAGACCAAGATCGGGCGCATAAGTAAGATACCTGAATATGCGCTTGACAGCCTGCCGATGAGACGCGTGAGGTGAAGACTGGAAGCGCGCGCATAGTCCCACGGCGAACTGAATGTCCGGTTTGGTCGCCGTTAAGTAGAGCAGCGAACCGATCATCCCTCGAAACTCCCTCTCGTTGACCTTGATGCCGCTCTCGTCCTTGTCCAGACCCCCAGATGTGCCCATCGGGGTCATCTGCGGCTTCAATTCACCACCAAAGTCAAATTTCTTTAACATATCACGAGTGTACTTACCTTGGTGGATGAAGGTGCCATCCTTGGTCTGCTTGATCTGGAGCCCTAAGAAGTACTTGAGCTCACCCATGAGGCTCATCTCAAACTCACTGTGCATCTGCTCAGAAAACTTGGACACAAGATCATTAGTAGTACCGCCAAAAATAATATCATCCACGTAAATCTGAGCAACTAAAAAATCTGAAGCATCTCTAAGCAAGAAGAGAGTTTTATCCACAGAGCCCATCACAAATCCCTTCCCCAACAAAAACTGCTTCAACCGGTCATACCAAGCCCTGGGGGCTTGCTTCAACACGTATAAAGCTTTTTTCAACTTAAAAACATGTCGAAGAAACTTAGGGTTCTCAAAACCGGGGGGTTGCCTAACATAAACCTCCTCTTCTATGTATCCGTTTAGAAAGGCACTCTTGACATCCATTTGAAAAAGCTTAAAACCCTTCGAAACGGCAAAAGCTAGAAGAATACGAATGGACTCAAGACGGGCAACAGGAGCGAAGGTTTCTTCAAAGTCAATACCTTCCTTTTGGCAAAAACCCTGGGCAACCAGTCGAGCTTTGTTGCGCACCACAACCCCATCTTCACCTTGTTTGTTCTTGAATACCCACTTGGTGCCTATGGGGTTGCATCCTGGTGGCGGCTCAACTAGTGTCCAAACCCGATTGCGGACAAAGTTCTCAAGCTCTTCTTGCATAGCATTAATCCAATTGGAATCAGAAAGAGCATGAGAAACGTCTCTGGGCTCAAAAGATGCAACAAACGCAGATTCAGCAAACACAGGGAGAGTGGCAAAAGAACGCAAAGTTCTCTCAGTCAAATCACCTATGATGAGCTCTGAGGGATGGTCACGCTGAACTGCTCGGGTTCCCTGGTGATCTGAAGTCACCTCACCGGAGTCAGTAGCAGGCACCTCTGAACTCGACTAAGGGGGCTCGATTGTAGTGGAAGAAGTGATCAGAGGTCCGCCCTCATCATCAGTCGAAGTCTCAGAAGGTGTGGGCTCTGCGGGGGATGCAGAAGGCTCACCCTCATCAGCAGCTGGAGTATCCTCATCTTCCTCGAAGATGGACTCTCCGAGCTCATCATCACCAGAAAGCTCAAAAGAAGGAGTCAAAGAAGGCAAGGACTCATCAAATGAAACCTCACAAGTCTCGACAAGCAGCTGGGATTCGAGATTCCAAACACGAAAACCTCGAGAATGCAAAGCGTAGCCAAGAAAAACACCATCCCAGCAACGAGACTCAAACTTGTCCAAGTGCCCTCCCTTCTTGAGCACAAAGCACTTGCAGCCAAACGCTCGCAAGTGGCTCACATTGGGCTGTCTGCCAAACCGCAATTCATATGATGTCTTACCAAGGTAAGCTCTAAGAAAGATGCGGTTGGCCAGATAGCAAGCCGTGTTCATGGCTTCAGCCCAAAAACGCCTAGGAGTCCTGTGCTCATCGAGCATCGTCCTGGCCATCTCGACTAGCGTGCGGTTCTTTCGTTCCACAACGCCGTTCTGTGGGGGAGTGTAAGGAGAAGAAAACTGATGGTCCAGACCCTGATCACTACAGAAGCTGACGAACTGAGAGTTCTTGAACTCAGAGCCGTTGTCGGAGCGAATTGCTCGCATCCGACCATTGTTCTCATTTTTCAGCTTCAAAATCAGGTCATGAACAAATTGAAAAGTTTCATCCTTAGACTCCAAAAAGAAAACCCACGAGAATCGAGAAAAGTCGTCAACAATCACAAGTGCATACCACTTCCCTCCGACTGAGCGTACCCGAGCTGGACCTATAGTGTCCAAATGTAAAAGCTCGCCCGGATACGAAGTCATCACCTGAGTCACAGGTGAGTGAGAAGCGGCAACCATTTTCCCATGATGACAGGGATGACAAACTAGATCCTTCTCCATCTTAAGCTTGGGCAATCCTCAGATGAGGTCCATAGAGCTTAACCTGACTAGCAGATCAAAACTCAAGTGACCTAACCTCCTTTTCCACTTCCAGAGCTCAGAAGAAGATCCAGCAATCAAACAGCGAGAAGGGCCAAAAGAACTAGAGAAGTCAATTCGAAAAACTTTACCGAAAGGTAAAATCTGACAAACCAAAGACCCTCTAGAATCAACCACAAAAGAATTGCCCTTCTTAAAACGCACTTCCAAACCATCCTCAAGAAGTTGCGAAACAGAAATCAAATTGAAGTTCAAATTCTTAACCAAAGCAACATTCTTCAAAGAGAAAATGATCTGAAATGCAAATTGAGCCTATGCCACTTACTTTCCCTTGACCGCTGTTCCCGAACGTGATGTATTCTTTGGAGCTCGGGGGAGTGAGACTGGAGAACCATCTGCGATGTCCCGTCATGTGGCGAGAGCATCCTGAGTCCATGATCCAAACATCCTCCAGTCCCCGGTCCTGCATAATCAGTGGCTGTAAGTGGGAGCAAATGGTCCGGCACCAAGTTTAGCAAAAGAGCTAAACCAGTGTCGAGCCATCTGCTCAAAAGATGGAAAGTGAAAACCATCAAAATAGTTTGGACCAAAACGCGGCTCAAAGCGCGGTCCTCGGTTCTGCCTAACCCTGTGGCCACGAGGTCCAGGACCGTAGCCAACACGACCTGGAACTCTACCGAAACGGACACCACCAACTGGAGCACGAGCAAGAAAGCCGTCTCCTCTACCACCACCTACACGACGCGGCCTGGCCTCCAGCCTCTCCCCGCGCCGAGGAACACGCAGTCTACCACCCTGCTGGTAGAACTGCTCCTGATCACCACGAGCCCTCTCTGCTCTCTCAATTCGCTTCCTCCTGAAGCAGAACTCCGCAAGATGCCCATCTCTCTGACAGTACTCACAATGATAGGTGGGCTTCTTGGGATGTGGTTGAGGCTTGGGATGTTTGGGCTTGGTAGTGTTTGGTGTGGTCTTCTTGGGTTGACAGTGTCCAGGAAGAGAGTCTAGAGAAGAGTGGAGGTGTTTGGGCTTAGGAACCCAGATAGGCTTCTTGGGTGGAGCTTTGGGTGGTTCATGAATCACTCCATCCTTGGGCTGACAAGCCTGGGAGGTCTCAGTGGAGTGAGTCTTGGGATACCTCTGCTCTGGGGTCATTTTGCTCCACTCCACTGCCCGGCTAATGGCACTCTCAAAGTCAGCCTTGGTGTAAGTGTAACCTACCCCAAACCCATCCTGCCTCTTGAACTGCTGGATCATCATGCCAAGCTGTGGCTCTCTGGCACTGATCCAACTCAGGATAGAACAGAGGTAAAAGTTCTCATTCTGAGAATCTGCTGGCTCCTCTCTCAAGGAAGCTAGAACCTCCACCTAAGACAAGCAGGTCTCACACTCACTCTCTACTTGGACAGACTTTTCGGCTTTCAGCTTGATCAACTCCATTCTAAGAGACAGACAGTTCTCACAAACAGTGGGTGGAACTGACAGTGTCTCAAGCTCTAGCTTAGTCTGGGCAAGCTCAGCTCTCAACCTCTCCAAATCACCCAAATGCTCATCGCCCTTGGATTTCAGCTCAGCTAAGGCAGCTAGATGAGATGGGCAATGAACACAGGGTGCGACGACAGTGGCTTGAGCATCTTTCTGCTCCAGCTGAGCGCTTTCAAGCTCAGTGGCCAAAGCGTCCCTCTCATCAACCCTTTCTGTGTATCTGGACTTCAAAGTCGACAGGTCACACAGAAGCACCTCACACTTCGGGCACTCACTGCTATCACCCAAGCAAGGAGAAGAAGATAGACTCTCAATTCTGCCATTGGCTACGGCAAGCTCACTTTCTAACTCATCTATCCTCTTTTTGGCCCCCTAAGCAGTTTTTCCCGATACTTTAACTCCTGACGATTGCTCTCAAGTAAATCAACAATTTCTCGTTCATAAGATGATACCTTGTTGTCGTCGTCGTCGGAGTCATCGGAGGAGCTCTTTTCTTCCCTATCCCCAAGAGCCAATGAACAGAAGCTCTTGCGGGATCTTCGGCGCTGGTGTGAGCGACTCTTCGGCTTGTCCCCGAAAGCCATGAAGCAGAGGCCCGCCGGATCATCCTTGTCCTTCCCCTTCCTGATGGCGATCTCCTCATCGCTTGAGCTCGATGAAGAGGAAGAAGACGTGGACCGCTTGGAGTAGCTCTTCTCCATCTCGGCAAAGAAGGCCTTGTCGCGCTTCTTATTCTCTCGCCGGTAATCCTTTAGGGCCTTCTTGAAGAATCGGGTCTTCGGCTTGCCCTTGTTGAAGGATGAGCTCTCATGCTTGCCGGAGTCGTGGAAGCCACCACCGGTGCCCTTCTTGTGACCATTGCGCTTGGGGCAGTCGGCGATGAAGTGTCCTGGATCACCACACTCAAAGCATCCGGATTTTGTGCCGTGTCTTTTGAACATTCTCTTATCATAGACACGACGCACCCGGTTGTTAAACAGACACAAATCATCATCTCCCAACAACTCAAGCTGGTCCTCAGTGATAGACATCAAGGAGAACCCAGCACAGCTCACAGCATAGGGATCAACAGAAGGTGTAGCAAGGGCCAGGGATTTTGATCCAGAACCAGTGAGATTTGATCTCAGCTGGATATCTACCTCAGTGGCCTTCAGCTTGCTAAATAACTCATAAATGGTCAAGGTATCGTAAGAAGTGCTCTCAACGATAGAGGATACCTTGATCTCCCAGATCTTTGGGTCCAAGGTATGGAGAACCTTGAGCGCCTGCTCGTGATCTGAGACTAACTGAGCACACTCAGCCTTGTTGTCCCGAAGCTTGTTAATGATCGATTGAAAGCGACCAAGCAACACCTCAACAAATTCACCCGGCTTCTGTGTGAAATTCTCATATTCACGCCGGTAGGTCTGATAGAGCCGAGCCTTGAACTGTGATGTTCCCTCATGGTGTGCCTTGAGGGTAGCCCAGATCTCTCTCACAGTGGAGAGATGACTCACACGCTCAAACTCAGTGGGACCTAAACCAGAAAACAGAATGTTCACAGCCTTACTGTTGCTCAGATGCTGAGCAATGATACCAGCAGTACCCTGCTCAGTGACTGGCAATATGACAAACGTGGTGTGAACGCAATTGTCCCAAATGTCCGAACCCTGGCTCATGAGATAGGCTCGCATGCGAGTCTTCCAATAGTTATAGCCATAGGCTTCCAAGGACGGGACCTTGCCAGGAGACGTCATGGTCACTACCGGGGTTTAGAACCGGTTAAGGTATGGAAATAAACCTAACTAGGCTCTGATACCACTTGTAGGACCGAAAGTAGCGACCAGAGGGGGGGTGAATGGGCGCCTTAAAAATTCTTTCGAATCAATGGCCTGTTCCCAATACCCAACGCACCTCAAAAGACTAAGTAGCAGAAAATAAACAGATAGCCTATGTCTAAAGGTATCTAGCCTAGAAGCAGCTGATGACAAACAGAGGACTATCAAAGTAGTGCTAATAGACAGATAAACAGTATACGCAAGACTAGGCAAGACAAACTTCTCAGTAAATCAATCTTGGTGCACTATGAGTGAGAAGAGAAGTTACCTGTTCAAATCTGTCTCCTGTTCGAAACTCGGCGAAGCCTGCTTCGATGGTAGAAGCCTGCTTCGGAGGTCGGTGACGAAGCCTACCGAAGGTACGTTTTGGTCTAGCCTAGTTCGAAGTTACATAAAGCGAAGTATGCTTCGAAGCGAAGTATGCCAAAGTCGGAGCCTGCTTCGAAGTATGTACTTCGAAGGAAAAGCTTCGAACACAGCTTCGAATCGAGGGCTTCGAAGCCAAACCTTCGAACACAACAGACGGACAACCTTCGAACAAAGAAGCGAAGCCTGTCACACGATAGAGAGACCAAATTCGAAGCCTACACTCTACCTTCGAAAAGAGCAAGCTTCGAAAAGAGAAGCGAAGGCTGACACGCGACAAAGAAACCAAAGCGAAGCCTAACAGAACGACAAGCTTCGAAGCCAACTTCGAAACCTATCGAAGTGTGGACTTCGAAGAGCTCGAGGCGGAGTTCCTTCGCACCATCATTCGAAGTATGCGACGCTGTCTGTAAAAATTACTTCGCAGCTAGCAACTCAGGACACAGAATGAAGTCGAGTTCCGAAGCCTTCGAGCAAATCAGGTCGAAGCCTACCTCACGGAGCTGAGGGGCTTCGAACAAACAGGATGGCTTCGCCTAGAAAAAACAGACAGAAAAGTTGCTAGGGCCTGTCAACTTCGATCAAAAAGCTGCACAGTAGAAAGCAAAAAGCTGGGACGGAGTACTGTAGCTACAGTAGAGGAATACTACTTGCAAACAGCAAGAACTAGTACTCTGTTCGTGAAGAACAGAAGCAAAAGAGAAGCTTCTGCTCACGAAATAAATCCAGGCTGTGCCTGTAGCCGAAGCATTAACTCCTCAAACCAAACAATGTACACCGAATGAAATCAACAGGGACCAAGGCTTTAATGCATCCAAAAGATTTGAACAAATGCAAGGCAAAATGGAATGAGCAAGAGCCTGGCGGCGCACACAGGAGAGAGAACGTGAGAGACAAAATGACCCAATGGATTAAAAAGTGAATTCTGGAAGGGTAGTCCAACCCTAGGATTGGGGTCCTATTTATAGGCTGCCCACCACTAGGAATATTCCACCAGCCCCTTAGGGTTTTTACAGACGCAAAAATAAAGGAAAAGACTCTACTTCCCTTAGGAATTTTTACAGACACGACTGACTGACTGTGGGCCTAGAGTTACAGAAGACTTATTCGGAAGCTAAGCTTTCGTAGCGACTACGGCATCTCTTCTGGACAGTCAGATACAAGATCGACGGTCGTCAGTTTTGCGCCGAAACTGACAAAGCCTCCACCGACTTTGCACCAGGTACCCGGATTGGGCCGGCCCGACTCCGCATCTCTCTCAGCCCGGCAATCGCTCACCGCCCGTGTACCTGAGTCAACCCTGGTCAACAGCCCAGTGGGTCTTCTACTGCTTCTAGCCCATGCACCTAGCAGCTCCTCTGCCCGACAGTCGCTCGCCGCCCGTGTACCTGAGTCACACGCGGCCCATGAAACAGCAGATCTCTTCATCTTTTGTCCTCTTTGACTATCGTTGACAATGACTCATCACTTCTGGAGCCATGAGGCCCACGCTATTCAGCATGGCTCCTCAATCGATGGTATCGATGTGTGGATATGGAGAGTGGATGCCGACGGGATCGGTATGCGTTGTGTTTCATGTTTTGGCTTGTCTCATGTGTGCAGGGTGGAGATGCTAACCAACTATCAACGGCGGGTGATCAAGGGTAAAGGGGGGAGCTCGATGCTAGAGGATCAAGGATGTCGGGTGAAGTTGGAGATAGTCTCAGGAGTGCACGAGGAGATAGAGAAGGCCATGGATGAACGGATGGTCGAGACAGAGTGATGGTCAAGTCAGCGAAAGGGAGGCCAGTGCAAGTGATCAAGCGGCTCGAGGGGATCGAGAGTGGCAGAGGCTTGCTGGCGGTCGATTTCGCGGATTGGCATCACATGTCGGCGATCGAGGAGGCTTTGTCTGTTTTTGCTGAAAACCGTCACACTAGAAAATGTTTTTAATTCCAGTAATTAGGAGTTTATTTTTCTGTTTAGTCGTCTAGATTAAGTGTAATCTTTTAGTATTTTTTTGGAATTTTTAGATTCTGAAAAATATTAAGAGAATAGGGTCAATGATGTAATAAATTAGGAGTTTGCATTAATGTATTTTTTAGAATTTGTAATTATGAAAATACATTATGGTAATTAGGTAAATACCTAGAACTTTTACCCTAATGGTATTTTGGATATTTCCTTAATGTGCTTGCCTATAGAAAGGACTCCATGCCCTAAGGTTAGGTGAGGATTAGAGGCTTTATTTTTGGGGGCTACCAACCACAAACAACTCAGCTTATTTTGCTATCAATTTCATCTTGATTTTTGATTTGTGTTTGCAGTGTTGAAGATCATGCAACAGTAGCTTTGTCGGACGGAGAACAGAGTCATGGTGCAGGTACTGTTCTAGCGCTTGCTACAGTAGCTCCTTATTCTCGATTCGATTTTTAAGACGATGTTTGTGCAGTTTTCGTGCTGTTTTTGGACCTGAGTTCTACATAACATTTGTTGTCCAAGTTGTAAGGGTTCTATTTTTGAAGTTTGCAAATTTTTTTACCACTGCTGTATATATTTTTCTGTCCAAAAAAATGCCTAAAAGTTCTGAAAAAGTCTGATTTTGTGAAACCAAATGAGATCACACTGTGGTTTCTGTCTGTATGATGGGTGAATGACAAGGTTGAGTGATGAGTGAGTGATGGTTTCATTACATCGATGGGGTCGATGTGTGGATATAGAGAGTGGATTCTGAGGGGATCAGTGTGCGTCGCGTTTCGTGTTTTGGCTTGTCTCATGTGTGCAGGATGGAGATGCTAACCAACTGTCAACAACGAGTGATCAAGGGTCAAGCGGGGAGCTCGATGCCAGAGGATCAAAGATGCCGGGTGAAGTTGGAGATGATCTCAGGAGTGCAAGAGGAGATTGAGCAAGACATGTACGGACGGATGGTTGAGACAATGTGACGGTCAAGTAAGCGACAGGGAGCCTAGTGCAGGTGATCAAGCGGCTCGATGGGATCGAGAGCAGGAGAGACTTGCTGGCGGTCTAGCTCGCGGATTGACGTCACATGTCAGCGATCGAGGAGGCTTTGTCGGTTTTTGCTGAAAACCGTTGCATCGAAAAATGTTTTTAATTCTAGTAATTAGGAGCTTGTTTTTTCTGTTTTGTCGTCTAGATTAAGTGTAATCTTTAGTATTTTTCGAAATTCTTAATTTTGAAAAAATATTAAAAGAATAGGGTCAATGATATAATAAATTAGGAGTTTGAATTAATGGTTTTTTCAGAATTTATAATTATGAAAATTCATTATGGCAATTAGGTAAATACCTAGAACTTTTACCCTAGTGGCATTTTGGATATTTCTTTAATGGGCTTGCCTATATAAAGGACACAAAGGCTTAGGGTTTAGGACACTCTTTCAGCTGAACATTTTGGGGGCTACCAACCACAATTTCTATTTTGTTCTAGCCTTTTTGTTGTTCTTAATTTTGTGCTTAGTGTTCATCATTCGGATCTTGCACATAACGCATCAAGGAGCTTCCAGCACATGTATTGTTCATCCTTTTCAGATTCACTTTTGGAGCTGAGTTTTGAATTATTTTGATGATGTTTTTGGACCTGAGTTCTTCATGACTTTTGTTGTACAAGTTTCTAGGGTTTCATCTTTGATGTTCGCAAAAGTTTTTGACCAGTGCTGCATATATTGTTCTGTCCAACAAAGTGCCTAAAAAGTTCAGAAAACTTCTGATTTCTGCTGATTGAGTTGTCTTCAGTCTGGATTCAATCTTTGAGGCAAGTTTTGATCTGTTTTGGTACTTTTCTTGGACCTGAGTTCTACATATCCTTTGTTGTCCAAGTTTCAAGGTTTCCATGTTTGAAATTTTCAAAATGTTTTGACCACTAATGCATATATTTTCTTGTCCAACAAAGTGCCTAAAAAGTTCTGAAAAATGCTGATTTCTACAAGTTTTCTTTTTCAGTCTGTATTCAATCTTTGAGTCAATTTTTGATCGGTTTTGGTTCTGTTTTTGGACCTGAATTCTACATAACTCTTGTTGTCCAAGTTACAAGGGTTCCATGTTTGAAGTTTGCAAAAGGTTCTGAACACAGCTACATATAGTTTTTGGCTCTTCTATATGCTATAAAAATTCTGTAAGGTGGTCATTTGCTGAAAATATTGAAGGCTGAAAGTTGAATCTAGAAACATTTTTCTCCCTTCTTTTTCTTTCCCAGCTTGCCGATCATGTGCTACCGTATGCAGTGATACTTTTCACCATTAACAACTGCATGT
This sequence comes from Zizania palustris, assembly GCA_019279435.1. NCBI lineage: Eukaryota > Viridiplantae > Streptophyta > Magnoliopsida > Poales > Poaceae > Zizania > Zizania palustris. The sequence goes on from JAAALK010000284.1 coordinate 32,460,649, forward strand.
ACCGCCGAGCAAATGTTCCACCAATCCCATTCTGAAATTCTTTTTTATGTGAGTCATTTGTATAGAACAGAAAAAGTTTCAGAGTTATTTTTAAAGTGTAGTCTTTGTGTGTGCAAATTCAGTGCTGGTGATCTCTCAATCTATCATTTGACATAATATCAGATAGGATGGTGATAGTATCTGTTTTTATCGTAGTCTTTACTACATCTACATCCGCTTGTTCATTTAGAGGTGTGTTGGGTGATTTGAAAAGGCCATCATATTCGCATGAATTTGTCGAGGCGCCTATTCACCCCCTCTAGTCGCCATTCCGATCCCACAGATTTCTGCTGAATTTTTGTTTTCTGTTTTCAGACTGTTTTAAGATCTTTACCTTTGTTCTTAGTGAGCATTAAGGGAAGTGCTGCAGGAGTTAACTTGGTATGAATTCTATTTAGTTTCTAGCATTTTTGTTCCTGTTTCTGGTTCTGTTTGAGAAAGCTTTTTGATGCATTTTATCTTCAATTGCTGAATAGAAACATACTGAACAGAGCTGTACTGGATTGTACTCATTGAGTGTTAACCAGTACTAGTCACTTCTTTGTTTTGTGAGTACTTGATGATCCTCATAAGTTTTCATCAGTTCAACTAAGCATCTATTTCGGAGTAGTATCCTTTCTTTACTGCTTCTTCTAATTGCATTTGGTGTGGCTTAATTAGTCATTAGACAGTGAACAATATTGTTCATTTGAACTTCAGGATACAGCTACAGAAGTAGTATTTTCTCTTTGCAATTTTTGATACCCTTGTCTTATTGCCTCTGTCTTAATCAATAGAAATTGTTTCTTTTGCCAAATCAGTATACAAGAAGCTTCAGTGTGCAATCCTGCTGAACACAAAACAGCACTGCACTAAGTCTTGTTGAGCCATTGCAGAAATCTGAAATCAGATATTACTCCTGTTTTTGCTCTACAAATCTCTATGCTTTGATCTGTAATTCATTTTCTTTGGATCCTTTTTGGACTTTGGTTTTGATTGGTGATATCTTATGGATTAATATTGCTGGCTTTGTCAATGAGTATTGCTCCTTTTGTTGGATGATCTACAGAGATCAGAGGCTGTCGCGCCCCGGTTTAATAAATCAGGACTTTATTGAAATTCCATAGAAAATCAATAAAACAAGACGTTCATCATGAGACCACGTACAATACGAGCAATCATTCACGGTTCGTAGACCGCATTAATACAAAAGTGAATAAAGGGGAAGAGAAACTAATAAAATCAAGGGTCCTAGATGAACGCCTCCTTCCAGTCTCGCCTTGACTGGGTCGCTACTCCAGACCTGCATCCTCCTCGTAGTAGACGGGCTCTGATGGTGTAAGTCAACGGGGTGAGTACAGGGGTACTCAGCAAGCCACCGAATGCAAATATAATGCAAGGTAATAACAAGGGAGATAGTGGCTAATTTTGCGGAAGCGAGTAATTTGTAAAGCAATTTAATGTGAACAATTTATTGGTACTGAAACGTAAACATGTGTATGCATCATCATCTTCTAACTCGAGGGGTACAGTCAGCCCCACCTCGCTCAACAGTCCTTACATGCCATGAATAACTCAACCATTCAAACAATTGTAAACTAACTGCGAGTAGTCACACAACCCGCCCTTGACCGTGGGCTCGGCTTTTCGAAAAGATTAAGTTTACTCTGATCAGAGATGTACCACTGTACCCACAAGGCACGCACTCATCACCTACACCAAAGTGTAACGAGATGACCCATTTCACGGGAACTCATGCCAAAACCTTCCATATAGTCCTCCCCGACTCAACAACACCCTCTTATGGGTTTCATATGGTGTCCCGACGCATCAGAGCCCCACCATACCCCCCTTGAGCCTCGTCGGTACAAGTCGCCCGCAGGCTAGCCCCTTGCCCCCTCCTCTATGGTGCATCGAGCCGGAGTATTCCATACTTCCAGTTAGGACTTACCCATTAGACTTGTGGTTGGTACGGAAGTGCTTTGCAACAGATCCCGCAGACCGGTCCTTATAGTGCCCCGGGTGCGACAAACCAATGCCCGAGCTTGCACCTGGAACCCACCATACTTATAACCTAGCCAACTCCAACAGAGTCCAGAGACAAGAATAACGGGGTATTTCATATACCAGAATCCATCTATCTACGACTCATTCTTTATATCCTATAGCAGTTGTGCCGGTACATTGGGTACTAGCTAATATAGTTATAGTAGAGTGACAAGGAGTTAAGGCTCAATAAGCATGGCTTGGGTTTGCACACAAGGACGGGGATCTAATAAATATAAGTGTAAGGCTTTGATGTTTGACTAATGCAATATTAACCTATGGGTTATAGCGATATTTTGTTAAAACATGGGCTCAAATATGATCAACTGTTTCCACAGAGGTGGTCGATGACTTGCCTTGATCAGCAAATGGGGATGGAGGAACCTCGGGGTAGAACTCCTGCTCCTCGATAAACTCGTAGTCTTCTTGATACGGAAAAATACATAAACAACACATTCAATAAACAGATAAAATCCACCAAATAATAAACATACATATTTGTGGGTTTTATTTTGTGGAATAAAGTTTAAATATTCTGATGTTTGGTAAATAAACAATAAACTTATTTTTCTCAAGGCTTTTCTAATTTATTTTCCTGAATTAATGATTTACCCCTAAGGGGTTTTTATTCTTTTATTTGTTAAAAATATTTTGGGTAACAGTAACATACTGTTTTTATGGCATTAATGTGTAGAGAATAATATGCTGAATTTAACAAAATTTGAATGGTGAAATTTGGAGTTAAAATGAGCAAGTTATGAATTTTTGAAGTTTAAACTATTTTCTGAATTTTATTTAAAACCAGAAAACAGTCTCTGGTCCACGGTGAACCAGGCTCACAGTGGACCGCTGTACTGTGCACGTGGACTGGCCGATCCAGAGCCGTCGGATCTGGATCTGGCGGTCAGATGCGAGGCGGGAGGTTTAAATGAGATTGAACGGCTGAGATTAAAACAGAGCGAAGGGGTATGCGTGGACGCCCCAGATCGCTCTAGCGCTTTAAGTCACGATCGACGGCCGAGAGCGCACGATACCTCTTCGATCAGATCCGAGGGCCCTGATTAAATCCCGAAGGGATTTAATCGTAGCCCTCCGATCGTGATCGGACGGCCACGATGCCTTCCGGCACGGCACGGTCGTAAGGGGGTACGTACCCTTCGTCTCCAGCGACGGCGAGGCCTCGGGCGCGGTGGCAGCGGTGGCGGCGAGCGCCTCCGTGCCTAGCTAGGGCCAAAAATGGAACGCGGAGGTGATGTGGGTCATGATGATACCTTCGGCGGTGAAGATGGTGGTCCGGGAGCGACCGGCGGCGAGTGTAGACGGCGAAGGGGGTTCGGGTGGTCGACGGCGACGATGATCCGGCGGTCTTCACGGCTGACGGAGCGGATGCCGGGGATGGGCGAGCGACGACGGATCCGACGGTGGCGGTGGCTAGGGCTAAAGGAGCCGGGGTCGACGACGATGGCTCGCCGGAGGCGAAACCGAACCTAAGCTCGAAAGAAGGGCGACGACGCTCTGCTTTCGCTCGAGGATGGCTCTGCTGGCGTGGGGTGAGTGCGGTGAGGGGAGGGGCTTTTATAGGAGTCGCCGGCGGTGGATATGGTAGGGTTATCGGAGGAAACCGAGAGGGATCCTTTCCATCTTCGGCGAGGTTTCCAAACCTTCGGATCTACTGCCATTTCCATGAATCCGCGTGGGCTAAGGATGGAATGGAGGCGGTGGCGATCGGGGAAGGTGATCCGGGGCGATCGGATGAGATCAGGCGGCCGGCGGCGAGGGAAACAGAAAGGGATCGCCGAGAAGAAGGAAGGGGGCGATCGCCTTCCATGGAGAAGACGGATCTGACAGGTGGGCTCCACCTGTTAGAGGTCGAGGGGAAAACGAGCGTCGACAGGCGGGCCACGCATGTCAGAGGGCGAACGCGAAGGAGGAGAGGCTGACCAGTGGGGCCGAGGCGGGCGCGGGCGGGAGAGAGAAGTGGGAGGGAGCGCCGACACCTGGGTCCCATCTGTCATTGGCTCAAGACTGGACTGGGCTGGGCTTTGGGTAGATTGGGGGTTGAGGCCCATTAGGATTTATAAATATTTTCTTATTTAAAACAATTCCAGTAATTCATTTATTTGTTTAAGGATTGAATCACTGTTGATAAAAATTTGGAAAAATTCCTAAAATTATATTTTGGTCTCTGGTTCATCCCATAAAATTTTCAAGTCCATATTTTGAATATTTCTCCCTGTTTGGCTTTATTTGGGTTCTTTTAGGATTTTTCTTTAATAATTAAATCCAGAAATGATTTAAATAATAATTTTCTTTTATTTATTTGTTTTTATTTCTTGGGGTGTTACAGAGGCATCATATTCATAGCATGCACTGAAGTTGTACAACGCTGTTAGTGTTTTTCCCAGACACACAACAGAACATGTTGGCCAACATCTCCACTGCTCTAAAATACTGCTACTGTGAATGCTACAGTCTTGTCGGCAGGCTGTAGCAATTCAGATGAGATGTTTCCTGAATTGCAATTTCATCTTTATAATCAGGCAAGTTTTGTGTCAATTTTCATTTGCACAAAGTACTTTCTCCAAAGTGTGTACTGGTTAATCCTGTGATTCTCATTGACTGTTATTCAACTGATTTAGTTTTGTTTCGGCTTGGATCAAATATTGTGTCAAAGTTTTGATTCAAAGTTAAGAATGCAATTCATCTAATCTTGTCTGTTGATGATTTTTGTCTCTGGTTCAGAGAAGAATCAATTCCCTGATTCTTGACTAGTTCTTTAGTAAAACCTCATTTGTCAAAGAACTAGAGTCACTACTATCCTTTCTTCTCTCATCCTTCTAACAGGTTGGGTTTTGATACTTGCCCTTGTTGCCTTCAATTTTCTGTTTCTGTTTTTATCTACTCAATTCAAAACCTGAGACCAAACTACTTGTTTGAGTAATCACTTGTTCTTCTCTAATTGCACAAGTTCTTTCAAGACGTTTCAAACACTCTATACATTGATTGAGTATGAAAAAATGTGTATGCTGAAAGTAGTTTTCCATGCTGCATGACTGATTAGTAATTCATTAAGAGCAAACTAGTTAAGTCTTCTTTGATGAAACATTGTTTCTGATTTTCATTCAGAACCTCAAATCTAAAGTGAGTAATTTAGTGCTAGGTATTTCAAACTACTGAAATTGACTTTGAACACATTTATGAAGTTTTGAACACTGTCGGAAATTGAATCTCTGATCTGAGTTTGTCGGAATACCATTTGCTGAAATAGCTGATATATTTCAGAGTACTAATTACCGACAATATAGTTTGACCACTCAATCTCCGATTTAGAAAAAAAATTTCATTTGAGGTTGAATCCTATTATGTTTTCTTTAGTAAGTCAAAAATTTGATTCTATTATAGTAGATGAGCGTTGGGGTGTTCTAAACAAGCCATCATATTCACGAGAATTTGTCGAGGCGCCTATTGACCCTCTCTCTAGTCGCCATTCTGATCCCACACATATGTCCATTGATCATCGTGACTAAAGGTGATCGAGACCTCCGAACACCTCAAGCGCTCGGTCACCATGGCACTGATGGCGTTGACACGATCATGGAGACCGTCTGAGTAGGATCCTAGAAGTTGTTTTCCACTAGAGATGCTTCAACGTCTTTGTCGTCCTGTTTGGACTTATTCTTCTTGTATTCCTAGTGATGCTTGTCTTGCTAGGGATTTTCCTCCACCTCTTTGACCATCTGGTTCTGCAGCTGGTAACACTAGTGAGTGGTGTTGTTATTGTTAGGGTTAAGATGTATGGTTTATCTAATACCTCCTGCAATGCCGAGTTTTGTCGATCCAAGGATGAGGAATTCTTGTCAACGACCATGAGCTCCTATCCCTTCCTTTTCTTGTTTTCGGCCGAAAGGAGGGCTTAGTCTTATCATGATCATCATGTGGGGATGAACAACGATGATCCTTCTTCTTCTTTTTGTCTTTTAAGAAACCAAGTTGAGATGTGCCTTGGTTTTATCTAAGTGATGAGTGATTGACAAGATTGCTGGGTTCAGGGTTTAAACTGATGCTTGTATCATGAGTTCATCGAAGGCTTCGATGTGTATGGGAAAACATGTCTACTTGTCTCATGGTGTGCAGGATTAGGATGCTACTCAATTGTAAACGATGGGTGATCAGGGTCAAGAAGGGAGCTTTGTGTCGGACGATCAAGGAAGTTGGGTGAAGCTGAGGATGATCTCAGTCGTACACATGGATATCAAGCAAGACATGGGCTGAAGGTTGATCAAGACAGCGTTTTAACCAAGTCAAATGAAAGGGATGCTAGTAAAAGTGACAAGGCGGCTTGAGGCATAGAGAGCGGGAGAGAGTTGCTGGTGGTCGAGATCGTGAGATTGGTGACATATGTCAAGATCTAGAGAGGCTTTGTGTCGGTTGCGGCTCAAAACCGTCTGATCAACATCTAAACATCATGATGAGAAGTCGTAGCTGCTAAGAACGCTTCGCATGAGGACAAACTATCTAGAAATAGGATTTTACTATTTTACCCGTTGGGCCCGCGTCTGTGAGAAAAATACCCTAGGATAAATTTGTATTTTTCCTTTTGTGGGCTACCTATAAAAGGCCATGTAAACCCTAGGGTTTGAATCACTCATTCAGAAATTTACTTTCCCATTTTCTAAAATTTTTGGGTCACTATTTAGTTTTTCTCTCTTCCTTCTTCCACTGTATGCCACCACCTCTTGGTGTTTATATCACCGCCGCCAGTTTTTAACAAGCAGCTACCACCGGCTGATGTTTTTCCACTGGCCACTGCCGGTTTTTTTTGTCACAAGTCATCGCCAACGCTTCGCGCATGTCTCTTGCGCCCGACGTGTGAGCGCCATGCCTAGCTTGTGAGGTCTCTCCAAATCTCGTGCTTGGACCTACTACATGCTGAGGAGCCATGCTGAATAGCGTGGGCCTCATGGCTCCAGAAGTGATGAGTCATGGTCAACGATAGTCAAAGAGGACTGAGAAGAATGAATATCTGCTGTTTCATGGGCCGCGTGTGACTCAGGTACACGGGCAGCAAGCGACTGTTGGGCAGAGGAGGCTGCGAAGTCGGGCTGGCCCAATCCGGGTACATGGGCCAGAAGCAGCAGAAGACCCACTAGGCTGTTGACCAGGATTGACTCAAGTACACGGGCGGTGAGCGATTGCCGGGCTTAGAGAGCTGCGGAGTCGGGCTGGCCCAATCCGGGTACCTGGTGCAAAGCCGGTGGAGGCTTTGTCAGTTTCGACGCAAAACTGACAACCGTTGATCTTGTATCCGACTGTCCAGAAGAGAAGCCGTAGTCGCTACGAAAACTTAGCTTCCGGATAAGTCATCTGTATCTCTAGGCCCACAGTCAGTCAGTCGTGTCTGTAAAAATACCTAAGGGCAGTAGAGTCTTTTCCTTTATTCCTGCGTCTGTAAAAACCCTAAGGGGCTGGTGGAATATTCCTAGTGTTGGGCAGCCTATAAATAGGACCCCAATCCCTAGGGTTAGGTCACCCTTTTTGGCTGAAATCAATAGTACTCCTTTGGGTCATTTTGTCTCTTGCATTTTCTCTCTCTCTCTCTTCGGTTGTGCGCCGCCAGGCTGTTATTCTTGATTTTGTGCCTTGCATTTATACAGTCTTCTCTGATGCAGTGAAGCTTCTATTCTCTGATCGTGCGCAGCATTTTTGAAGCAGTTTTTATGGCTTCGTTTCGCGTGCATAGCTGATTTTCCTGAACATTTGTGCCTCGGTTGCTACTGTTCTTCACAGAAGTAGTACTAGTTCATACTGGTTGCAAGTAGTACTACTACACTGTAGCAACAGTACACTAGTACTCTAGCCTTGCTCTTACTGCATAGCTTTTTGATTGAGTTGACAGGACTAAAGTCCCTTTTCTGGCTGTTCTCTACCGAAGCCCCTTCTCTGTTCGAAGCCCCTCAGCTCCGTGAGGCAGGTTTCGATCTGATATCCTCGAGGGCTTCGCTTGAACTTTGACTTCGCTCTTGTCCTGTGAATTTAGCTTCGAAGTATGTGTTGTACTTAGTCTGTTGGCTTGTCATACTTCGACTGTCTTTGCGAAGGTGAACTCCAACTAGAGCTATTCGAAGTTCATACTTCGACAGGCTTCGGAGTTTGGTTCGAAGGTCATACCTCGATAGTGCTAGCTTCGATCATAGTCGTGTAGGCTTCGAGTTGATTTTGCTGCCATGTGTCGGGCTTCGCTTATCCTTCGAAGGCTGTTTTTCTGTGCATTGTGTTTGAAGCTCTGTTCGAAGGATAGGCTTCGAAGCACATTGTTCGAAGCAAGTCTCGACACTGTCATACTTCGCTTCGAAGCATAGTTCGCACTTACACTCGAGCTAGGCTAGACTAATCAAACCTTCGGCACGTCAACTTCAACCTTCGCTCAACTTTGACAGGCCTCGACCTCCGAAGCAGGCTTCGATCCCGCGAAGCAGACTTCGACACTGCGAAGCAGGCCTCGACCAGCGAAGCAGGCTTCGCCATGTTTCGAACAGGAGACAGATTTCAAACGGTAATTTCTCACTTCATTCTTAGTGCACTTAGAGTGTTTTACTGAGAAGTTTGTCTTGCTTTGTCTTGTGTATACTGTTTATCTGTCTATTAGCACTGCTTTAGTAGTTCTCTGTTTGACATCAGTTGCTTCTAGGCTAGATACCTTTAGACTTAGGCTATCTGTTCATATTCTGCTGCTTAGTCTTTTGAGGTGCGTTGGGTGTTGGGAACAGGCCATATATTCGAAAGAATTTTTAAGGCACCCATTCACCCCCCCTCTGGTCGCTACTTTCGGTCCTACAAGTGGTATCAGAGCAAGGTTAGGGTTTTTCCATACCTTAACCGGTTCTAAACCCTAGTAGTGACCATGACGTCTCCTAACAAGGTCCCGTCCTTGGAAGCCTATGGCTATAACTATTGGAAGACTCGCATGCGAGCCTATCTTATGAGCTAGGGTTCGGACATATGGGACATTTGCGTTCACACCACATTCGTTATACTGCCAGTCGCTGAGCATGGTACTGCAGGTATCATTGCCCAGCATCTGAGCAACAGTAAGGCTGTGAACATTCTTTTCTCTGGTTTAGGTCCCACTGAGTTTGAGCGTGTGAGCCATCTCTCCACTGCGAGAGAGATCTGGGCTACCCTCAAGACACACCATGAGGGAACAGCACAGGTCAAGCCTCGGCTCTATCAGACCTACCGGCGTGAATATGAGAATTTCACACAGAAGCCGGGTGAATCTGTTGAGGCTTTGTTTGGTCGTTTTCAGTCGATCATAAACAAGCTTCGGGACAACAAGGCTGAGAGTGCTCAGTTAGTCTCAGATCATGAGCAGGCGCTCAAGGTTCTCCATACCTTGGACCCACAGATCTGGGAGATCAAGGTATCTTCTATCATTGAGAGTACTTCTTATGATACCTTGACCATTTCTGAGTTATTTAGCAAGCTGAAGGCTACTGAGGTTGATCTCCAGCTGAGATCAAATCTCACTGGTTCTGGATCGAAATCTCTGGCCCTTGCTACACCTTCTGTTGATCCCTCTTCTGTGAGCTGTGCTGGGTTCTCTTTGATGTCTATCACTGAGGACCAGCTAGAGTTGTTGGGTGATGATGATTTGTGTCTTTTTAACAACCGGGTGCGTCGTGTCTATGACAAGAGAATGTTCAAAATACATGGCACAAAATCCGGATGTTTTGAGTGTGGTGATCCAGGACACTTCATCGCCGACTGCCCCAAGCGCAATGGACACAAGAAGGGAACCGGTGGTGGTTTCCACGACTCCGGCAAGCACGACAGCTCTTCCTTCAACAAGGGCAAGCCAAAGACTAGATTCTTCAAGAAGGCCCTGAAGGACTACCGGCGAGAGAACAAGAAGCGCGACAAGGCCTTCTTCGCCGAAATGGAGAAGAGCTACTCCAAGCGGTCCACGTCTTCTTCCTCTTCATCGAGCTCAAGCGATGAGGAGATCACCATCAGGAAGGGGAAGGACAAGGACGATCCGACGGGCCTCTGCTTCATGGCCTTCGGAGACAAACCGAAGAGCCGCTCACACCAGCGCCGAAGATCCCGCAAGAGCTTCTGTTCAATGGCTCTTGGGGATAAGGAAGAAAAGAGCTCCTCCGACGACTCCGATGGCGACGACAATGAAAAGGTATCATCCTATGAGCGCGAAATCGTTGATTTACTTGAGAGCAATCGTCAGGAGTTGAAATATCGGGAAAAACTGCTTAGGGGGGCTAAGAAGAGGATAGATGAGTTAGAGAGTGAGCTTGCCGTAGCCAACGGCAGAATTGAGAGTCTATCTTCTTCCCCTTGCTTGGGTGATAGCAGTGAGTGCCCGAAGTGTGAGGTGCTTCTGTGTGACCTGTCGACTCTGAAGTCTAGGTACATAGAAAGGGTTGATGAGAGGGACGCTTTGGCCACTGAGCTTGAAAGCGCTCAGCTAGAGCTGAAAGATGCTCAAGCCACTGTCGTCACACCCTGTGTTAATTGCCGATCTCATCTAGCTGCCTTAGCTGAGCTGAAATCCAAGGGCGATGAACATTTGGGTGATTTGGAGAGGTTGAGAGCTGAGCTTGCGCAGACTAGGCTAGAGCTTGAGACATTGTCAGTTCCACCCACTGTCTGTGAGAACTGCCTGTCTCTTAGACTTGAGTTGATCAAGCTAAAAGCCGAGAAGTCTGTCCAAGTAGAGAGTGAGTGTGAGACCTGCTTGTCTCAGGTCGAGGTTCTAGCTTCCTTGAGAGAGGAGCTAGCTGATTCTCAGAATGAGAACTTTTACCTCTGTTCTATCCTGAGTTGGATCAGTGCCAGAGAGCCACAGCTCGGCATGATGATCCAGTAGTTCAAGAGGCAGGATGGGTTTGGGGTAGGTTACACCTACACCAATGCTAACTGAGTCTTCCCAGGCTTGTCAGCCCAAGGATGGAGTAATTCTTGAACCACCCAAAGCTCCACCTAAGAAGCCTATCTGGGTTCCAAAGCCCAAACACCTCCACTCTTCTCTAGACTCTCTTCCTGGACCTTCTCAACCCAAGAAGACTACACCGAACACCACCAAGCCCAAACATCCCAAGCCTCAACCACATCCCAAGAAGCCCACCAATCATTGTGAGTATTGTCAGAGAGACGGGTTGAGAGAGTAGAGAGAGCTTATGGTGGTCGGGAGCAGTTCAACCAGCAGGGTGGTAGACTGTGTGTTCCTCGACGCGGGGAGAGGCTGGAGGCCAGGTCGCGTCGTGTAGGTGGTGGTAGAGGAGATGGCTTTCTTGCCCGTGCTCCAGTTGGTGGTGGTCGTTCCGGTAGAGCTCCAGGCCATTTTGGCTATGGTCCTGGACCTCGTGGCCGAGGTTCTAGGGAGAACCGTGGACCGCGCTTTGAGCCGCGTTTTGGTCCAAACTCTCTTGATGGTTTTCGCTTTCCATCTTTTGAGCAGATGGCTCAACACTGGTTTAGCTCTTTTGCTAAACCTGGTGCCGGACCATTTGCTCCCACTTACAGCCACTGATTGTGCAGGATCGGGGACTGGAGGACGTTTGAATTATGGACTCAGGATGCTCTCGCCACATGACGGGACATCGCAGATGGTTCTCCAGTCTCACTCCCCCGAGATCCAAAGAGTACATCACATTCGGGAACAGTGGTCAAGGGAAGGTAAGTGTCATAGGCTCTATTCGCATTTCAGATCATTTCTCCTTGAAGAATGTTGCTTTGGTTAAAAATTTGAACTTTAACTTGATTTCTGTTTCGCAACTTCTTGAGGATTGTTTGGAAGTGCGTTTTAAGAAGGGCAATTCTTCTGTGTTTGATTCTAGAGGGTCTTTGATTTGCCAGATCTTACCATTTGGTAAAGTTTTTTGAATTGACTTCTCTAGTTCTTTTGGCCCTTCTCGCTGTTTGATTGCTGGATCCTCCTTTGAGCTCTAGAAGTGGCACAGGAGGTTAGGTCATTTGAGTTTTGATCTGCTAGTCAGGTTGAGCTCTATGGACCTCATCCGAGGATTTCCCAAGCTTAAGATGGAGAAGGATCTAGTTTGTCATCCCTGTCGTCATGGGAAAATGGTTGCCGCGTCTCACTCACCTGTGACTCAGGTGATGACATCATATCCGGGCGAGCTTTTACACTTGGACACTGTTGGTCCAGCTCGGGTACGTTCAGTCAGTGGGAAGTGGTACACACTTGTCATTGTTGACGACTTTTCTCGATTCTCGTGGGTTTTCTTCTTGGAGTCTAAGGATGAAACTTTTCAGTTTGTTCATGACCTGGTTTTGAAGCTGAAGAATGAGAACAATGGTCGGATGCGAGCAATTCGCTCCGACAACAGCTCTGAGTTCAAGAACTCTCAGTTTGTCAGCTTCTGTAGTGATCAAGGTCTTGACCATCAGTTTTCTTCTCCTTATACTCCCCCACAGAACGGCGTTGTGGAACGAAAGAACCGCACGCTAGTCGAGATGGCCAGGACGATGCTCGATGAGCACAGGACTCCTACGCGGTTTTGGGCTGAAGCCATGAACACGGCTTGCTATCTGGCCAACCACATTTTTCTTCGAGCTTACTTAGGTAAGACTTCGTATGAGTTGCGGTTTGGCAGACAGCCCAAGGTGAGTCACTTGCGAGCGTTTGGCTGCAAGTGCTTTGTGCTCAAGAAGGGAGGGCATTTGGACAAGTTTGAGTCTCGTTGCTGGGAAGGTGTTTTTCTTGGTTATGCATTGCATTCTCGAGGTTTCCGTGTTTGGAAACTCGAAACCCAGCAGCTTGTCGAGACTTGCGAAGTTTCATTTGATGAGTCCTTGCCTTCTTTAACTCCTTCTTTTGTGCTTTCTGGTGATGATGAGCTCGGAGAGTCCATCTTCGAGGAAGATGAGGATACTCTAGCTGCTGATGAGGGTGGGCCTTCTGCACCCCCTGCAGAGCCCACACCTTCTGAGACTTCGACTAAGGATGAGGGTGGACCTCTGATCACTTCTTCCACTACGATCGAGCCCCCTCAGTCGAGTCCAGAGGTGCCAGCTGTTGACTCCGGTGAGGTGACTTCAGATCACCAGGGAACCCGAGCAGTTCAGCGTGACCATCCCTCAGAGCTCATCATAGGTGATTTAACTGAGAGAACCTTGCGTTCGTCTACCTCTCTTGCCGTGTTTGCTGAATCTGCTTTTATTGCATCTTTTGAGCCGAGAGATGTTTCTCATGCTCTTTCTGATTCAAATTGGATTAATGCTATGCAAGAAGAGCTTGAGAACTTTGTCCGTAATCGGGTTTGGACACTAGTTGAGCCGCCACCAGGATGCAACCCCATAGGCACCAAGTGGGTGTTCAAGAACAAGCAAGGTGAAGATGGGGTTGTGGTGCGCAACAAGGCTCGATTAGTTGCCCAGGGTTTTTGCCAGAAAGAGGGTATTGATTTTGAAGAAACTTTCGCCCCTATTGCCCGTCTTGAGTCCATTCGCATTCTCTTAGCTTTTGCCGCTTCGAAGGGTTTTAAGCTCTTTCAAATAGACGTTAAGAGTGCTTTTCTGAACGGGTTCATAGAGGAGGAAGTTTATGTTAGGCAGCCCCCTGGTTTTGAGAACCCCAAGTTTCATCGACATGTTTTTAAATTGCAAAAAGCTTTATACGGGTTGAAGCAAGCCCCCAGGGCTTGGTATGATCGGTTGAAGCAATTTTTGTTGGGGAAGGGCTTTGTGATGGGTTCTGTGGATAAGACTCTCTTTCTGCTCAGAGTTGCTTCAGATTTCTTAGTTGCTCAGATTTACGTGGACGATATTATTTTTGGCGGTACTACTGATTCTCTTGTGTCCAAGTTTTCTGAGAAGATGCACAGTGAGTTTGAGATGAGCCTCATCGGTGAGGTCAAGTACTTCTTAGGGCTCCAGATCAAGCAGACCAAGGACGGCACCTTCATCCACCAAGGTAAGTACACTCATGACATGTTGAAAAAATTTGACTTTGGTGGTGAATTGAAGCCGCAGATGACCCCAATGGGCACGTCTGGAGAATTGGACAAGGACGAGAGCGGCGTCAAGGTAAATGAAAGGGAGTTTCGAGGGATGATCGGCTCGCTGCTGTACTTGACGGCGACAAGACCGGATATTCAGTTTGCCGTGGGGCTGTGCGCACGCTTCCAGTCTTCACCTCGCGCGTCTCATCGGCAGGCTGTCAAGCGCATCTTCAGGTATCTCACTTATGCGCCCGATCTCGGTCTTTACTATTCAGCATCATCATCTCTTGATTTATCTGGCTTTTCGGACGCTGACTTTGGTGGGTGCCGGTTAGATCGCAAGTCGACTTCCGGTACTTGCCAGTTTCTTGGTTCGTCTCTTGTCTCTTGGTCTTCTCGAAAGCAATCTGGAGTTGCTCTTTCGACCACTGAGGCTGAGTACGTAGCTGCTGCTAGCTGCTGCTCACAGTTAGTTTGGATGATCTCCACTTTGCGAGATTTTGGGTTGTTCTTTCCTACCAGAGTTCCCTTGTTTTGCGACAGCACCAGTGCAATTAGTGTAGGGAAAAACCCATGTCTCCATTCAAAAACCAAACACATTGACCTTGATATGTGAATAAAATATGAGAAAGGTGTCATTGACCTTGTTCATGTTTATACCCATCATCAGTTGGCTGATATTTTCACCAAACCCCTAGATCAGTCTACATTTGAGCGTTTACGAGGGGATTTGGGTGTTGTGTATCCTTTCTAGGATATTTTGCGTCAGTTTTTCTTTCTTCTTTACTCTTTTGTTGAGTCTTTTTGTGTGTGTTCATATCTTGCATATTCACATATCACACCTTAGAGCTGCTTCTGTTATATGATTGAACTGCTTTACTTATTCTAGCTGGTACATGCTTTTGAATACTTGTCAATGATCATGCTTTGGTTCAGTTCACTTGATATGTCTGATATCTGTCATATGCATGACTTTTATGCTTTAAAACATGAAAAATGATCACCATTGCTTCTGGTAACTAGCATGTGTCGGCTGGATGTTTTTGCTATCTGTTACATGCCTTGTAGCTAGTTCCTGACTTAGATGCAAATATGCAACTTGGACATCTTTCTGCTTTAAAACATGGAAATGTGCTGTAAAAATGATGAAAAATCAAGAAAAATGAAAATTCCATGCCTTTTTATGCATAACTTGAAAAGATCCAGGTGGGTTTGCTTTGTCGCATTGCATTGTTCTGGACTGCCTACCATAGCACTTTGGTATGAACTAGGACAGTGTAGTGTATGCCAAGACCAATGTCTTAAGCTTCCGATGGTCCAGTTCTGGCCTAGGCTTGACTTGGTCGGTCAGCATAAGGTTTGACACGCAAATAACCCCTGGCAAAAATGAAAAAGGAAAAAGAAAAAGCCTAAAAATTGAAATGATAACAAGTTTGCTAAAGCACTTTGTTTTGGACAAAGCTTATCTTGGTAGATATCAGTTAGCTTCTACATCTCATGTTTTACCTTGCTTGTTAACTAGAAAATATGGTGATGCTTTTGTTTGCAAAATTGAACATGCGTGCTAATGACTTTCTTTAGATATCATTTGTTGCACTGATCATGCCATGTCTCGTTAACAGTATGTCTTTTGCTGTATCTGTTAGATGTTGTAATTGCAGTCAATCATATCTGAGAAGCATGCTTTATTCACTCCTCATGCACTCCAGTTGAATTCACCGCATATTTTGAGGGGGAGTTGCATTTCAGGGGGAGTCTGTGTCTCTTTTGAGTGCTTGATGAGTTCACTTGTCAACAAGGGGGAGAAAATTTGGGATCAGAGTTTAAGGGCGAGTTTTTTGTCTCACTTACTCTTTTGATATCCTTGTTAATGTTTCTGAGATCGCACTCATTCTGAGCTTTTACCTTTGGTTAACCATAATGACCGCTTCTTGCTTTTATTCGGTTTTTGGTCATTAGGGTTAAACTTTTACCTTATTTTTCTTCTTCTTTGCTTTTCTTGTGCTTTGTTTTTCGTGTTTCCACATTTGTTCGCAGGTGCTGAAGAACTGAAGAAGATGAGTGTTGACAATGCACTCATCAAGGGGGAGATTGAGGAGCCATGCTGAATAGCGTGGGCCTCATGGCTCCAGAAGTGATGAGTCATTGTCAACGATAGTCAAAGAGGACTGAGAAGAATGAAGATCTGCTGTTTCATGGGCCGCGTGTGACTCAGGTACACGGGCAGCAAGCGACTGTCGGGCAGAGGAGGCTGCGAAGTCGGGCTGGCCCAATCCGGGTACATGGGCCAGAAGCAGCAGAAGACCCACTAGGCTGTTGACCAGGATTGACTCAGGTACACGGACGGTGAGCGATTGCCGGGCTGAGAGAGCTGCGGAGTCGGGCCGGCCCAATCCGGGTACCTGGTGCAAAGCCGGTGGAGGCTTTGTCAGTTTCGGCGCAAAACTGACAACCGTTGATCTTGTATCCGACTATCCAGAAGAGAAGCCGTAGTCGCTACGAAAACTTAGCTTCCGGATAAGTCATCTGTATCTCTAGGCCCATAGTCAGTCAGTCGTGTCTGTAAAAATACCTAAGGGCATTAGAGTCTTTTCCTTTATTCATGCGTCTGTAAAAACCCTAAGGGGCTGGTGGAATATTCCTAGTGTTGGGCAGCCTATAAATAGGACCCCAATCCCTAGGGTTAGGTCACCCTTTTTGGCTGAAATCAATAGTACTCCTTTGGGTCATTTTGTCTCTTGCATTTTATCTCTCTCACTCTTCGGTTGTGCGCCGCCAGGCTGTTATTCTTGATTTTGTGCCTTGCATTTATACAGTCTTCTCTGATGCAGTGAAGCTTCTATTCTCTGATTGTGCGCAGCATTTTTGTAGCAGTTTTTATGGCTTTGTTTCGCGTGCATAGCTGATTTTCCTGAACATTTGTGCCTCGATTGCTACTGTTCTTCACGGAAGTAGTACTAGTTCATACTGGTTGCAAGTAGTACTACTACACTGTAGCAACAGTACACTAGTACTCTAGCCTTGCTTTTACTGCACAACTTTTTTATCCAGTTGACAGGACTAAAGTCCCTTTTCTGGCTGTTCTCTGCCGAAGCCCCTTCTCTGTTCGAAGCCCCTCAGCTCCGTGAGGCAGGCTTCGATCTGATATCCTCGAGGGCTTCGCTTGAACTTTGAATTCGCTCTTGTCCTGTGAATTTAGCTTCGAAGTATGTGTTGTACTTAGTCTATTGGCTTGTCATACTTCGACTGTCTTTGCGAAGGTGAACTCCAACTAGAGCTATTCGAAGTTCATACTTCGACAGGCTTCGGAGTCTGTTTCGAAGCTGGCCTGTGGTTCGAAGGTCATACCTCGATAGTGCTAGCTTCGATCATAGTCGTGTAGGCTTCGAGTTGATTTTGCTGCCACGTGTCGAGCTTCGCTTATCCTTCGAAGGCTGTTTTTCTGTGCATTGTGTTCGAAGCTCTGTTCGAAGGATAGGCTTCGAAGCACATTGTTCGAAGCAAGTCTCGACACTGTCATACTTCGCTTCGAAGCATACTTCGCACTTACACTCGAGCTAGGCTAGACTAATCAAACCTTCGGCACATCAAGTTCAACCTTCGCTCAACTTCGACAGGCCTCGACCTCCGAAGCAGGCTTCGATCCCGCGAAGCAGGCTTCGACACTGCGAAGCAGGCCTCGACCAGCGAAGCAGGCTTCACCAAGTTTAGAACAGGAGACAGATTTCGAACGGTAATTTCTCACTTCATTCTTAGTGCACTTAGAGTGTTATACTGAGAAGTTTGTCTTGCCTTTTTTTGTGTATACTTTTTATCTGTCTATTAGCACTGCTTTAGTAGTTCTCTGTTTGACATCAGTTGTTTCTAGGCTAGATACCTTTAGACTTAGGCTATCTGTTCATATTCTGCTGCTTAGTCTTTTGAGGTGCGTTGGGTGTTGGGAACATGCCATATATTCGAAAGAATTTTTAAGGCGCCCATTCACCCCCCCTCTGGTCGCTACTTTCGGTCCTACACATGCTACTCTGGTCTCTGCCTAGTGCTGAGTCACATGGAGTACGCCGCTTGCCTTGACTCCGTGTGGGATCGGAATGGCGACCAGAGGGGGGTGAATAGGCACCTCGACAAATTCTCGTGAATGAGATGTCCTGTTCAGAACACCCAATGCTCTTCTAAAATTTCAGAAGCAAGAATGAGGCTTACAATTCAAAACCAGAACTGAAATCAAATCAAATTTGAACATTCTTCTAAATTGGAGGATCAACCGTCGATAGCCTTGTTCGGAGTTTGAACGATCAATCTACAATCTCTTGTCGGTAAAAAGTTTAATGATTTAGCTCAATCGGTAATTGGTACTCCGACTGGATTCATAAAATCAAAATTCAATACAGGAAGAAGTTTATCAATGCAGTAGCAAATTTGATCAAGAAAAGAATCTTTCACAGTGAAACAACCACAAATTCAGATCCCGCAATCCACAAGATTATGAATCTGATTTCAACAGCAAACAGTATTGTCAGATTCTGAATAGTTGAAACAAACAGAACAAATCGTTTTCAGATTAAAACTAACCTCATAAGCTTGTGGTTTCAACAACAACTCAAACTACACCACTTAAGTAGTCTAGTGTAGAGATGATTATGAATGGAATACACAACAGCTTGGTTGGAAGAAGATTAGAGGGATGAGGGAAATATTCACACCACTTTACATTAACAGTTCTGTAGCAAGTCAAAATATTTCCCAAGGATTTAAATCAAATAACCAAAACCTGAATCCAGAAACTTTGAGCTGCTGGTTCAGAAAAATAAAACAGAACTCAAAACACAACTTGTAATCAATCCTGAGAAATATGATTGTCAGAACATTAATAGCAGCAAAAACCCAAAAATTCTAGTTGCTAAAAATTTGTATGAACTTCAGTAAAGAACACTCAACACTTATAATATTTGTGTGCAGAAACTTGATAATCATAAAAATAGCTAAGAACACAGCTTCTTGAAAAAAACTGCTTGGCTATTTTGAATGAACTACTTATGCTCTTTTGACAGCAAAGTAGCAATGGCAATTTGATCCAGAAGCTTTATCAGTCCTCAAAATGTTTAGCCATCAAAAATGTTCAGTCAAAATTTTAACACTCAACGACACGTTTCAATTTATACTTCAACAAATAGATAATTAGTTGGATGAAATGGCAAGCTAGTTCAGCAGTAGCATCACACAGAACCAACTACTGTATAACACAGAACTTTCAAATTCAAACGTTGAATTTCTTTATGTTCTCACAGAATTCCTTCGTGCAAAAATGAATTGGCTTGTTTAACTAAATAGATCCTCAAATAAACCAAAAACAATGACTACTAGAAATACAATTCAGAAGAACAACTGCTATGTATACAACTAGTAAACAATGACTAAAAGATGACAAGCAACAATTGTTAATGGTCTGGCAACACTTGGCAGCTCTGAAAGTTGAACATGGTAGAAGCTATGGAATCAGAACCAAAAACAAAAGAAAAGACCAGACAAAATGCTTCTATGTGCACTAGCAATCTTCAGTAGAATCAGAATTTTCAGACTTAAACAGTGAATCAAAATACTGATCAACGGTTCTGGAACTTTCTCAAGACTAACTATCAGAACCATAGCAGAAGCACAAAAATTAGAACAGTTTCTGTTCACTAGCCAATAAAATCAACAGAACCAGAATACAACAAAAAGTTTAGATAACTGAAAACTGAATGCTCAGGAAATTAGTTCACAACTAGCATTGCTACTGCTGTAATAATAGATATGGTACTCTCAAAACTTCACAGCAGCAAGAAATGCTCAAGTAAGAATAGAGGAACACATATTCAACCCTGTATAAATTGAATCATCCAGAAAGTCATCAAAAGACCCATGAATAGAACAGAGATACTCAGCAGAATTCAGAATTTTTTCAGAACTTTTTAGGCACTTTGTTGGACAAGAAAATATATGCAGCATTAGTCAGAAACTTTTGCAAACTTCAAAATTGGAACCCTAGAAACTTGGACAACAAAAGTTGTGTAGAACTCAGGTCCAAAAACTGCACCAAAACTGGCTAGCGCTGTTCCTGTGCTCCATCCGACAAAATCAACGGAAAATGATGATGAACAATGTGAGCACGAAATAAAGAACAGCAAAAAGGCTAGAACAAAATAGAATTTGTGGTTGGTAGCCCCCAAAATGTTCAGCCAAAGAAGAGGGCCTTAACCCTAGGCCTTGGACCCCCTTTTATAGGCCACCTTAGGGTTAAAGTTGGTAGCATTCACCTAATTACCATGGTGTATTTTCAGAATTACAAATTCTGAAAAATACACTAATGTTGACTATACTTTATTACAACATTGACCCTATACTTTTGATATATTTTCAGAAATTTGACACTTCAGAAAATACTGAAAGTATACACTTAATCTAAACTACTAAATGAAAATAAACTCCTAATTATTTAGATTAAAAACATTTAGCAATGAGACGGTTTTCAGCAAAAACTGACAAAGCCTCCTCGATCGCCGACAAGTGATGCCAATCCATGAACTCGACCGCCAGCAAGTCTGTCCCGCTCTCGATCCCCTTGAGCCGCCTGATCACTTGCACTGGCCTCCCTTTCGCTGACTTGACCATCACGCTGTCTCGACCATCCGTCCGTCCATTTCTTGCTCTATCCTCCTTGTGCACTCCTGAGATCATCTCCAACTTCACCCGACATCCTTGATCCTCTGGCATCGAGCTCCCCCCTCGACCCTTGATCACCCGCCGCTGACAATTGGTTAGCATCTCTACCCTACACACATGAGACAAGCCAAAACAAGAGATGCAACGCACACCGAACCCCTCGGCATAGAACATTCATAAATACACATAGAACCCTTCGATGCAATCAAACCATCACTCACTCAATCACTCGATCGCTCATCCTTGTCAATCACTCATCACAAAGACAGAAACCATAGCGCGACCCCACTTGGTTTCACACTCCGCTTGACTAAAGCTAGTCAAGTGCCACTAGGTCGCTCGCCCGTCGCATGTACTCCACCTACGTGTCGACTTTGTGGACAAGGATTTTCTACATCTTGGTATGCGTGCATGACTCCATTTGTGTTGCTTATTCTGACAACATGCGCACTCGGACAAGACCAGCATAGCCTCTACTTCAGCAGTTTGACATCCAACTTCTTCATAGGTAAGGACATGTATGCACATTTTCTTTCAATTAAATGCTTTGAATATCGTGCTTTTCATGTATTTTAATTCTGCATAATTAGTACTTGATTAAAAAAGTCTATGAACCATGGATGCTTGCCATGTGCTTGATAAAATACATGTGATTTAATGAAATGTGTGTTGATCTATCGTTTGATTTGTGAGTAGTATTAATCTTACTTTGAGCACATAGTTTGTGTCTTTTAATTTTGGACATTTGTTGTTTTTAAGACTAGATTATTTTTGTGCTTGTGATCTCAGGAGGGTGATAGCACTAACTTTATCTGTGATTTGCAAATTGTTTTGTTCCTACTAAATTTATTTGGATGAGCGTTGGTTGTTAAGAAAAAAGGCCATCAATTCGAAATAATTTGTTGCAGCGCCTGTTTACCCCTCCCCTCTAGTCGCCTATTTCGATCCTACATCTTTGTTTAAGTCTCGAGCATTTGGGTTCATCTACTCCCGCTCGGCATCTTCGGCATTAGCAAACTATTCAGCGACAGTGATCATTTCACCGGGATAAGTCGGTTCATATATTACCAGATGGCAAAACAGCTCCGAAGGCTTGCGTAGTACATCTTGAAAGATGGACATGACATCAGCAACAGAGATGTTGGCAATTGTGTTCCATCATTTAGAGAAGCAATGAATGTAGTTCCGTATGGATTCATCGTCTCTTTGGCGTACTTAGTATAGGTCATGTCGTGAGGCTGGCCTTTGCCAAGTTACTTGATAGTTGGCGATGAAGATATCACACAACTAACTCCATGAGTTGATGGAGTCCTCTAGTAGTCTAACTAGCTAGCTGATGGTAGATGTAGACAGCATAATAGGGAGGTAGTTGACCATGACATCTTGGTCCCCTCCAAACCCGCGAATGACCATATAATACAGCCGTAGCCACTGAGAGTGGTCGGTCTTGCCATCAAATGGCGTAATTCCCATAGGATGGAAATTAAAAGGCCACACGTAGGCCAAAGGTGCTCTAAGAATGCTTGGAAGTTGTCGTGGAATTAGATGTCAGTGTTGGGCTGACTAGTCCCCGGTGTGCCGTGACTCTATTCATATTGTTCACAATGACGAAGTTCACCATGCTCACATTCACCTCGATGACAAAAAATGATATTATGCCCATCACACACGTCATTGATGATGTTTTATGCATCGCTTGTGTTGGCGAAAAACATTACGCTAACATGTTTCTAAAGATTAGAAACTAACAAACGAAGTGTTTGTGAAGTAAACTATTTCAAGCCTCCGAAGTGGATAATAGCTCAAAACAGTTCGAAGATGTGTATTGAATAACTCAGTATTCGATGATCATTACAGGGTAAAATGGGGGGGTATTTATAAGCCAAAACCTTAAAGAAAAGACCTTTTTACCCCTCTATTACAACCGACATAGTGAAAACTATTCGGTACCCTAAATAGGGCTAAAATGGTAAAAGACTAATCTAATGAAAAAGAAGGTAAGTCTTCCATCTTAGCTGGCAAGGAGGTTCTCTGAAGGGTCTACATTCGAAGATATACTCCGAACTAGAGTTCACCTCGATCCTTCGAACTTGACCCAGTACAAAGCCTGAGTTAGATGCTGGAGAGCTTTGGCTAAATAGCCTGCCTTTGTCTTGTTACAGTAGTGACCCTGAGGATGAAGTATTTTCCCCCAACAGTAGCCCCTCGAATACGCTTCTCCGCTAGATCTGTAAAGTTAGGAGAGTACTATACGCAAGAAAAATAATCATGTGTAGGGGTTAACAGATTTAATCAACCTTCAGAATACATGAAGATTCATAACTTCGAATTGATTTTTAAGAGAGTTACATTCGAACAATCTTGGAATCAAATTAAGAAGTCAGAAATCCTTTTAGACTCAGAAGAAATAGTCGTTAACCTTTTCCTTTCAGAAGAAGCTATGTGGTGCATTAACTTCGCAAATAGTAACGGTCAATAATGCGAAACGGCAAGTGTGAACGGTAAAAAATTGTGAACCTAGGCTATAAATAGAGGACCTAGAAACTTCTCAAACACCTTTCTCACCATCTTTGCGCAATCAACCTTTAGCCTCCAAACTCTAGCTTCAAGCATTCGGTTCGGATCAATGGCGAAAATGAGCTTCAAGGCTCCTGGGGCGACTTCGGCCCTAGCCCGGCAACAGGCGATGGCTGTGGCAGCAGCGGCTGCAGTAGTGGCACCAACAGCAGCGGCAGCGGCGGCACCGCCAGCAGTGGCAGCGGCGGCTCTAGCGGGGAATCCCCGACAGATCGGTCCTCACGATCTCCTCCCAGCTTCTTCGAAGTATCCGGACCAGTCTTACAAACTGGGGCCATCCACCTGCAAGAGGAAGATGATCGCAGCGGTGGTCGAGGAGAAAATTAGCTCGGAGATCAACGTCCGGAAACTCGGAAAGTTAGCCATTCCTTCGCCGCGGCCTAGGGAAGTTGTGGTCTTCGAAGCCTTCTTCGAGGCTGGGTTAGGACTCCCGGCGGTGGACTTCTTGTCGGAGGTATTAGATCTATTCCATGTCACCCTTCCTCAATTGTCTCCGAATGCAATAGTGTGCCTGGCTATCTTCGAATGGGCGCTATGGGCTGAAGGCTGCAAAGGAAGAGCAGAGATTTTTGCAGCACTGCATAGGGCATCTTGCCAGCCAAAGACTTACCAAGGCTCCGAGGGGAGAAAATCATTGTAGCCTTCGGCAACATTAACTTCAGACTCGGAGATGAATTCCAACTGCGATTTCCAGTGAAGGCTATCAATGCTAGATGGTACACAGATTGGATTCTCCGGTGGTTCTATGCCGAAGTTGGAGCAGGCAGCCATCTGGCCGAACCTCTGCAAGACATATACTTCCGAAGGGAAGCCCAAGTTCACCCATACCCTGGCCAGCTCGAAGCTCGCCTTAGCCTGCTCCAAAGAATTAGCCGCCGCATGAGCATGCGAGATTTAGCGGAGGAGTTCATCGGGCTCCCGATTCCACCTCTGATGGCCAACTAGCCTATCACCTTCAAAGAAGATCCGGAGGGTGGAGTCCGAAAAATTTCTTCGAACTCGAGCCATGCAGGTAGCTTTGAAAACTACAATATATTTTATATACGATTTTTTGATGAAATGACTAATGCAAACTCATCTTTCAGCTTCTCAAGCCCCTATGACTTGAGAGCAAGTTGTTCGAGCTTCGGAGAAGATTCTTGGAGCTCCAACTCTGGCCGAAAAAGAGTGGAGAAAAAAAGCTAGTGGGCAGTTGGGAGCGACTCAACCGAGTATGGGGCGTACTCGGAGTTGCAGCCCCCCTCTTCCGGATTGGGTGCCTTCTGAGCAAGGCCCGAAGAAGAGGAAAGCGGATGCTGGGACTTCGGCTCTAGCCAAGACCCCCGTGAAGAAGTTAGCCCGAAAGCCAAAGAATATGGCTCCTTCAAGGCCCGTGGCTTCGCCCTCTGATTCATCTGAAGATGATGGAGTGAGAGAAATGCAAAGGTTCCTCGTGAACCTAATTACCGCAAATGAAGCGTAGGCGAATGTTGTTGTAGACACTAGCGACGCAGCAAGCGTGCCAGCTGCTCCAAGTAGCTCCGAACAGGCCGGGACCTCAAGCGTCCAGCCTGACTTGCTGCATCAAGAAGCCTCTGTTACTGAAGGCAGAGTCGATTCCGGACGAAGTGGTAGCTGTTGCTCCAAGGGAGGCTCCAACAGTCAACCCTTTGGTTCCAGACCTCGAATCTGATGATGACTTTGAAGTGGCCTTTGACCCTCTCAGTAGCCCCGTACTCATCCACCGACAGGACTTCGGAGGTAAACATCACTTGAACCGCTTTTTCTTCACCCTGCAAAATTATGCAATATATAATACCTTTGTTTTGGCAGGGTCTGCTCCCATGGAGGCGAATCCTCCCGTGAATACTGCTCCTGGGACCTCGACATCTCCAGGGTCGGTTCCAGAAGCTACACAAATGGGACCTGGAAAAGGTAAAGGCAAAATGGACCCATTTCCTGCTCCGAACTCAGGATTAACTCCGTCGGAATCAATAGACGGAGGACAATCTACGGAGGGGGGCCAGTCCACCGAAGTCTCCGTGGATGCGGCGCAACGCTCCGACCCTTCGCCGAACGAAGACGATCAAAGGGCTTTGTCCAAGCTCCCCCTCCTAGCTCCTTTTTTGGAGCGAAGGACCAGACTTCGGGCCCTGCTCGAGCCTTTGGATCGAGCTAACCACGAAGTTGGGGGAACAGACTTAGTAGCCATACTTGGTGAGGCTGAGGGTTCGGAGCTGAACGCAGCCTTGGAACGGGCTTCTTACCAGTGTAGGACTGAAAGTAGCGACCAGAGGGGGTGAATGGGCGCCTAAAAATTCGTCTGAATCAATGGCCTGCTCCCAACACCCCACGCACCTCAAAAGACTTAGCAGAAAAATGCAAACAGATCGTCAAAGCCTAAAAGTATCTAGCCTATAAACGACCAGTGTCCTAGACAAAGAAACACCAACACAGTGCTAATAGGCAGATTAACAAAGCATTTAACACATGGGCAGATCAAGGTTCACAGAGATAAATCATCACAGAAATTAGTCTGAGTGCATGTAAAAAGAGATGAAGGGTTACTGTTCGAAGTTGTCTCCTGTTCGATACTTGACGAAGCCTGCAGAGTCAAAGCCTGTAGTGAATGTCTCGAAGCCTGCTTCGAAGCAGTCGTGCGAAGTCTGAGGTTGTAGAGGTCCGTGTAGTATGTAGAGCGAAGTGTGAAGTTACCGAAGCCTCCTTTGAAATGCACACTTCGAAGCTTCGAAGCTTAACACAGGAAAAAATCAACTTCGAAGCAAAAACAGAAAAACCGAAGCCTACAACGCAACCTTCGAACCCTGAATTGATCAAAGTAGAATCACCAAGGTAGTGACCTTTGAAACACAGACTAACTTTGAACCGAAGTCCACTGGTGCTTACACACAGGAAACGAAGCCTAGAAATAGACTCCGAATTACAACCTTCGAAAGCACAAACAAAGTGGGCTCAGAGAAGATCCTGGCGATGAACTCAGAGAACAGATAGAACACATATCACGCAAATCAAAAACTAGCACGCAAGATAGAAACAGCCGGTAAAAGACTTCACAACGAGGTTAGTCGAGAAAGACAGAATAAAAATTGGATTAAACAACTTCTCGACGAGCTTGAGATGCAGATCCTGTGTAGAGCAGAGGAGGCACACAAGACAATGGATGAACAACAGTTTGGTGGCGCACCCAAAACAAGAGTTGGTGAACTCTGATTTTTTAGATTAAAGTGAGTTAGCCCTAACCCTAGGGATTGGGTCCCTATTTATAGGCAGCCCAATAGCCTAGGAATATTCCAACAGACCCTTAGGGTTTTTTACAGACGCTGATATAAATGGAAAAGACCAAACTGCCCTTAGGATATTTTTACAGACATGACCGACTGACAGGGGCGAAAGTCTCTTCAAATTCAATACCCTGGGCAACTAGTCGAGCTTTGTTGCACACCACAACCCCATCTTCACCTTGCTTGTTCTTGAACACCCACTTGGTGCTTATGGGGTTGCATCCGGGTGGCAGCTCAACCAGTGTCCAAACCCGATTGCGGACAAAATTTTCAAGCTCTTCTTGCATGGCATTAATCCAATTAGAATCAGAAAGAGCATGAGAAACGTCTCTGGGCTCAAAAGATGCAAGAAAAGCAGATTCAGCAAACACAGCAAGAGAGACAACAGACGAACGCAAAGTCCTCTCAGACAAATCACCGATGATGAGCTCTAAGGGGTGATCGCGCTGAACTGCTCGGGATCCCTGGTGATCTGAAGTCACCTCACCGGAGTCAGCAGATGGCACCTCTGGACTCGACTAAGGGGGCTCGATCGAAGTGGAAGAAGTGATCAGAGGTCCGCCCTCATCCTCAGTCGAAGTCTCAGAAGGTGTGGGTTCTGCAGGCAGTGCAGAAGGCCCACCCTCATTAGCAGCTGGAGTGTCATCATCTTCCTCGAAGATGGACTCTCCGAGCTCACCATCTCCAGACAGCTCAAAAGAAGGAGTCATTTTACTCCACTCCACTGCCCGGCTAATAGCACTCTCAAAGTCAGCCTTGGTGTAGGTGTAGCCTACCCCAAACCCATCCTGCCTCTTAAACTACTGGATCATCATGCTGAGATATGGCTCTCTGGCACTCACCCAACTCAGGATTGAACGGAGGTAAAAGTTTTCATTCTGGACATCAGCTAGCTCCTCTCTCAAGGAAGCTAGTACCTCCACCTGAGACAAGCAGGTCTCACACTCTCTATCTACTTGGACAGACTTCTCGGCTTTCAGCTTGATCAACTCCAGTCTAAGAGACAAGCAGTTCTCACAGACAGTGGGTGGAACTGACAGTGTCTCAAGATCTAGCCTAGTCTGCCCCAGCTCAGTTCTAACTCTCTCCAACTCACTCAAATGCTCATCACCCTTGGCTTTTAGCTCATCTAGACTAGCTAGATGGGATGGGCAATCAACACAGGGCATGATGACAGTGGCATGAGCATCTTTTAGCTCCAGCTAAGCACTCTCAAGCTCAGTGGCCAAAGCGACCCTCTCATCAACCCTTTTTGTGTACCTAGACTTCAGAGTCGTCAGGTCACACAGAAGCACCTCACACTTTGGGCACTTACTGCTATCACCCAAGCAAGGGGAAGAAGATAGACTCTCAATTCTGTCGTTGGCCACGGCAAGCTCACTCTCCAGTTCATCTAT
Source organism: Zizania palustris (assembly GCA_019279435.1). Classification (NCBI taxonomy): domain Eukaryota; kingdom Viridiplantae; phylum Streptophyta; class Magnoliopsida; order Poales; family Poaceae; genus Zizania; species Zizania palustris. The sequence goes on from JAAALK010000284.1 coordinate 32,488,645, forward strand.
CCTCTTCTTAGCCCCTCTAAGCAGTTTTTCCCGATATTTCAACTCCTAACGATTACTTTCAAGTAAATCAATGATTTCACGTTCATAAGATGATACCTTCTCATTTTCGTCATCGTCGGAGTCATCGGAGGAGCCCTTTTCTTCCTTATCCCCAAGAGCCATTGAGCAGAAGCTCTTGCGGGATCTTCGGCGTTGATGTGAGCGGCTGTTCGGCCTATCCCCAAAGGCCATGAAGCAAAGGCCCGCCGGATCTGTCCTTGTCCTTCCCCTTCCTGATGACAATATCCTCATCACTTGAGCTCGATGAAGAGGAAGAACACGTGGACCGCTTGGAGTAGCTCTTCTCCATCTCGGCGAAGAAGGCCTTGTCGCACTTATTGTTCTCACGCCGGTAGTCCTTCAGGGCCTTTCTGAAGAATCTGGTCTTTGGCTTGCCCTTGGTGAAGGAGGAGCTGTCGTGCTTGACGGAGTCGTGGAAGCCACCACCGGTGCCCTTCTTGTGACCATTGCGCTTGGGGCAGTCGACGATGAAGTATCTTGGGTCACCACACTCAAAGCACCCGAATTTCGTGCCGTGTCTTTTGAACATTCTCTTGTCATAAACACGACGCACCCGGTTGTTAAAGAGACACAGGTCATCATCTCCTAACGACTCGAGCTGGTCCTCAGTGATAGACATCAAAGAGAACCCAGCACAGGTCACAGAGGAGGGGTCAGTAGAAGGTGTAGCAAGGGCCAAGGTCTTTGATCCAGAGCCAGTGAGATTTGATCTCAACTGGGTATCAACCTCAGTGGCCTTAAGCTTGCTAAACAACTCAGAAATTGTCAAGGTATCATAAGATGTGCTCTCAATGATAGAGGATACCTTGATCTCCCAGATCTTAGGGTCCAAGGTAGGGAGAACCTCGAGCGCCTGCTCATGATCTGAGACTAACTGAACACCCTCAGCCTTGTTGGCCCGAAGCTTGTTTATGATCGATTGAAAACGACCAAACAACGCTTCAACAAATTCACCTAGCTTCTGTGTGAAATTCTCATATTCACGCCGGTAGGTATGATAGAGCCGAGCCTTGACCTAGGTTGTCCCCTCATGGTGTGCCTAGAGGGTAGCCCAGATCTCTCTAGTAGTGGTGAGATGGCTCACATGCTTAAATTCAGTGGGACCTAAACCAGAAAACAAAATATCCACCACTTTGTTGTTGTTCTGATGCTGGGCGATAATATCTGGAGTAGTGCGCTCAACAACAGGCAACACTGTGAAAGTAGCATGAATACAAATGTCCCAGATGTCCGAGCTTTGGCTCATGAGATAGGCTCACATGTGAGTCTTCCAATAGTTGTAGCCATAAGCATCCAAGGACGGGACCTTTCCAGGAGACGTCATTATCCCTACTGGGTTTAGAACCGGTTAAGGTATGGAAAAACCCTAACCAGGCTCTGATACCACTTGTAGGACCGAAAGTAGCGACCAGAGGGGGGTGAATGGGCGCCTAAAAATTCTTCTGAATCAATGGCCTGCTCCTAACACCCAACGCACCTCAAAAGACTTAACAGAAAAATGCAAATAGATCATCAAAGCCTAAAAGTATCTAGCCTATAAATGACCGGTGTCCTAGACAAAGAAACACCAACACAGTGCTAATAGGCAGATTAACAAAGCATTTAACACATGGGCAGATCAAGGTTCACAGAGATAAATCATCACAACAATTAGTCTGAGTGCATGTAAAAAGAGATGAAGGGTTATTGTTCGAAGTTGTCTCCTGTTCAATACTTGACGAAGTCTGCAGAGTCAAAGCCTGTAGTGAACGTGCCGAAGCATGCTTCGAAGCAGTCGTGCGAAGTCTAAGGTTGTAGAGGTCCGTGTAGTATGTAGAGCGAAGTGTGAAGTTACCAAAGCCTGCTTCGAAATGCACACTTCGATGCTTCGAAGCTTAACACAGGAAAAAATCAACTTCGAAGCAAAAACAGAAAAAACCGAAGCCTGCAACGCAACCTTCGAACCCTGAATTGATCGAAGTAGAATCACCAAGGTAGTGACCTTCGAAACACAGACTAACTTTGAACCAAAGTCCACTGGTGCTTACACATAGGAAACGAAGCCTAGAAATAGACTCCGAATTACAACCTTCGAAAGCACAAACAAAGTGGGACCCACACGAATGAAAAGATGCCAGGCAGAAACAGGAAGACTTCGCTGGTAACCTCGAGCGAAGTCAACAGAAAATCAAGCTTCGAATGCGATTGGAACAAAATGACTACAGGAATTTCACAGCGAAGTGTGAGCCTTGGTGGGACCCACACAACAGCAAACTTCGAACAACGCTCATAGAGAGAAGACCTTTGAACGGAAAACCAAAGAGCTGAAACCTGACAGCTACGAAGCATGTCTACGGTGAACCAAGGCAATAGCGAAGTATGCTTCGGAACAAACAGCGAAGTCTGCTCGGAAAATACAAAACTATGCCGAAGCTTAATGCACTACATAGTGGGGCCCACTCCAGAGCTTTGGACAGAGAAAAAACTTTCAACACATAGAAAAATACTGAACAAGCAATCGAGTGCCTTGAGACGGGAAAAACGGAGATCTATTCAATAGCCTTCGGTGCTATGCAGGGGTCTACCGAGCTATGATGCTTGCAACAGAAGCTGTTCGCAAGTGCAATACAGAACACCGGAAGCACAAGACACCTAGCCTTTCGTAGCTGTGAGCCTGCAGCCTTGGATGATGCAAAGTCTATCAAGTGTAGAAGCTATTGACTAGCTATCAGCCTATGCACAGTACAAGATGTAACTTCTCTTGCAGCGCCCAGGATAAAATATGAAGACAAAACGTGGCAGAGAAGATCCTGGCGATGAACTCAGAGAACAGATAGAACACATATCACGCAAATCAAAAACCAGCACGCAAGATAGAAATAACCGGTAAAAGACTTCACAACATGGTTAGTCAAGAAAGACAGAATAAAAACTGGATTAAACAACTTCTCGACGAGCTTGAGATGCAGATCCTATGCAGAGCAGAGGAGGCGCACAAGACAATGGATGAACAACAGTTTGGTGGCGCACCCAAAACAAGAGTTGGTGAACTCTGTTTTTTTAGATTAAAGTGAGTTAACCCTAACCCTAGGGATTGGGGCCCTATTTATAGGCAGCCCAATAGCCTAGGAATATTCCAACAGACCCTTAGGGTTTTTTACAGACGCTGAAATAAATGGAAAAGACCAAACTGCCCTTAGGATATTTTTACAAACTTGACTGACTAACTGTGGGCCTAAGGACAAAATAGTAAACTCCTATTTACAGATAACTTATTCGGAAGCGGAGCTTTCGTAGAGACTACGGCTTCGCTCTAGGACGGTCCGATCCAAGATCAGCGGTCGTCAGTTTTGCGCTGAAACTGATAGTGCGTCAACCGGATTTGCACCAAGTACCCTGATTGGGTCGGCCTGATTCCACAGCTTTCTCAGCCCGGCAATCGCTCGCCGCCCATGTACCTGAGTCAATACTAGTCAACAATCCAGTGGATCCTCTACTGCTCTAGCCCATGTACCCGGTTGGGCCAGCCCGACTTCGCGGCCCCTCTGTCCGACAGTCACTCGCTGCCCGTGTACCTGAGTCACACGTGGCCCAGACGCAGCATGTCTTCTCCTCTTTTCAGTCCTCGTTGACTTCCATTGACAATGACTCATCACATCTGGAGCCATGAGGCCCACGCTCTTCAGCATGGCTCCTCAACTAGGTATGAAGTATCTGCAAAAACAAGATTAATTTCAACTTATGAACAATTCCTCACCTTGCTTTTTCTCTTTGCAGCAAATAGTCTTGGCCCGAGCTACAACCGTCTCGAACGAGCGAGGAAGTATCCATTTCAAGGAGAGGATTACTGCTCTCCAAAAGAGTCTTGAAGGCTCCAAAATTAGAATATCCAGCTTGGACGAGATGGTTGAAGTGGAGAGGAGAGCCAGACTTGGTCTGGAAGCTGCAAACCATAAGCTCGAAGCCGAACAAATCGTGCTTCGGGCTAAAATAGCGAAAATGCGGGCAGAGCATGCAACGGCGGGGGCTGAGCTGGTTAAGCTTCAAGAAGAAAAGACGAAAGCCATGGAGCAAGCTAGCAACCTACTTAGCCAGAAGAACTCTTTGGCTATGGAGGCAGCTAGACTATCTTCTGTGGTAGACGAGCTAACTTCGTCAAGGGATGCCTTAATTGAAGACAAGGTGAAGTCAGAGAAGGTAGCTGCAGAGGTCATGAATAATTTTTTAGTTGTTCTAAAGTACTTCGGTACTCTTTGGACACTACCTTCGAGTGACAATGTCCCCTTACTATGATGGCTAAAAATGATCCAAGGAGCAGCGAAGATGATGAAGACTGCGGGTATTCAGTATGGAGAACTCTCTGGCCAAGTAGCTGGTCTCGGAGTACTTCGCTATTACGAGGATCTAGGGCTATCAGTAGCACCAGATTCAGGGGCGGCTCCCATTACCTTCGACGACAACCAGCTACTAAACCCTTCTGAAGATGTGGCCGCATCCTGGAAAGCCTTCCAAGCATCATGGAGAGCCGAAGGTCGAACAACGATCAAGGCTTGGATCGATGAAGGGCAGCACCAGAAACAAGCTCGGTCTCAAGCTTCAAGCAGCCAGCCTCCACCAGACCCGCAGGTTTAGTTTTGTTTAGGGGTCCAAATATGTAAAAATTATGCTTTCATCTGTTATGAATGGAAACTTATTTATCATGTTTTTAGGCTTCTCAACCTCGTATGGATGACCTTGAAGTATTAAATGTTACCAAAGAACTTCGCCTGCTATGGGCTACCTTCGATCTTTTAAAACTTCACAAACGACCTCGATTTTTGATTCCTCGAGAAAGCTCTGGTGCAATTGCGCCCGAAATATGTAAAGATATATTATCTTATATTAAAGAGGAATAAAAAGAAGTTAACTTGGAAGCCTCATCTTCTGAAGACGTTGAATGGTCCGAAGAAGAGAGTACTGTTGAAGAACAAGGAAAGAAGCCTGAAGAACTTCGAAGCTGGGAGAGAAGCCCTGAGTGACTTTGAACTTGTGCTGAACTTCAACAAGAACAAAAAGATTATCGAGCTTCGAAGGAAGGAAGAAGAATTAAACGTAAGGTTATCAGGACTCCTGGCTCTGGAACTAGTCGTTCCGGCTTTAGTGGTAGCTCTAGAGATCGAAGGGGTCTTCGATTCCTTCTTGGTATATACACAGTTGGCGCCGTCCGTGGGATCCGTCTTAACCCCAAAAAATGTATCTTCGGCGCTAAGGCTGGGAAGTTGTTAGGGTATTTAGTTTCAAGCAGGGGGATTGAAGCTAGCCCTACTCAAATAACTGCGCTACAAAAGATGGCTCCTCCAGAAAATTTAAAGCAAGTGCAAAAGCTGACTGGACGTCTGGCAGCACTTAGCAGGTTTTTAGCAAGGTCTGCGGAGAGAAGCTTGCCTATATTTAAAGCATTGAAAGGGTCCGAAGATTTTGCATGGACACCAGAGTGTCAGAAAAGCTTCGAAGATATTAAAGAGTATCTCAGTAATCTCGCTACACTCACGGTGCCTAATGCGGACGAAACCCTACTCCTTTACCTTGCAGCTACAGGCTCTGCTGTCAGTGCAGTCCTTGTCAGAGAAATAGATTTCAATGGGAAGTTGGTCCAAAATCCTGTTTATTTTGTCTCCGAATCATTATCAGGAGCGAAGACAAGATATTCCGAACTCGAAAAGTTCGTTTATGCTCTGATAATGGCTTCGAGGAAATTAAGACATTATTTTTTGGCTCATAATGTAATTGTACCAACTTCGTATCCTTTGGGAGATATGCTCCAAAGTAAAGATTCCACTGGAAGGATTGGAAAGTGGGCAGTCGAACTAGCACCCTTCGGCATATCTTTTTTGGCAAGGACATCAATCAAATCGCAAGTCTTAGCGGATTTTGTAGCAGAATGGACTCCACCTGCAACTTTGGTTCCGGAGAAGTCAAGTGACGGAGTTTGGATTGTTTATTCCGATGGGGCTTTCCAAGCATCCGGAGCAGGCGTTGGAGCAGTGTTGATTTTGCCTTCAGGGCAAAGAGCAATGTACTCCGCAAGACTCAACTTTAAGTCTACCAATAATATAGCGGAGTATGAAGGGATTTTACTGGGACTCCGAAAAGCACGTGCTCTAGGGGCTACAAGAGTTGTTATAAAGACAGATTCTCAAATAGTAGTAGGGCACGTAGATAAAAGTTTTCAAGTTCGACATCCACAGCTTGCAAAGTACTTAGAAGAAATCCGTAAGATCGAAGCACACTTCAAGGGTATTTCCATTCGGAGTATACCAAGAGCAGAAAATGTGCAAGCGGACATCTTAGCAAAAGCTGCAGCCGGAGCTGTGGATATACCAGAAGAAGCTTTCTATGAGGAGCTCAGTACACCTTCGGTGCTACAAATTCCCTCTACAGAGATTCTTTTCATTCCAAGTGCAGATTGGAAAAATTCAATCATGGAACTTTTACAAGGAGGGACAAATTTGCCTGAAGAGCCACAACTTTCAAGATTGAAACTCAGGGCTAGAAATTATCAAATAATCAACGGTATTTTATACAAGGCCGGAGTATGTTCCCCTCTACTCTGATGTATATCTCAAGCCGAAGGTCAAGAAATTCTTCGAGAAATCCATGAAGGACTTTGCGGTAGCCATTTAGCCCCTCGAGCTTTGGCAGGAAAAACACTTCGCCAGGGGCTTTATTGGCCTACAATAACAGCTGATGCGGATAGCTGTTATTCCTCCGGTATGGCCTATGGCCAGATGGGGTATGGATTTAATTGGTCCCTTTCCAGTAGCTAAGGGAAATCTAAAGTTCGCAGTGGTAGCTATTGAATATTTTTCTAAGTGGGTAGAAGTAGAGCCCTTAACAGCTATCACTTCGAACAATGTACAGAAATTCTTTTGGAAAAATATCATTTGCCGGTTCAGAGTGCCTAGACAACTCACAATTGATAATGGAACACAATTCGATGCAGAACCTTTCAGGGAGTTTTGCGAAGATCTAGGCATCCAGTTATGTTTTGCTGCAGTGAGGCATCCTCAGTCTAATGGAGCTGTAGAAAGAGCCAATGGAAATATTTTGTCAGGGCTAAATCGAAGGATAGTAGGATTAGCAAAAGGACTGTGGACCGAAGAGCTTCCGAAGATTTTGTGGTCCATTCGAACTACGCAAACAAGGTCCACAGGTTTTACTCCATTCAGATTACTATTCGGAGATGAAGCTATGACTCCAATGGAGCTCAAAGGAGGATCACTTCGCAGCACCAAACCGGAGATTGAAGAAGAAAGACAAGCCTCGCTAGATTTATTAGAAGAAACAAGACTTCAAGTTGTGTCCAATTTATCAAAGTATCACCAGCAGATGAAGGCTTGGTTTGACCCGAAGGTTAAGATCAATGAGCTTAGACCGGGTCATCTTGTTCTGCGAAGCATTACAGCGCCAGGAAAATTAGGAAATAAATGGGAAGGTCCATACCTAATTGTTCGTTCAGGACGTCCTGGCTCTTTTAAACTAGCTAATTTAGAAGGTGAAGAATTAGCGCATACTTGGCATGCGGAGCACCTAAAGCGATACTTCGCATAAGGGCTCCTTGTAAATCACTTGTAATCATCTTCTGAATTAATAAAGCATATGGTTCAGATAGTGCCTTCCCCTCATAAACCTCCAGCTTCCGAGTGGACGCAAACGAACCGCGGGGTTGACCGAGAGGGAAGTGTCATAAAGCTGAATCATATTTTCGGACTTCGAATCATTGGTTCGAAGTTTCCGACGTGGGGGCTGACATAATCCGGAGTCCAAGCCACCGACTTGTAGGCATCCGTAAAAGAGCCCAAAACCACATCACACGGAGTCCAAGCCATCGGCTGGTAGACATCCGTTAAAAGAGTCGAAGGCGACCAAAATATGCGGAGCCCAAGCCACTGGCTTGTAGGTATTCGTAAAAAAAGTCGAAGGCGACCAAAATATGTGGAGCCCAAGTCATTGGCTTGTAGGTATCCGTAAAAAGAGTCCAAAGAGACCACTGCGAACTCCGAACCACTAGTTTGACAAATTTCGCAAAAAAGAGCTGAAGGTGGCCAAAACAAAACAGAGTTTGAGCCATGAGCTTCGAATGTCTGTTAACATAGTCCAATGTGACAAATTATCTAAGACACTAAAGTGTCCTGAAAGTTATCTCAAGTGATTTCTTTCAAAAAACAAAGGGTAATAAGTTGCCATTCTTCAGACTACAAATAGTCGAAGATATTTTATAAGATTTTAAAAGATCTTTAAATTGCAGAGGGGCTCCGAATCCCAAAAAATTGTAGTCCGAAGTTTTTCTTTGCGCATAACCATATTTGAATACAGTTCGAAGTTGCTTATACCCAAAGAGGGGCTAGTAAATAAGGAGACAATTTTAAATCGATATTTATTATTGAAACGAATATGATTACAGATTACATCATGAAAAATTGGTATCTATACCAAGAAGGAATCGAAGACCTCTTCGATCTCTAGAGCTAGGGTTGGAACGACTAGTTCCAATGCCGGGAGTTCTAACAACTTTACGTTTAACTCTCTTGCCTCCCTTCGAAGCTCTAAAGTCCTTCTGTTCTTGCTAAAGTTCGGCCCAAGTTCGAAGCCGTTCGGGGCTCCTTTCCCAGCTTCCAAGTTCTTCAGGCTTTTTACTTCGAGTTTCATTTTCGTCTTCGGACCATATAACGTCTTCAGAAGACGAAGTTTCCAAGTTAACCTCTTTTTCTTCCTCTTTAATATAAGATAGTATATCTTTGCTTACTTCGGGCGTAATTGCACCGGAGCTATCTCGAGGAACTAAAAATCGAGGGCGCTTGTAAACTTTTAAAATTTCGAAGGTAGCCCACAATGAGCGAAGTTCGTCGTTAATGTCTAACATTTCGACATCTTCCATATGAGGCAAAGCCTAAAAACATGATAAACAAATTTTCATTGATAAATGTACATAAGCGCAAAGCTTTACATAGTCAAAGATCCTAAGATATATCTAAACCTGCGGGTTCGGAGGAGGCTGACTGCTCGAAGCTTGGGTCCGAGCTTGCTTCTGGCGTTGTCCTTCGTCGATCCAGGCCTTGATCGCAGAGCGACCTTCGGCTCTCCATGAAGTTTGGAAGGCTTGCTAGGCAGCGGCCACACCTTCGGAAGGAGTCAGAAGCTGCTCGTCGTCGAAGGTAATTGGGCCCTCTCCTGCGCTCGGAGTTATCGATCGGCCCAGATCCTCGTAATAATGAAGTAGGCCAACAACAGCCACTTGTCCGGAGAGTTCTCCGTAGCGAATGCCTGCTTGTCTTCATCTGCTTCGCCACTCCTTGAATCCTTTTCAACCGGTGCAGAAGGGAAATGTTGTCATCAGAAGGAAGCGTCCCGGTAGTACCGAAGAACTCCAGAACGCCTAGCAGTTGATCCATAACCTCCGCAGCTACCTTCTCGGACTTCGGCTTATCTTCGATCAGCGTGTCCTTCGCCGAAGTTAGCTCTTCCAGAACTCCGGAAAGTCTAGCAGCCTCTGTAGTTAAGGAATTCTTTTGATTCAAAACCTGGCTAGCTTCCTCTCGGAGCCTAACAAGCTCAGTCCCCGCAGTAGTGTGCTCCGCTCGCATTCGTTCAACTTCTGCTCGAAGCACAATTCTTTCTACTTCGAGCTCCTTGTTCGCAGCCTCCAAGCTTTGTCTGGCCCTGCGCTCCGTAGACACCATGTTGTCCATATGAACCACTCGGCCTTCGGAGATAGTGAGATTCCGTTGAAGAGTTCCGTTTTCCTCTCGAAGGCGAGCGATTTCTCGTTCATTTGATATATTCGCAGCTCGAGCCAAGACTGTTTGCTGCGAAAAGAAAAAACCAAGGTAAGAAGTTATTTGTATGTAAATTTGATGTTATTTCACAGATGCTTCGTACCTGGTAGGATACGCGTTCCATGGCAGCGTTAAGCTCCGAGCTCTCCGCCTCACTCAGGATGGCCACCAAGTTCGTCTCCCCAATGTCGCGACTAGCTCGATCCAAAGGCTCGAGCAAAGTTCGAAGACCCGTTGTTCGCTCTAAGAAAGGAGCTAGAAGGGGGAGCATACTTAAAGCTTGTTGGTCATCTTCGTGTGACAAAGGCCCGGAGTGTTGAGCTGTAGTCTTCGGAGCCCCCGGAGACTGGCCCCCCTCGGTAGATTAGCTCTCGTCTGTTGACTCAGACGGAGTTGATCCAGAGCTCGCAGCAGGGAGGGGGTCCATCTTTCCTTTGCCTTTTCCAGGCCCCATCTGGGTGGCTCCTGGGATTGGCTCCGAAGTTGCGGAAGGTCCAGGGATTGTACCTTCAGGACGGACCTCTTCTATGGAAGTGGACTCTGTAAAAACAAAGGTATTATACATTGTATCATTTCACAAAAAAAATAGAAAAATTATTCGAAGTTTACCTTCGACATTCTGGCGGCGGGTGAGCATCGGACTGCTTGGCGGATCGAAGGCGATATCTTCGTCCGAGTGAAGTGTCAAATCTTCGACTGCAGGAACATTTTCCTGAACAGTCTTTGTTGCTTCATTCAGAATCGAAGCCACAGTGGCTTCGACTCCAGTCTCATCCACTGGAACTTCGTCCTGAGGTAAATCCTCTTGAACTGCCGGAGTCCTTGTTTGCTCAAGATTCTCTTGAGACTCCGGCACATTCGCTGTTTCTTCAACTTGGGCTGCATCTTCGTCAATCAGCCTTACAAGTAAGCTGCCTTCGTCCTCCTGAGAATCGGAGACTGAAGCCCTTGGGCTCGAAGGTGCAGGGTTCTTTGGCTTTCGAGCCACCTTCTTGACCGGAGTCTTGGCGGAGCTCGAAGTCCCAGCTTCAGCCTTCCTCTTCTTGGGTCCTTTCTCCGAAGGCACCCAATCCACCAAAGGGGGCGGAACGATTTCCAGCATTCCCCATACTCTGTTAAATCTTTCCCAACTCCCGACCAACTTGATTCTCCATTCTTTTTCGGTTGGAGTTGGAGCGCCCAAAATCTTCTCCGAAGCCTGTATGATTTGCTCCGAAGTTACAGGGGCTGAAGAGGCTGAAAAAACAAGTTAAGTTAGTTACTCATTCAAATGAATATGCATAATATATGTTGTTTTTGAAGTTACCTGCAGGGCTCAAAGTTGAAGTAATATTGCGAAGACCGCCTTCCGAGTCCTCTTCGAAAGTGATTGGCCAGTTGGCCATCAACGGAGGGATTTGGAGCCCGAGGAACTCTTCGGCTAAGTCTCGCATGCTTAACCTTCGACTGATCTTTTGAAGCAAGCTGAGGCGAGCTTCGAGCTGGCCCGCATCCGGGTGTACAAGGGCTTCCTTTCGGAAGTTGATGTCTTGTAGAGGTCCAGCTAGACGGTTGCTCGCCCCAACTTCGGCATAAAACCATTTCATGATCCAGTCGGTATACCATCTAGCATTGATGGCCTTAGCAGGAAACCGAAAGGCGTACTCATCTCGAAGCCTGAAGTTAATACTTTCGAAGGCTACTACCATTTTTTCACCTCTGGGACCTACGGAGGTCTTTGGCTGGCATGAAGCTCTGTGCAACGCAGCGAAGATTTCTGCCCTCCCCTCACAACCTTCGGCTCTCAATGCCCATTCGAAGATAGCTAAACGAGCTACTGCATTTGGAGAAAGTTGGGGGAGAGTGACGTGGAACAGATCCAATACCTCAGCCAAAAAATCCACTGCTGGAAGACCTAAGCCAGCTTCGAAGAAGGCTTCGAAGACGACCACTTCTCCGGGTCTTGGTGACGGGATAAGTTCCTTTCCAGGTTTGCGGATCATAACTCCCGAACTAATTTTGCCCTCTATTGCGGCCGCCAGTGATTCTCTTTTGCAGGTTGAAGGCCCCAGTTGGAAGGATTGATCCATGTATTTTGTTGATGCCGGGAAGAGGCCTTGATCGCCAACATTTTGGGGATTTTCTCCTCCCGCCGCCATGGTTGTCGCTGCGGGTGTTCGAGCTGCCATCGCCAATGATGCGGCCGCTGCCGCAGCAGCAGCCTGCTGTCGAGCCAGAGCTGAAGGTGCTCCCGAACCTTTGGTTTTCGCCATTGACACTACTGAGTTGCTTTGGAAGAAGAATGGAGGCTAGGGCTCAAAGGATGGCTTGTTTGCAAGAAAGCGGTGGAAAGGTACTCAGGAAAGTTCTAGGTCCTCTATTTATAGCCTAGACTTTACATTTTTTACCGTTTGTCCATGCCGTTTCGCATTCTTGCCCGTTACTTTTTTCCGAAATTAACGCATTGCGTAACTTCCGTTAGAAGAAAGAAGCCAACGACTATTTCTTCTAAGTCTAAAAGGCTTTCGGGCTTCCTGAGTTAGTTCTAAGATGGTTCGAAAGTAATTGTCTTAAAACTGATTCGAAGTTTTATATCTCCATACATTTCGGAGATAAATTATAAATCTAATAACCCCTACGCATGGTTATTTTTCTTCCGTATACTGTTCTCCTAACATTACAGGTTTAACGGAGAAGCGTATTCGAGGGGCTACTGTTGGGGGAAAATATTCCATCCTCAGGGTTATTGCAGTAACAACACAAAGGCAGATAATGGATTCGAAGGTTTCCAACATGCATCTTCGGAGGTGCCTTGAGTCAAGCTCGAAGTATGAAGATGGACCTTAGTTCGGAGTATATCTTCGAGCATAGACTCTTTTGAGATCTTTTCTGCCAGCTAAGATGGAAGGCTTATCTTCTTTCTCATTAGATTAGTCCTTTACCATTTTAGCCCTATTAAGGGTGCCGAATAGTTTCCACTATGTCGGTTGTAACAGAGGGGTAAAAGGGTCTTTTCCTTAATGTTTGGGCCTATAAATACCCCCCGTTTCATCCTGTAATAGGGACCGAATACAAGTTATTCAATACACACTTTCGAACTATTCTAAGTTATTATCCTTTCGGAGGCTTAGAACAGTTCACTTCGCAAACACTTCGTTTGTTAGTTTCTAATCCTCAGAAACCTGTTTGCGTAATCTTTTACGCCAACATAGATTAATTAAAATCTCACAAAATGTCTTCGAGTACTTGAAGTCTGAAAACTGGTAACTTAGTACCTTTGAAAGTAGTCACTTCGGAAGGATTTTCCGGACACCTTAGCATCCAAAACGATTGGTCACCTTGGAATCTTTTTACAGATATTCGAAGCGTATCATCTCAAATTCTGTTCTGTTTGGCCTCCTTCGGCTCTTTTTGCGAATGCTATCAAACCGGTGGTTTGGAATTCGCAGTGGTCTCTTTGGACTCTTTTTACGGATGCTTTCAAGCCGAAGCATGGAATCCGCATTATTTGGTCTCCTTCGTCTCTTTTTACGGATGCTTTCAAGCCGGTGGCTCGGAATCCGTTTTTCAGTGACTTTCCCACCTCGTCGGAAGCTTCAAACCAATGGTTCGAAGTCCGAAAAATTGGTTCAAATGAATGACACTTCCCTCACAACCAACTTCATTCTTCCAGTGCGTCCACTAGAAGTAGGAAGTGTTTGAAAGGTAGGCATTATCTGAACCATGAGCTTTATTAATTCAGAAGATGTTTACATATGACTACAAGGAGCCCCTATGCGAAATATCTCTTTAAGTGCTCCGCATGCCAGGCATGCTTTAATTCCTCGCCTTCTAAATTAGCTAACTTAAAAGAACCAGGGCGTCCTGAGCGGAGAATAATGTATGGGCCTTCCCACTTATTTCCTAATTTCCCTGGTGCTATAATGCTTCACAAAACTAGATGACCCGGCTTAAGTTTATTAAGCTTAACCTTCAGGACAAACCAAGTCTTCGTCTGCTGCTAATACTTTGAAAAATTGGCGACAGCTCGAAGTCTTGTTTCTTCTGTTAAATCAAGCGAAGTTTGCCTTTCTACTTCTATTTCCAGTTCGGTGCTGCGAAGAGATCCTCCTTTAAGCTCTGTTGGTGTCATAGCTTCATCTCCGAATAATAGTCTGAAAGGAGTGAAACCTGTGGACCTTGTTTGAGTGGTCCGAATGGACCATAAAATCTTTGGGAGCTCTTCGGTCCATAGCCCTTTTGCCAACCCTACTATTCTTCGATTCAACCCTGACAAGATATTACCATTGGCTCTTTCTACAACTCCGTTAGACTGAGGATGGCGCTCTGCAGCGAAGCATATTTGTATGCCAAGATCTTCGCAAAACTTCCTGAAGGGCTCTGCATCAAATTGTGTCCCATTGTCAACTGTGAGCTGCCGAGGTACTCCGAACCGACATATAATACTTTTCCAGAAAAAATTTTGTACATTATTCGAAGTGATAGCTGTGAGGGGCTCTACTTCGACCCACTTGGAAAAATACTCGATTGCTACCACTGCGAATTTCAAATTTCCTTTTGCTACTGGGATTGGGCCAATAAGGTCCATGCCCCATCTGGCCATGGGCCACACTGGGGCAATGACTTGAAGAGTTGTTGGCGGACGATGACTTCTTCTTCCCATCCATTGACAACCCTAGTACGTGCGGACTAGGCTATCCGCATCAGCTACTATTGTAGGCCAGTAAAGCCCCTGACGAAGTGTTTTTCCTGCCAAAGCTCGAGGGGCCAGATGGCTACCATAAAGGCCTTCATGAATTTCTCGGAGAATCTCCTGACCTTCGGCTTGAGATATACATCGGAGCAGAGGGGAACATACTCCGGCCTTGTACAGAATACCGTTGATTATATGATAATTTCAAATTCTGAGCTTTAACCTCAAGAGCTGTGGCCCTTGAAGCAAATTTCCTTCTCCTTGCAATAATTCCATAATTGAACTCCGCCAATCAGTACTTGGAATGCAAAGAAGTTCCGCAGAAGGGATCTGTGTTACCGAAGGTGAACTGAGCTCTTCGTAAAAACCTTTTTCCGGAATGTCCATAGCTCCGGCTGCAGCTTTTGCCAAAGTATAAACTTGCATATTTTCAGCTCTGGGTATACTTCGAATGGAAATCCCTTTAAATGCTGCTTCAATCTTACGGATCTCTTCCAAATATTTTGCAAGCTGGGGATGACGAACTTGAAAACTCTTATCAACGTGCCCTACTACAATTTGAGAATCTGTTATAATAACAATGCTTGTAGCCCCCAAAGGACATGCCTTTCGAAGTCCTAACAAAATACCTTCATACTCCACTGTATTATTGGTGGACTTAAAGTTGAGCCTTGCGGAGTACATTGCTCTTTGCCCTGAAGGCGAAATTATTACTGCTCCGACACCTGCTCTAGATGCTTGGAAATCTCCATCGGAGTATATGGTCCAAATTCCTTCACTTGGTTTCTCCGGAGCCCATACTGCAGGGGGAGTCCATTCTGCCACAAAGTCTGCCAACACCTGTGACTTAATTGTTGTCCTTGCCACGAAGGAGATGCCGAAGGGCCGCTAATTCAACGACCCATTTCCTAATTCTTCCTGTAGAATCCTTACTTCGGAGCATATCTCCTGAGGGATACGAAGTTGGTACAATCACATTATGTGCTAGGAAATAATGCCTAAACTTCCTCGAAGCCATCATCAGAGCATAGGTGAACTTCTCAAGCTCGGAATATCTTGTTTTTGCTCCAGACAATGCTTCGGATACAAAATAGACTGGATTCTGTACCAACTTCCCATTGAAATCAACTTCTCTGACAAGGACTGCACTAACAGCGGAGCCAGTAGCCGCAAGGTAGAGGAGTAGGGTTTCGTCCGCAACAGGCACCATGAGTGTAGCGAGGTTACTGAGATAATTCTTAATATCATTAAAATCATTTGACACTCTGGTGTCCATGCAAAATCTTCGGACCCTTTCAATGCTTTGAAATGAGCAAACTTCTCTCCGTAGACCTTGTTAAGAAACTGCTAAGTGCTGCAAGGCGACCGGTTAGCTTTTGCACTTGCTTCAAATTTTCCAGAGGAGCCATCCTTTGCAATGCAGTTATTTGAGTAGGGATAGCTTCCGATCCCTCTGCTTAAACTAGATAACCTAACAATTTTCCAGCCTGAGCCCCGAAGATACATTTTTTGGGGTTAAGACGGACTCCACATGCCCGAAGGCTATTAAACGTTTCTGCTAAGTCTGGGATATGTTGGTGCTTTAGAGCACTTTTTATTACAATGACATCCATATAGGCTTCTACATTGCGGCCTATTTGATGACCTAGAGCCTTAGCAATTAACATCGAAAAAGCTGCCCCAGCATTTCTTAAGCCGAAAGGCATTCTTACATAGCAGAAGACTCACGAAGGAGTTACAAAGCTTGTTTTGATTTCATCTTCGCGCTTTAACCAAATTTGATGATAGCCAAAATACGCGTCAAGGAAGCTTAATAACTCCGAACTAGCAGTGGAGTCAACCAATTGATCAATTCGGGGCATGGGATAGGGGTCACAGGGGCATGCTTTATTCAAAGATATAAAGTTAATACACATGCGCCACTTCCCGGAAGATTTCTTTATGACGAAGACTGGGTTGGCTAGCCACTCCGTATGAGCTACTTCTCTGATAATCCCAGCCTTCAGCAACTTTTCCACTTCATCTGTAGCAAGGATGGCCCTCTCCGCAGATAACTTCCAGAGTCCTTGTCGGACAGGCCGAACCCTCGGGTTCACAAGTAAGCTATGCTCAATAATATCCCGACTGACTCGGTAATGTCCTCATCAGACCATGCAAAGACATCTAAATTTTCTTCAACTACTTTTTCTAACGAAGTAGCGACTTCTAGAGGCAAATCCTTGCCGAACTGAAATGAATAATCTTTGCCGTCTTTGAGAATAACCTTTGTTATAATCTCTCCTTCAGGGATTGGCCTTGGTAAGGACTTCTTCGAAGTTTCATCTGAAGCAGAGATATCCTCTGGGTTGCCTTGCACGTTGTTCACTTGTCTCGGGTCAGGAGGGGGGCCATGACCATATTCCGCTCTTCGCGCAGTGGCCTAATCTCTGAAAACAGTGAGCACTCCAGCTTGCATGAGCATCTTCATACACAAATAATTATGATGTGCCACGGCTCCGAACTGATTCAACATGCCCCTCCCAAAGATAACATTATATGCATACGGGCCATCCACAACATCAAAAATCACCTCCTCCGTCCTGGCCAGTAGCCCCTCTCCGAAAGCGACCTCCAAACCTATTTGGCCAAGGGCATCAAGAGGGGGTCTTGCGAAGCCTTGCAAAGGACGAGCTGCTGGGAGAAGATGCTTCCTAGAGATACAGAGCTGATCGAAGGCTTGGGTGAAGATAATACATGCTGAACTCCCTCCGTCAATCAATACTCTCTGGATTTCAGTCCCTGCTATGTCGGCAGTGATGACAAGTGGATCTGCATGCGGAAACTTTATGCCAGCTGCACCATCTACGAAAAAAGATATCGGTACATGGGACCTTTCAGGCATGGTAGCTGCGGACGAAGAAGTTCCAATATGTCCCACTTCTCGGACATATTCTCTTCTCTGCCTCTTCGACATACTACCCAGAGTCCCTCCTCCGGAAATGGGGAGGACTACGCTTTTCCCTCGATCTTGACCATCTTCCTGCTTCGGAGGTGGCATAATATTGACCACTGGAGGTTGCCTTACAGGGTCGAAGTTGTCTATACGTGCCACAGCCTGGATAGGCTCCGGACGCACCTCGGAAGGAATTCGGTTAGTACTGCCTCGACCCGAGGTTCTTTCAAGGTACTCGCCTCTTAAAGCGAGTATAGACTTGCACACATCAGTTGCGTGACTTCGATTCTCACCATGGATGCAACAGAAGAAGGCCTAGGCTTTGCCAGCCGGCTTCCCTAGCGGCCTCCAGCTGTTGGTCTTGATTCCCGAAGCTTGTGAAGTCTTAGAGGAAAATTGCTGCGGAGGTGCAATGTTCAAGACTTCTGAACGAGGATGCTTTTGCCCCTGACGCCTGTCATACTGGACTTCGAAGTTAGGCCCCTGCGAAGGTGTTGAAGTCTTCACTTCCAACTTGACTTCTTGCAGGATTGACGGAGTTGAAGCAGTTCTCTGAAGCAACCCTTCTTCTGACCTAGCATACTCTTCAAAATAAGACATCAATTGAGCAACAGAAGATATCTGTTTCCGATGAAGTTTATCAAGGAGGCCCGTATGGGTAAATCCCTCTCGAGCTGCATCAACTACGGAGGATGTAGTCAGCCCTCGAATTTGCGACTTTGTATGGGCGAAGCGCTTGAAGAATTGTCTTAAAGTCTCTCTAGGCACCTGCTTCACCTGGAAAAGACTTCCTGTAGACATTGGGGGTACGAAGGTACCCTGAAAGATACTTATGAACTTCTTCCTTAATTGCTCCCAGGTTCTAATTGACCCTGGCTTCAGGGACCAAAACCACCGCAGAGCCACCCCTTCAAGAGCTAGAGGGAAACATTTGGCCATGGTATCTCGCACTCCTCCACTAGCCTCAATTGCCAATGCATAAGAACAGGAGAACTCCCGAGGGTCCTCATCTCCAGAATATTTGCAGAGCTTTGAAGTTTTAAACTTAGGATCGAAGCGCAGTTTCTGTAGCTCGGGATGCAGCGGAGACTCGCTGTCGAAGGAAGCGTTCTCCGGGGCTTCAGGATAAGGAAGTTCGTCATCTTGGGGCACTTCGGGAATGACCGGGGTGGCCTGAGAACGAAGCCTATCTGCGGCTTCTTGCCTCCACCTCGCCACTTCAGCTTGGAGACTGACCATTTGGGTGGCCATGTCGCCAAGACCATCTTCATCTCCTCCGGAAGGACCTTCCGGGTCTTGAGAACTGTACGTGTCAGTTTGAAGCGGAATCTGAGCTAGAAGAGGGACTCCAGCTGGCCGAAGTATAGATGGAGTTGGGGGAGTAACTCCGTATGCTCGAGGAAGGGGAATCCCTTCGGGGGTCTGAGGTGGAGGAATTACGGAAGATCCTTCGACCTCGACTGTGTTCGAAGATCTTACTCCAGAGGTCCGAGGGGACCTCCGAGTAGGACTACCACCTGAACTCTGCTTGGGAGGCATGGTTTGAGAACTTGGTAGAGAACGAAGTTTTTTGGACTAAGTTCCCCACGGACGGCGCCAACTGTTGGCATAAAGATTACGCTAAAAAGTTTCTAAAGATTAGAAACTAACAAACGAAGTGTTTGTGAAGTAAACTATTTGAAGCCTCTGAAGTGGATAATAGCTCAAAACAGTTCGAAGATGTGTATTGAATAACTCAGTATTCGATGATCATTACAGGGTAAAACGGGGGGTATTTATAGGACAAAACCTTAAAGAAAAGACCTTTTTACCCCTCTATTACAACCGACGTAGTGGAAACTATTCGGTACCCTTAATAGGGCTAAAATAGTAAAAGACTAATCTAATGAAAAAGAAGATAAGTCTTCCATCATAGCTGGCAAGGAGGTTTTCTAATGGATCTACATTCGAAGATATACTCCGAACAAGAGTTCGCCTTGATCCTTCGAACTTGACCCAGTACCAAGCCGGAGTTAGATGCTGGAGAGCTTCGGCTAAATAGCCTACCTTTGTCTTGTTACAGTAGTGACCCTGAGGATGAAGTATTTTCCCCCAACAGCTTGAGTAGGAGCTCCAATGACGTTCATCGGGATGCGAGCGCAATGATAGCCTAGATGGTCAGAAATGAGAACTACTATCCAAAGACCATGACCGACGAGGTGGTGCCACATAAACGAGTTGAACAACGGCTGATTGAGTTATGGCCCAAACTCTTTGGAGTTCAGTTGTGTTGAGGAGCGCGACAACTGTCCTCTCGATGGTGAATAGATTTGCCATTGGCGTGCGGTACACGTCATAGACTTCAAATTCCATCATGTATGCGCCTTGTGCACCTTGCTACAAGGTCCCAACATTCTTGTGAGCACTCGCACGGTGATCCGATCGGGCGGTGTTCCACCTTTGATGCTCATGTCGATGAGTGCTAGACTCAGTGACATCAGAGGGCTCATCGTTCAAGACAGCCCCCATCGCCATCATGACGACGTTTGGAGATGATGCCGTCTTAGCCGGTTTAGCTCGTTGGTGAAACCGCGTTGAAGTAACCTTGGTAAATTGGCGTTGTTGGACTATACGGCCGCTTGAGTAGGAAAAGATGATGTAGTCGACGGGCAATTTAGTAGCGACATGTGGGTGAACCCTAGGCGGAGCTAGTTGCTCGGGGCCCTAGGGAGCCATGGATAGTAGCCTAGGTGGAGTTGAGCGCTCAAACGCATGGGGAACTGATGGACGCAATATTGAAGTGTGTGAAGCTTTTCCCCATCGCAACATACTAATGAGAGCAAAGTGTTCATGCAACAAATTCAATCGGCCATGGAGCAAGGCCGAATCAAGTTTGATGATGGAAGGAAGCAAATTAATATTGACAGTTATCCGTTCCCAGTCAACATGGTGCACGCCTACCACATTGACTATCGGCACATAGATAAAAGCAGGCGAGCTAGCAGAAATGTAACTTCTTCAAACCTCATAAGAAAATATCAAACAGAGTCAACGAAGAGGATGGACAATGAAGGCAACAACAACTACTCACATTTCAATTCTCATTGGAATTGTGTGTTCTTCAGACTCTACTGGAATGAAGGGTTGCGTCTACCATCAATGGACAACTTCCTGGGGTGCGACACCAAGGATACGGCACAAGATGGTCATCGTCCATGCAGCATCAAGATAAGGCTGCTTGATCGAGAAGTTGTTCACCAAAGATTGTCACCACTGAGGGTGTTGGCGCTTGAAAGCTCAGCCTCATCAACTCCGAGGAAATCGGCCAACTGTCCGATGGCAGTACCGCACTAGAAAAGCCACGATGGTGCCTAACGTATGAGTCAGAAGAGAAGAGTCCAACGCATGAGGCAAAGATAATTGAAGACACAGAGGTGCGATGAGGAAGCTGATTGGCCACACAAAATCAAGAGTGAATGGTGACCAAAAGATAAGGTCGATCACGAAGATAAGAACGTATCAGATAATGGCATCAACCTGATAAACAAGGAGCTACCCAAGCTAGTCATATAAATACAACGCCAAAGAACTAAGGGTAGACTCGGTCAAAACTTTACCGCAACCGATGAACTACAGAAATACAAACATCGGACACCGACGACAGACCGATGCTAACCTTCATAAGTACCCAGATCCCCGATGAGAAAAACGTATTAAAGGCAACTACATTAGGGATGCGGGAAAAGGCGTAATGGGAAATTCTTAAGGAATTATTTGAGTGATCGTTTGGACGGCGCATAAAGATCTACACACAGAAACAGTCGATACCGACGGTATCGCCTTTAGACGGTTAATGCATAAGCATCGCCTTTAGTAACAAAATACAAACAAGTTCATTTCAATACAAAGGGTTCAACAATAATATGTTACAAGTATGTTGTCCAAATTACAGATCGAGAATACGATACAAAAGAGGCTATGCAAGCGCATAAAAAAATACCCTCGATCTCTTGCAGCTGGATCGCATCGACACTCTAAAGGGTGGCATGGTCTTCGACATCTGAACCTGGAACGTCCTAGAGGGCTCAGCGTCGGCGCTGTGCAAGACAAACCGTATTGGTGAGCCGGTGCTTCTGATCCTCGATCGAGCCCGGGAGGGAGGCTGGAGCACCTTCCTTGGTGGCGATCTTCACCCACACTCCATCCAGCTTCATGGCTAGGTCGGCCTCCTCCGCTCGATGTAGGTCTAGCTCTTGTGAAGTGACCGACAACTCGGCCTAGAGCCGATCCAGGAGGGTGCCCTCGGTCCGCACTACTACGTCATGAGTTTCCATCGCCTTTTGCTATGACGCATAGCTGGCGTGATTGGCCATCTAGCTCAATGCCCACTGCACGACAGGCCGATGAAATTCCAAGTACGCGGTCGGCGTAAGGATGTCAACTAACTATAGAGGTAGGAAGTTCAATATGTCGTTGAGGCGACCCCATATCGGCTCTGAGTCATTGACCAGGACTTCTATCGACTTTTCCAAGCGACGCAACACATACGATAGAACCTCCTTCACCACTAGGGAGAGTTGAGCCATGACCGACACAGGAGCGCCTGTAACCTCTTCATCGGCCTCGAGATAAGGACCAACATCAAAAGAGAACTGCTGGGCAAAAGACTAAAGAGAGAAAGGAAGTCAGGCAAGATACTATGATATCATGATAAATATACACAAGGAATCTTATGTCAGCACGCCTGGCATGGTCAGCCGACTACGGGGTGCCATCGGTAGAAGAGGTAGCAGTATCGTCCTCTGCCACAACCACCAAAAGGGTGTGTGAACCTTCCCCTTCAAGACTGCCCTAGGTGAAGACGGGCCCCTGGTATCCGGCATCGACTGCATTCAAAGCCGTTGTAAGTTACGAGAAGGGCAACAAGAAGAAGAAAACAAAAGTATCTGATGAGAGCCATCAGCTGGAGCTACCTCGGTGTCGTTCTTGAAGGCCGGTGGCACACCTTCTGACGTGTCGTCCCCAATCGGTGTAATTATAACAGTGGCGTCGGTCGGCACGTCAGGTTCAGCAATGACGACCTCCAGAGTATCAACCCCGATGATGAAGTCCACGGTGGCATCTTCGACAGTCAGAGCCGTCTGAGCGTGACCTGGGTCATCCACTGGCTGGTCCAACATTGTGCAAGGGGATGCAATGACAAGGGAAGGCTAGAAGAAATGGAAGAACAATGAGTATCGAAAGTAAAGTAGTATCACACAGCGAAGACGTACGCACCTGAGTTGGTGGAGGTACATCAGAAGCGATGGGGTCTGCATGGCAGAAGATGCTAGTGGCGTCGGCTGAGGAGGAAAGAGAAAAACATCAACTATGGGCCGAAAATTCCACAAAGATGAAGACAGGAATTCGCCAAGTATGACAAAACAAGGGCCAGGAAGATTACCTAGGTGGATCGAGTCTTAATGGGGCGGCGCGTCACTACGTCCGACGCTTTGCGCTTACGCACCGGGGTCTTGACTCATTTCTTGGCAAGCCATTCTGATGGAGTGGGGGCCCCACTACCTAGGTTGGTAGTGGTCAATGGCAGCCCATACCGTATCGGCTTACCGTTTCGGCTCACCAACAGGGCGTAGATGTCATCCTCTTACAAAAGAAAGGGAGTCAAGAGACGAGGAAGAAAATCAAAACAAAAATCTAAGTCACGAGAAACAGGACAAACCTTAGGGTCAATATTGGTGAAGGACGGATCGAGCGAAAGACAAAAGTGTTTAGAATGGCGGTTGAAGACATGCTAGTTGACCTCAGACCATCATTTCTTGTAAGGGATCAACGCCACCCTACATGTGGCCTAGGAAGGGAGATCTACAAGATAGATTGAATCGATCATAGAGAAGAGCCGATTAAACTACAAGGAACTGGCTACTTCACTACGGAACTGGATCCGGCTGATGAAGAAGAGGTCGATTGGCAGATGACTAAAACCAAGCTATAGGGCACAGACCATCAGATGATAGAACTCATAAGATGGCTTACGCGTGGGACCAACCGTGAAGTTGATCAGAAGAAGACAAGGAGAGATACAAGCAAGGAAGATGGCCTCATTCTCTAGGCCTGCTAGTCCATCGGCCAAGGACTCATAGGCATACCACACTACACAGACACTAATGAAGCCGTAGTAAAAGGCCTTTAACCATGAGGCAAAGATATCAGCATACATTCTTGCCTCGGACGGCAGGCGGCCGCCTCGCCTAAGGAATGGCATCGGTGGGTGGATGGAGAAAAGGACTCACAATGATCAGATGGAAAACGAAGGAGATCAAAGGAAGAAATAGGGGAAACATTGGTCGTATATACGTTAAGCCACAACTGGAGTGTGAAACCAAGTGAGGTCGCACTATGGTTTCTATCTTTATGATGAGTGATTGACATGGTTGAGCGATCTGGTGAGATGAGTGAGTGATGACTTGATTGCATCGATGGGATGGATGTGTGGTTATGGATGATGCCGAGGGGATCGGTGTTCGTCACGTTTTGTGTTTTGGCTTGTCTCATGTGAGCAGGGTAGAGATACTAACCAACTGTCAACGGTGGGCGATCAAGGGTCAAGCGGCGAGTTCGATGCCAGAGGATCAAGGATGCCGAGTGAAGTTGGAGATGATCTCAAGAGTGCACGAGAAGATATAGCAAGACATGAATAGATGGATGGTCAAGACAGAGTGATGGTCAAGATAGCGAAAGGAAGGCTAGTGCAAGTAATCAGGCGGCTCGAGGGGATCAAGAGCGGCAGAGACTTGCTGGCGGTCGAGTTCGCGGATTGGCGTCATATGTCGACGATCGAGGAGGCTTTGTCGGTTTTTGCTAAAAACCGTGTCATCACAAAATGTTTTTGAATTCCAATAATTAGGAGTTTAATTTCATTTAGTAATTTAGATTAATTGTAAACTTTTAGTATTTTCGGAATTTTTAAAATTCTAAAAATATATTAAAAGTATAGGGTCAAAGTTGTAATGAATTAGAGTCAAATGTAGGTATTTTCAAAATAAGTTATTCTGAAAATATTCCATGGTCTTTTAAGAAAACTGAAAATCTCAAGGGGTTCTTTGTAATTTCCCCTCTAGGGTGTGCCAACTAAAAGCCTCGATACCCTAGGGTTTGAGCTGCTCGTTTTGGTGATTAAAATCCTTTTGTTTTTATATCTTTTGGCTAGACTTTGAAGAGGTCATTCTGAGCAGTATTTCTGAAGAACAGCCAGTGCATGTCATGTTGATCATCTTGTGCAAGCAACATCAATCCAAATAGGTGCACTTTGTTTGGTTGGTTTTGAAAGTTTTTGTCCGGTTTGTGTTTTTGTTTTGGATTGGTCTTGTCTTCTACTGAAGTAGTCGTGAGAACTTTGTTTAGCACTATGTTTCATCCGGCAAGTCCTTCTTAGATGTTGTTTTGTTCTAGTTGATTACTGATCTTTGGCTGAGAACTTTTTGGGGCTGAAATTGTATGGGATAAGAGGTGTAGCCAGATTTTAGTCCTTGTGCTTCTTTGCTTATTGTTGGGGGAATAAGTTCCCTTAACCAGGGGCCAAGTGACGTCAGCCTCTGTAGGCCCCTGGCCCAGAGCCTGACACTGTCGAAGCAGGTCCCTATCTACTGATGTTATTTCTAAGCCTCGAGGCTCCTTTCAGAGCCCTCCGGAGCTAGCCCTCCAGACTCCTTTCGGAGCCCGCTGAAGCGAGGCCTTTGGACCCCTTTCGGAGCCCTCTGGAGCGAAGCCTCCAAGATCCCTCTGAAGTTTTCCTGAAGCTAAGTCTTCAAGCTCTTGAAAGTTCTATTTGGAGTTAACCTACGGGCTTTCTTCGGAGATAGCCTCCGAGCTCCCCAGAGCCGGTCTCCGGACCCTCTTCAGACAATTCGAAGCTAAACTTTCGAGAGCCCAGTTCGGAGTTTAGTTCGGAGTATGCTTCAAAGCCCGCTTCGGAGTGTCCTTCGAACCCTTCATCGCAGCCTTCGCCCAAAGAGCTCCGGCCACTACTCCGAACCTAGGAAGTATCTGTACTCTGCTACAGTGTAGAAGCCATACCGGGGGCCTCTCTGCCCCCAGTATGTCGTTTAGCTATTCAGAAGTGACGTTTATCTGACACGTCTGTAAAGCTGTAAAGCACTTTGTATAGTAGACTAGCCTTTTTTCCCTTCTTGTCCCTATAAAGCCTATGACATATAGAGGGCATTTAGATCTTTTCCTTAGGCTTGCGTGCCTATAAAAGCAAGGTCAAGCCCTTGTAATAGTTTAGCGCCTCCACGGCCATTAGATCCTCCGGATCCATTAGATTGAACCGAGGCAAACTATGCCAAATCCACCACACCTAGAAGTAGGGCTATTATCCCTTTGGGGAGGTCCGAACTAGTATAAATCTTTTCTCCTTTTGAGAGAACCCTTTGAGGTTCATTTTACACACCATATATACACACAAAACCTATGTTGTAGCTAACACAATTGCTACAACACTTATGCTGATGGATTTATTGTGGTTGTCCCAGATTTGCTACAGCAGCAGCCATCACATGGACTAGGTGATTTCCAGCACTGAAATAGCCGGATGTGTTGTAGTTTCCTAATGGTGCTTCTTCTCAGTTTTATTTCTTTCTATACAAGCCGTGCTCAGTTCTGGCTGGTTTCATCAATACAAAGAGTGGAAGTTGATTTTAATTCTACATCATCAGATTAGCAGTCAACTTAGGTGTGCAATTTATTTTTATATCTTCTGTGATATGAATACTAGTGTTCATGAGTTTTTGGGTATGCTCTTGCCATGCGGATTCAAGTCAAACACCTGGGAGTGTTTTTAACATTCCTTTATCCCAGGATCTAGCTGTTTCTTTCTTCTCTGGTAGTTTCTATACCAGATCAACTTTCTGTCAATAGGAGTGCATGGTTCGGTATTGGCTGTGATCAACAAGAGCTTTTTGGACAGTAGCTTCTGATGATCATCAGATTTTTACACTTTATGTTTCTACAGATCACCTTGTTTTGAAGTTGGTTAGTTTGTCAGATTTCTATTCTGTTTTTGTTCATTATAAAAAGCTGCCAGCACTGTAGGGCGATCCAATGCAGCTTTTGCTGATTGCGTGATCAACTTTGCTGGCATGGGTAAAGCTTCTGTGTTCTTAACTTGATTAAGTTTCTAATGTAGTTCATGTGAAAGGATCTTGTGCATATCAAAGGTTCTTGAGATCATGTTTACATGTGTTCTCACCAGGAGTGTTTATACTAAACACAAGCATACTTCATTGTTGATTGTGATGACTGCTTTATTTACTCAACACTAGTTCATGGCAGAAGATAGTTTCATCAACAACTGAATTATTTATAGATTCATGCAGTATTTGGTTTGCACTTTGTTTTGCTGAAATTTGCACTGTTCATTATCATTTTTCAAGCAGAGTTTTTAGTATCATGATTCCTGAATATTGCATGAATATTACAGAATTAACTCATTTACTCTTTTTTAGATTTGCTACAGTGAATACTTGAAATATCAAGCTTGCTCTTTTGATTTTCATATCAACACTATTCATTATCATATTTTCAGCTGATTTTCAAGTTTACTGGTCTTTTGCAAATTCTGCTTAATTATCTATCTCTTGGTAGTTCTTGTCTAAGCAGTGCACGTGTGCAAGGATAAGTAACAGAACAACCTCATGACTTGTGATTAAGTATGAGTACTCAACTTTTTAGATTTGCTACAGTATTTGTCGATTAGAACTAAAGCTTGAATTTCATTAGTCATCAATTTGAATTCTTGATTATTAGAGGAGCGTTGGGTGTCTTTTGAAAGGCCATCTATTTTAATTAAAAAATTGTTAAGGCGCCTATTCACCCCACTTTAGTCGCCATTCCGATCCCACATGGAGGAACCACCAGGGACCCCCAAGGTTACCTACCGTATCACTGGTCGATAATCGGGCTGATACCTGATGCAGAAGATAGTAAAGGAATATAAGAAGGTATCGGCCAAGGGGGATCACAACTCTAGCAGCCAGTTGTTCTGCTGAGAATTGGAGATGACAAGTAGGCCTGAGGGTGGACCAGAAAAGAAGAACCGCTCGAGCCAAAGGTTAAGAAAAGCAATATGTTCCCGCTCATCGACAGGACTGGATTGCTTATTGTGACTTGCGATATATTTGGCCCAGCCACCACTAGATTTGATATCAAAATGGTGGGAGGGGTTGGAACGTAAAAGAGAAGGATTGGCCATAGAGACGATATCAAGAGAGGTTAAGAATGCAACATCAAGAAGGTTGGGACTCATCGTCCCATGGTCAAAAAGAAATGTGTTTAACGCATCGCACCAAAAGTAGCAAGAAGATGCCAGCATCGGCTCGTTTTTGAAGGGAAGAGCAAGGGAGAGGCTCATGCAGTGCACGATGCTAGTTTGTTCCCAGGAACCACGCTTCGACGTGGCTACCCAGAGGTACTAGTTGCGCCACCCAAGGAGCAGAGAAGGGAATGCCCTAGAGCTCTAAGTCCAATCGGAAAAAAAGCTTTTTGAATTCTTGAAGGGAATACGCTGGGTCTCAGCGTTAACAAAATCGGTGCGGTCAAGGTTACCCATCGGACCAAAGAAGAAGTAGGATGGATAGTTAGCCATAGGAATCAAGACTTGATCCCGCAGATTCTACATGGAAAGAAAAGAACAGTAAAAAAATCAACGGAAGAACCAAGAGAAATGAAGAACAACAGAAAATAAAAAGGTCAAAGACTTACCTCAAGGATGGAGTCGTTAGTCACCATCGGTAAGATCTGCCAGAAATGTGGGTCAGTGAAGAATACAAAAGTGGTGAGCAGCAGCGGTCGCAAGGAAATGGTTGTGAGCTCAGGGGGGCAAATGCAGAAGTAGTGAGTCGAAAGCATGAAGAAGGGTGGAGTGCCCGGGGTACTTATAAAGGAAGAAGTAACTCCTCGTTGGTCGTGTCAAGCTGATTCCTCCGGATTTGGTGGTGCCACCTACAACTTTCGGTAAAAGGAAATGATGAGTACGGTTTACAAAGTACTGGGATCTTTGCAGGCCGAAGATTATAGGAACCAAATCTTCGGCTTAAAGAACACCAATACCAAGACTATGTGGGATGAAGCCTAGTTCGATGTCGCTACGAAGAGATGTAGATACATAGGAGCAAGCAACACCCAACGCGGTCATGAATGGCCAAAGATGAGGAAGTCGGAAAATGAGAGAGAATTATGAAGCCGGAACCCTGGGTGAAATTATAAAGGTACTAGAAGATGAAGGGTTTCAGATGGCATTCAAAGTGGAAAGATCGTGCGGATAGAGGTTTGAGAAGATGTAGTAGTAGGGATAATGATTGTTGTTAATTTTGAAGTAACAGCAGCCACATAATGCTACGAAACTGGGGGGCATGTCCTAACGGCAAGATTTGGTAAAGCCCAGAGCCCACCAAGGATGACACACGGTCAACAAAAGTCAAGAAGAGTCCAGTCAAAGATGGTCCAGGCTCCGGCTTGTTAGGATCCGCAGAAGAGTCTAAGGACTTTAAAAGAACAAATTTCCAGTCTTCGGGTTCGAAGCATCTGTAAAAGAGTCATATGTGACCAAGCAATAAGGTTTTAAGGCTCCGGCCCAATGAAACACTTTTTAAAGTCCTAAGCAACTGTTATTGGAGCTTACAAGTATAAACTTAGTTCCGAAAGTTATAAACATCACAATACAAATGTACAGTTTGAAGAACTCTATGAAAGAGTAAAGTATGATTACCAAGTGTTATGCGAAGCATCAAGTTGTTATATCAATCATTGTGTTTGACGGACCCTATCGCAATACGTACGGTCCCCCACCCACAAGGAG
The DNA here is from genome assembly GCA_019279435.1 of Zizania palustris. Classification (NCBI taxonomy): domain Eukaryota; kingdom Viridiplantae; phylum Streptophyta; class Magnoliopsida; order Poales; family Poaceae; genus Zizania; species Zizania palustris. Next base: position 32,517,936 of record JAAALK010000284.1, read on the forward strand.
GGGCAGGGGAATAGGGAACAATCAAGTGATGTTTTTGAAACAGATTATATTAATTGGGTAATCATATTACATTACATCATGAAAAAATTGTATTTATACGAAGAAGGAAACGAAGACCTCTTCGATCCCTAGAACTACTGTCAAAACTAGCACGACTTTGAGGGTGACTTGTCCCGGAGCCTAGAGTTTTAATAACTTTACGCTTAACCATCTTCCCTTCTTTTGAAGCTCGGAAGTCCTTTTGCTCTTGCTGAAGTTCAGCCCAAGTCCGAAGTCGCTCGGGGCATCTTTCCCAGCTTTGAAGTCATTCAGGGCTCTTTTCTACTTGTTCTTTATCAGTGTTTTCTTCTTCGGACCATTCAATGTCCTCTGAAGATGAAGTTTCTAAACTAACTTCCTTTTCCTCCTTTTTAATATAAGCTAATACTTCTTTACATATATCGGGTATAACTTCCCTTGAGTTTCCTCGAGGAATTGAAAATCGAGGATGCTTGTGAGGTCTTAGAGCTTCGAAGGTGGCCCATTGCAGGTGAAGTTCTTCGTTAATCTCTAACACTTCGAGATCATCCAAAAAAGGTTGGAAAACCTAAAAACATTTCCAAATAAGTCTTTTCATTCATAAAATGATAAAGCCATAAGTTTTTACATAATTGGGGTCCTAAGGAGAACTAAACCTTTGGGTCCGAAGGAGGCTGGCTGCTCGAAGGCTGCAACCGCGCTTGTTTTTGATAGAGTCCTTAATCAATCCATGCCTTGATAGCCGATTGGCCTTCAGCTCTCCAGGATGGTTGAAAGGCCTCCCAAGCCGCAGCCACATCAACGGAGGGAGTCAGGAGCCGGTCGTCGCCGAAGTTGACATGGGCTGCTTCAGGCTCTGGTGCAATAGATAGCCCTAGATCTTCGTAGTAACGAAGCACTCCAAGAGCAGCTACTTCGCCGGAGATCTCTCCATACCAAATACCCGCTCTCATCATGGTCTTCGCTCCTGCTTGGATCATTTTCAGACTCTGCAGTTGGGGGACATCGCCAGTCGAAGAAGAAGCACAAGAAGTGCCAACGTATTCTAGCATATCCGAAAGGTTGTCCATGGTGTCCAAAGACACTTTCTCGCACTTAATATTGTCTTCAGACAAAGCTTTCTTCGACGAAGACAGCTCATCTGTCAGGGATGAAAGTCTAGCTGACTCCGTCATCAAAGAATTCTTTTGTTCGAGCAAGTTGTTGGCCTCCTCCGTCAACTTTAGCTGCTCTTTTCGGAGCTTAACCAGTTCAACTGCTGCAGTTGCTTGCTCCCCCCACAGCCTTTCCACTTTGGCCCAAAGCACGACTCATTTAGCCTCGAGCTTATTTTTGGCAGCCTCAAAGCTAAGCCTAGCCTTTCTTTCTGTGGCCACCATCTCTTCTAGGCTAGAGGTCTGAATCTCAGAGTTAACAAGACTCCCTTGAAGAGTTGTTATTTTCTCCTTGAGCTGGTTGCACTCTAGCTCATTTGATACAGCCACAGCTCGAGCTAACACTATTTGCCGCGAAGGGAGAGAAAGAGCGATGCAAGAAAACTATTTACGTATGTTTGAACTAACTCTACTGTTGTAGATACTTCGTACCTGGTAGGCTGCCTGCTCCAAAGCTATGTCTAACTCCGACCCCTCAGCTTCCCAAAGAATGGAAACCAAGTCAGTATCCCCAACTTCACGACTAGCCCGAGCCAGAGGCTCTAGCAAAGTCCGAAGTCCAGTCCTTCGCTCCAGAAAAGGGGCTAGGAGGGGGAGCCTAGACAAGGCACTCTGGTCGTCTTCATTCGGAGATGGGTCGGAGCGCAGCGAGGCATCTTCGGAGGCCTCTGTGGATTGACCTCCCTCCGTGGATTGGCCTCCGTCCGTAGACTCTGATGGGGTCTACCCTGGAACAGGAGTAGGCAAAGGTCCCCCTTTACACTTACATTTCCCACGACCCATCTTCATAGCTACTTCAGGAGTTGGCTTCAGAGACATGGAAGCCTCCGGCACAACCTCCGTAACAAGGGTCGTCTCCGTTGGAATCGATCCTATAAAAACCAAAGGTATTCATTATTGCAAAAATTTTGCAGGACACAAAAGAAAGAAAAAGAAAAGGTACTTTGCTAAAGACTACCTTCGACATTCTACTGCCAAGCGAGTATTGGACTTCTTGGAGGCACGAACATCTGCTCGAAGTCCTCTTCAGACTTCGGGATTTTAACCGAAGGATTAGCTGCCAAAACTTCTCCAACAACTGCAGCTATCACTTCGTCCGGAGGCCATACTTGGGCATCCGCCGTCTCAACTCCGCCTTCTTCCGCAGCAGAAGCTTCTTGACTAGGCAGGATGTTTTGAGTCTCTGCCTGCTCGAGGTTGTCTCTAGCGACGGGCGCCTCCACTACTTCGTCTTCAATGGGGACTTTAGCTCCCATTCGTGATTCCTCATCACCTGTTAGAAGGGCTTCGAACACCTTTCCCATTTATATGCTTGCTTCATCTTTAGATGACTCCGAAGATGAAGTAGAGGATTTAGAAGAGGCAAGGGCCTTCGTTTTTCGGGCCTCCTTCTTCACAGGTGTCTTGGCTGGCACTGAAGTCCCTACTTCCACCTTCCTCTTCTTGGGAGCTTGATCGGAGATATCCTAGTCCAGAAGAGTTGGAACGCGACATCGGTGCTGCGTCACGCTTAGGCTTGTTCCTAAGTATCCATGCACTTTTGGATCATCGAACTGACCCAAGTGCGGGGGCACATTTCGTGTCACACAGATCCTCAGTCTTCTCTATGATCGACCTCTGATCAAGCTACCATCAGCTTAGGATTAGAGAGGAGGACATCCCCAATATCACATTCACATCCCGATATGGCTTGTATGAGTATACAGTGATGTCGTTCGGACTCACGAATGCCCCTGCATTTTTCATGAATATGATGAACAACGTCTTCATGGAATTCTTGGACAAATTCATCATAGTATTCATCGACGACATCCTCGTCTACTCCAAGAACAAGGAAGAACATGAAACCCATCTCTGTCTGACCTTGGGAAAGTTACGGGAGCATTAGTTATATGCAAAGTCTAGCAAGGGTGAATTCTAGTCGTCCGAGGTGAAGTTCCTAGGGCATGTCATGTCTGCTGGAGGGATAGCCGTGGATCCGAACACCGTGGAAGCAGTAACAAACTGGTTACAACCCAAGAATGTATCAGAGATCTGGAGTTTTCTAGGATTGGCCGGATATTACCGGTGATTCAATGAAAATTTTTCCAAGATCGCCAAGCCCATGATTAGATTGCTAGAGAATGAAGTGAAGTTTGAATGGACCCCAACCTGCGAGGAAAGCTTCTAGACCCTCAAGACGAGACTCATATCAACCCCAGTGTTGATGCTACCGGACATCCAAAAAGACTTCCACGTCTATTGCGATGCCTCTCGTCTAGGACTAGGGTGTGTTCTCATGCAGGACGAGAAAGTGGTATCATACACCTCACGACAATTGAGATCGCACGAGCTGAACTACCTCACACATGAGTTAGAATTGGTTGTAGTAGTCCACGCGCTGAAGATATGGAGGCACTATCTTGTTGGCAATAGATGTGAAGTTTTCACTGACCATAAGAGCCTCAAGTACATATTCACACAGCCTGACCTAAACCTCAGGAAAAAATATGGTTAGAACTAATCAAGGATTATGACTTAGGCATCCACTACCACCTAGGCAAGGCACACCTAGTGGCCGATGCTCTAAGTCAGAAGGGATACTACAATGCCCTCATAGCACGAGATCAAGCCCCTCGGCTATACCGAGAAATGGAGAGGCTGAACCTAGGAATCACTACCTGAGAATACCACGCCGTCCTAGAGGCAAGACATGTCTTAATGGACCTATTGACACGGTAACGTGCCAGCGTACTTGGGTCAGTTCGATGATCCAAAAGTGTGCGAATACTTAGGGACAAGCCTAAGCGTAACAAAACACTGACGTCACGTTCCGACTACCTTTAACAGTGGCAAGGAGGGTGAAGTCACCAGGTAATTAGATCACACAGAAATAATCCAATTAGCCGAAAGAAATATATAAATAAAATAAATCAGCTAGCTGAACGGGGCATAAGTGATTTGAAGTGTATCATGCAAAGGGTTCACTGAAGGGGGGCCTTCAGCGTCTGGTTCACCGAAGGCAGGCTTCGATCAGATCTTGACGAAAAATCACCTCCAAACAGCAGGGTTCGGTGCGAAGTCTCTAGCATGACAAAAATACTCCAACACGATGTGCCGGCGTGACTTCATCCGACGCGAAGCATAAGCCTGTCGAAGCCTGATGCATCAAAGCCTGCTACGGAGCACTCCGGCGTGTGGGACTTGACCAGACCGACAACAGCGTGATAGGTCCGGCACAGGTAGTCGAAGCAGGGGTTCCGCCGAAGGGTGTCCTGGCAACCTCCGAAACTAGTCTCCTGGCTCTGGACACCTTCAGCGAAGGAGCTCCGAGCGTGAAAACCTGCAATAGGATAGAGATCAAGTGCCAATTCGTCCTAGAGACTGAATCTGCTAAGTGTTGCAGTAGAGAAATGAAGGTAACAATTTGTTACGTAGATTAGCTGATACTTCACTGGCAAAGTTACATGGTGAAAGCAATCTGTTACATAGATTAACGTTTACTTTACGAGCGAAGTAACAATTATTACCACTGTTTCGACGTGCTCGGCGGAGGGCTTCCAAGCAAACCCACGAAGGTTGTGCAGAAAGTAAAGGAAAATAAAAGGTACAGTTCAAACTATGGTTTGAAGTTGAATTGTGTCGGGGGTGTCTAATGAACCAGCCACACCCCTATATTTATAGGGGCTAGTCTTCTTTTCTCCAAGGCTAATCTGGCAGGATTCAGCCTAATCAAGTTTATAGATAAAAATAGCCAGAATCGGACTCAAACTCTATCTCCTAAACAACCCGAAGTGGGCCTTCGGCAAGGCCTACCGAAGCCTGCTCCTCGGGCCGAAGCGTCAATGAGGCAAGTCTCTGAAGGCTTTCGGGCCGAAGGTAGCAGGTCGCATGAAGGCTTCTGAAGCCCAATGTTCGATGGGCCTTCAGCCTGATCCAGGACTTTTGTATTTTTGGCCCAAATTACTAAAATTGATATTTTGACAATTTTGACCATCAAATGCCATTTTTTGCTATCAACAAATGCCCCGTGCCTTTTAGTGAACTAAGTGAACTAAAAGCATAATGGGCTAAGGACGATACCTTACATATCAGCCTTTCGACACTTTCAAGCGCTTTGCCACACACTTGGGAAGTACCTTTTCAAATACCTGCCATTCAAAGCTCTTCGAAATCGCTCTCCTAGTAAAGACTCTAACAAGTACGCGTTACCTAGAGCGATTTCGGCGTCTTTAAAAGGACCTTCCCAACTAGGCGACCATTTACCAAATTTGGGGCTCTTAGTGCCTAAGGGTAAAATCGTCTTCCAAATCAAGTCACCAACTAGAAATGATTTTGGCTTTACTTTTTATTGTAGGCTCTAGCTATCCTCCTCTTGTCTTTTTCTATAGCCTCTAAATCCCTCAACATCTTATCGATCACTTTCTCTAAATTATCTTTTAAAATAGTTTCATATTCATCGACCGATAAGCCATCTTGCTTAAGAAATCTCAAAGAGCCAAGATTCACTTCTACTGGTAGAATGACTTCTTGTCCATACAATAACTCATATGAACTAACTTTGGTAGCACCGTGCATTGCGACTCTACAAGCCCACAATGCTTCTGAAAGCACTTCATGCCACATTTTAGGGAACTCTTCAATTTTCTTCATAATGAGTTTAATTACGATTTTATTACTAGACTCGGCCTGACCATTGGCCTGAGCATAGTATGGCGAAGAGTTTATCAACTTAATACCATAAAATTCGGCAAAGTCTCTCACTTCTTTAGCAACAAATTAAGTACCTTGATCTGTAGTGAGAGTTTGGGGAATACCGAATCTACGTATAATGTGCTTCAAGATAAAATCAGTTACCTCATTGTGAGTCATATTCTTGAGAGGCACGACTTCGGTCGATTTGGTGAAGTAATCTGAAGCCATCAATACGAACCGATGCTCTTTTGAAGAGGGAGGATGAATTTTGCCGATGAAGTCTAAACCCTAACCTTGGAACGGCCATGGTTTGATAATAGGACTAAGTAGCGATGCAGTAGCTAACTGAATATTACCAAACTTTTTACATGCTTCACACCCTCTGTAATACTTAAAACAGTCCTCGGTCATAGTCGGCCAGCAAAACCCTGCTCTTTTGAGCATCCAACTCATTTTCTGGGCCGACTGATGAGTGCCACAAAGTCCTTCATGGACTTCTCCGGTAGCTACTTTGGATTTATAAGCATCTAAACACTTTAAGAGTACTCCATCAATAGTTTGGCAATATAATACATCATCTAGCAACACAAATTTAAACGCCTGTCGCTGAACTTTTTGATCAACCCTTTGATTGGGATTTCTTAAGTACTGGACGGTTGGAATTCTCCAATCATCCTTATGGACATATGGAGGGTTTGCTAACTCCTTTCCTAGAGTAATTTCTAAATTGCTAACTTCAGAGTCCTGCCGGGCCTGTCCTGCTTCTACCGAAGGCTGACCGGATCGGCCAAGCGGAGCCCATCAGACCGAAGCCTTCTGCCAGAGGAGTTTGGCGTGCGAAGACTTCTGTCCCCCAGAAGGCTCCGGCATGAGGGCCCCAGCGTGCAAGACCCTTCGGTGGATGATGGGCTCCGGCACGAGGATTCCAGCACACCACACCGTTCGGTGATCTGAGAGGTCCGAACTGGAGGGTCCAGTGGGCATTGCACCCCCCGAAGTATCTGGCTTCGGCAGTGGGGCCAAGCATTAGCTTTTTCTGTATAGAAAATTTTCCTCTCCTGACTTGATAGCCAGATGCTTGTTGAGCCAAATCATTTGCAATTGAGTTGGCCTCTCTTGACACGTGAGAAATTTTAAAGTCGTCTAAAGTAGAAACTCTGTCTAAACATTTACCCAAGTAACTATTCGACAAGCCATTTAAACATTGAGCACTTTTTGCTACTTGTTGTACTATTAATAAAGAATCACCATACGCATGAACATGTTTGGCACCTATGGATTCTAGCAATTCAAGTCCTAGCAATAGAGCTTCATATTGAGCTTTGTTGTTGTAGGACCGAAAGTAGCGACCAGAGGGGGGGGGGGTGTGAATGGGCGCCTAAAAATTCTTTCGAATCAATGGCCTGCTCCCAACACCCAACGCACCTCAACAGACTAAGCGGCAGAGTATGAACAGAAAGCCTAATTCTAAAAGTATCTAGCCTAGAAACATCTGGTGTCAAGATCAGAGAAACACCAAAGCAGTGCTAATAGGTAGATAAACAACACATTCAAGACATGGCAGGACAAACTTCTCAAGGGATGATCTAAGTGTATATAAAGTGAGATGAGAAGTTACTGTTCAAATTTGTCTCCTGTTCGAAACTTGGTGAAGCCTGCTTCGCTGGTCGAAGCCTGCTTCGCTGGTCGAAGCATGCTTCACTGGTCGAAGCCTGCTTCGGAGTTCAGTGTCGAAGTCTGGCGAAGGCTGTTGTGAAAGTGCCGAAGGTTTGTTGTCTATCCTAGTTCGAGTGCGACTGAGAACGAAGTATGTTTCGAAGCGAAGTATGACAGTTTCGAAGCTTGCTTCCAACAGTGTACTTCGAAGCCTAGACTTCAAACAGAAAGGTTCGAACAAGCTCACAGAAAAGCAACCTCCGAAAGAGAAGAGAAGCCCGACACACAACAGAAATACCAAATCGAAGCCTACCCTCTACCTTCGAAGCTAGCTAAATCGAAGAAGGATTGTTGGAGTGATGACCTTCGACACACAGACCTACTTCGAAACGAAGTCTGCAAGAGTGGTCACACAAGAAATCGAAGGTCATAAACACACTTCGAACACCAAGCTTCAAACTCACAAGCTGTGATCCTCGAAAATGACAACAACACAAAGATCTCAGACTACACGTCGAGCGAAGTATATCAAAGAGACTAGCTTCGAAGTCAACTTCGAAGCCTGTCGAAGTATACCTTCGCACAGACGGTCGAAGTATGTCAAGCTGACAGACAGCACAAAAACGTACTTCGAAGCTAGCAACCCAGTACACAAAATGAAGTCGAAGTTCAAGCGAAGCCCTTAAGGATGTCAGATCGAAGCCTGCCTCATGGAGCCGAGGTACTTCGAACAGAGAGAAGGAGCTTCGCCAGAAACAACCAGAAAAGGGACTTTGGCCCTGTTAACTCGATCAAAAAGCTACGCAGGAAAAAGCAAGCCTAGAGTACTAGTGTACTGTTGCTACAGAGAAGTAGTACTATTTGCAACCAGCAAGAACTAGTACTCCTCATGTGAAGAACAGAAGCAACAGAGACACATTCTCAGGAATAAAAACAACTGCGTGTAGACCGAAGCATTAAACCCACACAACAAACACTGCGCACCAAATGAAGATTGCAGGGAATAAAATTTCACAACAAGATGAACAGCATAGACGCAGGAATAGAAATTTCTTGCACAGGAGCCTGGCGGCGCACATGAACAGGAGCAGGAGAGAGAAAGTGCAGGAGACTAAAAAACTGACCCAATAGAGTAAGAAATGATTTCAGCAAAAGGGTAGTCCAACCCTAGGGATTGGGGCCCTATTTATAGGCTGCCCAATGACCTAGAATATTCCACCAGCCCCTTAGGGTTTTTACAGACGCTAAAATAAAGGAAATGACTCAACTGCCCTAAGGAATTTTTACAGACTCGACTGACTGACTGTGGGCCTAGAGATACAGATGACTTATCCAGAAGCTAAGCTTTCGTAGCGACTACGGCTTCTCTTCTGGACAGTCCGATACAAGATCAATGGTTGTCAGTTTTGTGCCGAAACTGACAAAGGCTCCACTGACTTTGCACCATGTACCCGGATTGGGCCGGCCTGATTCCGCAGCTCTCTCAGCCCGGCAATCACTCACCGCCCGTGTACCTGAGTCAATCCTGGTCAACAGCCCAGTGGGTCTTCTGCTGCTCCTAGCCCATGTACCCGGATTGGGCCAGCCCAACTTCGCGGCCCCTCTGCCCAACAGTCGCTCGCTGCCCGTGTACGTGAGTCACACGCGGCCCATGAGTCAGCAGATCTCCTCTCTTCATCCTTTTTGACTATCATTGACAATGACTCATCACATCTGGAGCCATGAGGCCCACGCTATTCAGCATGGCTCCTCAATCTCCCCCTTGATGAGTGCATTGTCAGCACTTCACTTCTTCAGCTCTTCAGTACCTGCAAACAATTGTGGAAACACGAAAACAAAGCACAAGAAAACAAAGAAGAAGAAAATAAAGTAAAAGATTAACCCTAGTGACCAAAAACCGAACAAAAGCAAGAAGCGGTCATTATGGTTAACCAAAATGTAAAAGCTCATAATGAGTGCGATCTTAGAAACAGCAACAAGGATATCAAAAGAGTAAGCGAGACAAAAACTCCCCCTTAAACTCACATTCCAAGATTTCTCCCCCTTGTTGACAAGTGAACTCATCAAGCACTCAAAAGAGACACAGACTCCCCCTGAAATGCAACTCCCCCTCAAAATATGCAATGAATGTAGCTGGAGTGCAGGTGGAGTGAATAAAGCATGCTTCTCAAATATGATTGACTGCAATTACAACATCTAACAGATACAGCAAAAGACATACTGTCTAAGATACATGGCATGATCAGTGCAACAGATGATATCTAAAGAAAGTCATTAGCACACATTTTCAATTTTTGTAAACAAAAGCATCACCACATTTTCCAGTTAACAAGCAAGGTAAAGCATGAGATGTAGAAGCTAACTGATATCTACCAAGATAAGCATTATCCAAAACAAAGTGCTTCAGCAAACTTGTTGTCATTTCATTTTTCAGGCTTTTTCTTTTTCCTTTTTCATTTTTGCCGGAGGTTATTTGCATGTCAAACCTTATGCTGACCGACCAAGTCAAGCCTAGACCAGAACTGGACCATCAGAAGCTTAAAACATTGGTCTTGGCATACACTACACTGTCCTAGTTCATACCAAAGTGCTATGGTACGCTGTCCAGAACAATGTAATGCGACAAAGCAAACCTACCTGGATCTTTTCAAGTTATGCATAAAAAGGCATGGAATTTTCATTTGTCTTGATTTTTCATCATTTTTAACGCACATTTCCATGTTTTAAGACAGAAAGATGTCCAAGTTGCATATTTGCATCTAAGTCAGGAACTAGCTACAAGGCATGTAACAGATAGCAAGAACATTCAGTCTACGCATGCTAGTTACCAGAAGCAATGGTGATCATGTTTTCAAGTTTAAAGCGTAAAAGCCATGCAAATGACAAATATCAGACATATCAAGCGAACTGAAACAAGGCATGACCATTGACAAGTAATCAAAAGCATGTACCAGCTAGAATAAGTAAAACAGTGCAATCATATAACAGAAGCATCTCAAAAGTGTGATATGTGAATATGCAAGATATGAACACACACAAAAAGACTCAAGTAAAGAAGAGAGAAAACTGACGCAAAATATCCTAGAAAGGATACACAACACCCAAATCCCCTCGTAAACGCTCAAAGGTAGACTGATCTAGGGGTTTGGTGAAAATGTCAGCCAACTGATGATGGGTATCAACATGAACAAGGTCAATGACACCTTTCTCATATTGATTCCACAGAAAACGAAAGCGCACATCGATATGTTTGGTTTTTGAATGGAGACAAGGGTTTTCCCTACACTAATTGCATTGGTGCTGTCGCAAAACAAAGGAACTCTGGTAGGAAAGAACAACCCAAAATCTCGCAATGTGGAAATCATCCAAACAAACTGTGAGCAACAGCTACATACTCAGCCTCAGTGGTCGAAAGAGCAACTCCAGATTGCTTTCGAGAAGACCAAGAGACAAGAGAAGAACCAAGAAACTGGCAAGTACCGGAAGTCGACTTGCGATCCAACCGGCACCCACCAAAGTCGGCATCCAAAAAGCCAGATAAATCAAGAGATGATGATGCTGAATAGTAAAGACCAAGATCGGGCGCATAAGTGAGATACCTGAAGATGCGCTTGACAGCCTGCCGATGAGACGCGCGTGGTGAAGACTGAAAACGCGCGCAAAGTCCCACGGCGAACTGAATGTCCGGTCTGGTCACCGTCAAGTACAGCAGCGAACCAATCATCCCCCGAAACTCTCTCTCATTGACCTTGATGCCGCTCTCATCCTTGTCTAGACCCCCAGATGTGCCCATCGGGGTCATCTTCGGCTTCAACTCACCACCAAAGTCAAATTTCTTAAGCATGTCACGAGTGTACTTTCCTTGGTGGATGAAAGTGTCGTCCTTGGTCTACTTGATCTGGAGTCCTAAGAAATACTTGAGCTCACCCATGAGGCTCATCTCAAACTCACTATGCATCTGCTCAGAAAACTTGGACAAAAGAGAGTCAGTAGTACCGCCAAAGATAATATCATCCACGTAAATCTAAGCGACTAAAAAATCTGAAGCATCTCTGAGCAAGAAAAGAGTTTTATCCACAGAACCCATCACAAAGCCCTTCCCCCAAAAAATTGCTTTAACCGGTCATGCCAAGCCCTGGGGGCTTGCTTCAACCCGTATAAAGCTTTTTGCAACTTAAAAACATGTCGAGGAAACTTAGGGTTCTCGAAACCGAGGGCTGCCTAACATAAACTTCCTCCTCTATGAACCCGTTTAGAAAAGCACTCTTAACGTCCATTTGAAAAAGCTTAAAACCCTTTGAAGCGGCAAAAGCTAAGAGAATGCGAATGGACTCAAGACGGGCAACAGGGGCGAAAGTTTCTTCAAAATCAATACCCTCCTTCTGGCAGAAACCCTGGGCAACTAATCGAGCCTTGTTGCGCACCACAACCCCATCTTCACCTTGCTTGTTCTTGAACACCCACTTGGTGCCTATGGGGTTGCATCCTGGTGGCGGCTCAACTAGTGTCCAAACCCGATTGCGGACAAAGTTCTCAAGCTCTTCTTGCATGGCATTAATCTAATTAGAATCAGACAGAGCATGAGAAACATCTCTGGGTTCAAAAGATGCAACAAAAGCAGATTCGGAAAACAATGCAAGAGAGTTACCAGATGAACACAAAGTCCTTTCAGTCAAATCACCGATGATGAGCTCCGAGGGGTGATCACGCTGAACTGCCCGGGTTCCCTGGTGATCTGAAGTCACCTCACCGAAGTCAGCAGCTGGCACCTCTGGACTTGACTGAGGGGGCTCGATCAAAGTGGAAGAAGTGATCAGAGGTCCGCCCTCATCCTCAGTCGAAGTCTCAGAAGGTGTGGGCTCTGCAGGGGGTGCAGAAGGCCCACCCTCATCATCAGCTGGAGTATCCTCATCTTCCTCGAAGATGGACTCTCCGAGCTCATCATCACCAGAAAGCTCAAAAGAAGGAGTCAAAGAAGGCATGGACTCGTCAAAAGACACTTCGCAAGTCTTGACAAGCAACTAGGAGTCGAGGTTCCAAAATCGAAAGCCTCGAGAATGCAAAGCGTAACCAAGAAAAGCACCATCCCAGCAACGAGACTCAAACTTGTCCAAATGCCCTCCCTTCTTGAGCAAAAAGCACTTGTAGCCAAACGCTCGCAAGTGGCTCACCTTGGGCTGTCTGCCAAACCGCAACTCATATGAGGTCTTACCTAGGTAAGCTCTAAGAAAAATGCGGTTGGCCAGATAGCAAGCCAGTGTTCATGGCTTCAGCCCAAAAACGCCTAGGAGTCCTATGCTCATTGAGCATCGACCTGGCCATCTCGACTAGCGTGTGGTTCTTTCGTTCCATGACGCCGTTCTGTGGGGGAGTGTAAGGAGAAGAAAACTGATGGTCCAGACCCTGATCACTACAGAAGCTGACGAACTGAGAGTTCTTGAACTCAGAGCCGTTGTCAGAGCAAATTGCTCACATCTGACCATTGTTCTCATTCTTCAATTTCAAAATCAGGTCATGAACAAACTGAAACGTTTCATCCTTAGACTCCAAAAAGAAAACCCACGAAAATCGAGAGAAGTCGTCAAAAATCACAAGTGCATACCACTTCCCACCGACTGAGTGTACCCGAGCTGGACCTACAGTGTCCAAATGTAACAGCTCGCCCGGATATGAAGTCATCACCTGAGTCACAGGTGAGTGGGACGCGGCTACCATTTTCCCATGACGATAGGGATGACAAACTAGATCTTTCTCCATTTTAAGCTTGGGCAATCCTCGGATGAGGTCCATAGAGCTTAACCTGACTAGCAGATCAAAACTCAAATGACCTAACCTCCTATGCCACTTCCAGAGCTCAGAGGAAGATCCAGCAATCAAACAGCGAGAAGGGCCATAAGAACTAGAGAAGTCAATTCGAAAAACTTTACCAAAAGGTAAAATCTGGCAAATGAAAGACCCTCTAGAATCAAACACAGAAGAATTTCCCTTCTTAAAAGGCACTTCCAAACCATCCTCAAGAAGTTGCGAAACAGAAATCAAATTGAAGTTCAAATTCTTAACCAAAGCAACATTCTTCAAAGAGAAATGATCTGAAATGCGAATTGAGCCTATGCCACTTACCTTCCCTTGACCACTGTTCCCGAATGTGATGTACTCTTTGGAGCTCGGGGGAGTGAGACTGGAGAACCATCTGCAATGTCCTGTCATGTGACGAGAACATCCTGAGTCCATGATCCAAACGTCCTCCAGTCCCCGATCCTGCACAATCAGTGGCTGTAAGTGGGAGCAAATGGTCCGACACCAGGTTTAGCAAAAGAGCTAAACCAGTGTCGAGCCAGCTGCTCAAAAGACGGAAAGCAGAAATCATAATGAGAGTCCGGACCAAAACGTGGCTCAAAGTGCGGTCCTCGGTTCTGCCTAAAGCCTTGGCCACGAGGTCCAGGACCGTAGCTAACACGGCCTGGAGCTCTGCCGGAACGAACACCACCATCTGGAGGATGGGCATGAAAGCCGTCTCCCCTACCACCACCTACACGATGCGACCTGGCCTCCAGCCTTTCCCCGCGTCGAGGAACCTGCAGTCTACCACCCTGCTGGTAGAACTGCTCCTGATCACCATGAGCTCTCTCTGCTCTCTCAACCTGCTTCCTCCTGAAGCAAAACTCCGCAAGATGCCCGTCTCTCTGACAGTACTCACAATGGTAGGTGGGCTTCTTGGGATGTGGTTGAGGCTTGGGGTTCTTGGGCTTAGTGGTGTTAGGTGTTGTCTTCTTGGGCTGAGAGGGTCCAGGAAGAGAGTCTAGAGGAGTGTGGAGGTGTTTGGGCTTTGGAACCCAGATAGGTTTCTTGGGTGGAGCTTTTGATGGTTCATGGATCACTCCATCCTTGGGATGACAAGTCTGGGAGGACTCAGTGGAGTGAGTCTTAGGATATCTCTGCTCAGGAGTCATTTTACTCCACTCCACTGCCCGGCTAATGGCACACTCAAAGTCAGCGTTGGTGAAGGTGTAACCTACCCCAAACCCATCCTGCCTCTTGAACTGCTGGATCATCATGCCGAGCTGTGGCTCTGTGGCACTGATCCAACTCAGGATAGAACGGAGGTAGAAGTTCTCATTCTGAGAATCAGCTAGCTCCTCTCTCAAGGAAGCTAGAACCTCCACCTGAGACAAGCAGGTCTCACACTAGCTATCTACCTGGACAAACTTCTCGGCTTTCAGCTTGATCAACTCAAGTCTAAGAGATAGGTAGTTCTCACAGACAGTGGGTGGAACTGACAATGTCTCAAGCTCTAGCCTAGTCTGTGCAAGCTCAGCTCTCACTCTCTCCAAATCCCCCAAATGTTCATTGCCCTTGGCTTTTAGCTCAGCTAAGACGGCTAGATGAGATGGGCAATCAACACAGGGTGCGACGCCAGTGGCTTGAGCATCTTTCAGCTCCAGCTGAGCGCTTTCAAGCTCAGTGGCCAAAGCGTCCCTCTCATCAACCCTTTCTGTGTACCTGGACTTCAGAGTCGACAGGTCACACAGAAGCACCTCACACTTCGGGCACTCACTACTATCACCCAAGCAAGGGGAAGAAGATAGACTCTCAATTCCACCGTTGGCTACGGCAAGCTCACTCTCTAACTCATCTATCCTCTTCTTGGTCCCCCTAAGTAGTTTTTTCGGATACTTTAACTCCTGATGATTGCTCTCAAGTAAATCAACAATTTCACGCTCATAAGATGATACCTTTTCGTTGTCGTCGTTGGAGTCATCGGAGGAGCTCTTCTCTTCCTTATCCCCAAGAGCCATTGAGCAGAAGCTCTTGTGGGATCTTCGGCGCTGGTGTGAACGGCTCTTTGGTCTGTCCCCGAAGGCCATGAAGCAAAGGCCCGCCGGATCGTCCTTGTCCTTCCCCTTCCTGATGATGATCTCCTCATCGCTTGAGCTCGATGAAGAGGAAGATGACGTGGACTGCTTGGAGTAGCTCTTCTCCATCTCGGCGAAGAAGGCCTTGTCGCGCTTCTTGTTCTCTCGCCGGTAGTCCTTCAGGGCCTTCTTGAAGAATCTGGTCTTCGGCTTGCCCTTGTTGAAGGAAGAGCTCTCATGCTTGCTGGAGTCGTGGAAGCCACCACCGGTGCCCTTCTTGTGGCCATTGCGCTTGGGGCAGTCAGCGATGAAGTGTCCTAGGTCACCACACTCAAAGCACCCAGATTTCGTGCCATGTCTTTTGAACGTCCTTTTGTCATAGACACGATGCACCCAGTTGTTAAAAAGACACAGGTCATCATCTCTCAAAGACTCAAGCTGGTCCTCAGTGATAGACGTCAAAGAGAACCCAGCACAGCTCACAGAAGTGGGATCAATAGAAGGTGTAGCAAGGGCCAAGGACTTTGAGCCAGAACCAGTGAGATTTGATCTCAGCTGGATATCAACCTCAGTGGCCTTTAGCTTGCTAAACAACTCAGAAATGGTTAAGGTATCATAAGAAGTGCTCTCAACGATAGAGGATACCTTGATCTCCCAGATCTTTGGGTCCAAGGTATGGAGAACCTTGAGCGCCTGCTCGTGATCTGAGAATAACTGAGCACCCTTAGCCTTGTTGTCCCGAAACTTGTTTATGATCGATTGAAAACGACCAAACAAAGCTTCAACAGATTCACCCGGCTTTTGTGTGAAGTTCTCATACTCACGCCGGTAGGTCTGATAGAGTCGAGCCTTGACCTGGGCTGTTCCCTCATGGTGTGCTTTGAGGGTAGCACAGATCTCTCTCGCAGTGGAGAGATGGCTCACACGCTCAAACTCAGTGGGACCTAGACCAGAAAACATAATGTTCACGGCTTTACTATTGCTCAGATGCTGGGCAATGATACCAGGAGTACCATGCTGCAACTGGCAAAATGACAAACGTATCGTGAACACAGATGTCCGAGCCCTGGCTCATGAGATAGGCTCGCATGCGAGTATTCCAATAGTTATAGCCATAGGCTTCCAAGGACGGGACCTTGCCAGGAGATGTCATGATCACTACTGGGGTTTAGAAACTGGTTAAGGTATGGAAAAACCCTAACCAGGCTCTGATACCACTGAAGCGAAGTATGAAAGTTTTGAAGCTTGCTTCGAACAGTGTACTTCGAATAGAAAGGTTCGAACAAGCTCATAGAAAAGCAACCTCCGAAAGAGAAGGAAGCCCGACACACGACAGAAAGACCAAATCGAAGCCTACCCTCTACCTTCGAAGCTAGCTAGATTGAAGAAGGATTGTTGGAGTGATGACCTTCGACACACAGACCTACTTCAAAACGAAGTCTGCAAGAGTGGTCACACAAGAAATCGAAGGTCATAAACACACTTCGAACACCAAGCTTCGAACTCACAAGCTGTGATCCTCGAAAATGACAACAGCAGAAAGATCTCAAACTACACGTCGAGCGAAGTATATCAGAGAGACTAGCTTCGAAGTCAACTTCGAAGCCTATCGAAGTATACCTTCGCACAGATGGTCGAAGTATGTCAAGCTGACAGACAGCACAAAAACGTACTTCGAAGCTAGCAACCCAGTACACAAAATGAAGTCGAAGTTCAAGCGAAGCCCTTAAGGATGTCAGATCGAAGCCTGCCTCATGGAGCTGAGGGACTTCGAACAGAGAGAAGGAGCTTCGCCAGAAAAAACCAGAAAAGGGACTTTGGCCCTGTCAACTCGATCAAAAAGCTACGCAGGAAAAAGCAAGCCTAGAGTACTAGTGTACTGTTGCTACAGAGAAGTAGTACTACTTGCAACCAGCAAGAACTAGTACTCCTCATGTGAAGAACAGAAGCAACAAAGACACATTCTCAGGAATAAAAACAACTGCGCGTAGACCGAAGCATTAAACCCACACAACAAACACTGCGCACCGAATGAAGATTGCAGGGAATAAAATTTCACAGCAACAAGATGAACAGCAGAGACACAGGAATAGAAATTTCTTGCACAGGAGCCTGGCGGCGCACATGAACAGGAGCAGGAGAGAGAAAGCACAGGAGACTAAAAAACTGACCCAATAGAGTAAGAAATGATTTCAGCAAAAGGGTAGTCCAACCCTAGGGATTGGGGCCCTATTTATGGGATGGCCAATGACCTAGAATATTCCACCAGCCCCTTAGGGTTTTTACAGACGCTAAAATAAAGGAAATGACTCAACTGCCCTTAGGAATTTTTACAGACTCGACTGACTGACTGTGGGCCTAGAGATACAGATGACTTATCCGAAAGCTAAGCTTTCGTAGTGACTACGGCTTCTCTTCTGGACAGTCCGATACAAGATCAACGGTTGTCAGTTTTGTGCCGAAACTGACAAAGCCTCCACCGACTTTGCACCAGGTACCCGGATTGGGCCGGCCTGATTCTGCAGCTCTCTCAGCCCGCAAATCACTCACCGCCCGTGTACCTGAGTCAATCCTGGTCAATAGCCCAGTGGGTCTTCTGCTGCTCCTAGCCCATGTACCCGGATTGGGCCAGCCCGACTTCGCGGCCCCTCTGCCCGACAGTCGCTCGCTGCCCGTGTACCTGAGTCACACACGGCCCATGAGTCAGCAGATCTCTTCTCTTCATCCTTTTTGACTATCGTTGACAATGACTCATCACATCTGGAGCCATGTGCCCCACGCTATTCAGCATGGCTCCTCAGTTGTTAGTAGAAGGAAATTATAAACAGGCTGAGGTTTCGAAGTGCATGCCACTGGGTGATATGAGGACTACCTTGATACCTTGGCCATTCTTACAAGCTGAACAATCAAAATAAAGTTTCCATGGAACTACTTCAACAAGAGCAATATCATTACTCCAATTGACATCTACGTGTTGATCAACTATGAAATTAGCGACAGTTTGGCCTTTCATTGCTCTTAGTGGTTCATAAGCCAAATCGTATTCAATTAAAGCATAAGCCCACTTTCCGATTCTTCCACTTAGAATCGGCTTTTCCAACATGTATTTTATTACATCAGTTTGGCAAGCGACAATACATGTGCTAGGAAGAAGATAGTGACGTAATTTGGTACAAGCGTAATAAAGTGATAAACACAAATGCTCCACAAACACGTACCTGGTTTCGGCGTCCAGCAGTTGGTGGCTCTAGAATGTGATGATGTACTCGCTCCCTTCCACCTCCTGATTTCGCACGGCTCCCACGCCATCTTCTACATCAATGTACAGCCGAAACAGAATTTTGGCCTTTGGTGCTCTCACCACGAGTGCTGATGAAAAGAATTCTTTAATATTTTCAAAGGCGCTTTGCTGACTTGCCCCTCCAAGTGAACTCGACTTCATTGTTTAGCCAGAGTATGGGGACAAAAGCATTGATCTTGTCAGACAAGTAAGATATAAAGCGACGCAAATAATTCATCTTTCCTAGCAACTTTTGCACATCTCTTTTGCATGTCGGTGTTGTAAGGTTTCTCATCTTTTCAAGCCTCTTAGGATCAATTTCAATATCTCTTTCATGTATCATGAATCCTAAGAACTTGCCTAGCGACACGCCGAAAACACATTTGAGCGGATTCATTTTTAAGCCATATTGGTGCATCCTATCGAAATCAACTCTCAAATCGGCTAAGTGGTTTCCCATATCATCTGATTTGACCACAACATCATATGCGTATACTTCTAACATAACTCTAAGCAAGTCATGAAATATCAAGTTCATAGCACGTTGATATGTAGCACCAGCATTATTTAAACCAAAAGTCATAACTACCCACTCAAACAAGCCGACAAAAGCTGGGCATCGAAATGTTGTCTTGTAGACGTCCTCTTCGGCCATAAAGATTTGATTATAACCAGCGTTGCCATCAAGAAAACATAGTACCTTGTGTCCTGAAGCATCATTGATCAACATGTCAGTTATCGGCATGGGATATTCGTCCTTTGGGGTGGCTTTGTTTAGATCCCTGAAATCAATACAAACTCGTATTTTGCCGCTCCCCTTCTTCTCAACAAGCACAATATTAGCGACCCATTCGGCATACCTGCATAGCCTAATAAACTCAGCCTTGAGTAATCGTTATATCTCCTCTTTAACTCGGTCATACACGACCGAATTAAAGCAACGAGGGGGTTGTTTATAAGGCCTAAACCTGGGTTTAATAGGTAGTCGATGCTCCACGATCTCGTGACTTAATCCGGGCATATCGCTATATTCCCATGTGAAACAATCAACGTACGACCGAAGCAACTTTATTACTTCGGCCTTCTCATTAGCCTATAAATTTTGGTTTACAAAGGTCGGCCTTGGAATGCTACCATTGCCTATGTCTACTTCTTCTAAAGGATCGGCCTACGCAAAACCTTGTCCTAATTTTTCTACTTCGCTAAAATATTCAATGGCCTCAACAATACCATCTTTAGAAGACCGATATTGCTCTACGCAAGACTTCAGCCAATCAAGATTACTTTTTCTAGACATGGCTACTAATTTGGAAATAGCCGTGCTACACCAGCCTGCTTTACAAACACGGGTACGAAACATCCCCCGGATACACTAACAAAGTCGAAATCTGAAAGGTCTCTACCTGATAGACACTCTACTTTGTTGCGGATGGCGTGGATGGACACATTGGCCAATGCTTATTGGGCAAAAGTGTCTGCTGGTATGACTTCCACATCATCGTCGTCCCACAATATCAGGCATTGGTGCAAAGTAGAAGGAATACAGCAATTCATGTGAATCTAGTCACGCCCGAGCAGTACGTTATAGATACCTTGCACATCGACAACAAAGAATGTTGTTGGCAACGTCTTGTTACCTACTGTTAACTCCATGGAGAGTACACCTTTTGCCTCAGAACTCTAGCCGTTGAAGCCATTGAGCATTAGGTTACTTTTCTTTAAGTCTTCCTCATCCCTGCCAAGCTTCTTCAACAGAGACTAATGCATTAGGTTAATAGTGGCGCCACTGTCGACAAGCATTATAGAGATCGGCTTCCCATCAATATGACCCCTGACATAGAGAGGCTTTAAGTGGCGAGCTGTATCCTTGGGTTTCTCCAAAATAGCATTGCGCAGGCCGAGGTTCAACTGAGCGACCTCGGCCTCATCTTGTGGTAGGGCGAACTCGGCGGGTAGCATGACAATGTTGATATCTATCGCTTGAGGTGCGGGTCCTTTAGAGATAGGCATATAATCGTCATCGAGCATGTCGTCATCGTCGTCGCTCTGAACGGGAGCCGGGTTGGTCATCTCAACCAAATTGATCTTCCATACTTGTCTTGTAGTTGGCCGAGGGCGAATCTCCTCAAAGATGGCATCTCGTTCATTCTCGCCCTTTTTCTCGCTCGTCTCATGTGCCCGTAGGCGTTGTAGGCACCTTTTCTGTGATTTGGACATGCCCGGAGGCGCCCAAGATGGTTGTGGCTTGGTACTAGGAGTCACTACCCTGTTTTTGTGATTTTTAGACTAAGGTATACCACCTAGGTTGGCCTCACGTGTTTTATAAATGGTGGGCACTTCACTACGGACCCTATCGGTCGGACCGGCCTCGTTTGGCCGATTGGACTGGGCTTCGGCGTTTGCCTCGACCGGACTAGAGGGCTTACTTCCAATGGGCTTCGGTGAAGGGGCCTTCAGGATTGGGACTTCCTGAGACCCTACTTTGACTGTGATGGCTTCAGACTCCCTCTCCTTTGCCTCTTCACGTTTGTCTCCCTTGGCTTCATCCTGCGCAAGTTGATTTGGAGGCACCACGGGCAACCTGTGGAAGACGTA
Organism: Zizania palustris; assembly: GCA_019279435.1. Classification (NCBI taxonomy): domain Eukaryota; kingdom Viridiplantae; phylum Streptophyta; class Magnoliopsida; order Poales; family Poaceae; genus Zizania; species Zizania palustris. The sequence continues at coordinate 32,539,166 of JAAALK010000284.1, forward strand.
TCCCTCCACCACGTCTATTTGTCCCGGCCAATCATAATACTTCGAAGGAAAACAGGAGGTAATGTTATACTACGAAGGGTGCTCGGGGCATGAGGTGTACGGAGCCCACGGGGTCACTGCCCAATTGTATGGCGAAGGCATTGGTGGCTCCAGCGGCGTCACCCACTATGAGCCGAACCCATTGCCCGGAGGGGGGTTCAGCCACAACGATGGTATTTCAGACCATATTAGCGTAGGGTCCTGCTAGGTCGGAGGTATGTTTGGCCATTGCAGGCCGAAGCCTCCCATCGGAGGGTTCACTGGGAGCGGAGCTGAGTTCGGCCACTGGGGTTCGTGCCCATTGTGCGAGAGGTTCAGCCATTGGGGTTGAATTCGTTATCCAGAGGGTTCGACCATTGGGGTCTGAACTAGTTGCACGAAGGGCTCGATTGCTAGGGTTCAAACCCGCTGCGCGGAGGGTTCGGTCATTGGTGTTCGAAGCCACTGTGCGCAAGGTTCAGCCATTGAGGTCCAAAGCCACCCATCGACTGCCTTGGCCCCTAAAGCTGTCTTAGCTTTTTTGAGTGGGGGTCTGTTTCCTTGGCTTTTTTCTGATGTTTGTTCAACAACATCTGATATGTCACCTTCGGTTTTTTGTGAGACCTAGCTGAAGGAGATGTGCTGACATTTTTTTCCACACTCCTACTTTAGGGTTCTTTTGTACAAGTGTGCGTGTCTGCGATTCTCCAATAATCACCGCTTTCCCCTGAGTTGACTCGGCCTGCTCTGGCCGAATCAGTATTCTCTTCTCATTGAGGTCGACGGTGTTGAAGGGAAAGGGGTCTTTGTCCAGCTTCATCTTTGGACTGGGGTCTATTTTCAATCGTCCTTCTTCTATGTCTGATTGAACCTGTCGACGAAAAACATTGTAGTCATTAGTATAATGGGAATGTGAATCATGCCACTTACAGTAGGGGTGTTTCTTTAGCTCGTCGGTGGATGGAATGACCTGGCCCTTAGGCAACCTGAGAAGCTGGTTCTTCAAGAGAATCAAATATTTTATCGCACTTGGTTATATCAAATGAGTATTTGACTTCGCTGGGAAACTCTTCGTGGGAGACGGTCGTAGTTCAGAACAAGTGATGGGTTTACTCTTAGCACTCCAAACCAATTCGGCCGCATACATGTCCACCAAATCTTCTTCCTCCACCGATTCTTCCTCGTTGGAGTGCTCCATGATGTGGACTTCAGCCCTAGGCTTGTTGAATGTTTTAACAAACTTATTGTCCTTGGCTCGGCCTTATTGGAATAGAGCTTGCTACAAGACTTGGCTGACTTCTAAAAAGTTTTGGTTGTCTATCCTCTCTTTAATCTTGGAACGCAACCCATTAAAAGCTAGATCTGCCAAATACCTCTCTGAAATATTGAGACTAAAACACCGGTTTCTAGTATCTCTAAAGCGCTTGATATACTCAGAGACACTCTCGCTAGATTTATGTCTAACCGATGTCAAGTGTGAAAGCCTAAGTTCTGTCTCAACTGTATAAAGATAGTCATGTAACTTTTGTTCTAATTCAGCCCATATTTGGACAGAATTCGATGGGAGCACCGAAAACCAAGAGAAAGCGGTGCCGCATAGGGAAAGAGAAAATAGTCTAAGCTTTAAAGCATCTGACCCGCTAGCTTCTCCACACTGTGCTAATAACTAGATAGCATGCTCTAGTGTGGTTTTGATACCCTCACCATCGAACCTGGTGAATTCAGGGACTCTATAGCTGCGAGGGTATGGTATAGTGTCGAAATGGTCAGGGTATGGTTTCTAGTAAACCCTAGCCCGACCCCTTGGCACGAAACTGATGCACTCCCTAAACAGTGCGTGGATTTGCTACTCAATGTCATCGTAGGCCTCCTATCTGCATGTGTCTCTTATGTGGAGGCGGGACATGCGGTGGTATGTCGGCGTGTCGGCCACGGGGTTCTTCCTCACGTGCTGGCTCTAGGTGCATGATGTGTTTGGGCCTATGCGCTTGTGCATGTGGCGCGGGCAATGCAGGGAAAACTGGCACATGCATAGGTGGTGTGCAATGGATAGGGTTAGCATGTACATGTGCATAGTGGCTTGTCTCAACCGTATATGTTCAGGCCAGAGACGTGATGGTCTTGCTAGTACTACTGTCGGTTCTTCTATAGATACGATTCACCGTAGGTGCACTAGCGATTGGGGTTGGAGGAACGGCCTCGGTAAAGCCGAACCTTCTAAGTGTCGCCTCTACTTGAGAGCTAACTGTTGAATCTAAACGGTTGGCTAGCGAAGCGCTAACAACTTGATCTACTCATGCGACTATGTTTTGCTCAATCTCTAAAGAAGATAAAGGAGGCGATGCTAGTGTTACCTGCGTTCGAGTGAGGTCGGGAATGTTGACGTCGCACATGATGAAGCATGTGCGCGTCTTGACGTAGCTGTTGATAGCAAAAAATGGCCTCAAATGGTTAATATTGTCAACATATCAATTTTGGTAATTTGGGCCAAAAATACACATGTCCTGGGTCGGGTCGAAGCCCTACAGGGATGAAGGCCCATTGAAGCTATGGGCTTCGGAAGCTTCCGACATGCCTACTAGCTTAGGCCCGAAGGCCTTCGGAGGCCTGCCCCCCAAGGAGCAGGCTTCGGCTGGCCTAGCCGAAGGCCCACTTCGGGCAGGATTCTAGAGATATAGTTTGAGTCTGATTCTAGCTAATTTTATCCCTACGCATGATTAGGCAAAATCATAGCAGATTAATCTTAGAGATTAGAAGACTAGCCCCTATAAATATAGGGGTGAGGACAGTTCATTAGCCCCCAACACAAATGAAACACAAATCCCTAGCTTTGAACCATACCTTTACTTTTATATTTACTTGTCTACAAACTTCATGGGTTTGCCTAGAAGCCCTCCGACGGCCACTTCGGAACAGTGCTAATCCTTGTTACTTCTCTTGTGAAGTATCTATTAATCTACATAATAGATTGCTATTGCCTTGTTACTTTGCCTGTGGAGTATCCGCTAATCTACGTAACAGATTGCTACCTTCGCTCTCTAGTGCAACACTTAGCAGAATTCGGTCCCTAGGCCAAATTGGCACTTGATATCTGTTTTGTTGTAGGTTTTTCACACATGGAGCTACTTCGCCGAAGGTGTCCGGAGCTAGGAGACTGGGTTTCAGAGGCTGCCAGAACAACCGTCGGCAGAAATACTGCTTCGGGCACCCTTACCGGACTATCACGCTGTTGTCGGTTTGACCGAGTCCCGCAGGCCAGCATGCTTCACGATAGGCTTCGTCACGACAGGCTTTGCCACGTTCGTACCCCGCATCAAATGAAGTCATGCCAGTGCGTTGCGTTCGAGTTATTTTATCGTGTTTGAGACTTCGTGCTAAACCCCGCTGTTCGGAGGTGATTGTCGCGTCGTGATCTATTCGGAGCCCGCCTTAGACCAGATCAGTCCGAACGCCGATGGAACCCTTCTACGGGAACCTTCGCATCAGACGCCGAAGGTACCCTTCGGCATACCCTTCGCACTGTATACATTGAATCGGTCAGGCTTCGCTCGGCTTGCTGATTTATTCTGTTTAATATATTTCTTTTCGGCTAATCGGATTATTTTTGTGTGATCTAATTACCTAGCAACTCCATCCCCCTTACCACTATTGAGGGCAGTAGGAACGCGACGTCGGTGTTGTGTTACGCTTAGGCTTGTCCCTAAGTATCTGCACACTTTTTGGCGACTCCACTAGGGACGGCTACACCAACATGACGAGTACATCTACATCGGTCGCCGATACGTCTACCACGACTACTACGTCTACATCGCCGATGGATCCAATGGGAGGCGTGGATATCGACAACCGCAACATCATGACACCTAACCTTGAAGATATTCCTGTAGAAGACCGAGTAGAGATTGAGGTAAAAATGAAGGCACTCCAGGACCTCATGCTTGGGAGCTACGACAAAACATGTGCGGGCTTCATCAAGCGTGATGTCAACGTCCACGACCTTGCTCGGATCTAGGTAACTCCAGTATCGCCTCGTTTATCTTCTTTAGAGATTGAGCAAAAGATAGTTGTATCAGTAGACCAAGCTGTTAGCGCTTCGCTAGCCAACCGTTTAGATTCGGCAGTTAGCTCTCAAGTAGAGGCGACGCTTAGAAGGTTTGGCTATACCGAGGCCATACCTCCATCTCCTATTGTTAGAATACCTCTGATAAATCACATTTACAGTAGAACTGATGGTAGTATCGACAAAGCCATTATGTCTCCGGCCTCAATATCCATGGCCGAGACCAATCACTATACTTTCGACCAAACTAGCGCCGCCTACCATGTGCCGCCTCCACTTACACCGGCACTAGTTTTGCCCACGCTGCCCGTGCAACATGCACAAGTGCATAAGCCCGAACACGTCATGCGTCCCGAGCTAGCGCATGAGGAAGAAACCCATGGCCGACACGCCGACAACCCACCGTGTGTCACACCCCCGCATGAGATACGTGCACAGGCAGTAGGTCAGGATGACATTGAGGAGCAGATCAGCACACTATTTAGGGAGTGCACTGGCTTCGTACCTAGGGGTCGGGCTAGGGTTTACTTGAATCCGTACCCCGATCATTTTGACACGATACATTATCCTCATGGCTATAGAGTCCCTGAATTCACCAAGTTCGATGGTGAGGGTAACAAAACCACACTAGATCATGTCAGTCAGTTTTTAGCACAGTGTGGAGAAGCTAGTGGGTCGGACGCTTTAAAACATAGACTATTTTCTCTCTCACAATCTAGCACCGCTTTCACTTGGTTTTCGGTGCTCTTGCCAAACTCTATCCAAACGTGGGCTGATTTAGAACAAAAATTCCATGACTAATTCTACATGGGTGAAACAAAACATAGGCTTTCAAACTTGACATCGGTTAGACAGAAATCTAGCGAGAGCGTCTCTGAGTATATCAAGCGCTTTCGAGATACCAAAAATCAATGTTTTAGTCTTAACATTTCGGAAAGGGATTTGGCGGATCTAGCTTTTAGCGAGTTGCATTATGAAATTACAGAGAGAATAGACAACCAGCACTTTTTAGAAGTTAGCCAAGTCTTACAACAGGCTCTGGTCTAGGAAGGCCGAGCTAAGGATAAAAAGTTTATTAAGACGTTTAACAAGCCTAGGGCTGAGGCCACGACATGGAACACTCCGATGAGGAAGAATCAAAGAGGAAGAAGATTCGGCTGACATGTACATGGCCGAATGGGTTTGGAATGCTAAAAGCAAGCTTGTTACTTTCTCCGAGTTATGGCCGTCTCCCACTAAGAATCGGCTT